>JAGIQG010000010.1:69068664-70268664 GCA_024679065.1 Sphyrna mokarran | reverse complement strand
AAAACCCTTCAAGATTTTTTGTACACCAACTACCATGAAACTTCAGAGCTCAATCATGCCCATTAATAACAATTCTTAACTCTCTACTAGTGTCATAATTCTATAATCCTCTATAATGTAAGTCAAGACTAATTTCCTACACTATCCCTGGGCATTTTTTAAAAACTTGAATGACAGACCATGCAGGTTAAGTGTATGCTATATCCCATGTGATGCTTACCAACTGTTTCACTATCAGAATCAAAACTTAATTGCTGATGTTGCAATTTAATCTTTCCTAATAATTGGATCACAGTGAGCCAATCTATTAGATTCTACTTGGAATTAAATGAGCATCTGTGTTTTTGTGTAAGACAGTGGCTTGCTTACCACTATCCAGTTTCTTGAACACTTTTGGGGGAAATGCGATTTATGTAGAAATTCATTCATCTTGCAAAAGATATTTCTGGTGCAGTCAATTTTACCTGCACACCTCGTCTATAATGTTTTTGTATTACAACTGCTTTCCAATGTTGAAAATTTTTGAAAAATACATATTTAACTCCTCAATGATATGCCTTGGTTGCTATCTAGCTTCATCTGACACATCCCTTGAAGGATCAATATTTGATTTCTAACAAGTGCTAAAAGACTGTCATAGCAGTTGGTGTACAGTCCTTTTTTTCAATTCTGTCTTACCATTTCTCTTGGTGTTTTTGTTATCCTTTTGCTTTTATGTTTCCACCAATTTTCTTGACAGTTAATATCTTAGTGTATTTTTATGCTTTTTAAGCAAATTTATGAATCATTTCACTAAAACATTAAGCTTTTATAAGCAATCAATCCATTGCTTCCAGTTGTGTTTTGGTTTTAAAAGTAAGCAAAACATTTGGATGAAAATCTCAGCAGCAACATAGGCTCAGTATTTTTCTTTGTGGATCTCGACCTCGGCCACTGCAATACGTGGACAAGTAGTGATTATGAAATAATATTCAAGATGTTTATAGTTGCTTAATTGACCATTATGTGTCTGAAAGTCTTTTGTGCCTTCAGCACATCTATGTTGGGTTTAATACTTAGTATTTGTATATATCTACCACCCTGCAGATGGAATTATTTGAGATTGGATGTAGTATCTAGGAGATCTGTGATTTGTTTATAAGAGTTGCTAAAATGTAACTGGTAAGTTATTGCTTCACAAAAGAGTACTTTTAACAGGCTGATTTATTTCATCAAGCAAATTGGAGAGGTTTTTTTTTTTCAAAACATGATTTTTTTTTATTGGTGAAGTTTGCATATATTTAAACTTAACGTTTTTAAAATAAATAAAAGTACAAGACATGTAGTTCCATGTAAGAATTCTTGTGTATTCAAAATGCTTGGCACCAGTACTTTTGCAGAAGCCTTTAAGTGATGTAACTGCAAACAATTTTATAATTTTGCTTCTATTTTGATATGAAATAATTCTGTATTATTGGACAGTGTACTCAATCTTTTGTCATTTAAATGAAATTGGTTGTACTATTTTTATTTCATTGAAATAATTATGGTAATTGAGTGGCATTTTGATGGCCAATCAATGCCTCTGCTGGTCCATAATCTTACTGTTATTAATTTTTAACATTCTATCTATAATTTTTGAAATGCTTCTCCATACACTTGGTTAGACATATCATGTTCCTTAGTAATTATAAAATTCTAGTCATTTTTGAAGTTGTTCATATCCAGATTGATGAATCTACTCTGCTAATGGTCAAAGTCAGCTGTTGACCTCCAGAATTGGTTCTGGTTATCAGCTTTTACAACTATTTACTTTTTTTTAAACAGAATTAGTTCTGTGCTTGGCTATAGTTATACTGCATATCCTCCCAGTATGTCACTTGAGTAGCCTTCTATATTTGTACTTCAGGATTTGTAACAGTGATAGGGTGCATCACTTTGGAGTTCTGATTTATCTCATGTTTGCACACTACATAACAGCAGTAGTAACCATGTCTGCATGTATAGCCCTTTCTTGGGTGGAATTAATCATTATTTTTCCTCATCCATGGCAACAAGCAGATCTTTGTTAATTGTCTGATTAAGTTTCTTTCAAAGGTTGTTGATCTTTGCTCAAATCTTTTGAGGGCTGTGGTTGCCTCTAATTTTCCTTATACTCAATTAGATTTGGGGAATAGATTTCAGGAACTCATGTCCAGATTGCCAAGAGCTCTCTACTTTGTGGAGATTTCAAGTGAACAAAAGAATTTCATAAGACTGAAAACCATGCTGAAGAACTATCCTGAGACTTGGAACAGGAACCTCGATGCATGCGTCTGACCTTTCATTGGATTTCCTGTGGGCCCTCAAATCTAGTTCAGGTATCCTTATTAAGCTGTGCAAGGAGGTACTCAGTTTAATGCTTTTAAGCTGAGATTTGTGTTCTGGTACATACTGTTCCATATCCAAGAACTAGGACAAAGAATTGGTACCCAAAAATCTTGAAAGCAAGAATTGGCTAAAAACTTAATGCCCATTTGAAGCCCCAATATCTACTTTGTCTAAAGCCAACTTATGTGATGGGGTCCACTTTTGATTTGATTTTATTATTGTTGCATGAATTAGTATACAATGAAGAATATTGTTTCTTGTGCGATTGATAGACAAAGCATATCGTACATAGAGAGGGGACGGAGAGAGTGCAGAATGTAGTGTTACAATCATAGCTAGAGTAGAGGCAAAGATTAACTTAACATGAGGTACGTCCATTCAAAAGTCTGATGGCAGTAGGGAAGAAGCTGTTGAGTCTTTTAGTATGTGCCCTCAGGCTTTTGCACCTTTTTTCCATCAAAGAAGGTGGAAGAGAGAATGTCCGGGGCACATGGGATCCTTGATTATGCTGGCTGTTTTTTCTGAGGCTGCGGTAAGTATCGACGGAGTCAATGGATGGGAGTCCTGGTTGCGTGATAGTGGGCTTTGTTTGTGATCCTTTGTAATTTCTTATAGTCTTGGACAAAGCAGAACCATACCAAGCTGTGATACAACCAGAAAGAATGCTTTCTATGGTGCATCTATAAAAGTTGAAGACAGTCATAGCAGACTTGCTAAATTTCCTTAGTCTCCTGAGACAGTACGGGTGTTGGTGGGCTTTCTTTACTATAGTGTCAGCATGGAGGACCAGGACAAGTTGTTGGTGATTTGGACACTTAGAAACTTGAAGCTGTCAGACCATTTCCACCCCATCCCCTTTGATATAGATGGGCATGTTCTCAACTACACTTCACAGCCTCCTTTTTGCTGACATTGAGGGACAGGTTATTGTCATTGTGCCAGTTTATCAGATTGTCTTTCCTGTACTCCATCTCATCATTATTTGAGATCTGATACAATATGGTGGTGTTATCAGTAAACTTGAAAATCAAGTTGAAGGGAAATTTACAATCATAAGTAGTATAGTAAGAGACTGAGGACAGAAGCTTGTGGGGCACTGGCGTTGAGGATGATCGTGGAGGAGATGGTTTTGTTTATTTTTAATAATTGTGGTCTCTGAGTTAAGAAGTCTAGGATCCAGTTGCAAAAGGAGGAGCCGAACCCAAGGCCATGGGGTTTGGAGATGCGTTTTGTTGGAATAATGGTGTTGAAGTCTGAGCAGTATTAATAAATAGGAGCCTGACATAGGTGTCTTTGTTATCCAGGCGTTCTAGAGTTGTGTAGGACCCTGGGAGCTGGCATCTGCTGTGGACTTATATTCAAGATGCTAGAGGTAATGTTCTGATGAAGGGTCAACCTGAAATATTAACTAGACATTAGAAAATGCATGAATAAGAATTCTGGCTGGGAGGAAGATTTGCTGCCTTGGGCGTGTCATAGGTTGGGGGAGCAGTGGAAGCAGGATTGTCTTAATCTTGGTAATACAAAAGTCCAAGAGGGAAAGGTAAGTGTTAATTAGCAAAATATCCAAGGTGACAGTAAGAGAACTGTTGAGTTGATTGGCAGCTACAGAATTAATAGGTGAATGGAAGGTCAAACTCATTTGGTAGCTTGGAACTGTATTTGTCAGTGGCCTGAGAGCAGAACTTGTGGTTGAAAGTAGATGGGGACATGTCAGCAGATGAAGGATGTAGTAGACGGTTGGGAATGGTATCTGCTCAAAAGAATGAGAGCTTGAGATGGCATAGTTGAGAGAGCAGATTGGAATATGATTAGGACAGTTCATATGGTATGAGAGGTTTTGGGAGCATAAAATAATCATTTTTAAAAAAAGAAATGGGGCAAGGTGAGAAGATGGTGATCTGATGAATTTTACAGTGCAGAGGCTGATGGATACTATCTTAGAGAGAAACTTGAATGATATTTTGGGCTACGAAGAGGTCAGTATGTAGAGAACAAGACAAAGTGGAGCAAGACTCAAAGAAGGAAAACAGTGACTACCCAAATGTGATGTCTGGTACAAAGGAAATGGGATATCGGATGGTAATTGTTCTGCTGTCAGTATGAGGAGTCAATTATAGTTATAATAAGTGACAGGAAGCAGATTGCCAAAACTGCAGCCACTAATGGGTGCAAAATACAATGGGTTATGTTATATTCATGAGAGGATCATTGTGACTGATGCATATTAAGAGTTTGGTCACTAGAATATTGAATTCTATTTTTCTCCAAGTATACCAGCTATAAACACTAATAATTTTCCTCCACTGTGTATGACCATATTTAATAATTCATGCTAATGCTGATGGTATATCTTAGCCTAAAGTTGTTGTATGGATGATTGGAGAGCAGCAGGATATCCATGTCTTGTCTTGTATATGACTGAAGTACCCTTACTAAAATTCATTTTAAATGTAAATGATGCATTGACGTCTAGACAACTTTTTATTTTATGTCAGGCAGCCTTTCTGCCATCCTTAGGTCTGTTTCTCAAAGTTGCAAACCTCACAAGTTTGTCTGAATTTATGTATGAAAAGTGATCATGCTTTTTTTCTGCAAACAAGGATTCAGTTTAAATTTCTTTGATCTTTGCGTATCACTTAAGTTTCTTAAACTAAGTTCAAACAGTTGGCTTGAAATGTTATAGGAAGACACTTTCATTTTGTAGGAATTATGACACTGTTCCTCTTCTATATAATTCTAATACATTTATATTAATTGTAAAAGCTGTTCAGCAAAAAATTTGCATTTTTGATGGGATCATCCTCATTCTTCAAATATGTATTAATGGTTGAAAAGTCATGCTCTCACATGTTTTACTCTGTTCAAAATGTTTGATGGAAGCTCAGAATCAAGCCAACAGCCTAGTGTACTCCACATTATCACGTCACAAGGAGGTGGGTCTATAGTTGAGGGCTGTTTACGAATCACCAGATTGGCTCACTAAGGATCCTGCAGAATCGTTGGTGTCATTGAACAACTTGTGATAGTCATTCTCGTTGAATCCTACCTAAAACCAAAGTTCCAGACACTACCAGCACTATCCCTGGATATGTCCTGTCCTGCCACAGGACAAACCCATTGGAAATGGTGGTATACAGACAGGAGGTTGTTGCCCTGGAATTCTCAACATTGACTCTGGAGCCCATGAATTCCCGTGTCATCAAGTCAAACATGGGCATGGAATCAGTTTTACATTGTAAGAAGCACTCAGTGACAGGCACAGAATGTACTCTGGTGTGGGTTTCAGTGCCCATCCGCATCACCAGGAGTGGCTTGGTAGCGCTACTACTGACCGTGTTAGTTGAGTCCTGAAGGATACATCAGCCAGACTGGGCTTGTGGCAGGCAGTGAGGAAACTAACAAGAATAAATAATCCTACTAGACCTTGTCCTCATCAAACTACCTGTTACAGATGCATCTATCCATGGAATTCTTGATAGGAGTGATCACCACATACTCCATTTGGAAATTAGGTCCTGTCTCGCATTCAGCATATCTTCCATTGTGTTGTGTGGCATTAAATTATACTAAATGGAACAGATTTGGAACTGAACTAGCACCACAAAACTGGTCATCTATGTGGTGTGTAGCGTCAACAACGATAAAATTGTATTCTGCTAGAATCTGTAATTTTATGGCTGATACATCCTTCACTCTATCATTGTCATCAAGCCAAGGGATCAACCCTGATTCAGTGGGGAGTGCAGCAGAGCTTGCAACAAGCAGCACCAAAAATACTTAAAAATGTAGTATTAATTTGATGAAGGTACAGATAGCAAAGGACTACTTGCATGCCAAACAGCAGCAGCATGTCATGATCTGAGCTAACATCAGGTTATAGCTATGCAATCCTGCCACATCCAGTTGTAAATGATGGTGCACAATTAAGCAACTAACCCGAGGAAGAAGCTCCATAAGTATCCCAATTCTAAACGGTTGGGGAACCTAGCACATCTTGCAAAATATAAAGCAGAAGCATTTGCAACAATATTCATCCAGAACTGTTAAGCATATAATCCTTCTCTGCTGCCCTTAAGACCACAATGATTTGATTCACTTCACATGATGACAAGAAAACGCATATGCCACAGGATGCTGCAAAGGTTATGGGTGCTGATAACATCCTGGCAATAATAATGAGGATTTGCACTCCAAACCTAGCTGCATCTTAAGCTACACTGTTCCCGTACAGGTGTAACACTGACATCTATCTGACAATATGAAAAATTGCCCAAATATGTGTTGTAGTCAACAGATGCAGGACAAATCCAATCTGACTAATTACTGTCCCATCGTTTTACATTCTATCATTAGCAAAGTAATGGAAGGTATTGTCAATGCACCATCAGGTGTCATTAAATCAGCAATGGACGTGCTCGTTAGTCAATTTGGGTTCTGCCAGACCTATTAGATGTGTGACCTCATATATAGAGCAAACATGGACAAAAAAAACTGAAGTGAAGGCAAATGAGAGTGACTGCCCTTGATGTAAAGGCAGCATGTAACCAAGTGTGGCATCAAGGAGTCCAGCAAAATTGAAATAAATGTGAAGTGGAGAGAAACTACATGGGTTGGAGTCATACCAAGCACCAAGGAATATAGCTGTTGGGAGTTCAATTATCTCCGCTGTGGGCCATTACTGCGGATGCTCCCTGGGGTAATGTCCTAGACTCACTAATGCACAACTGCTTTATTAATTACAGTAGTAAGGACATTTGCTAGTAATTTCAGTACCATTCACAACACCTCAAAGTGAAACAGTCCATGTAACTATGCAGTAAAACCTGGACAGGCTTGGGCTGATGATAATAAGTCTCATTTGTGTCAGACAATGACCATCTCTAGCACGAGAATCAAACCATCTTCTCTTGATGGTCCATGGCATTACCATCTTTGAATCTCGTATTAACGTCTTTGATAGAAACTAAACTAGTCTAACCATATAAATACAGTGGCCACAAGAGCAGGTCAGAGTCCAGGAATTCCTGTGACAATGTTTCCCCACGAGTCTCCCCCAAATCAGTCCACCATCTACAAGGCAGGATTGTGATGTAATGTTCTGCACTTGTCTGAATGAATGTGGCTCTATCAGCACTCCAGGAAGTCAGTGCTATATAGGACAAAGTAGTTCATTTGATTGGTACCCCATCCGCCACCTTAAATATTCATCCCCTCCATCACCAACATATAATGGCAGCAGTGTGTACCATTTACAAGATGCATAGCAAGAATTCAAGTCTCATTTGACAGCATCTTTCAAGCCGCACAATCTCTGTCACCTGGAAAGGCAAATGCATGGGAACAGCACATCTGCAAGTACTCCTCCGAGTCAACCCATGCAGACATGGAATTATATCTAGTAAGAAGTCTGTCAACACCAGGTTAAAGTCCAACAGATTTATTTAGTAGCACAAGCCACTAGCTTTCGGAGCGCTGCCATTTCTTACTGTATTTATCCCAGTCCAACGCAATCATCTCCACGTCATAGAATTATATCACCATTGACTGTCACTGTACGAATGAAGTTCATTTTGACCTGATTCAAAAAGATATTGATTGAAAGAAGGACATAAATACATTTCAAGACCAGCAGCACGTAGGAAAGAGTAAGTAGAAGACCTATTTGAAAAGCACCAGGAGCTCCGAGTTGCATTAAGAACAGAATTTCAAGGCTTCACAACACTGGATTGTCACCTGAGTTTATTAATTTACATAATCGGATGCAGAGGTAAATGCCAAGTTGAAAGAATGAAGGGGGAAAGAGGAATTTGATTTCATGGGGCACCAGTTTTAAAATAAGTTGCCCCTGAGCCAAACCGACGCTGGTTCCGAGAAGAAAGGGTAAAAAGGGTGTCACAAATACTTTAAATTAGTAAACGGAATTAGGGTAACACCAGTTGGAAAAGGTATTAAAACCAGTGATTCAAAATCAAAAGAGAAGAGATTACAAGTAACATCAGAAATTTAGAGAAGTATAGGGAAAATTAAAAGATGTGAAGGATTTAAATCAGGGCAGAGAAATAAATGAGTGAATTTTAGAAAAGGACAAGTTGGGAGTTTGGAATAAATCAGTGTACCTTTTACAGTGCAGGTATAAAGGTAATGAAATGCAGGTGCAAGTTAAACGTGGGAGAGTATGATATAACCATTACGTGGTTGCATGATCGTCAAGGCCGGCAGCTAAATGTACCAGTTTGTAATGAAAGATGGTCTAAATAGTTTTGGTGGGGGGAGAAGTGACATGTTAATAATTAAGAATTAAGTAACTTCCATAATAGCAGAAGTAAGTAGATGAAGATGATATGGATAGATTTAAATAGGAAAGGAATTTAAGACTACAATGAGAGTTTGTACATGACCTCAGGTAGTAACTGTGAAGTGCTAGAATGTATATATTCAGAGATTGACTAGCCATGTAGAAATTACTTCCTTGTGGTTTGGAATAAATAGACAAACATCAGAGAAAAAATATAAAATAAGGTACATGCTACTGTTAGATTTAATAATTGCAATGAATAGATTTTGTTAATTATGTGAGTATTTATGAAATGACCATCATAATATGGTTGTGTTTTAATGTAGTTTTTGAAAGCAAGGAAAACGAAAATGCTTTCGTTTGTAGATTTAGATTTGGCTAACATCAGCGTGAACAAACTGGAACTTTTCACAGTAAACTGGACAAATCTGTTGATATGCAAAATGATAGGAAGCTGTATTGACTTTAGAGTGCAGGGTAGATTTGGCTGAAAGATGCTTGGACATGGAGGGGTTAAATTCCAAGGAGATATGCAGAAACAATAGTTATATTCCTGAAGTTTAGAGGTTATGGAATGATTCAATCTGTTTTTTAAAGCTATGAAGGACGAATATGGATTACTAGAGAGGAGCAATTGCTGCTAAATCTCGTGATGGGTGCGCAGTCTAAAAATGGCTAGAACTTTTTAATTATGTTTCGCACAAAAGAAAATTTATTTAAAAAAGAAACATTTTTGATCAAGAGGCCACGAGTAGTTGGGAGGTACAGATCTGAACAAACTAGTGAACTATACCATGGAAACACCTCTACACAGGGTGATGGTAATTTGAAATTATGGTCAATCAATTAATTTTAAACTTGAGATTGATTAACAAAAATCTACAATGGTATTAAAGGTAGGTAGTGCAAAAGTGGTTATATTGAATTGGGTCACAGATCAACCTTGGGAAGGCGGAGCATGTTAGAGGAACTAATTGGGCCTAATCTTTGGTGATGCACCAGAAAAAAGTGAAAGTAGTCCAATGAGACAAGCAGACTTCATTTTTCAAATTTCTCAAGGATCCCAATTTTTTTGTGATTCTTCATATTGATTATACAGACTGTGCTAGGTCCATTAAAGAATGATCAGTTTGTGTCTTAAAATTACTTACAATTTTAAACTAAGTTGCTGATCAACTTGAGCTGTCTTTTGGTTTTGAACATATGAATGTGACCTGCCAGATTTCTAGTATTCATGTGACCTATCTTTAGAACCTCCTGGACAATCAGGTTTCTAATATGCAATAACATTTGTCTAATTATCTTTGCCTTTTATCATGCTTTGCATTTGGTTGAACAATTCTGTTGACTGGTTAGACCTTGGCCAAGGTATTATGTCCTCTGGATGAAATGTCCCTCACCACTGGTCCTCAATCACACATTGAACTCTAATGGAAATAATGTATTTTTTAAAAACATTCAGGCCACGAGTCCGAGTACCTAAAGAGATGCAGGTAAGAATCTGATCTCTGCAAACCAGTGAATATACCATATGTTTAACGTTTAAAAAAAATTCCAAGACCAATGAAAATGAAGTAACATCGATTTTTTTTTTTACTATTAGTCTCAAATCAGTCAACATTTTTGAGGCTATAGAGAGTAATTTAAGTAAATGTGTGCTTTTTTTAAAAGATTTTCCTCCCTCTAACAGTCTCATATCATTGTAATATTTGAAATAAACTGTCTGTTTGTGCCAGCATTGTATAAAATGCACATCAGTTGCATTTTATAAAATCATTAATATTTTGGGCAATTAGTGTATCTTTATTGGATGCAGACTGACACTGTAGACTTTGTTTCTGTCCTACTATTAGTTTTATTATCTGACCAATAATGATTTCTGCAACATTAGTGCAGATTTTATATGCAACAAGGAATTCTAATATTTTTTCACTGTTCTTCCAACCTGGACACTATCCTCTTTCTTGCTGTATTTGTAAGTAGTTTCTGCACTTGAGTGCTTTTTAATGATTATATACTGATTTTGACTGACAGCTGCTAAATGAACAATTTCAAAAAAATTACAGAAGCAATTAATTTTTTCTGAACGTGAGTGCAGCTTTGTAAAGCTGTAAAACTTAGTAATGCAATAATATCTGAAAATTCCATCCTGGTACCAACCAATATTGGACATGATATCATTTTCAAAATATGTAACACTTGAATCAATGGTTGTAAAAACATGCATTTTAACTAATCCAGGCAATGCATTTTATTGAATTATCTCTTGTTAAATTACTTAATACAGCCATAAAATGTGAAGTAATCATTGAATTGATGCCAACTATGATCTAAACTGTACCAACTTTCCTAAGTTTTTGTTTTAGCTATCTTAAAATGTATGTACTAAAATGAGAAAATGGTACTTCAGTTTGTTGCTGTTCACTATTTATGCTTTGCATAATTTCTCCTATTTCCTCTTTTATTTGGAAATGTTCAAGCAAAAATTGCAGTCCCCAATTTGTTCAAGTGAAAATAAAACTCAAAACCTTTTAGAGTTTTGCTAATTTTTGTGTATTTTATCCATTAGTGTATTTTTAATAAACTATTTAAAAATGTTGATATTCATAAAACAAATTGATCAAGGTTAGGTGTATAATACAACCCATTCTGCTGCTATTTTTCCATTATAGTTTTAAGTTGTAATACCAGAAATTAAAAAAAAAAGTTGTGAATCTAAGGCACAATAACTTTTTTAAAGCACTTTCCAGTAGGACAGATACTCGCTTGAAAATGCAATGTGCAAGGTACTACATGAGATGGAGCGAATGTGGGACTGACTAGTGGAAGAGGACTGAGCACTTTTACAACTTTCCTGATGGAACTTGCATAACAGACAACTGGGAGCAGCAAACTCCTGAATTGAATGGTCTTCATGCTCATTCATTATTCAATATTAGAGATGAACTTGGAGCTGGAGTTGAACTCGGAAACCAACATCAGTTCAGCGGGTGACGCAATTTTCCTTGACAATATTATAAAATATCCTTAGGAAAATGGGGATAAACTACTCGTCAGTCAATCCTGCAGGACAATATTTTTTTGGGATGTCACCTCCATAATTGGAGGCAGGGTTTGTGGTTGGGTAGAAAGAATTTATGTCTAATGTCACTTCATCAAAAAACATGCATCGCTAATACACATTAATTATTGCTTATGATTCTTGAGGGGTCAAAATGATGCCATTGTGTAATGGTTATGGTAATGGACTTAACTTCCAGGAATTGAGTTCAAATCCTTTGGAATTGATCTTAGTTTGTCTATTAATTTGTGGATTAACTTGTGAAACCCACTATCCAGCTTAGCCTGGTCAAAGTGTGCAGATTACATGATTTGATTCTATCATCAGAATTCTACCCCCAGCTCATTGCAGAATCGGAGTGGGCAAGGGGTGGACAATGGAAATATTCATTGAACTCGGGTGAGATTTTCCTGTCTCTGGTTGAGCGAGGCCATAAAATTTTGCCCCATATGTCATTTAAAGGTGGTCTTTTTCTTTCCCCCTTCAATGACCTTTCCAGGGAAACTGAGGTTACTTCTTGCATTATTCACACCCAGTAAAAGGTGTGTACATGGAAAAGATTGATCAATTTTGCTACTCTAAATGACCTTAATTTGTTGCTACATTTGGGTAATGCAGCTAATAGTAATGTTAAAATTGAGTTAACTTTTAACATTCAATTCAAAAAATGCATTATTGATGATTTTTGTTTTTATTAATAAACTTGCATGGTAAAATGTGTGCCAATTTCAACAGTTTTTAAAAATTACATTCAAAAGTATCATGAAATATAAAATGATTTTATAGTACCTGGATTTAAAAATCAAGTCAACAAATATTCAAATTTTGTACATGAAAAATCTGCTTTGTTCTAGCATTTGCTGGTGCAAAAACAAGTTAAAACCAACAGATGTGGATGGATCAATTGTAACTTTTGTTTTTAACATGTGTCTCAACTTAGAAAACCAAAATACAAAAAATTAATATCAAAAGAAAGTGAAACTGCCTCTGATTAAATACCCTGTTGCTTTACATGTTGTTGTATTCAAAAGAGTTCTAGTAAATATCTTCTCTTGCTAAAAATACCCAAAATCTTGGAGCCACGTTCAAGTGATTGAAAGAATAAGTCAAACTCATTCCTCGAATATGCATGTGAAATTGGGAATCCTACAAATCTAATATAGTTTTTTTAGTAATTATGTGATGTACCAATTTAGCAACGGTTTCAGAGTGATCGTGTAACTGGCTTTTGAATTTTGCTGCCGGATATCACCTGTGTTGTTGATAGAAAAAAGTTATTAACTCTGAGAATAACGGTTGCGCTTTTAAATTCTGACAACATGATGAGTTTTGATATCTCTTGATGCCCTGCAATTTTAACTTTAAAAGTGATATCCATGTGATATGGCAGCTGGCCATCCTTATCCAGATGTCAATAGAATGACAAGATTTTGATACAAGAGTTAAGTCAAAAGAAAAAAATCAGTAACAAAAGATTTTTGATTATTAATTACTGAAATGGAAGAGAGCTGTCATGATCTGTAAGCTATTGTGTCTTCTCACTGCAGTTCCATGTTAACCATAATAAACCAGCTCAATGTTTATTCCAATGTCTGACAAACCTTAAATTAAGGAAAATATAACATTGCACTCTTGAACTTCTCATGTTATTGTTTCTTTCCTTTCCCATACTGTATTCTTTTCTGTTGAAGTTGTTGGTTGACATCTGTGAAACGGTATCCACATTTCTATTTTATCTCTATTCATTGGTTATGTCATCTAAACTTTGGTGATAATAGGATGCTATTCTACAAGACAGGCTTCATAGGTAACCTTCCTATTATTGTGAATTATTCAAAAACACAAATACCAGCACCTGAAAATTGAGTATGTATCCATGTTGTAATGCAAACGCCACTCAGTCTCCACTTAGCAGAGATCAAATTTTTTTTTAAGTTTGAGATTTCAGTATTTTATATGAATCTTATTGACCTATTTCTATGTTTGTGAAGTGTAGTATTTATAATTAAAGTTCAAATCCAAAAAGTATTTTCCCAGTTAGAGTAAATACTAAGTATGTTTCAAATTAAATTCTGTGAGCTGAAATTCTGGTTACTTTGGAACATGCTCTGCTTTTGCATGGAACATGTCACTTTTGCATGGAACATTAACACAGTGAGCATGACCTCCTGGATCTCACAGTTTTAACATTAGTTTTGTGGTTTCACTTCTGAATTTAAAAACTGAGTTTGGATTATATAATCACTCCTTATGCTTCAAGTTAAATTTTCAACCTCCTATTATTACTTTATAAATACCGATTCAGTTAAGAGATAACACCTCTCAATGAAACTTATGAGTTTTATTCTTTTGAATACTTGTATATTGAGCTGGCAACAAGAATTGGACTCTCGTGAAAATACACCTCTTGAAGAACTGTGGATCTGATCAAACGAGCATGGAAACTGATAATTATAACTTAGCACTGGAGATTGGTTATGCTCCCAGTTTTTTTTTAAAGTCGCCGTGCTGTTTTGGTTGTTTAATGTATCAAATTTACTTCCAGTACAATTTGCTTTTCCTGAAAAACCTGTGTATTGCTTGTCTAAAATGGAAAACAATGAATTCTACTTTGAATCAATACACATGAAGATGTGTGTATATGTCATTAAAATGCTGGCAATATCAGCAGATCTAGCAGCATCTGTGGAGAGAGAAACAAAACTATAATTTCAGCTTAGTTCTGTTAGAGCAGTTCATTGACCTGAAATATTATCACTGTTTCTCTCTACAGATGATGCCATACCAGCTGAATTTTTTGAACATTTTTTAAAATTTTGAATTTCCTGCACCTTTGGTATTTTGCTGTTACTCTTGAATAGTCAAATGCTGACTTTCTTTATATACTCTATGTTCTTCCATTGTCATCTCTCGAGCAATTCTTCAGCATCATATTAGAATCTATTTCAGTAATTTTAGTTGAACATTGCATCAGTGTTGTTGACATATTAATGAAAGCACTGCTTCAGAATTGGCTACTGCTTGAAACGTGCAAGTAGATTTTCTGAGCAATAATAAATTCTAATTTGTTGTGTCCATTATTCTAGATTTTTTAAAAAATACTTTTGAATCCAGGTCTTTGTCAGAACTGAATAAATGGAATTCAACATCCCACATAGGAGGAGAGGAGCTTAAAAATCTCTGGGTTTTCATTAGCATTCTTTCTGAGCCACGTGGGCATATAATCATGCAACAAACAGATTGCTCTTCTGCAGCAGCCCCTTTACAATTAATTGCTGTATGACAATCTTAAAAGTAAACCAATGCAAAAATTGGGTTGTGCAAAACAAAAGGGAATTAACAGTAAAGTTGGTTCCTGTGCATGTGCTGCCTATATTACCCTTGATTGTGGACTTCACGAGTGTGGCACGTGCTGCTGAAGAGGCTGTGGCAAGTTGAATTGCGTATTTGCTTCTCATGATGGTGAAAGGAGTGGATGTTTAGGCTAATTAATAAAGTGTCAATCAAGTGGACTGCTTTGTGCTGAATAATATTGAACCTCTTATGTTATTGGAGCTGTGCCCACTCTGATAATTGGGCACGTTCCATTAAATTCTTGGCCTGTGCTGTAAATGTAATGCCATGCCTTGGGCAGTTGGAGAAACAAAACAGTCACAGAACAGCACCTGGATTTTAACATTATCTGATCTATTGTGAATGAAGTAATTATCCCTATTATGATGGAACACAAGTTCTTGATGAAGCAACTGTAGATAGTTTGACCTGGGGTAATGTCTTTGAAAACTTGCAGCAATATCCTCAGGCTGAATTGATTTGGTCTTTGGCAGCCACGGCCATTTTCTTTATGACTTCAGATTTTGGAGAATTTTTCCAGTGATCCTCACCAACTTCAGTTTTGCTAGGATTCCTTGATGCCAGACTTTATTGAATGTTGCCTTGATTTCAACAGCAGTTGCTTTCACCTCGCCTCTGAATTTCCATTCTCTTGTCTCTAACGGAGCCCAAGTTAAGCATAGTTTTTTCTTCTTTCATGTGATGTGGGTGTCAGTAGCCAGGTCAGCATTTATTGTCTATCCATAATTGCCCTGTGAAGGTAGTCTGAAATAGTCCGTGTGTCCTGATGCAATTGCACCTCAGTTGAAGACTGGCTAATCAAAGAGGAGTGGGGTAGAAAGAACAAGGAACCTGAAATGGTGGAGAGGAGGGGAGAAATGCAACAGCTGAAGAGTGACAAAGGGTGAAGAAACAAAGGTTGTGGCCAAATGAGGTGTGAATAGCTAAATAAAAAACATCAGTGCCATATGAAAAGATGCAGAAGACCAACTCAACAGAACAAAAAACACGTGAGATAGAGGTACAGTTTATGATCTAAAATTGTTGTTGGAAAAACTATATTCTATAGAGTCTAAAAATGACATTTTTGTTTGCTTTGAGTTTCACTGAACGCCAGCAGGCCAAGGACAGAAAGATCAGCATGAGAGTAATGTGGAGTTTTAAAATGACAAATAGCCAGCAGCATGGAGTCATGCTTGCTGACTGATGAAGGATGCTCTGGAAGATGGTCACCTAGTCTTCATTGGTCTTGTCAACGTAGAGTAGCCTACATTGTGACCATTGTAATTTCAAAGAAGTACAGCTGAATCATTGTCACTTGGAAGGAATGTTTGAGATCTTGTTGAGGGGAAAAGAAGAAATGAATGCAGCTGAAGGGAATGGTATTTTAGGAGTGATCTGAGGAGTAGACTAGGTTGTCGCAGAAGGAACGATTCCTTCAGAATGATGAAAGAGATTCCTAAGTGGGTTCCTGGTCCCAATCATGGAGCTGCTGTTTTCTTTTAGTGGAGTTTGGTCCAGTGCTATCAACTTTACTCTGGTAAAGCACTATAAGTTACTACATTGAGAGAAAAGACCTAAGGTAGCATGCTTGTCAAATATGCCATCAAGCACACTGTTGTACATTTTCTGAAAAATAAATTTCAGACGGTAGTGCATCTCAGTGCTTCACAATTCTGCATGTAACAAAGCCATTCTTGCTGTCGGTATTAAATGTCGAGATTCCAGCAAATGATGCTGTTGGCCAATTAGATACCAAATCTGACCATAACTTTTATTTAGAAATTCTGGAAGGCAGTTTCTGAACTTCATAGGAGTAACATTTACAGGTGCATGCAAAACTCATCCTGTACTCAAATTCTGAGTAAATATGTAATGCATGTGGTCAAGATATCCCACATTTCAAATCAAAATGACAAATTCCACCAAAGCTGCTTCTGTGGATTTCTCATCAACTTGCCCCACTATTGGTACTTATCATATCATGAGCCAACCAGTCACACTAAAACTTTGTCTTTATCACAAGGGCTTCCAAGCTCATAGATGAAGAGCTTGCTCTGCGTTTTTTTTCTCCTCCAGACAATGCTTTCACTTGGGCATGTTCGAGGCTATACCTCCAGGATTTCAATTTTTCCTAATGTTCATTTCCCCTGGATTTTAATATGCATTCAAGCTTCACCTGCCAGCCACACTTTTAGATGTACAGTCATACAAAGCAAAACAGCACTGCTCTAAAGGCGTATAGTAAGGAGACAGATGGGGAGGTGATGGCCCAATGATATTTTCGCTATTCAGAAACTCAGCTATGTTCTGGAGATCCAGTTCAAATGCCACCACAGCAGATAGTGGAATTTGAATTTAATTTAAAAAAAAAACAGGAATTAAGAACCTACTGATGACCATGAAACCATTGTTGATTATTGGAAAAACTCATCTGATTCACTGATATCTTTAGGGAAGGAAATATGCTGTCCTTAGTCTGGCCTACATGTGACTCCAGAGCCGCAACTGCCCTTGGACAACAAGGGATAAGCAGTAAATGCTGGCATAGCCAGAGACCCGTGTCCCACAAATGAATGAAAAACCTCCAGTTGGCTCTTCTGGCTTCTCAAACGCAGTTTTCTCCCTACAGCTCTATCTCTTTAATTTGGAGTTTTTTGCTCCTTACTATTTCAGATTCATGTCCCATAAGGACTGTCTTTTTGGGCCTGTTTCTGTCCCCTCTCTGGTTTTGGACCAACTTCTTGATTTTGAGATTTATGAATTATAAGTGATATTTATAAGTGATAGTGGTTTTCCTCCCATGTGCTGCTCATGGAAATTAGTTCCTCTTCCAAGTCATCTGACCATTTCATACTTGCACTTTTTTCCCCTTTTTTCCTTCCGCCCAGATGCAGGGCTGGCTTACAATGTGAAAAAAATATACTGTGCGTGTGTGCAGGCTTGGAAGATGAGAAAATCTACAATCTGTGTGTGTGCACAGCCATTCTCCAGTCAGCAGATGCACAGAAACCCCAAGGCCCACTGGCTCTGAATTCCAATCGAATAGGTAAGTAAGCCACCTTTTTTCTTTTACTTGAGGGCATCACAATGCCCTATGTTAACCTTGTCCTCTTGTTTGAAATTGCTTCAACAATGGATATTGTCTTTTATCTACTCTGCCTGATCCCTTCATAATTTAAACACTATCAAATTGCTCTTTAATCTCTGTTCCATGGCAGCAGCCCCAATTTTTGAAGTATTTCTTTGTACCATACAGTAGTCGTGAAGTCAAGTGGTTGAGGCCAAAATACTGTGATTTCGAGGAGGAGGGGCCAAAATGAACATGGGCCCCTTAGAGAATGAGACTGAGGAAATAATAATGGGCACCAGGAAATGCAGAGAAGTTAAGTAAACTAGCGATTTCATGATGGAAAACACCTTTTAGTATTTTGAAATGTTATTAATCAAGGGGGAAAAGGATAGGAGGAAATAAATACTATCATTAGAGAAAAAATACTAGGGAAACTAATGGGGCTAAATCGCTGGAACCGAATGTTTTGCGTCCTAGGATATTAAAGGAAGTAGCTATAGCAATAGTGGATGCCACTGTTAGCAATCTTTCAAGAATATTTAGATTCTGAAAAAGCCTCAGAGGACTGGAAAACTGCTAGTGAAATGCCCTGATTCAAAAAGGGTGAGAAATAATATTTTTCCAATAACTACTGGCCTGTGATTATCTGTTTTTAAGAGTCTGTTATAAAGGATTTAATAGCAAAGCATTATTTAAAAAGAGCATGGCTTCGCGAAAGAGAAACCCTGTCTGACAAATTTACTAGAATTCTTTGAGTTAATAAACACGAAAGATTAAAGGTGGGCCAGTAGATGTAATGTACTTGGATTTCCAAAAAGCATATAATGTACAGCATAATAGGCCACATAAGATAAGAATCCATGGTGTTGTGGGTAGTATGTTAGCATGGATAGAGGATTAGCTAACAAATAGAAAACCAAGGATTGGAATAAGAGGGCATTTTCAACTGCCGGAGTGCTACAGATGTCGGTGCTGGGGCCACGGTTATTTAAAATATATGTTAATGTTTGGATGTGAGAAGTGAATTGCCAGATTTGCAGATGACACAAAAAAAGTAGATAGGCAAATAGGATGGCACAAAAACTCTACAAAGGGATCTAGACAGGCCAAATGAGTAGCAAAATCTTGGCAGATGGAATAGTGAAATTGTGTGCTTTGGGAAGAAGAATAAAAGAGCCAAATATTATTTAAATGGAGGAAGCTGGGTTACAAAGGGATTGTCCTTGTGCATAATTCACAAAAAGCCATCATGCAATTATACAGCTAATAGGCAAGGCAAATGGAGTATTGGCCTTTGTTTCAAAGGGAATGCAGTATAAAAATAGAAAAGAATTGCAAGGTTCTACTTCACCAAGACTGGGAGTAGTGTGAACAGTTTTGACCCCTTATCTAAAGAAAGATATACTGGCATTGAAGACAATCCAGAGAAGATTCGCTAGTTTGATCTGGGTATGGTAAGATTTTCTGAAAGAGATGGTGAGTAGCTTGTGCGTGTACTCATTGGAGTTTAGAATAATGAGAATCGACCTTATCAATTTACATCGGATTCTCGGGTGGCTCGACAGGGTGGATGCTGAGAGCTGTTTCCCCTTTGAAGGAGAATCTCCGAATAAGGGATCACTGATTTGAGATAGAGGAGAATTCTTCATCTATGCTCTTCTCCGTCACGACAAAAATATATCAGCTTGTATCCAAGTAAAAATGCTAACCTTTGATCGCAGTGGCCTTTATCTAAACCAGTGTTTCTCAAAATTTTTCAGGCAATCTACTTTAACCAAATGACTTGCCCATTGGACCCAATAACAATAGCTAATTAATTGTAGTTGCAATCAAACCACTTTACAAAAGGCGGTTTCGTAATAAAACATTTCATGTATATGTCACTGTTACATGGCTGCATGGCACATTCACTTACTAAATTTCCATAATCTTGCTCCAGATCAGGCTCACAGGACAAGAGAGGGCAATGCGCATATCGGATGTAGAGTTCAGCAAGTTCTTTTGCGCAGTTTTCACCTTATTGAGAACAGAAAATTCCACCTTGCACTTGCAGGTTGTCATGAAGGACAGTAGCAGCAAAATGTTTGCTTTGTTCATGGGAGATTCTGATCCAGAAATGATGACAACATTATGGACTTGTGGCATTTTTTTCAACCTCCTGTCACAGTTAGTCACTAGTCAGGCGCAATGATCTCCTTGGTAAGACTCAGCTTTAAGTCATTGACTCTGGTGCCAATTGCATTTCATGCTGACCTGTTTATTTCTTCATCTAGTCATTCTGTGCATTGCTGAAAAAATATGTATTTCATTTAGTCAGAGAAAAAAGGTCAGGGAATCTTTGCAAATTCAATTTTGGAGACCCATTATGTAACATCTTGCCATCCAGTCAAGGGTTGCGATCCCTCTGAAAATCACTGACCTAAACAAAGGTACATGTTCTAGCATAACTGTTTGCAACAGTTTATAATAACTTAATGGGACTTGGGAAGCATGAGATCTTCTTGTTATGGGTGAATAAACAGCTGTCACTCCCAGACGCAAACTTCAAGCACCTTCATCTCAATGAAATAACATAACCCTTCCCTTGATCTTTAACAATTGAACAGCCATATTGTTCGACTCTAGTAAATGTTACATGACATCTTTAATTTATCCAACACTTAAAGCTATACTATAATGCACTTCCAATCCCAAAATCATAGTACTAAAATATCATGATTCTATAAATCTCCTATTGTTAACAGATATAAAACAAAATGCTATTAAAATCCAATGTACATTCCATATTTTTGTGGTACCAATGTAAAACGTGAAAAATCGTAAGTCAATATTATTGTACCTTCTCAGTTTGCTTCTTGTATGTCATTCCTTGGTTTATCACTTGAAATTGTCTCCACCACCAGTGATAAAACTGTAAGCAAAAACATTTTCTTCTAGAGTTATAGGTTAAAGGTTGTTTTAAGAAATAGCTCTAATTTGAAAGGACAAAAGAGCTGCACAGTAATTAGCCCTGCTGTTTCACAGCGCCAGGAACCCAGGTTCGGTTTCTGGCATGGATCACTGTCTGTGTGGAGTTTGTATGTTCTCCCTGTGTCTGTGTGGGTTTCCTTCAGATGCTCGGGTTTCCTCCCACATTCTGAAAGATGTACTTGTTAGGTGCATTGACCCAAACAAGCGCCAGATTGTGGCAACTAGAAGAATTTCACGGTATCTTCATTGCAGTATTAATGTAAGCCTCACTTGTGACTAATAAATAAACTTTAAAAAAACTACTCTGAACGTTTCCGGCAGTTCACAAGGACATGGTATAAAAGTTACAAACGATTATCACTGGCTTCTGAAGTGTCGATACTAAAATTGCGCAAGATATTTTAAATTGTTTGGGAATAGAGTTGTCTGATAATGCTGGAAAGGATAATCCAGTTTGCATTTATTGCATTACAAGAAGCATGTGTTTTAGCTGCCCTCTGAAATCATCTGGCATGGGTAATTTGGGATAGACAACTAATACTGGCCTTGCCAGCAATGCCCACATTCTCGGATCCAATAAAACGCTGACATGCTTGGTTTGTCCAATAAGTTGTTTTGTAAATATTAACAAATACATTTAAAATATATTTATCCTTTTTAAGCAATTATTTTGCACACTGCTTTGTAAAAATGTAAGTAAACAACCCATAACATTCTTACTAAGGCCATCATATGAAAATATTTTGCTGAATGTAGAGCTAAAGAGAGTTTTTATTATTTTGGAAACCCCTTGTTTTCTAAATTTAGTTTCTGCTCCATTGATTAATAGTGATGTTTAAGCCATCATTCCAGGCATTCTGAACTCAGAACTTACTCCCAGTTGTTGTTTGCGCTCTATAAAAGTCAACCTTTGGAACTTCAAAGTGGAGTCAAGTTATATATTGAATATAAAATGTGGATCGCTAGTGCAGGTGATCACTTTTTATTGAATTTGAAAAAAGAATAACATCAGTAATTCATATTAAATTGTAAGATATATTGAACCACAAACCATTTGAAAACTATCAAATTCATTAACTTCGGTATCTGTTGCAGAGTTCATCAAATTCATTGCGTCACTTTGGCTGCTTTATGATTTGGATCCGATGTGGATTTTTTTTCTCAGAATTATCCACGGTAACAATTGTTTTAACTATGACTATTTTGAACCTGTCCATTCAACAGTTTGGCTCCTGGACATAATGAAGTTCATGGGCATTTCAACCATTTTGTTGACGTGACTTACACTTGTGTTTTTGCTGCTGTCTGATCATGAATCACTGGAAAATGACCATTTTGGCATTGAGGTCCTTTAGTTGTCCCTGAGCAATCTTGATCATCTGCCGTGATACTAGATTTTCATTTCAAAATGGGGTGCCAAATAACTGTTGATCTTTAGTCTTCATTGGGCCCAAGGTTGGACCCTTTACACATAAATGCATTGCTTTTCTGGTGATAATGTAACTAATATGATGATTGAGGAGGACCCATTTGATATAAGCTTCTCAGGATCTGGCTAATGGCTGGTCCCTGTTCTGATGGTGCACTTGGCCTTTGGTACCTTCTTCAGGGTGAATTCCTTCCATTCTCCAACCTATTTTTTAACTAGCACAGAATTTCCTCGCCTTAACAATTATTTGGCAAATTAGTGAATATTGCACCTTTAGCTTGAAAGCAGCTTCATTTGTTTTGGAGGATCAATTTCTGCTTGTCATTCTCCATGCTATCCATTGACTCCCAATTGTTGTTTGCGCTCTATAAAAGTCAACCTTTGGAACTTCAAAGTGGAGTCAAGTTATATATTGAATATAAAATGTGGATCGCTAGTGCAGGTGATCACTTTTTATTGAATTTGAAAAAAGAATAACATCAGTAATTCATATTAAATTGTAAGATATATTGAACCACAAACCATTTGAAAACTATCAAATTCATTAACTTCGGTATCTGTTGCAGAGTTCATCAAATTCATTGCGTCTTAGACTCCTATGTCTTAGACTCATATGCGTCAACTTCAGAACACAACCCACTTTATTTGCTTAATTTGAGTGTCTCAGCTCAATTTACTCAGCCTCTCAACATGGGATATCCCTGTCATCCCAGCAACTGATCTAGTGAACAAAAGCTATACATTGCAAATGCAGGTACATCCTTCCCTAAACATGGAGACCACAACTGCACACAGTATTCTGTATAACTGTAGCAAGCAACTATTTTTTTGTATTCCAGTCTCCTTACAATAAAGTCCAATATGACATATGCCTTCCTAATTGTGTACTAACTTTGTGTTCTTTGTACGTGTACACCCCATCGCAGTAAAATGATAACGCTGTAGATGGCATACGGTTTATATTCACCAGGATCATGTCCCACATGCAAAACAGTTGTTAAGAAGATAGACTTTGGCGGGCCGGGAGCGGTTAGAGAATAGTGTAGTTTGGGCGTTTGAGCAGAGAAAATAGAGGGAAGATTTAATTGTGGATGTTAAGACAATGATAACTTTTGATAGTGGACAGGGAAAGATTCGTAGAATTCCTACAGTGCAAAAAGAGGCCATTTGGCACATTAAGCTTGGACCTACAACAATCTCACCAGCCTGTATCTCCATGTATTTGCCCTACGAATGCCCCGAAACCAAGGGCAATTTTGCATGGCCATTCAATCTAACTTGCTATCTTTGGACTGTGGGAGGAAACCAGAGCACCTGGAGGAAACCCCCATAAACATTGGGAGAATGTACAAACTCCATCCACACAGACAGTGAAAGCTGAACTTGAACCTGGGTCCCTGGCTCTGAGAGGCAGGAGTGCCAGCTTACCCCACCACCACCACCAATTCCTCTGCTTAGGAATTGATGATTTTTACAGTTACGTGAGGAGAGGTGTTAGAATTTTTTTCGCACAATTGTACCATGGCAGGCTTCTTCAAGATGCAGTGATATCAGAGAATAGAATAGTGGGAATAGTTTTGAATTTCTCTATCTGTTTTTCCACAGTTGCTAGTTGGTCAGCTAAGTGTTTCCATCATTTTCTGCTTTTTGGTGAATAAAATTTAGTTGGGATTTTTATTAAAGATGGAGTATGTTCACTCATTGTGCTTGTTCTAAACAAAAGTTTGTGGGGACAGCCATTCCTTGCTTCATTCCTTTGGCCAGTCAGACTTTTACCTATCTAGTTTGAATTTGAAAAAGCTTGGCAGTTATTGCTCATTTTCCATAGCAATACCTGTATCAATCATTAACACTCTGTTTTCATGCAGTATAATTTGTTGCTTTAACTTATCAAATTAGGGACAGTTTTACGCAGTTGATTCACGCTCCAAAGGAAATAAATTGCAGTGGTGATGAGGTATTTTACGAAAGGACATGCTAGAAAAAATGGTACGTGATGAAATGTAAAAATTCTCTGGTCTCTACCAGTCCTTTCTCATATTTGTGTTTTGCATTCCATTGTAGCTTATTCCAATGAGTGCAAGACAAAAAAGCTTCCGTAGCAGTGACATTGTGCTGTTATTAGATTAGTGTTCCAGAGACTTGGCGTTGAATCGCACCATAATAGATGGCGAACAAAAAAAAAATCTGGAATTAAACAAGTCTAATGATCATGAAATCATTGTTGTTTGTCATAAGAAACCCATCTGGTTCACAAATGCCCTGTAGTTGAAATGGTGATGCAAACATCAGAGGAATAGCAAGATAAATAGTTCATGGTCAGACTAATTATGTTGTAGTGTACAATTGTTTATATTCTGGCATCTGCCATTTTGATGCTGTCTCTTCCATCTTTTGACAGTGTCCTGACTCCATATTTGTCTACACCTTATTTGCTTGAACACATTGCCATACCTTAAAATTGCAAAAAACAAGAAGTTGAACTTGAATGCTAACACTAGGAAAACGCAAACTATAGCAAGATTTGGTAATTATGAATCTAAATAATAGTATATGGTACAAATGTTTAAGAATACATTTTATACTCCTGTCCACCAGACAGCACATATGGAATGATGTTGGTGTGAAATACCTGTATACTTGTAGAATGGAAATTAGCTTTATTCTACGTGTATATATTATTTGTCTGTATATGAAAATACCCACAGGAAATATTGCTTTTTCAGCTTCAGATTCAGTGTAGAAATAAGAGCAATTGCTTAGGTGAATGTCTTCAAGCATTTTATAAAATGAGTGGTTCAGTAACTTTAAATATGAAAACAAAACTGAAGATGGGTATAACAAACCACTTTCTGCCCTTCTTGAACTTTTAACTTGTACTGCTAGAAATGATAGCTTCCAAGGTCATAAAATTATTTCTCAATGAAGAACCATCTTTCGCAGCAGGTTGCCTACAAGTTACCATCTGTTGGCTATCTGTAGATTTTGATAAGTATCTCATTACTTGTCATGATTAAAAGATTCAGTAAACCTATTGTCCTTGTGTTTCTACATAATACCAATAGGGTATAGATTATATTTCTGTGGGTTAGCATGATTGTTGTTTTCATGGCATTGTGCTGTGGTTTGTGATAACTGTCAAAGACGTTTCAGACGAGAAAAGGTTCACTGGCTGTAATTCTCTGACTGGTATCTCTGGCTAGAGATGTCTGATTTATGTTGAGCTTCGTGTATAGCCAATGGTCAGTGTTTCTGTCTTGAAAACAGCAGCTGGAGAGCTGTCTGTAGAGTATTGGTGCTGAAGCTCCAGAGGAACTAACAAAGACTCACGCTACAGTAAGTAATGTTTTTATTTTAGATATTCATAATTTTTGTATAAAGTAATGTTTCACTGTTTATACTTTGCACTGTTCAACTGCTCTGTATAAATGAAACCATTTGGTTCAAAACCTGTTTTGCTATCTTGTAAAAAGTGTACTACTTTTCAAAGAAAATGGTGACGATATTTAATAAATTTCTGCAGTTGGTGTACAGATTAAGAATTTCCTGCAGAAGTGCCCTCAGATGGTTTGTAGGTTACCGGAAATGTGTCTCTTCATATCTCTTGGGAGCCTTGGTTGCTCTTCACCTTGGAAGGTGGCCTTGCATTATAAATTTTGTTTCCTTTCAAATTTTAGTTGATTTTATTAAAAAGCGTTTCTCAAAAAGTAAAGGGCTGTGACTTTGTACCACACTGACTATTTTGCTCAAAACTGCAAAACACAAGTTTATGTTTGATAACAAAGGCCAGGGCAGTAATAGCACTGAAGGAATATTTAGCAGGTTTGGTAGACTAGGATGGAGAGTGTTGGAGTTGCATTGCCGTGTTGGAGTTCACTGGGGCTTGAATCTGGAGAGGGAATGAAATGTGGACTCCAGCTCACAAGTACAGTAGTAAGGCAGTGAATCGGCATGGACTTGGCAGTATGTAGTTCTTGGACGCTATAGTGTTAGAAAACAAATCAGCCGACAGTTTCTAGAATTTTATATCATTAGCATCATATTACTTTCCCTCCTATGAGTATACATGTTTAAAACTTAACTGAATATTTATAAAATTCTTGTGCAACATACAAACATACAGAATCCTTGGAGTGATTAATAATTATGATGAAATGCAGGTTGCAATAGGGTGATTTGAAACTTTGAAAAGGGCTCTTTTTCCAGAGACACGGTGAGGCTTGTATTGTGAGAAGGGCCATGGTTTTAAAGTGTACAAGATGTTGTTAATTCTTGATGGCAGGGATTTGGCAGTGACCAAACAGGTTGGAGTATAGAGTCTGATTAGGAAGAAATGATGCTGAGACCAGGTTGTGTATTAAGAGGGTTTTACTAAAGTAATGTGTGACAATCTGTCTGAAATAACAAATTTCAGGGGCGAGAGAAATGAGAAATTTAAATCATGTTAGTAAGGGTGGTATCTTAAAGGCATTGTTGTCTTCCTGCCAGTCCAGGAATTGTGTATTATACATAAAACTTTTATACTGTAGTTATCATATTCTCTACTATAAAGTCATAACCAGAAGAGTTTGGTAAATTAAAGTTTTAACAGGTTTTTGCGATTGGTCTAAAATTTTGACTGCATTAATGTCTTTCTGTACATTTCTATCCAGTTTCATAGAAATGTATAATTTTTACTTTTACTTACATATTTGTGCTTTTCATTAAGATGAGATCATTGGCTTGCTTCATTAGTTTTCTGATATCATTCACAGTGCTGGTAATCACTTGGAACATGACTGGTGCAAGACTAGTTAGCAACATTGTCTATTTGTGGATAATAAGGATCAATGTGACAGTATTGTGCTGTGGTATTAAGGAAAACTAAGTGTTTATCTAACAAATTATTATAAGAAATTGGTTTTTGTTAATCTCACTGCGCAGCAAACACTTGGACAATGTTCGGTTTTAAATGCCCTAGTAAATTCTAATTTTGCATGGAACTGAATTTAATTTCTAATGGCTGGTATCAGGTACATACTGCCACTTTTTGGGGTTAAATGTCACAATGTATCAAGCCTGGCTCCTATCCCTTTTCCCCACCCCATTTCCACCTGATAACTTTACATTTAGGGCTACTTCTTTTATACTTAAATGCTGATGTTTGGTGAATTCATCCACAAAAGTGAATTGGCATTCATATTTTCATGCTGTCAGGGGAAGAATGTTAAAATCAGGACATCAACTGCTGTCATTATACATCAAATGGAGATGCTGGCATTGGACTGGGCGGGGCACAGTTAGAAGTCTCACAACACTGGGTTAAAGTCCAACAGGTTTATTTGGAATCACAAGCTTTTGGAAGACAGGAAAACAAAGCAGATCTGGTGTTGTGAGACTTATATGTAAGCTTAGTCACATTCTGTATGTTGAGCTATCCAAAATGAGCTTCTGTTTCCAATTTAGAAGCCTGTACAAGTGTTTTTGTGAGTGTGAGAAAATAATTTGGGGGGGGGGAGGTGGTGTGGCAGCACGGATTGGGGCAAAGTAGAAGGAACTTGCTTGGAGATCACTGCTGTAACCTAGGAGTTGGTGCTAACATAGGGAACCAGATTATAAATAAAAGCAAAAAAGTCACCAGAAAATATAATGGGTCTAGCAGTATCTGTCTTGCATGCTTCAAGTCAGTGATCTTTGCTCAGAATTGAAAAAAGATAGCATCTGCAAGTTCAGATTTTTGGAACACTGCTCTCACTTTTTCCCATGAACAGCAGGTTCTGGCGATGATTCACCAATTGTCATCTATACCACTTCTAAACCTATTGTTTCTAGTCCCTGTCCTCGTTCCCACTCCCTCCCTCTTTGCCTTGTCCCATCATTCTTTTTTTTGCCATTTAATCTCTCCACGTGATGATAGACTTTCCCTTTTTGTTTTTTCCTTTTCTCCCCACTGTTCCTGTCTCACTGTTACTTCTGTTGGAAAATCATTAACCTGAAAGATTAACTCTTTTGCCTCTGTGCAGACTGCATATTTAATATAATTGGAGTAAAAACAGAATGCTGAAAAGACTAATCAGGCCTGGCAACATCCGTGGAAAGAGAAACAAAGTTAACATTTCTAGACTGTATGACTCTTAAGAGCAGAAATGGGGGGAGAAAAACAATAAATTATATAGCTGGAGAGTGTGTGGAGGAGCTGAATAAAATGTCAGGGATGGGTTGGAGCTAAGCAGAGGTTGACAAAGATGTCAAGGACTCATGACAAAGAGAGGGTGTAATGTTAAAAACTAAAGAAGGCACAAATAATGGCATAAAAGTAAGATTGCAGAATGTGCTAACAACAAGTCAGTGCTCTGTGAAAGCAAAGTAAGTTACAGATGGCCCTGAGAGATGGGGAAGAAACATTGACATTGAACTGAATGCTAACGATAGTTTGAATATGGCGAGTGCATTTCTGAAGGTGGGTTTAATGCAGCTTCACATCGCAGAAAGTGATTTTGTAGAGCCCCTGACCAGGTTATAAGCTGAGGTTTCAGGAGACTCTTAAAAAATTATTAGCATCATTTTTATTAAAACATTACAGAACTCTGCATTACCTCAATTGTATTTTTAAAAACAAAATAAGTTCCACATGGGAAATTTGTCGGAAGGTGTCACAAAAAGATTAACAGCCAAGATGAGGACTTGTGGAGTTGGTGGCGATAGATTAGCATGAATAGAAGACTTGTGAAAAGCAGAGAGTAGGGAAAAAAAAGGGGCATTTTCAATTTCAGGCTGTGACTGGTGAGTTGGCCGTATAGATCAGTGTCAGGCCTCTGATTTACAGTGTAGTTTAAAGACTTAGACAAAGAGACAGAGATTAATATTTGTTAACTATACAAAACTAGGAGAGAATGCAAGCCATGAGGACATAAAGAGCCTGCAAGAGATAGACAGATAACTGGGCAACAAGGTATAAGGTGAGTGAGTACAATGTGGTGAAATGATGTTATTTACTTTGGCTTTTTACTCTTACTACCAAATATTTTTAAAAGGCATGAATCAAACACTCCGTGCTGACTTAAGTTTCTTTTGCCACAGGTGCTGTTAGGCCTGCTAAGTTTTTCCAGCATTTCCTGGTTTTATTTCAGATTTCCAGCATCAACAGTATTTTGCTTCTGTGAAACTTGTAAATGTTGACGCTCAGAGGCACTCGGGTGTACTTGGACAAAGAACAAAGTTAACACACAGGAAGGTAAATGACATATTGGACTTTATTATAAGGGGATTGGATTACAAGAACTACTTGTCTTGCTACAGTTATAGAGGCCTTTGGTGAGATACACCTAGAATATTATTTGCCAGAGAAATTGACTTCAACAGCAAGATCTGAACTAAATAAATGATGACATTAGTATTGTAAAACAAAAGGGATTACTTCTAATTTAGTAATTACAACTCATTACAAATGCCATAAATCTAAAATATTGCATAATGCAGGTGAATCAACAGTGCTAATGGATCAGGGCTCTTGGGTAGCCAGATGTGTGTAATTCATGAACTGCCTATTGTATTTTATGCAAAACTGGTAGCTTTGACATTGCTTTTTCTTATTCAAAAATGGTGTAGGAATAAAATAGTCTTCTAAAACTTAAAATGTCAAACTTAGTTTTATGTGTGGTAATATAACTTTTTAGTCACCTCATAAAATAAGTCTAACTTAGTTTACTGACTGACTTTGCAGTGAAATTATTGTAATTGACTTCTGTCAAGAACCTTAATATATTATGACAAGTGAAAAGGTGCACCATTTGCCTCGTTCTAGAAAATTCAAGAACCACTTTTGCGTTGTTCCCAAGCATTGCATCGCATGTAAATAAATTAAGAAATAAAGAGGTAATGGACTTTTTGGAACTTAAATTGAGAAAAAAATCCCTTGTCCTGTGAAAGTGGCCACACTCAACTCCCTTACTATTCAGTGTCTGACCTGTTACTGCCATTGATCAGTAATCGGATCAATTCTGAAAATGCAATTTTATTTAAAGGAACTGATGCTTTCATTTCAATACCAAGTTCATTTTCAAATAATATTCTACACACAAATTTAAAAATAAATACTTTTTTCAAAGAGCTTTTACTTTGATTTGTCTCATTTAGTTTTTCCTTTTCTGCATTATCTGAAATTGTCTTGGTTACTTTACCAGTGCAAACAAACGAAAAGATCAGCAATCACAGCATCTACATTGGTATAATAGTAGTTTAGATAACGTTTAGAACATTCAGATAAAATTTCTTTTCAATTGGATTAAAAGCTACTTCTGTTAAAGTATACAAGTTAAAATGCAGCAGGTCTTTGATTTTATTCTGTAGTGAAATTTTTTAACTTTGGTTACGAGCGTTACTGGATAGACCAGCATTTGTCCATCCCTAATTGCCCTGGAGTAGGTGGTGTTGAGCTGCCACCTTGAACTGCAGCAATCCCTGAGGACTGCAACACCCACAGTGCTGTTAGGAAGTTCCAGGATTTTGATCCAATGACAGTGAAGGAACAGCGATGTCGTTAAAAGTTAGGATATCATGTGGGTAGCGGTGTTACCCATGCATCTACTGCCCTTGCCTGGAGGTCACAAATTTGGAAAGTACTGTCATAAGAGCTGGAGTGAATCTTGTAGATGGTCCTTGCCACTGGTGTTGCGGGAGCTGATGGAGGGTGTGTGAGGCAAATGGAGAGTATTCCATTATACTCTGACTTGTGCCTTGTATTGTGCCTTATCGATGGTTGACAGGCTTTGGGGAGGTCAGGAGGTGAGTCACTCGCTGCAGAATTCCTTGCCTCTGACTTACTGCTACAGTATTTATATGGCTGCTCCAGTTTAGTTTCTGGTGAATCATAACTCCCCTGTATAGAAAATGGGGGATTCAGTTAAGATAATGCCATGGGGAGATGATCATCTTCACCAAGAGACAATTACCTAGCACAAATGTTACTTGATGTATTGATATTGAAGACTGAGCCGTTTAAACCACATTTCAAGAAATTAACTTTATGTGAAATTGGTGTATATTGTGCATTCTAATGTAACTCAAAAGTGGATAATTCCTGGATTACACAATACAGAAGCTTTAGAGAAGTACTCTACTAATAGATGAATCATTTTAATTAACACAAGATCATTTAATTTTTATTTGTTTAAGCAATACAGTGATGGGTCTAATGAATAATATAGAGAATGTAGGGTCAAGGGATAAGTCACAAAATGAATTGCTAGATGCTTCAAAACAGAAAGCAGAGGGTGAGTGTAAAGTCAGAGTGGTAGAACGTAAGAAGTGGTGATAGGACCAATGGTTTTCATAATTCATTAATTTGGACTTCAAAATCAAAAAGATACATTTTAAATTTGCATTTAGACACCAAATTGGTGATGGGTAGGGAGAAGATGGTCAATACTGCGGAGGAATATAACAAGTTAGGCGTGGCACAGTGGTTAGTACTGCTGCCTCACAACTCCAGGGACTTGGGTTCAATTCCCAACTTAGGTCACTTTGTACAGAGTTTGGACATTCTTCCTGTGTCTGTGTGGATTTCCTCCAGATGCTCCGATATCTTCCCACACTTCAGTGATGTGTGGATTGGGTTGATTGGCCATGCTAAATTGCCCCTTGGCGTCCTGGGATGCATAGGTTCAAGGGATTAGCAGAGTAAATACGAGGAGTTAAGGGGATAGGCCCTGGGTGTGGGATTGTCGTAGCTGCAGACTCTGGGCTGAATTGCCTCTTTCTACACAGTGTAGGCTGTCTATGTTCTATTTTTGTAATTGCAGGTCAACATTTATAAATTTTCAAAAATGGTCGGTTAGTTGGCAAATGAAATTTGATGCAAATGCGAACCGCCTCCTCCTTGTAACCCTGCAGCATCTTGATGACAGTCTTGATTTCCTTTCGAATGCTTCAGTTGAATCTCTCTCCGCACTCCTCTCAGGCAGAGATTCCAGACCCTAATCACTTGCATGAAAAAAATATTGCAGAGCATTACATAAAGCATTGAACACACAGTACATGCTGCTAGTCTGAGGCTTCAAAATGTATATGCCAAGCTACATGGGAGTTACTTTATTAATGTAATAATAATGAAAATAAATGTAGTATAGTTTTTTAGTAAGTTTTGGATGCTTATTTGGTCTTTGTTTTTAGTCAATCTTGAATTTATATCTAATGTACACTACGCTCTTTTTCTGAAACATAGAAACATAGAACAGTACAGCACAGTACTGGCCTTTGGCCCTCACTGTTGTGCTGAGCTATGTCCAAACCCAAGATCAAACTATCCCACTTTGTGTCATTCTGCTGTGCTTCATGTGTCTATCCAATAACTGCTTGAAAGTTTCTAAAGCGTCCAACTCCACTATCGCAGCAGGCACGCAGAGTGAAGAATCTGCCTTGGACATCCCTTCTGTATCTCCCACCATGAACCTCATAGTTATGCCCTCTAGTAACAGCTACATCCACCCGAGGAAATAGTCTCTGCACGTCCACTCTGTCTATCCCCCTCATATCTTATAAACCTCTATTAAGTCGCCTCTCATCCTCCTCTACTCTAAAGAGGAAAAGCCCCAGCTCCCTCAACTTTTCCTCATAAGACCTAGCCTCCAAACCATGCAGCACTCTCTGATGCTTCAACATCCTTCTTGTAGTGAGGTGACCAGAACTGCACACAATATTCCAAATATGGTCTCATCAAGGTCTGGTATAGTTGTAGCATAACCGTCTGGTATAGTTGTAGCATAACCCCACAGCTTTTTAAACTCAAACCCCCTGTTAATAATTGCTAATATACATAAGCCATTTGAGTGGCAACCTTCAGAGATCTGTTGATATGAACCCCAAGATCTCTCTATTCCTCCACATTCCTCAGAACCCTGCTGTTGACCCTGTAATCAGCATTTAAGTTTGTCCTACCAAAATTAATCACCTCACACTTATCAGGGTTAAATTCCATCTGCCACTTTTCTGCCCAGCTCTGCATCCTATCAATGTCTCTTTGCAGCCTGCAAGAGCCCTCCACCTCATCCACTACTCCACCAATCTTGGTATCATCAGCAAATTTACTTTGAAGCCCCCTCTTCAAAGTCATTGATAAAAATCATGTAGCAGAGGACCCAGCACTTATCCCTGTGGTGTACCGCTGGTAACTGGCCTCCAGTCTAAAAATTTTCTCTCCACTACTATGCTCTGTCTGCTATGAGATAGCCAGTTACTTATCCAATCTGCCAAATTTCCTTCAATCCCACAGCTGCTTACTTTCTTCATGAACCTACCATGAGGAACCTTATCAAACATCCTACTAAAATCCATATATATGACATCAACTGCTCTACCTTCATCTGCACACTTAGTTACCACCTCAAAGAATTCAATCAAATTTGTGAGGCAGGACTTCCCTTCACAAAATAGTCAGCACGGTTTTGTGAGGGGTTAAGTCCTGCCTATTCCGAATTTAACTGCATTTTTCCAAATACTCATAAATCCTATTTCTTAGCACTCTTTCCATTAACTTATTGACCACCGAAGTAAGACGAACTGGCCTATAATTACCCAAGGTCATTTCTATTTCTTAGGAACATCATTCACTATTCTCCAGTCCTCTGGCACAATCCCTTTGGATAGTGAGGACCCAAAAATCAAAGCTAAACTCAGCAATCTCATCCCTTGCCGCCCAAAGTATCCTAGGACGTATCCAATCTGTCCCAGGGGACTTATCATTTTTCAAAATTACTAATACGTCTTTCCTCAGAACATCTACCTCCTCCATCCTATCAGCCTGTATCACGCACTCATCCTCAGAAACAAGGCCCCTCTCCTTAGTAAACACTGAAAAAAAGTATTCATTCAATGTGTCATCTATCTCTTCTGACTCCACGACAAGTTCCCACTACTTTTCTTGACTGGCCCTAACCTTACCTTGGTTATTCTTTTATTTCTCTCATAAAAGTAAAAAGCTTTGGTGTTTTTCTTTATCCAACCTGCCAAGGACTTCTCATGCCTCCTCCTAGCTCTCCTAAGCCCTTTCTTTAACTCATTCCTAGCTACCTTGTAACCCTCAAGCGACCCAACTGAACCTTGTTTTTTAAAAAAGGTGAAAAGTTGTTTGGTGCAGGGAACTGCATTAGAGTAAGCAGGTTTTCCTTGCAGTAGAATGATTTGAAGTAGTGAATCCTCCACCTTTGATGTAGTCACCAATAATATCATTGCTCTGTCTGATCCTGGTTGGTCCCCTGGTATAGGCCTCATCACCACTCCCTTACATACAATGGTCATGAAAGGGTATGGTTCTGCCGACCACCGTCTGCTTTAGCTAGGCCACTTAAAACTCTGGCTCCCCTGTTCCTGATGTAGAGATGCCGGCGTTGGACTGGGTTAAACGCAGTAAGAAGTCTGACAACATCAGTTTTAAATCCAACCAATTTATTTGATAGTAAACTTGCAGGCTTTCGACTCGATGGCCTTCGTTGGCGAATGAGGTGTTCTGGTCTCCAACAGCACACGTACCAGCACAGACTGTTTACAGATTAGTGGTTAGAATGTGAATCTTTACACCTAACCTGCTATTTAGGTCTTTAAGTGGCTAACAATGTGAGTGGAAGGAGCACTGAGCACAGGTTAAAGAGATGTGTATTGTCTCCAGACAGCACAGTAAGAAGTTTTTTGCTAACCCAGGCAAATCATGGGGGTTACCGATGGATCTTGGCTTCATGTCATGCTATCTGTAACCCCCATGATTTGCCTGGGTTAGCAAAAAAACCTTACTGTGCTGTCTGGAGACAATACACATCTCTTTAACCTGTGCTCAGTGCTCCTTCCACTCACATTGTTAGCCACTTTAAGACTTGAATAGCAGGGTAGGTGTAAAGACTCACATTCTAATCAGTAATCTGTGAACTGGGGCTGGTATGTGTGCTGTTGGAGACCAGAACACCTCATTCGCCTAACGAAGGCCATAGAGTCAAAAGCTTGCGAGTTTACAATCAAATAAATGGGTTGGATTTAAAATTGGTGTTGTCAGACTTCTTACTGTGTTTTCCCCTGTTCCTTCCAGCCTCGCTACAACAATGACTGTGAAGAGCTCAAGGACTTCTTTATCACCTGAGATTGAGACCATTCAATCAGCTGCCTCCCTTCCACTAGCGCAGCCAGCCAAACTTCGTAATATTCTGCACTGCTCTAACTTTCACTTTCCTCTAGTTTTTCTCCCTTTTTCCCCTCATGCTTATTCCTGAGTTCACCTTTTCCATGGGACTCAACTCCTGCACCTTTGACCCTATTCCAAATAATCTTCCAAAATTCCTTAGATTCTAGAAAGATTCCATAAATTGGAAAATCATAAGTCTAATACTTCCCTTCAAGAAAAAAGGAAGACAGAAAACTGAAAACTAGCAGCCAGTTAGCCTGAAAATTGTCACTGGAAAAATCTTTGAATTAATTATTAAAAATGCATTAGCAGGACACTTAATAAAAATCATAACACAAGGCAGCGTAAACATGGTTCCTGAAAGAAGAACTATGTTTGACTAAGTTACTCAACTTTGAGGAAATAACAAGCCAGGTGGATAAAAGATGTGTATTTGGATTTTCTGGAGGCATTCAATAAGTTGTTGCATAAAAGATGGTGTTGAAGATGATACATTAGATTGGTCATCTAACAGGAAACAGCCAGAATAACTGGATCAAAACTGTAGTGGAGTGTCATAGCAATCAATGCTGGGACCACAATGATCATAGCGACTTCCATGAAAGGACAGATTATATTGTAGCCATATTTGCCAATGTACTTTACCTGCTTTTGAGGAGCAGGAAAGGAGGAATTGGGATGATCAGCCATCCTTAAACTCAGGTGATGCCAGAGGACAGGGAAATTGCAAAAATTAAACCTTTGTTTGAAAAACAAGTGCAAAGATAAGCAACTACTGGTCAGTCAGTTTAGCCCCAGTGGTAGGGAAAATTCTAAAAATAATAGTGCTGCACAAAGGTATAGCTCATGGACACGGGAATAACTGAGTGACAGGAAACATAATGGATGTTTTTCAGACAGGAGGAACGTTTGTAGTGGAGTTTCTCAGGGGTGGTGTTGGGGCCCTTGGTCTTCCTCATATAAATGATCTGGATCTTTGTGTACAGCACACTATTTCAAAATCTGCCAGATCATAGAAAACTTGGAAAGACTGTGAACTGAGGAGGAGAATGGTGCAGAACTTCAGTGATATGGACAGGTTCGTGAAATGTGTGGACAAATGGCAAATGAAATGCAATGCAGAAAAGTGTGAAGTGATTTATTTCAATAGGAAGAACTTGGAGAGACAAGGGCAGGGGCAACAACCTGGAAGTATAAGAAAACAAATCATTCAAGTAGCAGAGCAAGTTGAGAGAGCAGTTAATAAAGCACACAGCATTTTTGGACTTTAATTGTTACAGCACATGTTAAACTTGTACAGAACACAAGTTTGTTCTCAAATGGATTTTTGCATCCAGTTCTGGGTGCCACACACTGTTCCCAATGAGTAAGCATTGGAGATGGTGCCGAAAGGATTTATGAGAACTCCCAGGGATGAGAAATTTCAATTAAATAAATTGCAGGAGTTGGGGAGAGACAGTTGAGAGATTTGATGCAAGTATTCAAAATCATTAGGGTCTAGATAGTATAGGTGGAGAGAAACTTTCCATTGATGGAAAGCAAGAGGATAGTTTTAAGGAAATTGGCAATAGAAGATAATGGTGGCTGAGGAAAAAATGTTTTCATGCAGTAAGTGGTTAGGATGTAGAGTGTGGTGGACATGGATTCAATCAAGGTTTAAAAGAGAATTGGATTGCTACTTGAAAGGAGGAATGTGCAGGGCGAGGGGTTCACTAGGTAAATTGCTGCCACAGAGATCTGAACACAGTAAACCAAATGGTAGCCTCCTACGCTGTAATAATTGAGATACAGCAAGTAATTAGAAAGGTGAACGGAACGTTGGCCTTTATTGAAAGGGGATGGAGCATTAAAATAGGGTAGTCTTATATCTTTAACAAGAATTGGTGGACTGCACATAGATACTGTGTATTGTTATGGTCTCCTTGCTTGCGTTGAAAACAGTTCACTTGGTTCCTGGCTTGAAGAGATTGTCATTTGATCCATTATCTCTGTGGCTCAGTGTCATACTTTGTTTGATATTGTTTGTGTCACACTCCTTAGGACAGTTCATTAAGGATGCTGCATAAATGTTGTAGTGTCAGCAGTATTTTCATTTTGTACTTGCAAACACATGTACAAATGTATTTTATCATTTGCTTTTATAACACAATGGTGAGATCATGAGTTAATGTGTAGCTTCCAGAGCACTATTTGGAGAGGGCATTGATACAATGGGTGGCACAGTTAGTTAGCACTGCTGCTTCAGAGCTCCGGGTTCCTGGGTTCGATTCCTGGCTCAGATCACTGTATGGAGTTTGCGTATTCTCCTCATGTCTGCATGGGTTTCCTCTGGGTACTCCAGTTTCTTCCCACAGTCCAAAGATGTGCAGGTTAGATTGATTGGCCATGCTAAGAAATTGCCCCTTAGTATCCATAGATGCATAGGTGAATAGGTATATATGGGGGTGGGGCCTGTGTGGGATTGTGTTCGGTGCAGATGGGCTGTCAAGGGCCTCTTCCTGCACTGTAGGGTTTTATGATCTATGATTTAATAGTGTACAGAATAGAGTGACCCAAATATTAGGAGTGGAAAATCATTGAAGGTGAATATTTGAAAATAAACTACCTGTTTATATTTAAGAAGCTGGGTTTAGAGTGCAAGTCTGAGTCCTGATTACAGAAGGGTAAGGACATATGACCAAACTCAAGTAATGCAGAGTATAAACACAAACCTAGCATCAACTGCACTGTGGGGATGGTGGGGGGTGAATGCTGAGCTATGAACAGTCTTGACTGTCATTCAGACTCCAGTATTTTCATCTACCTCTAAACTTTGCCATCTCACCACTTTCTCCTATGCCTCTATCTAAAGTTTTGGTTATTGCTCCTAAATCATTTTTATGCCTTCTGGAAGCAAATTGGGGTGTTTTTCTAACGTTAATGTAAAAGATTTACACAAATGGCAGTTATGCTGGTGTGGAAAAGAAGGGTGTTATTATGGTATGTTATTTTAGCCATTACTTCAAGACACGGGGATTGGGGAATCTGGTGACAGATAATTAAGTTTGATTGCAAGTGGTTTTTTATCCCTAGAATGCTATTCTGGGTATAGTTGTGGAGGCAACTTTCAATCATTCATTAGATGCTAAGATGTGATGGAGGAATGATACACTTTTATGTAAAGGTGAACAGCTAAATTATGCCTTTAGCTGAAATAATTAAAAGTCAAAGGCTATATTATAATAAGACAATTTAGTCAAAGCAGAGAGGAGGTCAGAGTTAAGGCCTACATGTTTACAGGCATGGCTGCAGAGGATGGGGTGAAGAGAGTGATCGATGTACAAGAGGCCAAAGTTGGATGAATGCATCATCAAGAGTTGGAGATGGGGAAGGACTAGGCTGGGCATGGAAACGTGAGAATTCTAAATGAGAGGCATTGTGAGCCAGAAAGCATTGTGTGAATAATGTAGAACAATGTTTCCCAAACTTTGAAGGGTGGGTGGGGAGGAAGGGACAGTTGAGCTTTGAAAGGTTTCTACAAAAGGAAAATAGGCACCTGCCTGGTCACAAGCTTTTTTGCAGCAACACCCACCAAAAGATACAAGAACTTAAAGAAGCCACACAGCTTTTATATGTCAGTGAACTCCATAGCAGCAATAGCTGCTATCAGACATGCAACAGTGGATGGGGAGGAGTGACAATTCAGTTTGGGAACTCCAATATAGAACAAGGGTAGAATGTCCAGAGTCCACACAGAAAAGCCCAAGGCCGGAATCAAATCCAGGTCCCTGTTGTGAGTGCTAACCACTGACCGAGAGATCAGCCTTGATCTTGTGGCAGAGCAGACTTGAAGGGCTGAATAGTCTACTCCTGTTCCTACTTTTTTAATTAATTCATTCATTCATAGGAAGCAATCAAAAGAGCATTTGGAAGAGTCTAGAGGTAAGAAGAACTTGATTTTGTCTTTTTGTAGCAGATGGGCAGAAGGATACAGCAGTGTTGAAACAATAGAAGTAGCATTTTGGATGATACTGTTTAAGGATAATGTGCAGTGGAAACAACCAAAAGATCGGGCCACTGGATTTAATGAGATGGAGCTGAAGGAGAGAAACTTTGCTAGAGATGCTTTGGTTATGGTTAGACAATTTTGATGATGCTATTCAATTGGAGAACAAAGGAAAGTCAAAGGAGCAAGAATGCAATTTGTGACTTTGATTAGGACAATTTCTATTTGTTCATAGAATCCTATAGTACAGAGGGAGGCCATTCGTCCCACTGAGTCTATACCAACCAACCTTGGGCCTATTCCTGTAACTCTATGCATTTATCCTGCTAATCCCCTGATGCTAAGGACAATTTAGCATGGCCAATCAGCGTAACCCACACATCTTTGGAGTGTGGGAGAAAACCCATGCAGCCATAGGGAGAATGAGTTGGAATTTGCAAAGTGACCCAAGGCTGGAATTGAACCTGGGACCTTGGTGCTGAGAGGCAGCAGTGCTAACCACTTTGCAACCATGTTAATCACAATTCAAATATCACTTGAGAAACATGGGTACAGATTGAACAACAATTCAAGAAACAGGAAAGGGATGAAGATGGGGTTTGCAAGGAACAGAGTGTCAAGGGTGTTTTGGTGGGGATGGTGATGAGCAGAAGAACCTTTACAGAACCAGCTAGCATGAGGAGATTTGATGTTTGGTCTCAGTGAATAGGGAAATGGTGAACATGGAATAAATTATACTATTATTTGCTGTAGAGGAAGAGGATACAATTTCCACTCAATCCCAAGCAAACTAATGTTGAATTAGGGACAGGCTCTCTCCTGAATTAAATAAAATTGCTGTAATAAAGAAAATGGCATTAAAGAATGTCAAATCCTCAGGACCAGATGGTTTATACCCTTGGATTTTAAATAACTGAGAACAAATACTTCACTAAATTGGTCCAACTTTAATCTGTTTTTTCAATTTGGAAATCATTTCTTTAGGTTGTCATTGTACTTGTTTAAGAAAGGTGATGGGCACAGCTATTGTCCAGAATTCACCATAAGAATAGTCATTTTAATTATTAGTCGCTCATGGATTGTAACTGGTCCTGCAAGACAAATTAACTGGTAGTATAGAACTTTGTTATTACTGAAAGAAGATATGTATCTAAGATTTTTATCTTGCACTGACAAGGAGAGACGTAAGAATGCCAAATCACAAAAGGGAAGAACAAATTATATAGCATGAGAAAAATAGTGCTGATTATTTGGCACATCATTTACTGGTTGAGACACTGCCATGACAAACGTACCAGGGGCCTTATTTCTCCTGTGCTCTTGTTTCTTCAAAAATAAGTGCCATGTCTGGATACACTTTAGACATTGCAAACTTGACCACATCTCAAGTTGGTAGTTAGTGTAATTCTTTGCAATTGAGCAGTACAACTGAATATGCTAAGTCACATTTAACATTGGACATTATGTTCTGAATTTTGCAAGATGGGTCAGTTGAGAACTGTTAGTTCTCTCAAGTAACATGTTATATAAATTTCAGTGCTGGTCTAATGCCAGGTCATTAAGCCATACGATGCAACAACTGGCAGATCATCTCAAATAGCATGTCTCTGGCTGTCAAGATTTAAATTGCTGGGAGATTACACATATACATGGGTTAATGGAGCAGGAGCTTAGCCTCATTGATTAAAATCAGTTCAGAGTATGAAGGGAATCAAAGAAATTAGAGAAAGGCTAAGTATGGGGAAGACAGGTAATGCCAGAATTCAGGCAGCTAAATGAAGGTATTTACCAAGGTCTGGAATTTGCACCTTGAAGTCTGAGAGGGTATTATAGTAGATAGTGAAGTGGATAGCTGTGGGCTCCAGAATAAATGTTTTGGTTGAGTGGTGGCAAATACAATCCAGAGATGAGGTTAAACAAATAGGAGTAACTGAGGAAGTGAGCAACCTTGGAGTGCATCTCCACAGGTCTCTGAAGGCAGCAAGATAGATGGATAAGTTTATGGAAGGCTTTCCTTTATTGGATAAAGTAAATACAAAAACAGGAATGTAATGCTGGTGAGGGCACAGCTAAAATTTTGTCTACACTTCTGGTAGCACTTTGAGTCCAGGGGAATTGCCAACATGAGAAAGACTGGATAGGCTAGGGTTGTCTTCTTTTTTTGATAAGAATAGGCTGAAAAGGTGACAAGTAGAAATGATTTGTTTCTCCTAGCACTGATCTCAGTTCAAGGATACCGATTTAAAATGACTGGTGGACTGATTAGAGGAAATATGACAAAAATTTCACGCAGAGGGTGATGAGTATCTATAATACTCTTTAGTAATTAAGGTAGAAACTCTCAACTTGCTCAAAAAGGTATCTGGATCTGCTTTTCAGCCAGCAGAGACACTATGGACTCAATGGCTTTCTTTCTGTGCTGTAACTTTTTTCTGTGGAAACTGGGCTTATGGAGAAAATAGTTACTCGACAAAATAAGCAAGAGAACAGGGTAAAAGTCAAATCGTGCTTGACTAGATGAAGTGATGATGGCTAGACTAGATGTTGAGTAAAGATGAATATTACTGGTTGGGAAGAATAATGTTTCCAGGGGACAAGAGCATAAAAGTTAAATGTAACTGGGAATTAGTTTTTAAAATGGTTCAAGGGATGTGGGTATCGCTCGCTCAGCCAGCCTCTGTTGTTTATCCCTAATTGCTCTTTGAAATGGCTTCGCAATGACATTCAGACAGCATTGAAGTGTTCACCACATTGCTATCTGGCTGGAGTCACATGTAGGTCAGACTAGGGAAGGAAATCTGCCATCCTTACCTGAAGGACAGATGGATTTTTATGATAATTGACAATGGTTTCATAGGCAGCAGTAGATTCTTAATTCCAAATTTGCATAGAATTCAAATTTCACTATCTGCTGTCCCAAGAGCATTACCCTCAATTCTCTGGATTACTAGTTTAGCAATACTACCACTCTACTGCCTTCCCTTAATGGAAGTATTGTAGAAAATTGAGATACAAAAGTTACATAATTGGAAGCTTGAAAGCAATGAGAACATTTATTCCAGGGACTAATATTGAAGCAAATAAGGTTGCAAAAAGTATGGAGACACAGGGAAATCATCAGTTCTGGTTTTGATTAACAATAAGCAAGAGAGTGACTAAAAATAATAGTATATGGGTTATAGGAAGAATGGGAGGATCAGTAAAGTCAGAATGAGTCAAATTACCTCCCATGTATTTGTGCTTGTCTTGTTGCATTTTAATCCATAAACACCTTAAATAGCATTTCAGTAATTATGCTTTTTATTACTCAATCTTTCCATTTCTAGGTAATTTCATCTTAATGACAGAAGGATGACTGACACTTTCAAATTCTCTCCATTGACAAGCTGTTTGAATGCAACACCATCTGGCACATTGGGTAAGTGTTTGGAATGAGGAACTTGTATTTGGGGTATATTTTAAAATAAATGATCAAGTGTCTCTTTATTCAGTCTGTTTCATCCAGTTACTAAATATCCAACAAGAGAAATTCAGTTATGAACTAAAAACTGCCATTCCATAAGTGTGCTGCTTGAATCTTGCAATTATACAGACAATGAATTGGATGTCTCTAACTCATTCCTTCTTCATGGATTTGTTGGCAGACTGCTAAATTTGATAAGTTCAGCAAGCATTACTTGAATAGAATCACTTTTCTTCCCCTACCTGCATATTAAACCAGGTGAGGCATGATCACTGAATACTTGCCCCGAGATATGGAAACTTGTCTAGCCACTCCAGTAACACTCTCCCTCTACTGGATAGGAAGTAGCAAGTTTGCTGACATAGCAACAACATATTCATTTGTATAATACAGTATTTAAACTTAAAGGGTCTTTCTTTTACAGGAAATGTCCTATAGAGAATATAACACTGTCATTGGTTCTAATGGGAGCATATCTGTTTTAACAAGTGCATGCAGTTAAGGACCATATCTTTCAACTTAAGGTAAAATGAAATATGTCAGATGATTTATTCTGATGTCTAACAGTAGGCTGTGTGGCTTGATTGTTAAGTATTGAAGTGGGTTCAAGTTTTTTTAAACTGGTAAGATGCAAAGTATTCACGTGGAGACAGTGGCTGTACTAGATAAAAATTGTCTGTCAAATCTCAAGGGTGTTGGAAATGTTGTTGTAAACAGTTGTGCTTCTCCCTGTTAATTTATTTACAAGATGAAGCCTCAAGAATAGCTAATTAATCTCTACCTGGATATTAGGCTCATCTTATTTACTGGAAATCTGTCCTCTCTCGATTTCCCAAAAAACTCTCCACTGGAATCCAAAGGAGAAAGAACAACTCTAGGCTGAAAATCCAAAACATAAAAGGTAGAAGCTTATTTTCATTGGAAAGAACCAAAAATAAGACTGGAAAAGCTGGAGGGAGAAGTCACTAGGAAAATTTTGTGAAAATAATTGAAGTTAAAAAGAAAAGCATAGAACATCATCAGGGAAATTAGAGTAGAGTAATGTAGGGCTGATTCTGGAAGAATTGAAAAGTTACTGTAAATGACAGTAAAAAAACTAAAGTATCAAACTTCTGGTTTTGTAGCTTGATTACTTTTATAACTAAAACAGCAAACTAAATAAAATGATTAAAATTATTGCTCCTGTGTATTTTTTTAAGTTGCAACAAATACAATAAGATTTCTTTCCATATGATGTCTTCAGAAATTTTTTAGATAGAGTGGATGAAAAGCAATTTTCCTCTACCAGGGAGTTGAAGCACTCATTACCACAGGACTCACTGAAACTAATGCAATAATATAGCCAAAGCTTAGATTGATGATTATTTTCCATTTTGGGAAATGTGGGATTTTGTGTTTAACAGATTAATACCAAAGTATATTCTTGAAACATTAGAAATTATATTTTACATGAAATTTACAAAAGATCAATAAAGAATTTAGGTTTTACATGGGATAGAACAAGACTTTCACAATCACATTCCTCAAGTCAGCATTTTTGGTAGCACTTGCTATAGTTTAGGCACATATTGGTAGTTCACATACAATGTAATTAGTGAGAATAGCAAGGCACATTCTGGAGTTGTGTATGTAGTGTAAATGTTCATTAAAGCATGCAATGTTTTACAGTAATTACTGTACCATACCAGTACTTGCCTTTTAAATAAAACAAACTAAGAACCATTGTAACAGCTTTTATCAAAGGCCATTCTAACAATATCAACACAAGTTTACAACACTTGTTTGTAAAGAACAAAAAAAAAACTTGAGTATAAACAAATAAAATGAATAAATGGTTCCTAACTGAACAGAACATAATTCACATTAAAAAAAGTCAGTTTTGTAACTTGGATATTTGCATGTCCCACTAGATGAACTATATTGTCAGATTCATTTGATAAGGTTGACATATAGTGACTTCTAAAAGGAATGCCAGAATATTTGAAGTTTAAAATGTAGTTCTGTACCATGATACACTATATAAATTCATAAGTACAAAAAACCTACTAAAACTAGCAAAGGTGGAACATCAGTGAAAATGTGCTATGATAAAGTGATAGTTACGGGTTCATGTGTGATTCCCTGAAAGATGAAATCAATCCTGGCCTCACACTGATGTTTCTACTGTACTGTACAGGGGTGAAGGTTTCAGAGCAGAGCTATTTACTTCCCCTCCATCACACAATAGCAAGTTACAAGAGCTGACACAAGTAAAATAATTAATCAATCTCAGATCTGCTTCAGTACCCAGTTAGAGGTGCAGTAGCTTGATAGAAGAAAAGTAGTATTAATGTGTTCATGTGTACCTTTCATAAATATTCAATCTGGAGCATCTCCCTACTCCGTTCCACATTGTGGAAAGTCTGTATGTACAATCAGGATTTACATAGGCAAATGACACTGCACCAGCTATCTCTTCACAATATTACTGCTATCTACAAAAAGAACTTTAAAAACAATACAGTAACTAAAGTTTTCTGAAGTTGTTTATAACAATTTCCAGACAAATATTTCAGCATAAAATCCCAACTATCCAGGAGGAGCCATACGTAAAAAAACAATGCTCAGATGTGTCCATAATTACGATTAACCCACAGGTACAAAAACTGCATTGTGGCCATCTATTCACTGGAGTTGGACTCTATATGCACAAATAAGCAGCTTTACCTGAAACGAAAGCAACACTGCATTAGAAAGAGGTAGTAGATCAACACACTTCAGCATATTTTAATGGTCTAAAGTCTTACTAGAATAACGTTCTAACCTGAACAGCTGAGTTAAACAACCATTAGGCTTAGCTAATGTTGCTTGTGAACAATTGGCATTCTTGATCCTCATGGGGAGTTTTGAGCAAAGATACTTTGTTCTGCAAGATTAAGGATGCCCACTTCAAATGAAGCACCACAAGGTTGCTGGGATTTATGAAACTATAGTTAAAAGCAGCAGCTGAAATTTGAAACCAAAACAGAAAATGCCAAAAATCTCAGCAGGTCTGACAGCATCCGTGAAGAGAGAATAGAGTTAACGTTTCAAATCTAGATAATCTTTCTTAACAGTAGTCATTCAGAGCTAATGTTTCAAGTCAAATGCTATCAGATCTGCTAAGATAGTCCAACATTTTCTGTTTTTACTTGAAACCATTTTTTAAGCATGAACTTGTTGCTTAAGGGGAGGTACCTAGTAATTTAATCCATTAAATTCAAGCTGTTAAGTTAAACTGTTAGTGTTTAATTCAATTACATCACTGGTAGGTAGTTAATGGCTATTTAAGGTATACCAATCAAAAAGCAATTTTAATGCACCAACAACTTCTGCAAGTCTCATTTACTTTGACAATATTCACTCAATTTTTGTAAAATTCACTTAACTGCTCAGCCCAAACTCACTGATTGAGGTCAGAATCTGTGTGACAGGCTCTATCCCAGATATCCGCCTCCCTTTTCCAACAGTGACAGGAGCTCTGGCCAGATTCCCTAGAAACCCACATTCCACACTGGATCCTTATTGAAAATTATTTAAATTCAAGCCAACAAGTCAAATATTGGCTCCAATTTACATTGCTTAATTCACATCACCCAAAAAATTTAGATTTTAGTGCAAAATGTAATAGCTTTGACAGGCTGGGTGCAGTATAATGGTATCGTTGGTTTTCTGTGCAAGCGTAGACCAGTGCACATATGCAGACAGGTATCAGTGGCAATCTTGCATTGGCAGATGCTAACAAAATTGGGGCTCATGGAGTGGGAAGATCAGACATCAACTTTTCATCCAATTGGACAAAAGGCAGAAAACAACAAGTCAAAGTAAATTGTTATTTTTCAGCATGGAATTCAAGAATCAGAGCAAGGATCACTGCTTTATTTGCCATGTACATTAAAAAATAAACTTGGCTCTTGGAATAGAGTAGAATTTCAAAATTTGCAGATGAAGCCAAACCTGGAGTTGCAAACAGTGAGATGAAAAGGTGAAGATGAGATTTACCAGAAAACGTCTAGGGATGTGGAATCTTAGTGACAAGGGTGAATTGGAAAAGCTAGGCTTGTTCTTGATAGAACTGTATAGGGTAATGAATTTGGACAAGGAAAGCACTAGTAGTACAATAATTAGCAGACTCAAATGTACAGTTTTGGGCAATGGATGTGAGGATTTGCAAGGAAGAACTTTTTTTATGTAGTGAATAATAATAAGTTGGAACTCACGGTGAAAGCAGTGGAAATAGAAAATCTAATATTTCAAAAATAAATTGAATGGGCATTAAAGTAGTAAATCTGCAGGGCTGTGGGCATTGAGTAAGGTGAGTAGATTGCAGAGAGCTGGCAAGGACTTAATGGGCAAAACAGCTTCATGTGCCATAAATGACTGCATATGCAGACATACAAAGATAATACTGGGCTGAATAGTTGATTTACCAACACTATATCTATACCCATGTGTGAAAGAGCATCCAACTGATAGAGATTAGCACCAGTCAGAACCAGAAGAGTCAGTATTTTTGGATGAAGCAAGGAAAATGGGTCACTCTCCTCTGCATGTTCAAATTACAATATCACAACAGGTAAGTTGAAACTAATATACAAGTATTTATAGTTCATACAAAGAGTCAAAAGTAATCTTGCAGGAGTAAACCAATTTTGATTGATTCCCGTTAAACTCCACAGATGGTCTGTAATTGTGATTTTACACTTTCAAAATGTTACGGTTTAATTTTTCCAGAGTTTTACTTATTTTGTTAAAATATGCCTACCTTGGCAGTAGGTGCTTCTGCAAGTCTAATAAATAATTTATTAGTGCCAGGCACTGGACTGAAGGAATAAATAAAATGACTATCCTGCAAAACAAAAACAAACTAAATTGGTCAACCTAGATTTCAACATACTAAAAAACTGACAAACATTTTTTCAGCATTAAATTTAGATTTTGATCAAAAACAAAACATATTTAGACTAATGAGAACAATCAAGTCACCAATATTGGTGAAATACTGTCTCTGGTACATCAAGATATAGAAATGTTTGTAGGTGAAATGAAGCTGAAGAATCAACAACCCTGTAATGAACATCCTGAGGATTACGATTGACCAAAAACTGAACTAGCCATATTGCTGTTGCTGAAAGTAAAATCTTCTGATTCCTCAAGGCAGAAGTGTGAATACTGTCCAGTTATTTGGATGAGTGTATCTCCTACAGTCAAAACCTTGACATAACAGCCCACTTGATTGGCAGCCCATCCACTCCCTCTTCCCACTGTATTGGCAGTAAAGTGTGTACCATCTACAACATACTACCTTGATGAGATAATGGGCGCATCTTCCAAAACCACAACCACCATGAGCTATAAGGACAAGGGCAGCTGACACATGAAATCACCACCATCTGGAAGTCCCCTCACCATGCTAATTCAGAAATATATTGTTTTAACTGTCATTGAGTCAAAAATCACAGAACTGCCTTTTAAATTAAATTTAAAAGTTAAATTTAACTTTTATCAGCTGGGATTTTAACAGCAAAATTGATTACCACAGGAAAGAGGAAATCGTCATTGAACATAGGATTGTTGATTGGATATCACCAAAATGAGAGTTTTTTGAGGTAGTGATTTCCTGTCTCCACTTCTCAATCACAGCCTACAAAACCTTTAACAGTTACCAATATAAACACGCTGTCCACTTTGGCAGCAGAGGAAACAGATGGAAATTGCAGTGATCATCAGAAAAGTTAGCATCAAGTTTGTCCCAACGAATGCAAAATGAAAAGCTCTAGCAGCATGTTTCTCTTTTCAGCAATATTACTACCAGGAAACAGACTAGGTACAATTCTGAAATGTAAAATTGAGATTCGTAACTGAGCCATATGTACAAATACTCATCTGTTTACTTCAATTTTGGTGGCAAAAGGAGCATTCAGTCAACAAGTCCTGGGCTTCATATGAAATTCACATGCAACAATGTAGCATCATTCAAACAGCATAAATTTTCAACTAGCTACCCAAATATAAAAAAGTAGAAAAAAAACAATGGAAATTAAAATTACACTGATTTAAAGGCCACTTTCAAACCCAGATAGCAAGTAGCAAATCTGCTCACAGTTTAATAAGTTGGGAAAACACAAAATAAAGAATGAGTACTTACCAAAAATACAGGAAGTTGAAATTTATCATTTAGAATAACAGCCTGAACGCTGCAGGATCCACAGAGTTTAGCCACTATGTGGTCATGGCTATAAAAGTCTGCATGAAAGATAAAGAGAAGAATCCCAGTCCCTAGAGACAGAGAGTGCCTGGATTAGTTTACCCCATAGACATGCAAAATAGCATAAATAAACTCAGTTTACAGCAGATGTGCCATCATAAATGTGATTTGCCCATTGTATGTAATAGTTTAAGGCTGAAGTGAAGATGGAAATCCTAACCCCTCAATATCAGATTTTAGTGCTTGAGCACGTTCCATCTTTCAGTGTTAGAATAGTTTATCTACAACCCAAGCTTTTGCGCCATCTCTTTTGTACCTTTGATTAACTAAAATCATTGAAAAGAGAGCATCAATTGCCTTTGTGGAACAAAGTATCAAATTCTAACAAAGGGCGGCAGAAGTGTTTCTTCATCTCACATCTGAAAAGGTTTTGCTCTCTACATTAGAGATGCTCATACCAGCACAAATAATTTTTTATTTACTGTTTTGAATACACGGCAAGCTTCAAGCAAATTACCTTTTAACTTCCTAAATTCTAGTGAATACAACCTCAGTCAGTGCAAATTCTCATAATTTAATCCTTGGAGCCCAAGTATTATCCTGGTAAATTCATGCTTCACCCCTCAGGAGCCAGTGTATCATTCCCGCAAATCCAAAACTTAAGTAACCAGTTCTTTGTTAAATATAACTTCTTCCCCTTGTACTCATCCTCTAGATATGTCGGTCAGCATTGTATTAGTCTTTGATTTTCTATGCATGTTATAATGATACTTGTACCATTTAGAAAATTGTTTTCAGATACAAAGTCGCTGACCTAATTTGACTACATTGAAGTTCACTTGCTAGTCTAGCTCCACTTAACTGATCAAAAACTCACCATTTTTATGCTTCTATCTAAATCACTTTCCATGCTACCTAACTTAGTGCCATGAAAATCAAAATAGCCAACAAGTAAAAACTCAGTTAGAAAGACCCATGAATGGCTCACACAATAAGTCATGGATTGTACTAAATTAGCAGTTTATAGTATTGGAAAGAAGAATAGTAGCAAGTCTGATGATTAGGTATGCTTTAGAAACAGAAAAAAAGAAAATATCCAGAAACATAGAAACAAATATGGGCTTTTTATATTTAAAGGAAGAGTATAACTACTGTCACTGTTGTCCCTTAGTAGCCGAGGCAGGAGAAACTATCATGGGAAATGAGAAAATGGCAGAGGCATTAATATTGTGTGTCCATCTTCAAATTAGAAGATAGGTTGCATAGCAGAAATTGTGGGTATCCTCAGGGTTAAAAAGGCAGAGAAATTAAGGTAATTAATACCAACAAGAGAAGGTATTATAGAAACCTGACAAATCACTGCTTGATAAGTACATCCTGGGTTCGAAAAAAGATTGCAAATGTGCTAACATTTTTCAAAATTCCTAAGATTCAGTGAGTGCCTCAGCAAATTGAAAGTTAGCACGTGTAACACAAACTTTCAACAAAGAGGAAGAGAGAAAACAGGGAACTACAGGTCAGTTAGACTAACGTCAGTGGGAAAATGCTTGCATGTGTTATGAAGGAAGTCTAACAAAAAGCATAACACAATTTGACATGGTATATAAATACTGTTTGAAAAGTTATTACGATTTAAGAACATAACTAGCAGAGTAAGTAAAGGGGAATGAGCGGATGTGATTAGGCATTCAATAAGGTGCCACACAAAAGTTTAACAGCAAATATATGGGCTCTAGAACCAGAGGCAATATATTAACCTGGACAAAGGACTGCTCAAAGGCAGCAAACACTGGGCATAATCAGGACATTTTCAAGGTCCAGTGGAATACCAGTACTTAGGCTTTAGCTATTACAATTTTCATTGAAGACATGGATGAAGAGACAGAGCAATTTACCCAAGTTTGCTGAGATGGTTTCTGCTGGTCAGGGAATCTAAAACACAGCAGCATTGTCGCAGGGCAAAGAGCTGATCATTTAGGACAGATTTGGAGAAAATATTTCAAAGGGTTGAGAACTTTGGGAATTCTTCATGGAACAAAGAGATAGAGAGAACAAGTAGCAAAATCAACCATGACTCTACTGAACAGCAAAGCAGGGTCAACAGGCCACATGGTCTACTGCGTTCCCATTTCTTTTGTTACCAGCAAACTCAAGCTCAGTGACTAAGCAGGAAAGTTTCAAGACCGAGACACTGACTGCAGATGTTTTGCTCAAAACAGTCCCACTGCCCACAAACATCCACATTCTTGAGTTCAGACACACAAACCGCTCTACCATATTTTAGTTTAGATTATGTTATTTATATGTATCTCTAAATTCATTGCAAGTTATTTTCTTTTTTGTACACACAGCACCAAAACAATGGAATTATGTTAAGCACCTAGACTATTCAAGCTCAAGTACAATTGCTCCTGATTTGATCTCGAAAAACTTCAGTTACTGAATCAGCCTTTTCTGTTGACATCACTTTAGGGAACCTCACTCCTTGACGTTCACTCCCTTCTATTTCCAGACATTCCAACTGAGATGCAGAATTTTTAAGTCTTTGGAGCGGAAGTGTCTATTGCAGTCCAATATCAGAATCCAAGAGTTTGAGGTGGTTTTTAATCCTTCTAACTTTTCCTGGGTAGCTATTCTTCTGAGAGAGTCCACAACCATCCAAAGTCTTGGATTTAAATCAGAGTTGCAGATCAGTTCTTGCAGCGCTTAATCTCTCACATATTCTGGGATTTCTCCTAAGTATCAGTCCTCTGAGGAACATCTGAGCCTCAGCTCAAAAAGGCATCAATGGTCAAGGAACCAGAAGAAGAGCTCATAACAGTAAGTGTTCTAGAGACTTTTGAAAATTTTCTCTTGAAAAACTTCAAAGACGTTTTTGCATTGCAGCGAAGATAATTGAGATACATTTGAAACACTGGGCCTGCTCTAAATAATTTAATGACAGATAATCACAGCAAACCACTACTCTAAACTGCTCAATATAGTCACAATTAATAACAGGTTTTAAGCAGCTTTTTTTTTAAAAAATGATGGGTACGGAAGTGGTCTGTACCATTTGCTTTCCAAACCCATTATCTCGGCCACTAGAACAGCAGCAGCAGATGCAGTGGGAACAAAATCACCTGCAAGTTTGCCTCAAAGTCATACATCACCCTGACTTGGAACTCTTACTGCCATTCCTTTACTATCAACGAGTTAAAATCCTGCAGCAGCCTTCCTCACTAAAGGCTGTCAACAGTTTAACACCATCTTCGTGAGGGTAATTAGGAATGGGCAAATACTGCCTAGCCAGTAATGCCCACACCCCATGAAAAAAAATAGAAAAGGCCTGTTGAAAGAAAGGAATTCATATAAAGTTAGTGAAGTTAAGCCTTTTATTTTGCGCCAAAAAGCTGATAAATGTGCTTCTAACTACTTTAATCTGTATTCCCCTCACTGAGGAAATTTAACAGGTTTAAAATCACTGTGCGCTCTTGTTTTAAGATACAGAAGCTTGAAAGGAAAGGTTCAGAGAACGGGTTAATTTTTTTTTGAATATCTGATATTTACTTGAGATTCTCCTATCCACTCTTGTCAGATCAATCATATTAAAAAGAGCTCCATGTCTGACTATCCCAGTTTTGAAGGATTAAATCCAAAATTTTGGCCTTAAATGTTTTGGCTTTATTTTTTTCCCCACACCCACCCACTGAAATGAGAACAGCCATTTTCATTATAGAAACCATGCTTAAAAGTCAGAAGAACTAAAAATCAAAAAATGAAATCTCTTTTTGATATTTTACTGAGATCACACAAAGTTGCCCCCTAATATTTTTAGAATAGGCCAATGAAATTACCCTATCCAGTATGAGGATATTTTGATCTATGTTGTAGAATACACAACTTACCTTCAGCTGAACTGTGTTGAGGTTTATAGTTGAAGTCCAAAGCAAAGTCTGGTCCTTCACAAAGTCGGTGACAAGCGACTGGAAACACAGGCTCCAGTAATGATAGACGTGCTTCAAAGTAATCCCTGATTGTTTCATCCGTTACTCTGGATATGCTAGACAGTATATTAAATTGTACATCCTGTAAGTTCTTAAATCCAAATAACCTCAACTTGCCAGGCTAAATCCTACATTTCTCAATCTTTTTCAAAGATGTTTATCATGAAAAATACAAATCAAATAACACACTATACATTTATTTCTTAATAGCATGGTGCGGATTTACTTATTCCCGTGATCCTTCATGTGACTGAACTACTGATCTTAGCCATACTGACAGGAAATTACCCATAAGAAAATGGAGCAAAAAATACTGAAGGCAAATTAAAGTACCAGACTGCTGTTGGCATAAATCAAAACAATTGTGACAAGAGTCTGGATTATAAATTTCCCAGCCAGAGAAGAAAATGCAAGATCATAACTGACAAAGGTCACATTCCTAAGAAAGTGCTGTTTGCTTTAATTTTCTTCCCTCTGCTCTGCATGCTTCCACACTTCTACTAATCCTCAAGTACAGCCACAACCACTTGCGAATGGCAGCTCAACATTGTAGCTGGTTACTGTGTGAGGATTTCAAGCAGAGTTTTGACAACTTCAGGAATTAAAATTACTGGTTAAGAGCTGTTGAATCTGACAGTGGTTCAAACTTAATTCTAAGGGGTCTCTAAATCACATTCAGGAACCAGAATATCAAAAGGACAAGTGGATATCAGAAACCTGCTGCTGACCAAAGGTTAACCTTGAATCTGTCAATTCTAGGTGATTTGTTTACTCGTTAGATAATCTGTTCCCCAGTGATTATTATTAAATACTTGACCAAGACTGTTAAAAATACAAATATCCAGATATAATCAAAAATACCAAGCAGTATAAATACCAAAGTTAACACGGATGGGCTTTTGAGATCGTAAAAATTCTAGCCACCTGAAATAACAACTGAATAACATTCTTGATGATGCACTTACGTTTCCACGTGATTCTTTAGCAGATCATATATTAGTACATTATTGCTCTGTTTAGCATAGTATAGAGCATTATTCTGGTGTTTAGAAAGGATGCCACAGTCTGCACCATATTCTAGCAGAAGTCTCACAATATCAGCATTTCCTCTTTTGCAAGCCTACAAAAGCAAAATATAAATGTTAAAGGCTCTGAATACTTTATTAATAGCTATTTAGTCATTATGGCAAGGACAGGTTTCATCTTATTTTAGAGCAATGGGGCTAATATTTTAATTTAGTCTTCTGATCTTTATGGCATGTAAATGGGGTTTCTGTCATACTTCAAAGTTACAGTGGTGCAGCAGCAGGAAGACAGAAGACATTAAAGACCATCATTGCAACCAAAAGGAATGTTTGATGACAAACTAGCATATCTTAAGCTTTCCCTTCCATCCTCACTTGATCATCTCCTTTTCCTTGTATACATTTTGCCTTTGACAAGTGTTACTTGTAGTGACAGTCAGTGTCCATATCATGCAAAGATACCAAAGCTTTCCACCATCATCCTCAATTTTATTACCTACAGAAAAGATCATAAAATGGTAACAAGCACAGGAGGCTGCTATTCAGCAGTTGCTCAGTGTATGAGCTAGTCCAATACCCCTGCTTTTTCCCCCCAACTCTCTGCCAACTATTTTCTTACAGACAATTCCTTTTTCAAAGCTATGATTGAATTTGCTTCCACCACACTCAGGCAGGCGATTCCAGATCCTAACTTGCCTATGGCAAAAGAAACAATGATTTAAATCAATGTTCCCTGGTTCTCAACACTTCCATCAAAGGGAACTGTTCCTCCTATTGTCACCTGTTACTGAATACTGGAAAAAGCAATGGCACCTTATTTCTTTCCCTACCACAATCACCACATATATTTGCCACAGCTACGTCATAATCCTTGGCTGAACCAAATTATACAAAACTGCATGTCTCTATCTGAACCAGAACAAACATACATAGTTTTTGGAACTCTTTGTTCTGTAACTTACAACTTCAGTCATGATATAAACAACGTATCTGATAGATTTTGATGATATTGCCAGAACAAGTTACATATACCTTCATTAATGCAGTTTCTCCACTGATCTGTTGAACATTGACTTGAGAACCTGCCTCCAGAAGAATCGCCACTGTTGTAAGATAATTCTACAGAAAGACAGGGGAAAAAATAAAAGATGTTAATATATTTGTGTGTCGAACATACTCATGTATTAATTATATACAGTTACATTTAATGAGTATATGGTTAATGGGAACATTTGTTTGAAGTATCCAGTTATAACAGTTGTTTAATCATCATCATCAAGACATGTTTCATCTCATTTTAGGGAAATGGGGCTATTTCTTCACGGTAAAGTTTTCCAGTCTTTATGACATGTAAATGAGGTTTCTGTCCCACTTCCAGTGAAGTTATAGTGGTGTAGTAGCAGAAAATTGAAGGCATTCAAGACCATGACTACAATCAAACACTCCTTAAATTTCCTTTGGTCCTTACAACTCCAACTATTATATTCCACACAATATTTGACTAGCTTGGGCTTTACTTGTAACCACATATAATTAGAATACAGTTTTAACCAAGGTGCTAATCATAGTGGCACAGTGGTTAGCACTGCTGCCTCACTGCGTCAGGGACCCAGATTCGATTCCCAGTTTGGGTCACTGTCTGTGCAGAGTCGACACATTCTCCCCATGTCTGCATGGGTTTGCTCTGGGTGCTCCAGTTTCCTCCCACCGTCTGAAATAAGTGTCGATTAGGTGCACTGGCCATGTTAAATTCTCCCTCAGTGTACCCAAACAGTGTGGCAACTAGAGGATTTTCAAAGTAACTTCATTAACGTTGCAATGTAAGCCTACTTGTGACACTAATAAATACACTGTGTACTTTAGCTTTTAGCTGAGTGTTTGTTTCGTATATTAAACAGCCATGATCAGAAATGGGAGTACTCCTAATCTCAGGTCTTTCTAAAGGCTTGAAAATTTGACGTTTGTCACCTGGTTCTCAACTATCATCATTTAGGACTGCAGCCAGATCAGAAACACATTTTTCTTCTTTAAATACACACCATTACTATCATCACATTCCAGAGCTTTTGCATAAGCACTGCAGAAACAGCAGTGAAAAGAAAACTTATAAATACGTAATGATGATTTACCCTCTCAATAATTTGATTCTGGAATAAAAGTTGGAACTTTAGTACAAAGCTGTACAAGCAAGGAAAGTCCAGCTAATAAGCTGGATTTGTAGCACATCAGCCAATATCATCAGAGCCAAAATTAGATATTGAACAATTTCCTTCATTATCCTCAATCTTGACAGGAGAAAAGTGAAGTTTTTTTTAATCATTTAGTTTTTAAAAGAAGAAATATTACATGCAAATATTTAACAACAATTGGTTTGGAAAAGCAACTAATTATATGGACACCAGTTAAACTGGGATTAAAACAAAATCACTATCAAAAGCAAACTGCTACTAAATTCTATTTCCATTACAGGATTACTAAAATAAATTAATTGCAGGTCAGTTTTATTACTTATTTGCACATAAGAAAAGCACAAGTGATAAATAATTAATAGGAGTAGAAGGGACAACCTTCTCAGCTGCATGCATCAATGCAGTGGTGCCATTCTTCTGTCTGGAACTGATCTTCGCACCCTTCTTGATGAGCAACCTAAGAATGTCATCTTGCCCTCCAGCAGCTGCAAACATGACCAGATTCATTCCACTAGGGTCCTGTAACAGACAGCAGCCTGAATATGTAATTTTAAATGATCAACTGGATGACAGTTCACCACCACCCCACCTGATTGATATCAGACATGTGGAGAAAATTAAAATAGGCCACGGGCTCATTTTCTTCAAATTTAACCATGTTTCACACTTTAGCTTATTTTCTTCAACTGCTTGGGTAAAGCTGACAATGGGCATCACTAATGTTACAAAAGTTTGTGAACAGCAGTTTTAAAGCAATTTATTAAAAGCACTTGTATCTATATCACAACATTAGGATGTTCCAAAGCATTTTACAACATGTAGTCTTGAAGTACAGTCACTATTGTAGAAAAGATGGCAACCAAACTGCACGCAGCAAATCCCACAAGTAGCAATGACCAATTCCACCTCCCCTCTACTACCCCTCCCCCACAACTGATGAGTTTGTGAAGAATAAATATCAGGACACGAAGAATAACTCCCTTATTCTTCTTTGAAATACTGTCATGGGATCTTTAATATCCCTGAAACAGGTCAGTTACTAATTTTCTTCTCCTTGTGCTTATTTAGTAGATAAACACTAAAATATCAATCATGCATAAGAAATTAGTTAATAATGAAATACATAAGTCAATTTAAAGATCTGAGAAGTTAGTATAATTATCTAGTTGGAGAGCTTGTACACAAGTTGGTAACTTCCTCAGAACAAAAGGAGACCAAATCTGAATCACATGGAATAGTGCATCATTTTGCCTCCAGTAATGAATACAGAAAAACCTACCACAACCACTTAAAAAAAAAAGTGTACAACAGCAATTTTCCAAAAGATAGCACAGCATTCCCTCAGGACTGTACATAAATGCTATCCTGGGTTATGTACTCAAATCTCTGGAATGGAACTTGAACCAACGAATTTCTGACTCAAACAATCAGTTTTAACAGTTAAACCATCCTTCCACAAGAGGAAGTAATCATATAATGGCCGTTCTTAAAATTGACTTCCTTACTATCTAACTAAATTTGTTTCATAACCATTTACCTACCACAAAACTTCACATGTAGACAAACAATAAAATGGACACAAATGGGTAAATCTGAAGTTATTAGTGATGCTATTTTCCTCTTGCAGCCACACTATGAACATCTGATCATGGAGGCAAAAGCTCACTGGCGGTTCAAGACAAATCTGTGTCTTTCAAAGAAAAATCTACAATAAAGTACTAAGTATAAAAATAATTTTAATTTTTAATTCATTAATTGGCCTCCATTGTGCCATAACCATTTTATAATTACAAATAAGTATCCAACATATGTCATTTATACAAGTCTAGTAACTTAATAAAAAGATCAAAAGCTCTGCAAAGGAGCATAGCAGATAAAAAAAGACATTACACCAAAGGAACTTTGGTCAAATATTTGGATTTTAAATAGCATCTTGGTGGAGAAGAGCGCTGGAAAGAATTCCCGAGCTAAGGCCCATTAGGCTGAAGGTTTGGCCGCCAATAGCAGGGCAAGAAAGTGGAGAATACACAAGGCCAAATTAGAGAAATGCAGAGCTACAAGGACTTGAGGGAATTTGAACCTGAGGATAACATTCATAGGAATGATTCTGAGGGACACCAGAAGTAACTATATTGGGTTGGGAAAGTAAGTCATTGTATGAGATATTATAGCTACAACTGGATAGGCAAGAGCAGCGTGATGGAGAAGGATGGTATGGTCAACTTTGTCAAAGGCTACTAACAGGTTAGGATGGATAGAGCAGAAAAGAATATACATGCACCTGAGGATTATCCTCTACATATTAACATACCTCTTGATCCAGATTATATTCTTGACCTGAATTTAGAGCCAGTTTTACAGTCAAGTAATTCCCACTTTTTACTGCATCACGCAACATACCTACAACATGAATAGATTTATAAAATCAAGCAGAAATACATTTAATCTGTTAGTCTCACATTTGCACTTTACTAGCTTAACTACATTAGAATTCTCAGTAAATTAAAAAGAAATTGGGGCTTCAGGGAAGTGAAAAGCAACTTGGTGCCTCTACAAAGGACAATGCAATTGGGCTTGTCAGCAATGTCATTTCCAATGGTCACGCTCATGATCAATTCATAATTATCAAAAATAATTTGCATTCCTCATTTGGTGTGAACATCTTAATGGTTTATTTTCCTCATTATGATGGAGTGTGTGCACAAAAAGGACAATTCCAAATCAACCAATTACCACTTAGTATAGCCTCAATTCATAAAAATAATGAAAAGTGTTAGCAGCAGTGCTATCAAACAGCACTTGCTCACCAATTACCTGCTGATATTCAGCTTGGGTTCCACCAAGGTACGCATTATAGTTTTAGCTTAAACCTGAATAAAACAGCCCAACTCAGAAGTGAAGCGAGTGACAGCCCTTGACAGACTGCATCAAGGCAGCAATTGTTCAAATGTGACATCATGGAGCCTGAGCAAAATTGAAGCCAATGGGAATCACGAGAAAACTCCACTGGTTAGAATCATACTTAGCACAAAGAAAGATGATTGTTGGAGGTCAATCATTTCAACCTCAGGACATTGTTGCAGGTGTTCCTTTGGATAGTGTATTAGGCCCAACTATTTTCAGCTGCTTTATCAATAAGTTTTCCTTCATCAGAAACGTAAGAAGGGGAAATGTTGATGGTTGCAATGTTCAGCAACAATCATGACCCCTTTGATACTGAGGCAGTCTGTGACCATACATGAAAGGCCTGAACAACATTCAGCTCGGGCTGCAAGTGGCAAATAATATTGACACCATATAAATGCCAGGCAATGACCATCTCCAACAAAAGAATCTAAACATCTGTCCATAACATTTAATGGATCTCCCAATACCTTGAGGGCTAAGAAATGGAACTGGACCAGCCATATAAAATGGAGCTGCTATAAGAGGTCAATGACTGGCATCTGTGTCAAATAACATCCCTATCCCCCAAGTCTGTTCAACATCTACCAGGCACAAGTCAAGAGTGTGAAGGATTATTTTCCACTTATCTCAATGAATATTGGTCCAACAGGTTCAACACCATCAATGGGTGATTGGTACCACCTCTAACATACATTCTCTCAACCACTGAAGCACAGCTTCAGTACAGCAGTAGTATGATGTACCATATACAAGATGAACTGTAGCAACTTGCCATACATCTTTCAACAATATTCTCTAAACCTGCGTTCCCTACCACCTGAAAGGGCATGGACAGCAAATGAAAAGGAACCCTGTCAGTTGCAAGTTCCTTTCCAAGTGGTGCATTACCCTAAGAGCTATCGTTGCTGGATCAAAATTCTGCAACTTCCTACCTAGCAACATTGTGGGCGTTCCTGAACCAGACGGATTACTGAAGCAGCCTCAAAAAGGTAATTTACTATCATTTTTTTCAAGGACAATTAGGACTGGACTTATAAGCAATACCCATAAACTATGAACGAATTAATAAATAATTTTAATAATAATTTGATCATTTTAATTAAAATGATCAAATAATTTGGCCCTACACTCACCATCTGATTTGAAATAGAACACATCAATTCCCTTAGTAAGCTAAAATGAATTTCAGGCTGAAGTGGCATCAGCCTGCTTTAGCAACATCACACTATTTTAACATTGTTTGATATTTGAAGTAAGGTTAAAGAAAACAACTCGGAATTTTACTTAGACACCTACAAAACAATATTTGAGGTTGGAGACACTTGGATAAATATTAGTCACACTCTATATTTGCACTGATTTTTTAATAAATTGTAAGGGAAAACTTGTACAGTAGCAATGATCTACTTAAAAATTTTATGGCTTTATCTAATAAATGCAAGAGAGTTAATGGCAAGTGCAAGAATGCACATAATCATGGTTTGATGTCTAACATTTTAAGCATTGCTGTCTCCCGTTATTAAAATAAGATATTGACCTCTGGTCAAATTCCGACATTTTCAACTAAAGCAGAAAAATAGATTTTACATAACTACTCAAGGAATGATATTATTCTTTACACAATGTCACAGCAGACCCAAAAGATTTTAAAATAAGTAGATGAACTGATTTTAAAAACTCACGCCAGTCTCTATTTTTCATTATTTATCTCAATTTTCATAAATGCCACATATCCAAACTATAATTTATATAAACATTAGCAAATTCCCAAAATTAATTTGATTATAACCTATAATTCAAATGGGACTTTGTAATTATAAGTTCATTATTGATTATTATGCAAAGTGTAGCTCAACCAAATTACTCAAGCATAATGATATTACAAGTGGCCTCTAAGACTGAACTTATTTAAAAATAGACAAAATAATTTCATTGATACTCACTATTAGATATTGTTTTTGGTGCAGAAATCAAATCTTCACTTCCATCCAAGTGTTTTTGGAAATCTTCCAATGTCATCCAATCAAGCTGTAAGTCCACACCCAACTTCAGCATTTCCTGTTTTCCATCTAAATATTAAAAATGGTTAAGATTAAAATTAACATGTAACAAAAAACAGACCTTCGCATTACTGTACAAGGTATTTTGTACACGGTTCATGACCAATAAAAGAAGCTGCTGCTAAAGCTAACAGGATATTAGATTGTGTTGAGTCCAGCAAAATTAAGGGCAAAGTTCCATCATTATACAGGTCCTTGCACAGGCCACAGCTTCAGTATTGTGCCCAGATTTGGTCGTCTCACATTGAGCATTTTTTCCAAGTATCATGCACTGATGGCGAACTACAAGAATGATTTCTGGTTTGAATAACCTCAAATGGGCTTAAAAGCTCGATCTATTTGTTCATGAGTGGTGTAGACTTGGAGGTGACCCAATAGTTGTTGACAGAATGCTGAATTGCATGCCTGTTGATACATTACTCCAGCTTTATGGAATTGAGACATTCAGGAAACGTGTTGAGCTAACATATATTCAAAACCTGTCCACGAATATAAGTTTTGTTCCCCCATATTGGCTGAGTTTTCCATTTTTCCCAGATTAAATGCCTGTGGGGGCTGGCAGGAGGTATCTGACCATACAAACCAACCGTGAAATCAGTGATTATAATTAGAATTAATCCATACTTTTGGGGATTGACTGGCATTATGGTAATATCACAGACCAACAATCCAAAGGTCCAGGCTAATGCGCTGGGAACATGGGTTCCCTCAGTAAAGTTTTACAACACCAATTTTAAATCCAACCAATTTATTTGATAGTAAATTTGCGAGCTTTTGACTTTATAGCCTTCGTCAGGCAATTGCAATGTTCTGGTCTGCAATAGCACTCATATCCACACAGACAGTTACAGTTACAGATTGCTGATTAGAATGCGAATCCTTACATCTAACCTGCTATTCAAGTGTTAAAGTGGCTAACAATGTGTGTGAAGGGAATCCTGAGCATTGGTTAGAGAATTGTGTATTTTCTCCAGACAGCACAGTAAGTGAGGTTTTTTGCTAACCCAGGCAAGTTACGGGGTTACAGATAGTGTGTCATGAAGCCAAGATCCCTATTAAGACCGTCCTCATGTGTGCGGAACTTGGCTATCAGTCTCTTCTCCGGAGTCTTCAACATGTCATTGATGACAATGAACATCTCGCTAGGGTCATCCCCACCCCCCCACTTCTTGCTTTCAGACAACCGTGCAACCTCAAACAGATCATTGTTCGCAGCAAACTACCCAACCTTCAGGAGAACAGTGACCACAATACCACACAACCCTGCCACAGCAACCTCTGCAAGACATGCCAGATCATCGACATGGACAATATCAAACGTGAGGATACCATTCACCACGTACACGGTACATACTCTTGCAACTCGGCCAACGTTGTCTACCTAATACGTTGCAAGAAAGGATGTCCCGAAGCATGGTACATTGGGGAGACCATGCAGACACTACAACAGCGGATGTTGAGCGATGCTCATTCAATCACCAGGCAAAACAGTTCCCTTCCTGTGGGCGAACACTTCAGCAGTCATGGGCATTTGGCCTCCGACCTGCAGGTACATGTTCTTCAAGGGGGCCTTTGTGACACACGACAGCGCAGAGTTGCTGAGCAGAGACTGATAACCAAGTTCCACACACGAGGACGGTCTTAATAGGGATCTTGGCTTCATGACACACTATCTGTAACCCCCGTAACTTGCCTGGGTTAGCAAAAAACCTCACTTACTGTGCTGTCTGGAGAAAATACACAATTCTCTAACCAATGCTCAGGATTCCCTTCACACACACTGTTAGCCACTTTAACACTTGAATAGCAGGTTAGATGTAAGGATTCGCATTCTAATCAGCAATCTGTAACTGTCTGTGTGGATATGAGTGCTATTGCAGACCAGAACACTGCATTTGCCTGACGAAGGCTATAAAGTCGAAAGCTCGCGAATTTACTATCAAATAAATTGGTTGGATTTAAAATTGGTGTTGTAAAACTTTACTGAGTTTACCCCAGTCCAACGCCGGCATCTCTACATCATAACATGGGTTCCACCATAGGAGCTGATGGAATTTAAATTCAACAAAAAATCTGGGAATTAAAAGCTAGTCTTGGTAACAATGACAGTGGCAGCATTTGACATATGGCAGCAAGGAACCATAGCAAAGCTGGAGTCAATGCAAATCAGAGAAAACACTCCATTGCTTCAAGATATAACTAGCACAAAGAAATAGTTGTGGCTGCTGAAGGTCAGTCACCTCAGTCCCAGGACATCACTGCAGAAGTTTCTCAGGATTGTGTTCTAGGCCCAACTATTTTCAGCTACTTCATCAATGATCTCTCTCCCCTTCTCCACCACCTCCCGCACCACACACACACACACCACGAGGTCAGAGTATGATGTTCATTGATGATTGCATAATATTCTGCACTGTTTTAGACTCGTGTACAGAAGTAGTCCGTGCCCTTGTGCAGAAAGATCTAAACAACATTCTGGTTTGGACTGGAAAGTGGCAATCATTAAATGCACACAACTGCCAGCTTATGGCCATCTCCAACAAGAGAAAAATGTAACCAATTCCCCTTAACATTCAATGGCATTACCACTACTGAATCCCCATCAATATCCTGGAGGATTACCATTGACCAGATACTTAACTGGATATCTGTATAAATATTATGACTACAATAGTCAAACACTAGGAATCCTGTGTTAAATATCTCACCTCCTGACTCCCCAAAGCCTATCCATCATCTACCAACCACAAGTCAGGAGTATGATGGAATACTCTGCTGGGTGAATGTAGCTCCAACAACACACAAGCTCATGCCATCCAGGACAAAGCAGCCATTTGATTGGCACCCATTCAGCACCATCATTCATTCCATCCACCATCCATGCACGATGGTAGCAATGAGTACCTTCTACAAGATGTGGTGAAGTACCTCTAGTGTATTAACTCATCACAGCTCCTTCTACTGCACTTTACAAACCCCCAACCTATACCAATAAAGGAAGGTGATGCACAGGAGTACCATCATCCACAGTTCTCCTTGAAGCAACATACCATCTTGATTTGAGAGGAGATTTGCCATTCGTTGCTGAAGCACTGTAGCACATCAACTGTAGCAGTTCAAGGAAGCAGCTCACCACCACCTTCTGAAGGGTAATTAAGAATGGATAATAAATGCTTGTCTAGTGACAAAAACACCACCACTGCCTCGAAAGAGACCCAGGATAAAGTGTTCGGGGGACTGGGTGAGAATCCTACCATGGCAGATAATAAAATTAGAATTTAATGAAAATCTGCAATTACAAGTCTGCTGATGACCATGAAATCATTGTTAAGCAAAAACTCATCTGGTTCATTAATGCCCTTGAGGAAAGGAAGTCTGCCATCCTTACCTGGTCTGGCCTACTTGCAACTCCAGATCCACAGCACAGTGGTTGACTCTTAAATGCCCTCTGAAATGGCACTGCAAAGTCAGTTCAAGGGCAATTAGGGATAGGCAATAAATGTTGGCTCAAGCAGTGACCCCCATATCTCATGAATTAATAGAAAGTAATCTTAAGGATGAGAAGGCTGATAGGTCAGTCATTTCATAAAATGTCTTTTCTCAGCAACAAATACAAGACAATGCATACCTGAATTCTCCTCAGTCTGAGACATGGTATCGAGAACCTCTTGGGTTTCTTCAATTGCATTCTGCACTCTGGAATCATTATCCTCTTTTGTACTTTTATCTTTTTGTACTTGCTTCTTCCCTTTAGGTTTGTTCTCCTCAAATTTAGAATCATTGAAAATTGTGTCTTCTTTATTCTCCCTGTTCTCATCATCATTTGCATCAGAGAAGGGAATCAGGAATTTGTCGAAAAGACCCTTTATCTCACGATCACCTATAAAGCAAACAGACAGAAACAGAGTAGGTAGGCAATACTAATTGAGTAAGGCATTATGCCTCAACTCAGTCAGCCATTAACTTAGCCACAGCTTAGTGCAAAAGGAGGCCATTTATCCCATTGAGATTGCACTGACCACAATCCTACCAGGTTCTATTCCTACAGCCCCACAATATTTGCATTGCTAATTCCTTGACACTAAGGGTCAATTTAGCATGGCAAATCAACCTAACTTGCACATCTTTGTACAGTGGAAGGAAACTGGGGCATCCAGAGGAAACCCATGCAGACATGCAAAGAATGTGCAAACTCCACACAGTGACCTGAGGCTGGAATTGAACCCTGACACTGTGTCACTGTGTTTCAGGTGTTGCTTTCTCTGGTGACTATTGTTACCCTGAGAAATCCACATACTGCTGAGTTTAAGATAACATTATACTACTATGATGATGATTCAGATGAGGAGTTACTAAACCACGCAACTCCTTGTGGTAACAATTTTTCTTAATTGTTTTTTGGTATTGTAATTTTCCCAACAGAGTCCTGTGAATCTTGGACTTGAAAATTTTTACCGTGTTCAAAAAGTCAATGAGCTGCCAATTAACATGCCTGTTTCCCACTTTCTAAAGTGGAGGAGGAAGAGAAACAAAGGCTGACATTCCAGGAAGACAGACATGCTGGGAGGAGATCAGAATTCACTCATTATCACTCCTCCAACTGAACATCAAGGTCATATCAGAACCCGTTAGAGGATCAACATATGCAAGAACTTTGCTTCACGCAAAAGAGCAACTGGCCAATTTTGAAATGACTCAAAGACTAGAAGCTGCAACCTACATCCCATGGGGTGCATCAACAGAGATCAAGATCACCAAAAGATGTCACTTTTTTATTTTCTAGCTTCAGGTAGCTCCAATCATACACCAGATATATCTGCAATGTCAATAACAAGGTTGAACCTTGAATACATTCATTAACAGGAAAGCTTCCATTCAATAAACATGCAGTATGTCCATGATGCACCTCAATGCAGAGAATCTAAGAAGCTGCCAGGAGATCATGGGTTGATACTCTTTGATACTCGTACAGAGTATCAGAGTACAGAGAAGGTTCACCAGGCTGATATCGGAGATGAGGGGGTTAGCTTATGAAGAGATTGAGTAGACTGACCTGTACTCGTTACAAGTTTACAATGCTAAGGGGTGGGGGGATCTTATAGAGACTTACAAGATAGTGAAGGAGCTAGGTAGAGTAGAGGTAGAGAGAGATTCTTCCTGCTTAGAAAGGAAAATAGAACTAGAGAGCACAGCCTCTAAATAAGTGCAGGGATGGCAGGGTTTGCAGTTTAGAGCGGAGTTGAGGAGGAACTTCTTCACTCAAAGGGTGGTGAATCTCTGGAATTCACTGCCCATTGAAGTGGTGGAGGCTACCTCGTTGAATATATTTAAGTCACGGGTAGATAGATTTCTGACCGACAAGGGAATAAAGGGTTATGGAGAGAAAGCAGGAAAGTGGAATTGATCCACTTCAGATCAGCCATAATATTACTGAATGGCAGGGCAAGCCCGAAGGGCTAGATGGCCTACTCCTGCTCCTATTTCTTATGTTCTTATAAGCTCCCTTAGAGTTGCTGAACACTTGATTGTTCTTACCTTCAGAATTCTTTCTTTCCCCCATCCAAAAAAAGCAAATTAAGATAAGCAGCTCTCAATCATTTGTGACCAATTCCTGTAGGACTGCGACTGAAAGACTGAGTGTTTAGTGAATCTGGTGAAATGTCGTCAACCTGAAATATTAATTTCATTTTTCTCCACAATTGCTGCCTGACCTATTGAGCATTTCCAATGTTTTCTGGTTTTATTTCAGATTTCTAGCATCCATAGTATTTTTCTTTTGTAGCTCTGGTGTCTAATATTTGCCAGCTGCCAACTGCCAGTGGATAACAGGGTGCAAACCATCATAACTGTAGAACTATTAGAGTACATATTTTAGGGTACAAGGGTTCATTAGCTATCAAAGGTTAACAGAATTCTAGGATTTCTCAAGGAGGTACAGAATAGGAAAGTCAAGAGATAACAGTGATATCAGGATCTTGATGTTTATTATCTCTATTGCAGTTCTTTTGGTTCACAAACCTAAACATAGAACATTACAGCACAGAACAGGCCCTTCGGCCTTCGATGTTGTGCCGACCAAAATAAAAAGCAATGCCCCTCCAAACTAAACCATTCCCTTCTCTTCCATATACTTATCAATTAACCTCTTAAACGCCACCAAACTTGGCGCATCTACAACAGCTGCAGGCAGGGCATTCCACTCCCTAATCACTCTTGAGTAAAGAACCTACCTCTGATATCCGTCCTATAACTCATACCCCTTAATTTAAAGCTGTGTCCCCTCGTGCTAGCTTTCTCCATCCTAGGAAAAAGGCTATCACTGTCCACCCTATCTAAACCTCTAATCATCTTATATGCTTCAATAAGATCCCCTCTTAGCCGCCTCCTTTCTAACGAAAACAACCTCAAATCCTTCAACCTCTCTTCATAGGACCTGCCCTCCATACCAGGCAACATCCTGGTAAACCTCCTCTGTACCCTCTCCAATGCCTCCACATCTTTCTTATAATGTGGGGACCAGAACTGCACACAATACTCCAAGTGCGGCCGCACTAGAGTTTTGTACAGTTGCAACATGATGCTGCGGCTCCTAAATTCAATCCCCCTACCAATAAAAGCTAAGACTCCATATGCCTTCTTAACAACTTTATCCACTTGACTGCCTACTTTCAGGGATCTATTGACACATACACCAAGATCCTTCTGTTCCTCAACACTATTAAGAGCCCTACCATTAGCCCTATACTCTACACATTTATTGTTCCTGCTTAAATCCTTAAATCAGTTTTAATATCCTATTTAACCAGTGTAAAAAAAAAAGCCAGTAATTATGGTTACCTTATTTTCATGTAATCTAACGCTAAATTCCACTATTTGGAAAATAAAAGATTCACATGAATCCACATCATTTCATTTATATATAATTCAATTTTTAAACAAATTACACAATAGTATGAATACTTTAAGTTTTAGACGACATATCTGACATTGAAACTTGAGACCATGATAAGTAGGAACTTTGTATCAGGAGACCATGGGCAAAAGGCATATCCTTTACAATTACTTACTGCGGTCTATACTTTGTTCCTTTTGCCCTTTGCTCACATCCACCTTATCAGGGACATCTCTGGGTGCTTCACCTTTCTTCCCCAACTTCTCTCGGGAAACAGACTGAAAAATAAAAGTATCTGTCTGTAAATGTTATTTACATTTAGACTGAAATATGTAATCTATGAAAATTTGTGTTTTGTATTAGCTTTAAGTTAAGAAATTGGATATTTCTGAACTGTAGAAAACTTGAAAGTTGCCACCATAATAATGAAATGGCCAGTAAATTAGATTCAAAATCATGGCCAGAATTCTCCAGCCAGTCACATCAGCCAGATTCTCTGATTCTGCTGCACTGAATAAAGATTTGACTGAGCACCAAATTCTCAATCCTCACTGACAGCAGCAGCAGGCCAGAGAATTCAGGCCTGATTCAAGAGGCTGTTTTTTTTTTAAAAAAACACTCATTCAGTAGCTGTTCATAATCTCCAAAGTTAGGGGGCAGCTCATATTGAAATATAATCAAAAGGACGAATTTACCACAAACAACAGGTTTATAAATTGAACACTTTTACTTCAAACCAAATTTGATAGTGTCTTCTCCACTTTTTATAAAACCTTCATTCTATGATACATTTCCAATCTATCATGCTAAAAATAAATTCAGACTGGAATCAGGAGATGGTAGTCATGCATCATAAATAGAAAAAGTGTTTAGAAAATATTTGCTTTAAATAAACCACATTTACAGTCTTAACTACAGAAAATGCCATTCCAAAGTCAGAATCTTCCCCAGTGGAAGTAAAAAGATAATGGAATTCAATACGGATAAGTGTGAGGTGATTCACTTTGGTAGGAATAACAGGCATATGAAATATAGGGCTAATGGAAGGACCCTTAATAGTGTTGTCGAGCAGAGGGATCTTGGGGTACAAGTACATAGCTCTTTGAAAGTTGGCACCCAGGTTGATAAAGTTGTTAAGAAGGCGTACGGTGTGTTAGCTTTTATTGGTAGAGGGATTGAATTTAGGAGCCGTGAGGTTATGTTACAACTGTACAAAACTCTGGTGCGGCCGCACTTGGAGTATTGCGTACAGTTCTGGTCGCCGCATTATAAGAAAGATGTGGAAGCATTGGAAAGGGTGCAGAGGGGTTTACCAGGATGTTGCCTGGTATGGTGGGAAGGCCTTATGAGGAAAGGCTGAGGGACCTGAGGTTATTTTCATTAGAGAGAAGAAGGTTACGCGGTGACCTAATTGAGGCGTATAAGATGATCAAAGGACTGGATAGGGTGGATAGTGAGAGCCTTTTTCCTCGGATGGTGATGACCAACACGAGGGGACATAACTTTAAATTAAGAGGTGGTAGTTATAGGACGGATGTCAGAGGCAGGTTCTTTACACAGAGGGTGGTGAGAGCGTGGAATGCCCTGCCTGCAGCAGTTGTGGACTCGCCTACTTTGGGGGCATTCAAATGTTCGGTGGATAGGTATATGGATGATATTGGAATAGTTTAGGTTAGAGGGTCCACTGGCCGGTGCAACATCGAGGGCCGAAGGGCCTGTACTGCGCTGTAATGTTTTATGTTCTATGACCTTTGCTTTGTATGGTCTTGACTCCAAAAGAATTTTAATTTAATCCATAATCTAAGCAACTTTTTTTGTTAACTAAACTTTTGGAAAGCTATTGGATGGTAATAAACATATTGCAATATCATGAGAACACAAGCTGTGAACTCATTCTAAATTAGTTGAAGTTTGTAGAAGGTGAAAGCAAGAAATAACAGAGGAGGATATTGAAGGCATTAGTTATTTGGACAATAAAAGTAAGCCTTATAAATCCAACAGGTGAGATTGAGATAAAGGCAAAAGTAGATATTTCAGCAGCATTGGTCACAGATAAGGAGATGAAAACATAACAAGGCTGACTAGGTGGATGGAACAGTTGAAGTAAGTTTTTTTTAAATGCTGGATGTGGCTTTGCTGGCTAGGCCAGCATTTAATGCCCATCCCTAGTTGCCTTTCAGAAAGTTGTGGTCAGCTGCCATCTTGAACCGCTACAGTGTGGAAAGAGAAGATTTACAACTGCCCATTTCTTGCTCAAAAGCAAGTGACAGAAAAAAAAGAACTTTTCACTGGATACCTCACATAGCATTCAATACAGGAAAAACACTATTAGATAATGGTTTAATAAAGCTACTCTTAACTAGTGTAAATAAATGAGCACTCTAATGATACTATTGCTCTTTAATTAAGATCTTAAGCCAATATTTCAACATAAAACCAAGTTTGAAGAAGAATATTAGATCAACTGAGTGATAATTTTCAACAGCCAACATTCAGCAATGTTGGCATCCATTTAAGTTATTCATTTAATTTATTTAAATATATCAAATTTATGAAGTCAGCTTTACACATCCATTAGGGATTGATGATTTAAGTAGGAACATAAAAGCCTATACCATATCCTAATTATTGACTCAAAATTTAGAACTATATTCCCAGAACACACATCTGGCAGTTACATACTTTGTTTAAAGATTGAATAAAAACTTACAGGAATGCTTTTTACACTATTAGCCAAGACTGGTCAAACATGTGGTTTTACATACATGAAATCTAGATCATACGAATTGAGTAAATAATTTAGCAGATAATTGGATCTGAATGTAGACAACCCCTATTTTAAAGATATAGACCTGAATTTTCCATTTGGGGCTGTTAACATATTATTATATTGCTTGGCCAATTAATATATATCCAGCATGAAATGCACTGTAAAAGGCTGCAGAAGAGTGGTGTGTGTTCGTTCCAGGAAGAGGGAACATGTGGGCTGATGCTTCCAACACGCTCTCTTGGGAGTCAGCCACTGTGAAATGGTCTCAGGAAACTGCTGGCTTGTAAAATATAAATATTAGTGTAAAAATTAAGCCATGAGTGTCTAGGCAGCACAATCATGCACAGACCTCAGCCCAAGGACAGTTGGTAATTTTATTTGCGCCCTAAAATCTGGATGAATTAAAATGAAGAATGGCATTGATGAATGCATATATTTCAAGGATTTTTATATGTTATTTAGCATAGCAGCAGGAAAACGTGTTAATCTAAATAATTAGGAGGTTGAACAATGGTGATTAGAAATAGGTGTTAGAACTATAAAAAGAAATTAGGTCAAAATGGAAAGAACATAATTTCCACCTAGATTCCAAGAGATTATTGCAATATCAAAGGGAAGAAATAGTAACCATAGGGATTGAAGCAGCTACAACCTAAGCCACACCCAGTTGGAGAAAGCTGGCTATCCCAAAAGGAAAAAAACCAAGTGGTGAAAAAAGTTGTTTTAGAAAAGAATTGTTACTATGAACTGAAGATTTTCCCAAACTGGAAAATAACCTGTGGAGGTGGCAATTATATACTGGATTTAGCTAATGGAGTTTTATGATATTGTATGCTGTTTAGGAAACGACATTTTACAGACATCAGGAACAGAGCTACAAATAGAGGTTAATTTCTGAGGTTTAAAGCTTAGTAGTGTCACAAATAGGCTTACATTAACATTGCAATGAAGTTATTGTGAAAATCCCCTAGTCACCCCACACTGGCACCTGTTCGGGTACACTGAAGGAAAATTTAGCATGACCAATGCACCCAACTTGCATGTCTTTCAACTGTAGGAGGAAACCGGAGCACCTGGAGGAAACCCACAGACACCAGAACAAGCAGACTCTGTACAGTGACCCAAGCCAACAGTTGAATCCTAGCTCCTGGCGCTATTTTGCAGTGTTAACCACTATGCCACTGTACCGCACAGATACTAAGAATGCAGCCATTATTGTAGCTGAGTGTATGGTTGTAGTACAGTCTGTGTTGTACATTTCTTTTAAAAATTAATGAATATTCTTTAATTGATGACTGTTTAGCCCATTCTTCCTCACATTATACCAAATTGAAAATATACACCACTAAGAACTAGTGTTTGAAAGTTATCCTTCTGGATTTTGGGATATCTTTATACTTATCAGCAAGGTTGTTAACTAAATGGATATCACTGTAATTGTACTATCCAAATCAGTGACTACACTTCACTGTCTTCACCAATTAGTTGGAGAAAGGGAGGAGAGAAGAGACGATCACTTACAAAGCCACACATTTACATAGGCAATTTCATTTATAAAATATCTGAATAGAAATCTGTATGGGAAATAGTGTTTAGAAAGTGTGCATAGATTTTACTTTGACACATACAATACAGATTTTATTGGGAACACCATGTAGAGACTCCCCTCCAAGTTACACATCATCTTGACTTTCCTTTATTGTTGCTGGAGTAAAATCTTAGAAATCCCTGCATTGGGCATCATGGATGTACATGTGGCATGCAACATGTTCAAGAAGGCAACTCACCACCACCTTCTGAAGGTACATTAGCAATGTGCAATAAATACTGGATTTGACAACAACAAGCACATCTAAAAAACAAAAATATTTTTAAAATTCTTCAGAATTTCACAGCGATAAATTTACGTTCGATAATCTAGCCTTCTGCTAACTAAATTTGGATTATTGCTGTGTGTATATGCTGGGGGGAGGTCAAGATAGACAAAAATGATCTTTCCAAACAGCCTCACAGATTGGATGAATGCAAAGATGATTCACACCTCCAGAGCAAGATCAACATGGAGGTTTATGTTTGCCACTGCCCTCTTACTGCATGGACCCGAAGAGAGAGATATATTAGGAAAATAGTTGATTCAAATATGCTCGTCTAGTTTACGAAATGACTATACAAACAAATACTCAACATCTGATCCAAACCATCTTACTATTAAGTATATACATCTGAAATGGCCATATCTCCAGATATCCTCAGTTATACTTCCACTGAGAATCATAGGAAAACTGTTAGCTGTAAAAACCAATCTATTCTCCATGCCTTCACACCTGAATCTTATTTCACTGGCTCAAAACCTGAAAATGGTCAAGTCAGCTTTGAGTCATAACTAAATCCAGAACCATTCCTGATCTGAATTAATATTGTTTGTTTAGAGCCAATAAGTCAGTGTATTAAGTATCTAAATCATTCTGCAGCTTTAAAACACCCAATTGGACGACATTCTATTACATTAGGAAATCAGCAAATGGAACTTCAGCTATTAGTAAAATTCCCTCAAAATTCACGTACAGAATCCAAAACTCTATGCTTACTTGGGTTGGGGTTTTAATTGCTTCCAGTTTCTCCTCCGTGTTTATTGCAGAGTAGTTTGGTTTGTCTATCTTCACATTTTCTTTACTAACTTCAGAATCCAGCCTTAACTTGTCAAAGAGGCTTGGCTCAGCAAATTGGGGTAGCTGTCCAGAAGTTGTCACATTTGATTCGGAACTTTGAACCGCTGTCTCAGCTCCAGACCGTGGAGAATAGTCAGTCACATTATGTATTTTGTTCAATTTTATCATCAAGTTTTTCACAGAATCAGGTTTAGTAATAGTACTGTTTTCACCATCTCCTGACCTTCTGCCTTTGGCCTCCACCTGAAATTTTGGAACCTTGCATTCAGTACCACCTGATTTTACAGATGACATATATTCTTTATGCTTTTCTTGACTTTTATGTTTATTATAATTGCTATTCTCCTTATTTATATTTTTCTTCTCTGAATAATCATCTTTTTGACTCTTTTTCTGCTTCTGTAACTTCATCTTCTGCTTGGAATTATCCATTTTGTCCCTCTTTTTTTTCTTTTTCTTTATCTTGAGCTCCAGGTCATCTTCATCTGAGCTATCCAGAGATCTTTTTGGTGTCGCAATCATGTCATGTCTTGCTAGTCCCTTAGCTGTTTTCTCATATGTTGGATCATTAGAATCCACATTTTTTCGATCTTTGCTTTCACGAGGGCTTAGAGATTCTGATAAGTCAACCTGCGTGACTGGCTCCAATAAAGACCTCTGTGTATTAACGTGTTTTTTCTTCAGTTTCTTAGGTTCAGTTGAACTCTTTTTTATTTTACCATCTTCAGAGCTCTCTCTCACATTTTCTGCTAAGCTGTCTCTCAGTTCTTCACTGTATGACCTGCTGGATTTTGATCTTTTTTCTGTTTTAGGGCTGTCATATTTCATGCCCAGCTCAATTTTAGATTTTTTCTTCTTTTTCATCTTTTGTGGGGAGGTTTCTTTCGCTCCTCCATAATCATCAGACTCATCTTCAAAAATATCTTTGTCTAAGGTAAGCTTCTGAAACAAAAAGTAGGCACTGATGAGATGAGATAGCAAAAGCACCCAATAAATGAAGTGATTGCATAAGAAATAATTACAGCTCAAGGAACTTGTGACATTCTAGCTAGAGGTTTAATAACATGGACAACTAATTATCTTTATTCTAGTGTCCTTTACATTATTAAATGTAGTCAGCTTGGCTCAGCTGAGAATACACATCTCAATTAGGAGACTGCAAGTTGAAACTTATCTACTGACTTAAACGTGTAATCTAGGCTGATACATTGTGGTTTAATAAAGTTAACAGAATGAATTCAGTAACTATGAAAGGAAAATAATTATTAGCATAAACAGAAAATGCAGCAAACAAGATAGGCTGGCAGGCTCTGGTGAGAGAAACAAAGTTAACGTTTGCAGTTTTTACAAAACTGGGAAATTAGAAATGCAATAGATTTTGAGTAAGGGGGAAGGGTAAGAAAAACAATGAGGGAATGTCTGTGATAAAATGGAAGACTGAAGAGATTAAATGATAAGGTATAAAGCCAATCAGAGCGCAAATGGAACAAATAAACAATGAATATGAAGATCTGGATAGCAACTGTCCAAACGCAAAACAAAAAGGATTAAGATTCAAGAGAAACAAAAACTAGTACTAAAAACAAAATCAAGGTTTTTGCTTGTTGAATTCAATACCAAGTCCAGAAGGCTGTAAAGTTCCCAAAGAAGGTGGTGCTTTTCTTCACATTTGAGATTGAGATTCAGTGCAACACTGCAACAGGCCAAGGACAGAAAGATCATAGTGGGAGTAAATTAGAGAATTGAAATGACATTAGAAAGTTCATGGCCATAATTGCAGACTGTTTGGAAGTATTCTACAAAATGGTCACTCAGTCCAAATTTGGTTTCCTAATTGTGAATGTTTAACACAATATACAAATTGAAAGTACAAATAAATCATTATCACATTTGGAAATTTTTTGGGGCCTTGATGGGTGAGATGTAAAAGGGAGGATGTTGCATCTCCTGCATTTGCATGGAAAAGGTATCATAGGAAATAACAGCATTGGAGGTAACCAAGAAATGGTTTCAGGAGGAGTAGGAAAGAGGAGAGATGATGTATTTAGTAATGATATCATACTGGAAGAGGCAGAAATGGCAGAGGATGAGCCACTGAACAAAGAGGCTGGTGGAATGAAGGAAAAGGCTTTTGTAGTTCTGGGAAGAGGGGAAGGGTAAGATGAAAAGTATGTGAAATAGAACTGACATAGTTGAGGTCCTATTAGCCATGGTAGGGTTTGGGGAGAGGAACTGAAATTCTTAATCAAGTGTTTCTAGCACTTTTTTCCTCTTTCTTTTGCCCTTCCAACATCCGAATTGAGCAGCGTAATATATCAATCTCATTTATTAAAATATAAAACTGCAGAAGGATTCAATACAGGATACAAAGCAGAATAGCATTGGAGGTAGAATACAAAAAGGAGTGGGAGCTGAATGGATCCAGTTCAAGTGTTAGTAAATTACTAGTACTATCAGAATTAGTCTAAAGAGGATGGTGCAAAAGAAAATAACAGAAACAAGATCAGCACCAACAAGGTATTGAGGTAAGGAGCCAAGACACAGCTACAGAATAAGCTGAACGATAATTAGAAAGAAAGATGCTTTTGGTATTACGTTCTTATGTTTTAAGTTTTATTTAAAATATGTTTCAAGTGTTCGATCGGAAAGCCGGACGATGAATTAACATGACATGATTGGTGTGAACTTTGCAAGCTTGTTTTCCTATCCAGATCAAAATCTTAAGTTTATTCCTTGTAAGCTCAGCAAGTCAACAAATAAAGAGAGGTGCAAGGGACACCTTGGTCCTGCAAAATGCTCATCCTTTGCCACATGGGAACTCCAGGATGCTTCGTGTCCTGAATAGACACGTGCAGGAACTGCCATCAACTAGAGGAACCCAAGCTTTGGATTTCAGAGCTTAAGGCTGGTATCACTGCAATGTACCCAAGGTTGAGAGCTACATGGCTCTCATATTTCTGGAGATATTCACACCATAGCCTAAGCATGTGCAAGCAGGGAGAATTGAGTGACTACTAGACAGATCAAAAGAACAGACAGGTAATACAGGAATCCCAAATGCATTTTGCTTTCCATCCATTCAGTTTGAATACTGGAAAATACAGTTGTTCCAGCAGAGTACAAGAGCCAAATACATAGCACCACTGGTTGCCCAGCTGTCCAAAGCAAGATCAGAAAATAACAGTCTTAGGTGAGTTAATAATTAGGGGAATGGACAGGCACTTCTGATTGCAAACGTGATCCCAGGACGATGTTGGCTCCTTGGTGCTGGAATCAAAGATACCACTAAGCATCTACACATGGACACATTGTTCCAAGAAACATACCCTTAGGCTAGGTACTTCAGATTTGGATCAGTGATCAGAAATAGGAGGGTGTGGCTGTGAGGGAAGGATGTATGGGGATCCAGAAAGTGGAGGAGCTTCAGTCCTTGGGTCTGTTCCACATTCAAGTAGATCATGGCTGATCATTCATCATAACATTTTTCACCATTTCTCCATAACCATTGATATTGTTTGTACTCAGCAATCTATCAATCTCAGTCTTGAACATGTTCAATATTTGCACTCCTACAACCCTCTAGAGTAAAAAATGCCAAAGATTCACCATCCTCAGTGAAGAAAGCCCTCCTCATTTCAGTCTTAAATGGCCTGCCCCTTATTCTGAGAATGAGTCCCCTGGTTCCAGACTCACTAGCCAGGGGGAACACCCTATTCACACTTGTAACGCCCTTGCAAGAATTTTGTAAGTTTCAATGAGATTACCCCTCATTCTTCAAAACTATACACCAGCAGTAGGGCATCTATACTCTGGTACTCCAATCCTCTTGTTGCCATTCATTACAAGCTATTTGCTCCTAATGCTTGCTGCACCGACATGCTAGCTTTTAGTATTGAGAAAAAAGGAGGTGTACTGCTGTGATTGCACTGGGAAATGAGTCCTTATCAATTTTCAACGAGGATTGCAGTTAGGATTTTAAACAAAATGGAGGGGGGGGCGGGGGGAGGTTTTCAGATAACAATACCTATTGTGTGAGAGGAAGGGACAGAGCATACAAACACAAGAATGTACCAGCAAGTAAAGTTAGAGTAGGGAAAAATGGTAAAGACAGGATTAAGGGTTATCCAAACACACAAAGCATTCATAACAAAGCTCCTCATGTTTGGCACTGTCACAACACGTTTCACAAGGAGTCACCTTTCCATGTTCAGCAACAGAGGATTGACTATGTGAACAGGACCAATCTGGATGTCCCAGGTCAAGAGATGTGATGGGAAGCCCAAGAGATCCAATAACATGCTGACCATCATGACTGGCAAGGCTTCTTTGAAGTAGCAGTTGACACTGTCCAGGCTATCCCCTATAGTAGAATCCATTGGTGGGAAAAAAAAAACCCTGACAACCACTCTAATGAAGCCCATGCTTCCTGTAATTGAAGAAATTCAGTGACTTTAGACCTCCGAGGAACCTCTGACTTGGTCTTTGTTAGAAGTCTCAACACCAGGTTTAAGTCTTTGTCACCAGACAAATCCAAGAAAAATGTTGAGAACACCACTGAGGACCCTTCATTGCATTACCTACTGAAGCAAATGCTTTTGGTTAGGTCAAATTGTGAAGTTTCACTACAAGTAAAAGTTCTGCAAATTGTCACCTTAAAAGTCAGGACTATTAAGCAAGGTTGTAATCATCCTATAGCAATTCACAATCCACTTGACAGTAGCTATTCACCACAAAGATCAACTGCTCTCCGGTGCCAGTATTAAATAACAGCTAAATATGAAACTCAATCACATCAGTGCCAGAACTAAATTGCCCACCATAGTCAAACATGATCTACAGTTTAAAGACAACTACACTGGATTTCCAAATCATATGATCTGCACAGAAGAAACTAGGCCTATCCTTGAATCTTACCAAAATAAAAACGCATATCAACTCACACCAAATCAACCAAATATATCACTTTCCATTTACTGGGCTTTCTGTACCCTGACAGCCAGTTTTCTCAAAAAGCCACCACTGACATGGAGATACAACAGCAAATCAGCCATGCCAGCTTTGGTTCTCTCAACTCGCAAATGGTCAAAGATCCAGGAATGGATAAAGAAATATTTTGCAGATACTCTTATATAAAAGTGGATAAAAGTTGCCAGGTGCAGATGAACTGTATCAAGGCTGTTGAAAGAAGCAAGAAAGGAAATAACACAGGCTCTGACCATTTTCCAATTCTCTCAGGTTTACAGACATAATGCAAGAGGACTGCTAACTATCATTGCTTTAAAAATAAGGGTGAAATAATAGCATTCAGCCTAACCACAATGATGGGAAAATGATTGGTGACAATTCTGAAGGATAAGATTAGTAGTAATTTGTAATGGCCTGGGCAAGATTACATCACATTGAATTTGAGGTGGTAACGAGGAGAGACCATAAGAGTACATCTCTGATGTAATCAAGATGATTTGCACAAGGCATCACGTGGTGGGCCAGTCAGAAACGTGGAAGCCTACGAAGCTCCGGGAAAGTTGGATCTGAAATCGGCTCAATGGCAGAAAGCAACTGGTAATGCTTGACAGGTTACTCATCACTAGGAGGCTCAGGTTCCACAGGCCACAATACTGATACCGCAGTGTCTGCCAATGATTTAAACTTAAATATTAGCAGGATTAAGTAGTTTGCAAATTATAGAAAATTAATCTTGAGGATGAAAGATACAGATGTAAGCTGCAGAAAATATAGATTGAAGAACGAACAGGTAGGCAGTAAACTAGCAGTTGGAATTCAATTTGAAGAGTACAGTAACATATTTAGGGAAGAGAAACCATAATAAAAAGGATAGATAAAAGAAAGCATAGACTGAGAAACAATATTACTTAGGCCACAATTACAGTTTTGGTCACATTACAAGATGAATGCATTAGAGAGGGTACAGAGAAGATAAGGATGCTGCTAGGAATAGGAAGACAATAGCGAGACAAAGAAAAACGAGGTCATTTTCTTTGAGAGACAGATTTAACTGGGATGAACAAAAAAAAAAGAGTGGATTGGAAGAACCTACATCCCTTACATACAAGCCAATAACGTGCAGTCAAAGTAAACTAAGTGACAGAAGGTTTAGAAGAGAGTTGAGGAGAAATGTTTCTACCCAGACAGGTTGGCAAGAGTTTGGAACTTGCTGCCTGAAAGGTTGGAAAGACAAATGTACACTGCAAGAATGCTTACTTATGCATTTGAAAAGCCATAGCCTATAGGGATACAACTAAAACTGGAAAATGTGTTTAAGGTTGATTATATATGTCAGATACAAAAAAAAAAATCAATGGATGAACTGCTTTTTTTGTGCAGTATAAATTTTCTATGTTTCTATGGGTGAAACAACAAAGATTTATGTATAAAAATCAGGATTTTAATGTTTACCATGTGAACGCAAGATAAATATGGCTTAGACTATTCGTCCTCTGTTGGATGACAAAAAAAAAACAATAACGAAGCAGCCCAATAACTTCAAAAATTAAACAACTACAGTTATTGAGCAACTTTTGTCAAAAAGCAACACATAATATCAAGCCAACAAAGAGAAAACGAAGAAATCCAGTGCATTGACAGAATTTAAAACCTACAAATGGGGGAAGAGGTGCAAAGAAGTTTTTTTAAAAAAATGGAATAGGTATCAAAATTAACAGCAAAAAGTCATTGGAACTATATTACAGAGTAGCAAAGGAGAACACAGGATCATTAAAGATAATATAGTTATGCTATGGTGAACAATAAGGAAAAGCTGACTTGTTAGCTGAGTACATGGTATCCATATTTGCCCCTTAAATAGGACGTGTGGTTTAAAAAAGTGGAGAAAGAAAATAATGCAACTTAAAGTAGAAAACCTCTAGGATCTGACAGACATTAAAAACAAAAGGAGGGTTGGAAATAAATCATTAATCATAATTTTGTCTCTACATTCAGAATTGTGCTGCTGGACTGCAAAACAGCAAGCACCATTTCAGTATTTAAAAACAACAAACAACAGGTAATTACAGATCGGTGTTATTAACATCAGTTGTGGGGATGATGTTATTTGAATCCATTATGAGGGACAGTATGATTAAGCACTTGGGACTAGGATGAGTTGATCAAAAAGAGTTAACATGTATGTGCCATGTTAGGTCATCGATAACTAAACTGACTGGTAAGCTTACTTTTCAGGAACCTGTACTGAAATCTTACTTTCTAGGAATCTGGACTGGATTTTTTGCTTTCTACACCATATATTAGTGACTTGGAAGAAGAGATAGATAGTTGTAAATCCAAATTTGCAGGTTACAACAAAATAAGAAGCATAATAAATTGCATATAAGAACAAGAAGATATAAACAGAAATGGATCATTAAGTAAGTCAGCAAAACTATGACAAGACTTCTAACTGGGCAAGTATGAAGTCATCCACTTTTGATCCCAGAAAGACAATTTAGAATATTTTGTTAATGTTGAGAAATTAATACGAAGGACCAATGGCATTTAGGTCGCCATGGAAACAAAAACTGCTATAACCTGAAAGAGATACAAACAGTTTTTTTTAATGACTTGCTGTCCTTTATCTTAAGAAAGGTGGAATTGCAATATAATAAAAAAAATGATGCATCAGTTGTATGGAACCTTGGTTAGACTCATTCATTCATAATGAGATGCTTGTGGGCCATACAGCACAGATTCGAAGTATAAGGGCTTAAAAAGTTTAAATAATATAGTCAATACACATTTTCATTCCCCCAAGTTTGTAAAATTGAAGTATTTTTAAATTAAGGGATTCTTAAATTCAAGTAGAGAAACTACTTCCTCTAGTGGTGGAATCCAGAAAATGGGGCATAACAACAGAGATATGTCATTTAGAAGTGAAATCAAGAAGCATATTTTCCACAAGACAGTAGAAATCTGCTACTCCCTCATAAGGCTACAGATACTACATCAACTGAAATTTTCAAGACCAAGGTCCACAGTTTTTTGTTAGGCAAGAGTATTAATGACATGATAAATTAAAGTAGGGAAACAAATTGGGACAGATCAATCATTATTTAATACACTAGTGGACAACCTGCATCCTTTCATGTGGCCCACAAGACATTTTGTTGATTGCTGCCATACATAGAGTTGCCACTTTCCCCTCGTTTTCATTCACATAGCTTTTTTCCTGCTATGATATACACAAAGCAAGAGCAAGTGAAGTTGAGGTACTTGCTAATTGTATACAAGATTGACAGCAAGTGCTGTGCACTCCCTCTGCATCCAGAGTGTAAAAATTTATTTTATTTTTAACTGCTTGAGGTTAATTATTAAGAACTTGATATATATTGTTATTTATATATAATGATCAAGCATTTTCTATAACTTAATATGAGGCATATAATAAATGTATTCAATCTTATTTGAGAATCATCATTGATGAACATGCCAAATTTCAATCTTGCAGCCCACTGAGATTAAGGAAGGCCATAGGTTGCCTATCACTGACCAAAATAGGATAAGAGAGGATCAATGATTTACTCCTCTTACAAAATAATTCAATTCAGTCTTCACAAATATATCAAATTGCAAGTTCAGGAAGATGTTGCATAGAGCCATAAATAGAGATGCAAGAGCAAGTTACTTAGTCTTAAAACTTTGAGTAGAAAAACGTAGGAGGAGGAACAATCTATAAGTAGCCTTAAGAGCTAGCTATCTAAAAACCCAATTTAAACCAAAATACACTTTATAAATATATCATGACAAATTTTTCCCACACATGTAAAGCATAGCTCAAAATTTAGTTTAATAACAAGAATGAATTTTGTTTCACTCAAAGCAAGAAACATGGCAGCCCAAAATCCAGCTTGTAATTTGTCAATGGAACACAATTGCATATTGGGCAAAAGTAATTCAGCTTCATTTAAAAATCCAATTTTGCCACCGGAACATGTTTTACATTCTTGCTTTTAAATATGCTACTGCAAGACCAATTCAGGGGTATTTCATTATGTGATGAATTTAAACACTTGCAACAAAGTTGGGAGATGGAGGCTGGCAACTGAACACTATCTGGATTGCCATTTCTGTTGTATTACAAATTCTGTTGTACATCACCATTGTTTTTCTGGGATTATTGTTGATCTTCCTTCTGCAGTAAAATTCCAACTATATATACAGAAACTGAAAAGTGAGACATACTGTCGAAGCTTCCATCAGGCAATCAAGACAGTTCACAAGAAGGCCAACTGTATTGGGAACAATTAATATCATGAAAACAGAGTGAAAATTGGTTGGCAGATAGCTTTGGTCAATGCATTCTCCTAGAAAATACAACAGGAACAGTTAATTGTCAAGCTTCCGTTAAAATGGAGCGAAACTGCAGGAAGCTGCAACACAAAGGGCCCTTTCGGTACTTGTGCATGAAACAAAACTAGCATATAGGCACAGCAGGTAATTAGGAAGGCTGATGGAATGTTGGCCCTTATTTCAAGGGAGTTGAATATACGAGTAGGGAAATCTTGCTGCAACTGTACAAGGTACTGATGAAACCACATCAACTGCTGAGAGGAGCTTTGGTTCCCTTATTTAAGGAAAGATACTGTTTCATTGGAGGCAGTTTGGAGAAGGTTCACTAGGAGAGGAAAGTTTACAGATTGGGACTCTACTCATTGGAATTTAAAAAGAGTTAGAGATGATCTCATTAAAACATATAGGATTTTGAAAAGATAAACACAGAGGATGTTTCCCTTCATAGGATAGTTTAGGATCAAAGGACATAGTCTCAGAATAAAGGGGTACCAATTTAAGCATTTCTTCTGACTGTTCGGAGATGCTTGTCAGAGCTGTGGCAGCACAGTCTTGTGTATATTTAAGGTTGAGAGATAGATTTTTGATCAGTAGATGAATTGCGGCTACAGGGAAAGGACAGTAAAGTGGACATGAGAAACGTTAGAACTGCCATCATCCTGTTGAATAGTGGAGCTGGCACTGGGGCTAAACAACCTATTACAGTTCCTTTTTCTTACAGTGGATTCTGATTGGTCAAGGCATTGCCATAGGGAATTAACGTGGGAATAGCTGTCCCAAAGCTTTGGAATGTGTTAACATGCTCCTGGTATCTGCAAAGAACAGGGCCATGTGCATGATTCTGTGCATTCTCAAGCATGATTAAATGAACTATATTGCAAGCCTGGCTGATAATCTTAAATTGGTTGCCAGTGTAACTGTTAAGCAATTGTCATCCAATTTCTGAATTAGATCTAAGGATGGACAATTTGTTCTGACCTTGGCAAGCACCGACTAGCTGTACTTTGGTTGTTGTGAACAACTGAAAGGACTTGCTGCTTGACACAATCTGCCAGTGGTTGAGACATACAGTCTACATATTTGGAATCACAATGGCACAGAAATTCATATACCACATTACTCATTTGTATCAGAGGCAGACCATCTTTCTTGGTTTGACAGCAGCACGTGGGCAGTGTTGCTACTGTATCACAGCAGCTAGCTTCACCTACTGTTCAAATCTTTGCCTTACCTGAACCCTCCAGGGTAATTAGAGATAGACTGGGCACTGTTCAGGACTGAAAGTGACAGTCTTACACCCATTTGAGTCTGTGAGCAAGCAATCTCCTGATCAGGGTAACCCATTATTTCACAAGATCACTTGTATTTACTGAATTTATATACTCAACAACTCATACAGTTGATTTGAGTTTCAACAACACCATGTATACCCAAATAGATAACACTGCCATGGAATCCCCTCTAAGGCTCTCAACAAATCTTTCTTTTGTCACACAAAGCATCTTCAATTAAATGATATCAAAACTTACATGTGTTGCACACATTAATGACACATTTGCTGAATTTGAATTTGCAGCTATGTGAAATAATTTACACATCTTAATGGATTCCGTCCCATGCTCAAATTCACCTTCGGAATGGAGCAATCAAATTAATTCCTTTCGTTGGTCAATGGGAAATCTATCAATAGGTTCTCTACTACTATCTAACCCATTGGAATTCCTACAGTTCTATGCACTACAAGATTGGCCTTATCCTTATCTGCAACCCAAAATAGCAGCTAAGCCATTTACTCATTTTTGCATATTGCTTGCACAATGGAATACATCAAAGCCATCTTGCGTTATAATGCTTACCCTGATCAGATTATGTAAACTCATGAATGGACTCAAGGTCCTAAAAAGTGCCCAGTTTACCTTAATTATCCTGGAAGGATAAAATGCTTCAGAAATTTGAGCAACAGGTTAAACTAGCTATTCCACATTGCTAATACACAGTAGCAACATGAGTGATATTCTCCACTAATAGAATGCTGCCACCAAAGCCATTCTGAAAGTGGTTGAGAAATTAATCATCCATGATTGAAAGACAGAGCCGACTCCATGGGCTGGGTGGTCTAATTCTGCTCCTATACCTTATGGTCTTATCACACAAATGAGCATGTGGTATATGAATTTCAATGCCAGTGTGATGGCAGGTACATAGGCTATACACCCCAACAACTAGCAGATCATCTCATACAGCACATCTTTCAGCTGTTCATAACAGGTTAAGTACTCAACCAGCCATATTTGCAAAACTCAAAAATATTGTCCAATATTGGATATGATTCCAGGATTTGATAGCTCAATCAGGATTGCTAGTGTTATGTTGCACAAATTCTTAGCACAATCATGTTAGAAATTATACATATTCATGCACAAAGTCCTTTGTAGACAGAAGAACATGTCTGCGTATCTTGCCTTTTTAAACTGAAAAGTTTGGGAGACAGCCATTTCCTGGTTCATTCCCCACAACAATGCATTGATAGAGTCAATCTGTCTGGTTCAAATGTCTATAAAGGTGCGCAGGTAACTGCTCCATGGCACATTCACCATGGCAGTGCCTCTACAAATCAGCATCCACTTGCCAACGAATCAGCACTCTTATGGGGGGGACACAGTGATTAGCACTGCTGCCTCAGTGCCAGGGACCTGGGTTTGATTCCAGCTTGGGTGGCTGTCTACATGGGTTTTTGCTAGATGCTCCAATTTCCTCCCACAATCAGGAAAGACATGGTTAGGTACATCGGCCATGCTAAATTCTCCCTCCGAGCACCCAAACCCTAGGCATCATAGATTAGGGGATTTTCACAGTAATTTAATTGCAGTGTTATTAATGTAAGCCTACTTGTGACACTAATAAATACACTGTATGCTTTAACTTTTAGCTGAATGTTTGTTTCATACAATAACAGCTGAGTTCAGGAATGGGAACACTCCTAATCTCAGACCTTGAGAAAGGCTTGAATATTTGACATTTGTCACCTGGCTCTCAACTAATGTAAGCCAACTTGTGACACAAATAAATAAACTTTTGTTATCTGCTTTACAGTTGTTATTTCAGAACTAACCTAGGAGTGCAAGATGAAAAACTTCAACAGTTTGTCTCTTTTTTTTTTCCAATCAATACTCAAGTTCTGTAGTATAAAAATCAGGGTTAAATACAATAATGTAATTCCATCCAGGGACACAAATGCCAAGATAGGACCGCAAACTCAGATTTCATTCTTGCATCACTCAGATTTCCTCTGGAGGCAAATGTTAAGCCTCTGCCAGATAGTTTAAAGAAATTAATTTGATGTTCCAGAAAGTCTCTCATTAGAATTGCAATGCCAAGTATCTATTTCATTCCAAACCCCGAGGACTAAGTAAGAGCATAAGGGAAAAAAAAAACACATTTAATGCAGTACAAATTCCTCAAAAATCCAGAGTAATTCATATTGTTCTATAAAACTTGAGGCATTTTATAGGAGCTTTGAAACAAAATTAATCAGCTTTAAAACATTTACTGTAATTCTAAAGTTAAACTGCCTGTCCCACAAATAGCTGCTAAACTATTAAATTTAGTAGTGAGGCAAATAGCAAAGATACAATTGATAGGAAATCAAATAATTATTTGAGTGTGAAAGGAATAAAAAGATTTGCTGATAGGATTAGATGATATAGAACGGGAGGCCGAACAGCCTCCCACTCTACAAACATAGTAAATTCTTTGGAAACAAACTCTCACCCGATTGTCTTTCACAGGCGATTTTTCTGTCAGTTTTCTTTTGAACACTTGCAACACCTCTGTGCAGTCTTCCAAGTGAGCCTCAGGTTCCCAAGTGTCATCTTCAGAAGAATAGCCTTTCCAGTGAACTCTGTATAAGACTTGACCCTGTTAATACAAATCAAAGTCATATTGTACATGAATCACCAAACTAGGCAATAATACCAAATACCGGAAGTGGGAAAACATCCAGTGCTATGAAATAAAGTTAATTTAAAACAAATCTTCAACTTAAAGTAAATCAATTATCTCATAATTCCAGGAATATTATAGCCTTCAAGTTGAAATATTTCAAGATTTACATTATTAATTCGATAAAAATGCCTTCACATCTGGGTGATGGATAAATGAAAATATTAGATACATATTCACCTCATCACACTTTATGGGATGGATATACAAGTTATTTTTTTCCAAGTCTCTCATGCCCAGTCGCAATTTAAGTACATTGAAACCTGTAAATTAGGGACAACTAAGGGATTTCTTTCGTGTCTCTATTATTTGCAAGGTCATTAATTTCAAATGAGTGCTGGCATATACACAAAACACCCTAGGATTGACTTTTACCACGTGTAACATTTCTCCTTTCCCACATGGGATTGTATCTAATTCTAGATGAAAGTTTAGATTGCACCACCACCCCCACTTCCAGCCCCTCCCCCCCACCAATTCTGGTATCTGCCAGCTTGTAGAATGCATTGTCTGCAAGAAGCTCCAAGAAGCAGGAAGCCAACCATGAACAAGCAAAGGGAAAATGAGAAAACTACAGAAGGTGTTGAGTTCTTAGTTTTGGCATCATCTTCTGTTACCACCACATCCTCCTTTACACTACCTCAGCAGCCATGTGATGTAGGAACCCACTGTCAAATTGCTCTCACTTCCCTACTTATTTCAACTTAAATGACTGCTGATTTCTGTGACAGAAAATGATAGACCCACTTACTTAGCACCAATCTCCCATCTTCTAACCATCCTTTCTCTTTCTCTTTCATATAGAAACCATATTCCTTTGACTCTATGATCCAACTGATATCAAAATAATTGCTAAATGTTCCAACACTCGATTTCCAGCAATTCAGCATCTTCATGATAATCGCTCCACACAATCATACTAAGGTGCAGAACTGATATCAAATGCAGGGAGGTGCAGAACAACAGAAAATCTTACATCATTATTGTGCAAACATTGTTCCCTTTAAATTTTAGTTGTGTGTAGCTGATTGAATGTGCAGCCTCTTTAATAACTGTTTTAGCATTGCCATGCATGCACATAGTTCATCATGGAATATGGCCTGCACATTAACTTTCAGACTGCTGCACTGTCACAGACCCTCAGAGCTTTATAGGAAGTGTACATAAGTAAATAGCAATGCTCTAGGAGCAATTTCATGAGTATACCAGTTATTCCAATACAGTTTCCAGCTTTTGCGGAATGCACATTTATCCAACATTCATAATAGCAAATGAATATATAGTGCAATGCAAGCATTCCACAAGACATTGGAGCAGAATTAGGCCACTCGACCCATTGAGTCTGCTCCACCATTCAATCATGGCTGACATTTTTCTCATTTCTATTCTCCTGCTCTTTCCCATAACCTCTGATCCCCTTATCAATCAAGAACTTATCTATTTCTGTCTTAAAGACACTCAATTACCTGGCCTCCACTGCCTTCTGCGGCAAAGAGTTCCACAGATTCACCACTTTCAGATGAAGAAATTCCTCCTCATCTCTGCCTTAAAAGGATTGTCCCTTTAGCCTGAGGTTGTGTTTCGATACCAAAAATAAAGCAGTATATCTGACGCTTATGGGTGATGAGTAAAGAAACCTGCACTACACAAAGCATGTCTCTCTCACCCGTTGCCGGCTTACACTTACCTGCGAGTCCCATGTTTTCAGCTGCAAACTGACTTGATGTACTGAAGGCTGTCCGTACTTCGTAATTAGAGAATGGTGGCAGTTTCAAAGTTCAGCTTGTATCCATTTTAATGAAAGGTATTTGGAATTGTCAATAATTGTCCTTTTTTTTTAAAAAACAGTTGTTACCGTATACTTCAACCACTTTACTGATCTTCAATAAGTTGATTCCTAACCTGAACTTTTCTTGTATGCTCTCATGTTATATAATCACCTCAGCTTGGAGATCTGAGGGAGCTGGTTATGAGGAAATGGAAGTAAAAGACAGAATGAATAAGAAAATAAGGATAACAAAATAAGGCAAACAAAATGCAAGGAAGGAATGAATATGCCAGCAAGAAAAAATGTGCAGTTTAAAATTAAGGAAGAAATTACAAAAACAAATTCATGTATGTGCAAACTATCCTTTATGAAAAATGAAATGGCACAGATGACAGTCCTAGAAACTAGCGTCAGTCTGAATTATTTGTATCCCTGCAACTAGAACTGACTAGAAAAACCAGAAGAAGCCTGACGTTTGCAACAGGTTAGTAGGTATGGTCTGAAGGCAGTTAACTCATTCACACGAACAAAATTAATCTTTTCAGCATAGTTGGTTCTGATAAAACAAAATCATCAGGTTAGAGGTCTAAATCAATCCATGGTGGTCCAGTTCACTTCAGCTACAAATCATTATTGGTAAGTTTTAGACATGCCAAACCAGAGAAGGAGAGAAAGAGAAAAAGAGCTTTGCATTTATAAACATTTCAAGCTCATGAAATGGAGTTTAACATCCAATTAAGTACTTTTGAAGTGTAGTCATTGCTACAATGCAAAAACTATAGGAGCCACCTTGCACGTAGTAAGATCCCAGTTATGAGGTAATGACCAAAGATATTGGTTTTTGTGATCATGGTTGAGGGATAAGTATTGAAAAGAGTTCTGTGAAGAGCTTTCCTGCTCATCTTCAAAATATTGGCATGTATCTTTTAAATCCACCCAATGGAGAGAACAGCATTTGTGCACTAGATGTCAATGTAAATTTCATGCTTAATTTTATGAAGCAGATTTTAAATCTGCAAACTACTAATCAAGAGGCAAGTGCTAACACTGAGCTACAACTGACAAAATACAATTTAACACTGGTTGTCTGAAATTCACTACTATAGTTGATAGTCATAGTGACATGTTCTGACACAAAGTTCAACTCCTACCTATGCTACATCATTTTGAATGTAATGCTTTTATTAGGATATCTTGATTCCAAGTTGTACATGAAATAAACGGGATTTAAAATGAAATCCCAAAGTTGTAGTGAACAAAATGATTCCATTGTTGGCACATTTAACCCAGCAATGTTTTTACACCACTTTGGTGCAATGGTTCACAGAATCATAGAAACCATAGAAATCCTACAGTGCAGAAAGAAACAATCTCACCCATCGAGTCTGCACCAACCACAATCTCACTCAAGCCCTACCCCCATATCCCTACACATTTACTTGCTAATCCCTCTAACCTACACATCTCAGGACTAAGGGGCAATTTCAGCATGGCCAATCAACCTAACCCACATATCTTTGGATTGTGGGAGGAAACTGGGGCACCCAGAGAAAACCCATGCAGACACAAGGAGAATGTGCAAACTCCACACAAACAGTGACCTATCCAGGAACAAAATCAGGTTCCTGGACCTATAAAGCTGTAGTGCTAACCACCGTGCTACCATGTCACCCCAGATCCAACTGGATATTTTGTACAAACAATTATCCAGTACACCTGCTATACTAACAACAAGGTCTATTGCCCGTTTCTTTCCTAATAAAACAAATTGAGATATTAAATGAAGTATGGGTTATGCCAACAATAAAATTCAACTCATATGCAGCAGATTCACTCAGATTTTTTGTTGCGCATACCTACATATATTGAATGATACGATCTGCTGCTCAACTTTTTAAAAACTGCTTTGGATTAAGACTCCAAAAAAAAATTGAATAAACAAAAGGTAGATACTTCAAAAGGAATTATTACAAAAAGCTCTCACTTGCTTATTTTTTTTTGGACCAGCTACACAGAAACAAAAGTGGTTATTGCCGATCACCCTCCACTTTTTTTTAAAAAAAAAAATCAATCATTCTCCAAAATAAAGCTTCAATTGAACAATATTATAAACTTCAGATGCTGTCATATCTCAGTTTTTCCAGCATTTTCAGTTTATTTTATGAAGTGATTTGCTTTGTTGCTGAAAAAAATGAACATCATGTTATACTCAATTGTTTTTCCTCTCAATTGCATTATCTAACCTTTATCACTCTCGTGAGTTGATGGGAAGACTTTTTGAATTAAATAAACTAATCAAATATTTTTTTAGACCAAACACCAGCTGTAATCAAGTGTCAGCAACTTGTTACCAGCTGCTATTGAAAAGGCAGGGAAGGAAACAAAAATACCAGATCCTAGCCAAAACTGTATAACCCAAAGGTCACATGCCTCATTAGTACAATCTGTTCTTTGTTCACACCCAAAAGTCATTCCTCGCCACCAAAAAGACCAGATTTCAACAGGTTTCATAGCTTAAATCAAAGATTAATTTTCATTCCAATGAATGGGGTGGGTACCCAAACAATCTACAAATGAACTAAGTTTTTCCAGTCTTCTGTTTGCATTTACTTATGCTCAAAATAATTTAAAAGCAGCATTAATAGATAATCAATTAGTCAAGACTAACTATGATACATTTAAAACAGCTAATATTAGCTGGCACGAAAGAAATTATTCTTAAACAAAAATATGCAGGCACAATACAAATCCTTGTACCTACACTTATTTACTTTCTGTTCAAAATCTGCTTCATATCTAGCCTTTTCTCCCCAAGCTCCATAATAAAAAATGCAATTTTCTTTTCTTCATAGCATCTCCATTTCCACAAAAACATTATTGTTTAATGGAAAGCTAGTAAATAGACATAAAAAGGGCACTTTTATACCTCACAGACGTGACTTACTCACTTCTCAATCTACTTCCTCCCAAAATAAAACTGCTGCACTCAAAAAACATTGTGCGCTTTACTGGTGAGAGCAACACCAGCAGATGGAGTAATAGACCAGATAAACAAAATAAGGCAGAGTTATTAAATATTAAAAGAGGTCCTACTTAGTAAATCTATTTAACCGGAATAGCTTACAAACTCTGACAATTAAATCTTGGCTCATGATTATTAGTAATACTTCATGATTAAGCTACACAAAACATCTATTATTTGAAAATTATTTTCTGTAACTCATTTATGCAATGAAAATCAAAGTGGCAACTGATCGCATCTAATTTCAAATTCCTGGACAATTCAAATTAAGCAACTCTGAATCGCGAAGAAATTAGATCAATTTTCAGATTTAATATTCCTGACATGGGTCTTGCTTGTCCTAAGTTCTAATATGGACCAAACTAAGCCCCACTGCAAACCTGTCATTGTGAACTTAAATTGCACAAACTGCATCTGAACCTGGACGCTAACATTATTACATTGTATTCAAATCACATAAATAATGTTTTTCACTTTTTTCGACACACCTAAATAAATTTCAAAATGTAAAAGTAGATGGAAACAGAATAATTGATAAAATACAAATTCACCAAGTGATGAGCCAAGGCATATCATGCATAGCAGTCGCGAGCAATATATTGGAATTTATACTGAAGCATCTAATATTTTGTACTGCTTCTATTCAATATTGGATGATGGTGCCTTTAATAAAGGATTTAATAAATATTGAGTAAGGAGAAAGTATGTTTGGTGCATGACATGTAACAGTACTACGGCTAGCACTGAAGCTACCTTTGTAGAAAGTTACCCAGCATATTTAGACATTAGACTGCTCAGTTTAGACATACTTAATTGTAAAACAATAACTACGCGATCAACTGTATAGTCCCATCATCAGAGCTGAAATAATGCCCAATCAGGATGCACAATTATTCCACAAGATCAAAAACAGCACAGAAGTGTAAGAAAGAATAACTGGACAAGTTTTCCCAGATGGTTGTTTTACATGTTGACAACCATGAATGGTTGCAGTAATGTTAGTGACTGACATCAGCCTGCTTATAGGCGGATGAGCAAACTCTATGGAAGGGAAGTGGAAAGTGGGGCAGGAGGAGAGATCCTCCAAGGTGTGTAAGGTAGGATAGGAGAGAAGGAGGAACCTTCATGAGGGTGGGAAAAGGAGTGGGATGGGAGGGAGGAGGCCAGGGCTGGGTAGGGTAAGAGCAGGAGATGCTCAAGGTACTGCTGGGTGGGGAAGAGAACAGGGGCGGGGGAAGATGCTTTGTCAGAGAGAGAGCGCTGATTCGATGGACCGAATGGACTCCTTCTGCATTGCAGGGATTTATATGAACAGAAATTATAGAAGGATGGGGCGTGAGAGGGATGACCCTCCAAAAGGGATGTGGAAATACTTCTCGAAAGGATTTTAGGTTCTAATCCTGTCTAATTTTGCAATATTGTACCTGTTTTAAACTGAACGGGAATTTTGTCTAAGTAATCAATACGGTTTTACGCTTGAAGCTTTACTTGAAATTTACGATGTGAACTCGATTATGAAGTATTTACTTCACGAAACAGCACAGCTAGTTTGTAAAAGTACTGATTTACTTTGTGACTGCATTACAACTCACTTTCGTACTTTGCTAATAACACTAATTCAGAGACAACTATTTCTTACTGTCTTCTAAAGAACTTTTGGGTAAAATGATCTGACATTGAAGAAACGAATGACACGAAATCTAGCTGGCGGCTACCCACAACATTACTTCCAGCTGCAAAACTGAGACTGCTGTCCTGGACGGTTACGGGGGAGGGGTGGAAGTGTCAAAAGTAAAGCGGGCATTCTGATGCCAGGCGGTGGACAGGTGGTGAGAGCCGGGCCGCAGGCCTCACTTAACCAAACACAACGCCTGACTCCATGTTCAATAAAACATAACCCCTCCCCCGCCCCCGCAGCCACTCAAACACTCTCACCTCAGAAACCTTCATGTCCACTATCCTTTCCACCTCGTACACATCTTCCTCCGCTTCGCTCTCTTGCTCCGATTTGTCCGCAGCCTCTTCTGCTGCTGCTACCGCCGCCGCCATGACTGTGAACGTTCTTAGCCGCACAGACAGGCGCTCCGAATTTGAAAAAAAAACTCCACCAGCAACGACAACTGGGGCAAGGGGAAGGAGGGGGGGAAGAAGGGGATGTTGTTGATGCTAATGACGTCGGCCTCAGCCAATCCGAGGTGAGCTACCCTGATTGACGGTACAAGTGACCAATCGAAGATGAAAATAGTTAACCGTTGTGGCCGCCTCCCCACCTCTTCCCGAATGCCCACCCCCACCGCCTACCCTGCCCCACCGCGCGCTTCTCTCCCCTCCTCAGGTGCCTGCCCCCACCGCGTACCCTGCCCCAGGGCCCGCTTCCCTCCTCCAGTCCCAGGAGCCCGCCTGCACCGTCTACACTGCCCCAAAGCGCCAGCGCCCTTCCCCAGGGGAAAGCCCCCACTGCCTCCACCTCTCCCACTACCGCCCCTCCACCGACCGCCTCTTCTCATTGCCCGATCCCCTCCCCCCGCCCCTGCGCCCTCCCCCAGACCTCCTCGACCTCGCCCCACTACCGCCCCTCCCCTGGCCATCTCCTCTAAACGCTCGAGCCCCTCCCCCAATACTACTGCCCCAGACTCCGCCTCCCCCGTCTCCCCCAGGTGGCCGCCTTCACTGCCCCAGAGTGCTCTCGCCCGGGGTACGCCCCATTACCGCCTCTCCCCCTGACCGCCTCTTCTCGCCGCCCGAACCCCTCCCTCACCGCAACTGCCCCCCCATTCCCCATCCCGCCCCCTGCGCAATGTTCCCGAGCCCGCCTCCCTCCTCCCTGTGTTCAGCAGCCGCCGACGCTCTGCGATGGAATCGATTCAAAAGTATCGTCACCGCTTTAATCACAAACCAAATTCCAACCGCTTTTGCATGACATTCAATTTTTTTTACAAAAACCCCAAGGGGGTGCATCGAAACTTTATTCATAACGGTATCTAACAAAAGAAAACTTAAAGGCACAGAGAAAACGAACTACAAGTAAACAAAGTACTGTAATTTCTTAAACTTGGAACCAACATCATTTTGACTGCTAATACTTTTTAAATAATCTCGTCTAAACCCACTGTACCACAAGAAGCTCTATTGCTGTTTAGAATACAGCTCATATACAGGCGGAATGAATTTGTACAATGTATTCACTGAATACTACAATATTTACAAAAAATTCCAAAAAGTGAGGATTTATTTTCCTGATCTTCAGATAGGGGTCTTCGGGATATGTGGTTCTGGTTCATGTATCATGTTAGTGGACCCAGTCTAGAGACTGCTGGACACCTAGCTTTCGCCACTCGTCTTCAGACATCAGATGAGTTTTCGGTATCAGCAAGTTCTTTGGGTAACTTGCCTGTATTCGTACTGGTCGGCATAATACTTATCCGAATAGTGAATCTGTTTGGTCGCCATGTCTGTATCTTTCTCCCTGTCGCCGTCGGCTCAGCAAGTCAGTTCAGCCAGTTAAACCCCGCTCCTCCCCCCCCTCAGCAAATAAAACTTTACGGAGTGACGCCTTCCCTCGCAGTAAAATCCCTCAGTTCGGTTACTTCATCAAATTCTCCCCCCCCCCCCCCCAGCTGGAATAACACGAAGAAAAAAATTTAGCTGCCTTTTTCAAAAAAAATTAGATATGAATATAAAATATATGTTTGGGGGATGGGAGCGGACAGAGGGAAACTTACGGACTTTGCCAGAGTAGAGACAGAGCCGGGAAGGTGAAATGATCGGCGTTATCATGTGCCCAGTGAATTTGGTCTGAGGAGTTACAGCATCTTTTGTCAGTATTGAGGCAGTAGAAACCAAAGTGAGTTTGTGTTGAAGAGATACTATGGGTTCATGGTGGCTATTTTCCTCGGTATGTTTTAACCCTCTCTCTCCAATGTACATACACAGAATGGAAGCAGTGATAGGCCATTCAACCCTTCGAGCCTGCTCTGCCATTCGTACCTGATCGTCAAGTCTAATACCCTGATCCCATTTTCTTCCATATCCGTTAATCCCTTTAACCTCAAGAGCTGTATTTAACTCATTGAAAAAACACTGTTTTGGGTTCAACTCCTCTTAATGAATTTCACAGTTCACCACTCTCTGGGTGAAGAAATTTCTTGTCACCTCAGTCCTGAAAAGTTTAGCCCTTATCTTCTAACTATGACCCTGGTTCTGGACTCACCTACCATTTGGAACATTCTTTCTTAATCTACCTGTTAGAATTTTATAAGTTTCTATGAGATTTCCTCTCACTTTTCTAAACTCCTGAATATAATCTTAACCAACTTAATCTCTCATATGCCATCACAGGAATCAACTTGGCAAATCTTTGCTGCCCTCTATAGCAAGTACATTCTTTCTCAGATAGGAACACTAAAACTGCCCACAATATTCCAGGTGCCCATACAATTGCAGTAAAACATCCATATTCCTATAATCAAATCCTCTCGCTATGAAGGCCAACATGCTATTTGCCTTCTTTATTACCTGCTATATCTGTGCACTTTCAGTAACTGATGCATGAGGACACCAAGATTTCATGAATATCCAGTTTTCTCAATTTACATCCAATTCAAATAATAATTTGCTTTTCTATTTTTGCTACCAAAGTGGATAGCGTCACATTTATCGATGTTACTGCATCTGCCACGCATATGCTCACTCAGTCTGTCCAAATCACACTGAAAGAGCTCCTCACAGCTTACCCGCCTACCCAACTTACTTTCATCTGCAAATTTAGACTTAATGCATTTAGTTCCCTCATCCAAATCATTAACATATAAAGTGAATAGTTGGAGTTCTAGCACAGATCTCTGTGGTACCCCATTGATCACTGTCAATTGGCAAAATGACTCATTTATTCCAAATCTTTGCATCCTGTGTGCTAACCAGCTTTCCATTCATCTCAAGACACCATCCACAACCCCATGCACTTTAACTTAATGTTATGTGAAACCTTGTCTGAAAGTCTAAATAAACCACATCCACCAGTTCCACCTAGTTATCTCTCCTGGTTATGTCCTGAAAGAATTCCAGTAATTTATCAAATATGATTTCCATTTCATAAATTCATGCTGATTTTGTCTGATTATACTACTGCTTTTCAAATGCTGTGCTATGAAATCTTTGATAATGGAGTCCAGCAACTTCACTATTACTGATGTTAGGCTCACTGTTTAAGTTTTAAATCATGTTTATTTATTAATGTCACAAGTAAGCTTACATTAACATTGCAGTGAAGCTTCTGTGAAAAAAACCCTACTCGCTTCACTTTGGTACCTCTTTGGGGATATGGAGAATTTAGCATGACGAATGCACCTAATAAGCACATGTTTCAAACTTAACGGTTTCCAATGAAGCAGGGAAGGTGATGGTCTAATGGTATTATCACTAGACTATTAATCCAGAAACTCAGTTAATGTTCTGGGGCCTGGGTTCAAATCCTGCCACAGCAGATGGTGGAATTTGAATTCAATAAATAAAAACGTGGAATGAAGAATCTACCGATGACCATGAAACTGTTGTTCATTGTTGGAAAAACCCATCTGGTTCACTGATGTCCTTTAGGGAGGGAAATCTGCTGTCCTTACTTGTTCTGGCCTACAAATGACTTCAGAGCCACAGCAGTGTGATTGACTCAACTGCCCTTGGGCAACTTGGGGGGGTGGGCAATTAATGTTGGCCAGCTAGCTACACCCATGTCCCATTAATGAGTAAAAACAATGAAAAAGCAGGAGGAAAATACCTCCCCCTTCCCCACACACACACATATACACACACAACACACACACACAGGGGGAAAATGTGCAGACTCCACACAAACAGTGATCCAAGCCAGAAATTGAACCTTGGTCCCTGGCGCTGTGAGGCAGCAATGCGAACCTCTGTGCCACCCTAGTCTACAGTTCTTGTTTTCTCTATGCTTCTCTTTTTGAATAGTGGGCTTACATTAACTGTAGGAACTGTTCAAAGTGTAAAAAGATTTTTGGAATATAAACACCAATGGATCGACTATTTCTAGGTTTCCTTAGGTACTCTGGGATGAAGATTATCAGAGATTTATGCTCCTTCAATCCCATTAATTTCCTCAAAACCATTTTCTATTAATATCACTAAAACTTGTGTTCCTCTGAACTTCATACATTATTCTTGTCTTACTTTGTGAAGACAGAAACAAAGTACAAATTTAGTTCCTCAGCCATTTCTTTGTTCCCCATTAAGAATTTCCAGTTTCTCACTGTAAAGGCCTACATTAGTTTTTGTCAATCTCATTCTCTTTACATATCTATAGAAATTTTTACAGTCAGTTTTTATGTTGCCTGCTATCTTACTTTCATATTCTATTTTTCATTCTTAATCAATTCCTTGGTTTGCCTTTGCTGAATTTTAATCCAATCCTCAGTTCTATTGCTTTTTTATACCAATTTGTATGCTTCTTCTTTGAATCTAACGCTATATCTAATTTCCCTTGTAAGCCATGGGTTGGAGAAATAGTAGTAAATGACTTTTGGAGTTCACCCCTATTCGTTCCTTGCATGCCTGCCTTTGCTTGCCCACTGTTCTTTTTTGCAGTAATATTTCCCAGTCCATCTTAGTCAACTCATGCCTCATAACATCATTGTTACCTTTATTGAGATCAGAACCCTGGTCTCAGAATCAATTACCTCACTATTCACCTTGATAAAGAATTCTATCATATCGTGGTCACTCATCCCCAAATGTTCTCTCACAATTCAATTGCCAACTAATCGTCTCATTGCACAATACCCAGTCCAAGATGGCTTGTTTCCTTGTTGGTTCTTCAACATATTGCTCCAGAAAACCATTGCATATACACTCCAGAAATTCCTTCTCTATTGTACTGTGGCTAATTTGACTCACCCAATCTTTATGCAGATTAAAGTCACCCATAATCACAGACGTTCCTTTATCACATACATCTGTGATTCCTGTCTAATGCTATTCCCAAAATTACCACTGCAGTTCGGTGGTCTGTATACCACTCTCAGGAATGCTTTTTGCCCTTTGGTGTTACTTGACCCATACAGATTCCACATTGCCTGTGCTAAATACCTTTCCTCAATATTATATCAATATCTTCTTTGATCAACAGTGCAACTCCATCACTTTTTCCTTTCTGTCCTTTGTAAACACTGAATAACCCTCAATGTTTAGTTCCCATCTTGGTCACCTTGGAGCCATATCTCTGTAATCCCAACTATATCATATTCCTTTATATCTACCTGCACAATTAATTCATCCATTTTGTTTTGAATCTTCCGAGCATTCAAGTACAGAACTTTGAGGCTACTCCTTTTAATCATCCTTGCCCCATTCCTATTATTTTTTACTGTGTCCTTATCTGGTTCTGGCCCTTGATTTCTCTGCCCATTACTTTTCTTATTCTCCTTGCTGTCTTTTTCTTTGTTCTTGATGCTCCCACATTCCCGCTCGGAATCCATACATAGTTTCCCATTCCTCTACCATATTAGTTTAGACCCTTTCCAACCACTCTAGCAAAATATTAATAAATATTAATATAATATTCACCCACCACTGAACCTGATGTTTTATATTGTGCATGCTTCATATCATAGAATTTTAGGCCCACTACTGCTGATGCCATTCTGTCCATGCCATCTCTGCATGATTAATATCTAGTTTCACTCCCTTGCCTTCTCCCTGTAGTCTTGCACATTTTTTCTCTCCTCTGATAATTATTCAATTATCATTTGAAGGCCTCCATTCAATCTGCCTCCATCACTCTCAGTGCATTTGAAATTCTAATCACTTGTTGCATGTTGCTATTGCTTATTTTGCCAATCAGCCTAATTCAGTGCCTTCTGGCTCTTGATCATTCTGTCAAATGGAACAGTTTCTTCCTATCTATCCAAATCCCTCATGATTTTGGATACCTTTTCAAATCTCCCTTTAATTGTCTCTTCTTCAAGGAGAACAGGCCCAACATTTCCAACCTTTCTACTTAATTGAAGTGGACTTGGCAGCATTCATGAAGGGAGAATTGTTATGTTTCAAGCTATCAATCTTTTCTCAGAATTAGAACGTTTTAGAGATGTAAAATTTTAAACACATACAAAGGCACAGAAAGGGAGGAGGAAGTGGCAGAGAGCACAAAAGAGAAGGTCTGAGATGAAAAGGCAGGAGAGTTTAAATGATAAAAGAAATCGTGATGCAGGGCAAAAAAGATGGTAATGGAAAACACAAGGAAACGAAAAATAAGTTGAGAGGAGTTGTAAATGGGAAAGCAAGATCATCATCAATAGCAGTCACCCAAATATAAACAGTGGGGACTGAGTTAGTAAAAAATTAGTTCCATGAGGCAAGAACTGACTGAAATGATGCCTCTATGGATATGGATCTTGGAAAGGAGGCGGATGTAGTTCTGCACAGTTGGGGCATTGTTGTGGGGAGGGAGGTATCCAGAGGAGATGAGGGAAGGAATTCTCCCAAAAAAATTCTGAATATAAAATTCGTATGAAAACTGGGCAAATTCACACTAGTTTTCTCAGTGGGAGTTCAGAGAAGAATCTTCCAAACCCTATGCACTGCAGAGGCCATGAGCATGAATATCATTAAATTTCAGGGGACAGGGCAGGGCGGGTCATTGCAGTGTCTGTCAGTGCCTAGATCAGCTGACTTCTTGACCACTGGACTCCCTCCTTCCCTCATTGATCCCAACTGCATAACGGCAGTGGGACCTCTCCCACCTCCATCAACTTCTCTCTAAGCCTCACCCTATCAGCCCTGCTTTCCCTAGGCTCTGCCCCATATGTCTCACCATCTTGGCACTGCCCCAATCCCTGATAAACAGGCACCTTGAGGAGTGCTGGGGGCCCAGCTGGCATTGCCAGGAGCACCTCCACAATGCCCCCAAATCGGGAGGGAGGGTGATTTCCCCCCTCCCCTGACCCCCTTCACTCCAGCGGGGTCAGGCTGCTAGCTCCCGAAATGTGGGGAGCTAGTGTAATCCCCACAGGAATGAAACAGTCTGGCAGGTAGGAGATGCTAACAGGCCCAGAGACTTCAGTTCTGTCCCCTGAAATTTAATGATATTCACGCTGGTGGCCTCTGCAGTGCATAGAGTTTGGAAGATTCTTCTCTGAACTCCCACTGAAATAATACTGAAATAATATTAAGATGACCATTTCAATACTCTGTGCGTCTCCCCGCTGATTTCCAGCACAGCAGATGCCGTCAGACATCCAGTGTCGGGAGATGTAAATGGGGTGCGAGCGCCGACACAAACTCTGTGAATCGGTCACTGCAGGATTCTCCTGGCCCACAGTGCTAGAAAATTGGCGCAGCAGGATGGGAGAATCATGGCTGAGGACAGCAACATTCTTGGAAATGATGACATGCAATTTGATGGGAATGACGAAACGGGACAGAGTGGGATTGGAGACTTGTTTGGAGAAGGTGTCAGAGAATTAGTATTTAGCTTCCATTAGCTTAATTTGTCAAACAATAATTGTGCCATCTTTACTTGTAGGTTTGAAGACCATATTGGGGTTGGATCTGAGAGAATAGAGTACTGTAAATTCAGAGGGAGATATGTTAAAATGTGTGCAGGAACAACAGTGAAATAAAGGTATCTGATGTCACAGAGACATTTCACTGCCATCCAGACTAAACAAAGGACCAACAAACTAAAAAAGATTGTGAATGAAACCCACTCCATCATTCAAATCAGTCTCCCATCCATTGACACTGTCTACACTTCCCGCGGCCTCAGAAAAGCAGCTAGCATAAGCATGCACGGCGGACATACTTCCTTCCACCTTTTTCCATTGATAAAAAGATACAGAAGTCTGAGATCACATAAAAACGGAACAACTCCTTCCCTGCTGCCATCAGATTTTTGAATGGACCTACTTTGCATTAAGTTGATCTTTCTTTATGCCCTAGCTATGATTAACTCTAAATTCTGCAGTCTTTCCTTTCCTCATGTGCGATATGTTTTGTCTGTATAGCAAGCTAGAAACAATACTTTTTGTTATATGCTAATACATGTGACAATAATAAATCAAATCAGCACTGTGTTTGACAATTTTCAGATCTCAACTCCTGACCGCATTTCATTTTCTATTTTTGGAGGGCAGCTGTTGATTTTGTTTTCACATTTGCACCTCCTTTAGTCCTCCCTTTATTTCTTTACTTGGCCAATTACTATCTCCTTTGTCATGCACCATCATCCTTAGAATACAGAACAGTACTGCTCTTCGGCCTTCGATGTTGTGCCAAGTTTTGTCCAAACCCAAGATCAAGCTATCCCACTCCCTATCATTCTGGTGTGCTCCATATGCCTATCCAATAACTGCTTGCAAGTTCCTAAAGTGTTTGATTCTACTAAAACTGCAGGCAGTCCATTCCATACCCCAACTGCTGTCTGAGTGAAAAATCTACTTCAGATATCCCTCCTATATCTGCCACCATGAAACTTATAGTTACACCCCCTAGCAACAGTTACATTCACCTGAGGAAACAGTCTTCTCTATCACCCCCTTATCATCTTATAAACTTCTATTAGGTTGCCTGTCACCCTCCACTCTAAAGAGAAAAGTCCTAGTCTCTCAGCCTTTCATCATAAGACCTACCCTCCAAACTAGTAGCATCCTCGTAGATCTCCCCTGCACTCTCTCCAATGCTTCCACATCCTTCTAACAGTGAGGTGGTCAGAACTGCACACAATATTCCAAATGTGGTTCACCAAGGTCCTGTATGGGTGCAGCATAACTCCACAGCTCTTAAATTGTAAAGCCCTGTTAATAAACACGAACACAATATAGGTCTTCTTCACGGCTTTATCCATTTGAGTGGCAATCTTCAGAGATCTGTGGATGTGAACCCCAAGATCTCTTTGTTCCTCCACATTCCTTAGAACCCTACCTTTGACCCTGTAATCCGCATTCAAATTTGTCCTACCAAAATGAATCACCTTGCACTTATCAGGGTTAAACTCCATCTGCCATTTTTTGGCCCAGCTCTGCTTCTTATCAATGTCTCTTATTCTTGATCTTCTTTGTTATATTATCTATCCTGTCTTCTACCTTATAACTGACTTTCTCTTTTGTTCTCTTTTTTGCACTTCCTGTACTCTTTTTGTGTTTCTGTACTTACTTAAAACATGCCACATCTCTTGATATTTTTTCAGTTCTGATGTGATATCATTGACCTGCAACATTAAATGTTTCTTTCTCCAGATACAGATCTAGTGCACATTTCCTGTGCAATTTTAGATTTCTAGCTACCTTAGTATTTTATTCTTCTTCATATGTATAGTATATAATTTGTTTTTAGATGAGATGTTACTGTAATAATTACTGACAACCCCAAATGTGGTTGACTCATTCTTCACAGTGAACAGCACAAGATCATCCAGTGGTAGTAAAATCATCACAAGCAAGGCATATACCTATTCCTTCCATAAGAGCTGCCTCTTTGCTGTACATTTAGGACAGGGTCCACAAATTGAAGAAATAATGGAGGGAGGCTGGCAACCCTCCGAAAGATGTGGGTTTCGCTTAGGCAGAGGGAAATCCAGGCAGTGCCTCAAAATTGAGATGCTCTCAAAAGGGTTTAGATTACATGTTAACAAAGACCCAGAACTATGAGGACAATAGGTGTGGAAAGTCAATGCCTCTGCATGAACATGTTTAGTTGTAGATGTACAATTTTCAGCATTTGGAGTCATTGATACTGGCACGTGCAGCAGCCCATGGTTGCCTTCTGACCTCCCACGATGCAATCTCTAATGTGTTGTCAGGTTCAGGGCATGGGGGACCTGGGTCATGCTGGCAAACTTGTCTCTCTGGAGATAGCCACTAATTGAGGCCTTAAATATCTTGATTACCTCCCAATTTGGTGAGAAAATTGCCAAATTCTAGTGATGATCCTTCCTTAGAAAACATACCAAGAGACTGGATCATCTTGGGGAGCCACTCTGATCAGATTTTTCCACCACTTTGCCAGCAGCCTCATAGGGCTGAGAAAACCTTGGCCAGAATTCTTGAGAAGATTGTAGAAAGTGTTCAGGAGTTTTTTTGGAGTGTGGGTTGGGGGCAGAGGCCATAGAAAGATTTGAATACAAAGTTGAGAATTTTAAAATGGAGGCATTGCTAGAATAGATACTTAATAGATTAGTGAGCAGAGGAGTGGGCTGTAAATTAGGATGTGGGCACCTAACATGAGCTCAAATTTATAGAACAAGGAAACAAATGTACTGTATTTGATTTACATACAGCATTGAGCATTAATTTGTATAACTACAACATAGTAATTGACTTCTGGAAATGTAATGGAGGACGTTCCCTGCCTACAAAAATGGTGATGAAATGGAGGTGATTGAGACTTTAAATTTTTTAGCGTGCAATTCGCCAACAATCTGTCAGTCCAGTCACACCAATATTATAGTTAAGAAAGCCAACCAATGCCTCTACTTTTTCAGTATCATGGAACTGTAGAACCATAGAAAATTACAGCTCAGAAACAGGCCTTTTGGCCCTTCTTGTCTGTGCCGAACCATTTTTTGCCTAGTCCCACTGACTTGCACTTGGACCATATCCCTCCACATCCCTCTCATCCATGTACCCTTCAAGTTTTTCTTAAATGTTAAAAGTGCCCCACATTTATCACTTTATCCGGCAATTCATTCCACGTTCCTACCACTCTCTGCATGAAGAAGCCCCCAGTAATATTGTTTAAACTTTTTCTCCTTTCACCCTTAACCCATGCCCCCCTCTGGTTTTTTTTTTGTCCCCTAGTCTCAGTGGAAAAAGCCTGCTTGTGTTCACTCTATCTTACCCATCAAAACCTTATACACCTCTATCAAATCTCTCCTCATTCTTCTATGCTCCAGGGAATAAAGTCCTAACCTATTCAATCTCTCTCTGTAACTCAGCTTCTCAAGTCCTGCAACATCCTCGTGAACCTTCTCTGCACTCTTTCAACCTTATTTACATTCTTCCTGTAACTAGGTGACCAAAACTGTACACAATACTCTAAACTCGGCCTCATCAAGGCCTTATATAATATTAGAATAACATTTCAACTTTTATACTTGATACTCCAATTTATAAAGGCCAATGTACCAAAAGCACTCTTTACAACCCTATCGACCTGTGATGTCACTTTTAGGGAATTCTGTACGTATATTCCCAGATCCCTCTGTTCATCTGCACTCTTCAGAGTCCTACCATTTACCCTGTACGTTCTACTTTGGTTTGTCCGTCCAAAGTGCAATGCCTCCCAATTGTCTGCGTTAAATTTCATTTGCCATTTTTCAGCCCATTTTTCTAGTTGGTCAAGTCCCTCTGCAAGCTTTGAAAACTTTCCTCACCGTCCACTATACCTCCAATCTTTGTATCATCAGCAAATTTGCTGATCCAATTTACCACATTATCATCCAGATCATTGATGTAGATGACAAACAATGGACCCAACACCGATCTCTGCGGTACATCACTAATCACAGGCCTCCACTCAGAGAAGCAATCCTCCACAGCCACTCTCTGGCTTCTTCCATTGAGCCAGTGTCTAATCCAATTTACTACCTCCCCATGTATACCATGTATATATGACACATCCACTACAATTCTCACCAATTTCTGCAGTTGCACTATAGAAAGCATCATTTCTGTATGTATCACAGCTTGGTATGGCTCCTGTTCTGATCAAAACTGCAAGAAACTACAAAGAGTTGTGAACATAGCCCAGACTATCAAACCAGCCTCCCACCTATTGGGTCCTATTTTATCATTTTGATTTGAAATGGTCAGCCGATTGAAACTGGGCATGTTTCAGATTTTTAGACCCACTCTGAGGCACTCCCGTCCCTCCCACCTATATGCACTCTGCCTGCAATAAATATCAGCGATTCTGAATTACGCTGCACAAATCTATGGGTGGGGCTTAACATACCCACAGATCCGCTCGGCACCTCTGATTGCGAATGCACAGAAAAAAATAAGAATGCTGCTCCATTGCCACATCCATCCTGGGTTGAATAATACCTCCCCCTGGCCACACAGATATTGCCCCACCCCATAACATTACTGATCCCCTTATCCTGCCCAGACCGATCGTGGACCCACCCACCCCCGATTTCAGCACAGTGGCAGTGGACATCCCCCCCGCCACTGATCTCAAAGAGTGGCCAGCAGACCCACCTTCTCCCCACCCCTGATCTCAAGCTGAGTTCCCTCAGATTCACCTCCCCCCGCCTGCCCCAATCTCAAACAGAGAACCATTGGACAACTTGGCCCTTACCTCCTCACTAACTCTCATTGTTGGAGCGTCTGTCTCGTGCTGATTCCAGATGGGTGAACGCAGTGGTGAAGGGGTAAGTGCTGCTAAAGTTGGGCATACAGTCCATTAAGTCAATTCAAATCCATGCAAATGCAGTTAAATGGTCGTCTGTCCATTTTGGTCCTGATTGCAGCCATTTTTCAGTCCTTGGTAAAAGGGGAAACCAGTCAATCTACTCATCTCATGCCTGACTTTACCAAATTTTTGCAGCCAAAAATGGGCACAACGTGATAGTAAAATCGAGTCCATTGACTCCATCTACACTTCCTACTGCCTCAGGAAAGCAGCCAGCATGATAAAGGACATCTTGCATGCCAGATATATTCTCTTCCACCTTCTTCCATCGGGAAGAAGATACAAAAGAAAACATATGCCAACCAATTTAAGAACAACTTCTTCCCTGCTGTCACCAGATTTTTGAATGATTCTATCACATAGTAAGCTGATCTTTCCCTTCACCCTATCTGTAACTGCAACGTGGCCTGTTTCCATGCTACATATCTCCATGGCTCGATGTGACAATAATAAATCAAATCAAACAGAGGTAGATCCAGCATTAGATGGAAATAGAGTCTCATTGAACATTTAAGGTGTATAGGATGAGATGCTTTGGACATGGTTATTTGAAAACGTGTCTCATCTTTCAGAGAAATAGTGTAGCGTGACACATTTGATTATCAACCCTCTTTCCGAGTGAAATCATAGAGCGTGTAGCAAACAAGCATTCTGCAAATCCTAGGCAGAGGAAGTTATTTTGCAAGTCTGTCCTAAGTCAATCTCAACATATGAAATGCTGCTGAAAATAAAATAATATGATTACTCTGATTATATGGGCGGCACAGTGGTTAAACCTGTTGCTCATCGCACCAGGGACCCAGGTTCAATTCAAGCTTAGGGCCACTGTCTGTGTGGAGTTTTCACATTCTCCCCATGTCTGGGTAGATTTCCTCCCACAATCCAAAGATGTGTGGGTTAGGTTGATTGGCTATGCTAATTTGTTCTTAGTGTCAGGGAGTTTAGCAGGATAAATATAGAGGGGGGGGGGGTGCGGTTACACGAATAGGGCCTGGATGGGATTGTGGTCAGTGCAGTTTTGATGGGCCGACTGGCCTTCTACTGCATTGTAAAATCACAAGCGTGATCTTTACTGAACTAGTACTAGTCTTTGATTTATGAATGATGAATGTCATGGCTGCCTAGGATAGCTATGGTCTCACTAAATCCATCCTTTCTCCCTTAGACAAGGAATGCACAGACAATTGTCATAAAGTGAAACTTTATAGAAAAGCTGAAATTACCCTACATGTTGTTGTGTTGGAGGTTGCAGGCTATGTCTATCAGAAGATTAAACACTTTTATTAGTCATAGAAAGGCAGTTTTCTGCACTAAGGCCCAAATTGCATTACGGATGAAGTTGATTACCCTTTGGACTCTAGGAATAAACACAGCTGTACTGTAGAATTCTGTTGTTCTTTCATGTTGCTGCTGTAAAAGTGAAGCTGCTGACCCTACTGAATAATGTATTTATGATTTGCTTAAGATGGCTATAGGTGGAAAACTGGGATCACCTAGACTATTTTCACTCAAAGTGAGGCAGAATGGCTGAAATGCCCTCAGCAATTTCTCTGCATCCCAAGTTGGGCTATGCCTACAAAGAAGTACATATCAAGATCCCAGCACACAGAAGTAAGCTACCCTTGTTCACGAAAATGTGCAAGGATATTCCTGTAATTATAGCCCAGTCAGTTTAATAAAAGTGGTGGGTAAAGTTTTGGAAATAATTATCTGGGGTAAACATAGAAGATGCCAGCGTTGCACTGGGGTAAACACAGAAGTCTCACAACACCAGGTTAAAGTCCACCAGGTTTATTTGGTAGCAAAGACCACTAACTTTCAGAGTGCTGTTCCTTCGTCTGGTAAGTGGGAGTTCTGTTCACAAACAGGGCACATAAAAAGTCAAACTCCAAAATAATAGTTGGAATGCGAGTCTTTGGAGGTAATCAAGTCTTAAAGGTACAGACAATGTGAGTGGAGAGTATTAATCACAAGTTAGAGATATATATTATCTCCAGACAGGACAGTTAGTAAGATTTTGCAAGCCCAACCAAGTCACGGGAGTTACAGATAGCGTGACATGAACCGAAGATCCCAGTTGAGGCCATCCTCATGTGGCTATCAGTTCCTGCTCTGTGACTCTGCACTATCTCATGAAGGCAGCTTTAGAGAACGCTTACCCGAAGGTCAGAGGCTGAATGCCCATGACCGCTGAAGTGTTTCCCAACAGGAAGTGAACAGTTTTGCCTGGTGATTGTCGAGTGGTGTTCATTCATTTGTTGTCGTAGTGTCTGCATGACCTCCCCAATGAACCATGCCTCAGGACATCTTTTCCTGCAGCATTATCAGGTAGACAACATTAGCCGAGTTGCAAGTGTATGTACCGTGTAGCTGGTGGATGGTGTTCTCACATGAGATGATGACATCCATGTCAATGATCTTGCACGTCTTGCAAGATCATCGACATGGTGTTGTGGCAGGGTTGTGTGATGTCGTATTCACTGTTCTCCTGAAGGCTAGGTAATTTGCTGCAAACAATGGTCTGTTTGAGATTATGTGGCTGTTTGAAGGCAAGAAGTGAGGATGGCCTTACCGAGATGTTCGTCTTCATCAATGACATGTCGAAAGCTCCGGAGAAGATGTCGTAGCTTCTCCGCTCCAGGAAAGTACTGGACAACGAAGGGTAGTCCGTCTGTCATGACTCATGTTTGTCTTCTGAGGAGGTCAGTGTTGTTTTTCACTGTGGCACGTCGGAATGGTCGATCGATAAGTCGAGCACCATATTCTATTTTTGTGAGGGCATCTTTCAGCACCTGAAGGTGTCTGTTACAATCCTCCTCATCTCAGCAGATCCTGTGTATACAGAGGAGTTGTCCGAAGGGGATGGCTTCTTTAATGTGTTTAGGGTGGAAGCTGGAGAAATGGAGCATCATGAGGTTATCCGTGGGCTTGCGGCGCAGTGGAGTGCTAAAGTGACCATCCTTGTTAGAGATGCATGTGTCCATGAACGCAACCGATGCTACTCTCTGGAATCAGTTCTTAGAAGATGCCCTCTTAAGAGCAGGATATGGCATTCGACTCAACTGACACTTCCAACATCATTCAACATGTCATTGATGAAGACAAATATCTTGCCAAGGTCATCCCCCATATCCCCGCTCCTTGCCTTCAAAACAGCCACACAACCTCAAACAGATCATTGTCCGCAGCAAACTACCCAGCTTTCAGGAGAACAATGACCATGACATCACACAACCCTGCCACAGCACCATAGTTCTTCATCTCACAGAAGAACACCATCCACCAGGTACATGGTGCACACTCTTGCAACAGCCAACACTGTCTATCTGATGTGCTGCAGAAAAGGATGTCACGAGGCATGGTACGTTGGGAAGACCATGCAGGTGCTATGACAGCAGATGAACACCGCTCGACAATCATCAGGCAAGACTGTTCTCTTCCTGCTGGCAAATACTTCAGGGGTCATAGATATTCAGCCTCTGATCTTCATGTAAGCGTTCTCCAAAGCGGCCTTCTCGACACACAACACTTCAGAGTCACTGAGCAGAGACTGATAGCCAAGTTCCACATACAAAGACAGCCTCAACTGGGATCCTGGGTTCATGTCACACTATCTGCAACCTCCACAACTTGCCTGAGCTTGTAAAAATCTCACTAACTGCTCTGTCTGGAGATAATACACATCTTTTTAACTTGTGCTTAATGCTCTCTCCACTCATATTGCCTGTACCTTTAAGACTTGATGACCTGTAAAGACATGCATTCCAACTATTATTTTGTAAATTGAGTTTAAGTCTTTATATGTCCTATTTGTAAACAGAACTCCCACATACCTGACGAAGCAGCAGCACTCAAAGCTAGTGGCATTTGCTACCAAATAAACCTGTTGCTCTTTAACCTAGTATTGAGACTTCTTACTGTAGAAATAAAATCAACAAGTTTTTGGAGAGGTTTGAGCTAATTAAGCAGATCCAGTACATATTTATGAAAAATAGATCACTTTCAATAATCTACTTTAATTTTTTGATGAATTAGCAGAGAAATTTGATGAAGATGTTTGCTACAGATGTTTTCTTATGGATTTTAAAGTGTTTGACAAAATACTACATAACAAGCTGGCTCATGGCATTCAATGATCAGTGTCAGCTTGGATTTTAAAAAGTAGCTTAAGGAAAATGAGCAGAGGATCATGATAAATGGTTAGTAGTATCGTAGACAGTGGTGTCCCCTGAGGGTCAGTGCTTGGATAAATCATTTTTGATATTAAAAAAACTCAAGTGGCCGAATGGTCTACTTCTATTTCCTATGTTGTTCTGATGTTTCCAAACCCCACCGAGAGGGGAAAAGCTGGCCCCCAAGTATCTATAAGGTCAAAAATCCCATGTACTTTTGATAACATTAATGACCTGTACCATTATCTTCAAATATTTGCATACGTGAACCCCAGGTATATCTGTTTCTGCATTCCTTTAGAATTTCGTAGTTTATATTCTTAAATATTTTTCAAATTCTGTGCATTCAATTTCACAAGCTTAGCTATGTCTCCCTGAAGTCTGCAACTATCATCCATATTATTTACAACATTTCTAAGCTTTGTGTCATCTGCAAATTTTGAAATTAGTTTTGAAATTAAGTTGTCTACATGGATTTTAGCAAGGCCTTTGATAAGATACCGCATGGTAGGTTGTTGCATAAAGTTAAATCTTCTGGGATCTAGGCTAAGATATCTAAATGGATACAAAATTGGCTTCTTGACAGAAGCCAGAGAGTGGTTGTAGAGAGTTGTTTTTCAAACTGGAGGCCGATGACCAGCGCTGTGCCTCAGGGATCAGTGCTGGGTCCACTGTTATTTGTCATTTATATTAATGATTTGGATGAGAATATAGGAGGCATATTTAGTAAGTTTGCAGATGACACCAAGATTGGTGGCATAGTAGACAAATGAAGGAAGTTATCTCCAATTGCAACGAGATCTTGATCAATTGGGCCAGTGGGCTGACGAATAGCAGATGAAGTTTAATTTAGACAAATGCAAGGTGATGCATTTTGGTAGACTGAACCAGGGCAGCACTTACGCAGTTAATGGTAGGACACTGGGGAGAGTTACAGAACAAAGAGATCTAAGGGTACATGTTCATAACTCCTTGAAAGTGGAGTCACAGGTGAACAGAGTGGTGAAGGCGGCATTTGGCATGCTTGCTTTTATTGGTCAGAACATTGAATACAGCAGTTGGGACATGTTGTTGAAGTTGTACAAGACATTGATAAGGCTATACCTGGAATACTGTGTGCAATTCTGGTCACTTTTATAGAAAGGATATTATTAAACTAGAAACAGCACAGAAAAGATTTACTGGGATGCTATCAGGACTCAATGGATTGAGTTATAAGGAGAGGCTGAATAGACTGGCACTTTTTTCTCTGGACGTAGGAAGCTGAGGGGTGACCTTATAAAAGTCTATAAAATAATGAGGGGCATAGCCAGAGTAGATAGGCAATATCTTTTCCCAAAGGTAGGGGAATCTAAAACTAGAGGGCATTGATTTAAGGTGAGAAGGGAGAAATACAAAAGTGTCTAGAGGGACAATTTTTTCACACAGAGGATGGTCTGGAACAAGCTGCCAGAAGTCGTAGTAGAGAGGGGTACAATTTTATCTTTTAAAAAGCATTTAGACAGTTACATGGGTACAATGGGTATAGACGGATATGGGCCAAATGCGGGTAATTGGGATTAGCTTAGGGGTTTTAAAAAAAGGACAGTATGGACAAGTTAGACTGATGGGTCGGTTTGCATGCTGTAAATCTCTATGACTCCTATACTAAGTTTCCTATACTCATAGAACATAGAAAAGTATGGCTTTTAATGTCAGATTCCTCTGAAGGAGGGAATTGACTCCCCTTTTTCATTAAAATTTACAACTAGTGCCCTGGGGTTCTATTTGTCGGTCTTTAGTGATTTGTCGGTATGTTTTCGGCTCAATCTCCCCCTCCCCCTCGAGCAGGGACATTGCTTTGAGTGACCGATCCCCAGTCATGCTAGTCAGCAGCAGCATTCCCTTAAGGACTGCAACCTGCTGCTTTTTTAAGGATTGCTTGTCTTATCTTTCTTAACAGTTTCACTCCAGGTTATATTTTAAACGATGAATCCAGGATACATGTTAACCTGACGAGGCGGGCCTTGCTCAGATCGAAATCATCAGGCATGTTCTCACTCCAGAAATGCACAATTTACACATCATCCTCTTGTATCTGATAAACAAGTTCTATTAAAGACTTGCCAAAATGGCAGTTCTCCAATTATGGAGTCCCTAATACAAAAATTGAAAGCCTCTAATGAGGTGGTTTAAAATTTCATAATTTGCCTTCATGTAGCTTGTTAAAACCATGCAATTATCATAGAATCCCTACGGTAGAAGGAAGCCATTTGTCTCATCGAGCCTACACCTACAACAATCCCACCCAGGCCCCATAAACTCTCAAATTTGACCTGCTAATCCTCATTATCCCTGAACATTTGACTTGGTGTGTTCCACATTTAACATTATTATTGATAATATTGGAATGAAACTAGTTAGCTGTCCTTTTATATAGTGTTAAAAGTGTAGTTATTTGTGAAATTTTTGTTTGCTTGTGTTATGTATTTTAAGTGAAAGTGTAGACCATGCTTTTAGAAAATAAAATTAAATTATTAAAACGCTTACCCTGAACTATGAATGCATATAATTTGGCATAAATGAAGTGCTGTTAAGTCATAGCTTTGGAAAAGTTTTAGGAATTATTTGCAGTGGAAGGTTGTTCAGCAAGTTTGCAGACGATACAAAGATGGCTGGACTTGCAGATAGTGAGGAGTATTGTCAGGCGATGCAGCAGGACAGACAGGCTGGTAGCTTAAGAAGATAGATAGCAGATGGAATTCAATCCTGATAAATGCGAGGTGATGCATTTTGGGAGAAAGAATGTAAGGGGGAGGTATATGATAAAGGGTAGACCTATTAAGAGTTTAGAAATGCAGAGGGACCTGGGGGTGTAGGTGCACAAGTCTCTGAAGGTGGCAGAGCAAGTGGAGAAGGTTGTGAAGAAAGCATATAGTATGCTAGCCTTTATAGGAAGGGGTATAGAGTACAAGAGCTGGCCTTTAATGTTGCAGTTGTATAAAACGCTGGTTAGACCTCATTTGGAATACTGCGTCCAGTTCTGGTCGCCTTACTACTGGAAGGACGTGGAGACTCTGGAGAGAGTGCAGAGGAGGTTTACCAGGATGCTGCCTGGTATGGAAGGTCTGAGTTACGAGGAGAGGTTAGGCAAATTGGGACTGTTTTCCTTAGAAAGACGTAGACTTAGAGGAGATCTAATAGAGGTGTACAAGATTATGAGGGGTATAGATAGAGTAAACAGGGTTAAGCTTTTTCCTAGGATGGACTCGAATAGCACGAGGGGTCACGGGCTTAGGGTGAGGGGGGTAAGGTATAATTTGGATGCTAGAGGGAGTTTTTTCACACAGGGTGGTGGGGGTATGGAATGCGCTGCCAAGTAAAGTGGTGGAGGCAGGTACTCTGGAGTTATTTAAGAAATACTTAGTTGGGCACATGAACAGAATGGGAATGGAGGGGTATAGAAAACTGATTTAAAATAGGGATCATGAGCCTTGGGAGTCCCTGGGAAGTGTGTAAATAGATGATGATATTGATGTACTTGTTTTTATCCTACAGGTGCTTTGGTCCACCTTGTTGTCTAACAAGGGGCATACACGCGATGGGTCGTGAGAGGGCTGCTCTTGGATTTTTTTCGAGAGTATCCTAGTGCTTCACGTCGTTAGTGTACGCTTGACCTGGACCATTTGATGGGCAACACGACAGCTCAGTGACTATCGCTGTGCTGTGCAGATACATGGATTTGGGCCTGTGTCTGTGGGAGTTTGCGCATTCTCCCCGTGCTTGCGTGGGTTTTCTCCGGGTGCTCCGGTTTCCTCTCACATCCCAAAGATGTGCTCTTAGGCTGACTGGCAAAACAAATTCTCCCTAAATTGTCTCAAATTTGGTTTTTAATCCATAGATCTATAAACATTGACAGGGATCACCGGTAGAGGTGGGAGCATCAGGGTGGCGTCGGCGTGGGCTCGTTGGGCCAAAGGGCCTGTTTCCCATGCTGTTTTGTTCTTTGTTCTAACACCTACAGTGCAGAGAAGGCCATTCAACCCATTGAATCTGCATGAACACTCTTAAAAGAGTATCTTTCCTAAGCTCACTCCTCATTCTATCTCTGTACCCCGTGCATTATTTTTCCAAATCCAGATCATTAATAATATCAAAAACAGCAGTAAATTGAATACCAACTCCTTGGGGACAGCATTCTATACTTCTGTCCAGTCTTAAAAAAAAAGCAGTTCACTACTTTTGTCTACTTTTTGACTTGCAACATATCCATTATATGGGATTATATCAAACATCTTTTGAAAGTGCATATACACGTCAACTGCATTGTTCTCATCAATCCTGTTACTTCATTAAAGTCAATCAAGTTAGCTTTCTGAAATCTTAACATATATCCACAAGAATTTTATGACTGGAAGTGAAATTAGACTTTTTGCCCATCATTCTGGAGAAATACAGATTCAGTTTAAACAAAGAAAGTGAATAATCCATGAAAAATGTTAGTTTTTTTACATTAAAAATCCACAAAGTTACATTTTAAATGAACTCAATTGGTTGGATTTCAGCCCCAGAGATCAACGGGATGTTGGAGCTAAAAACAGGCATTTTGGCTGGACTACAAGTTCCCCAGATCTGTTCCATATCTGAGCCACTTTTGAGGCTGTGTCAGGACTACCCATTTGCATGCAGCACAAAGCCAAAGCCAATCTGGCTCAATAAGAGCTACTTCAGGCCAACTGAAAAGAGGCTGTCTAAGATTTGGATAAATGTGAGGTTATTCATTTTGGAAGCAAAAACAAGCAGGCAGATTACTACCCGAATGGCTGTAAATTGGGTGAGGGGAGTGTGCAGTGGGACCTGGGTATCCTTGTGCACCAGTCACTCAAGATAAGCATGCAGGTGCAGTAGGCAGTAAAAGTGACAAATGGCATTCATTGCGAGAGTTTTCGAATATAGGAGTAGGGATGTATTGCAATGACTCACATGATGATGGGATAATGCTCCAAAAGCTTGTGCTGCCAAATAAACCTGTTGAACTTTAACCTGGTTTGTGAGACTTCTTATTGTTGCAATTATACAGGGCCTTGGTAAGGCCACACCTAGAGTATGGTGTACAGTTTTGGTCTCCTTTTCTGAGGAAGGATGTTCTTGTTCTCAAGTGAGTGCAGATAAGGTTTGCCAGGCTGATTCTGGGGATGGCAGGGCTAATGTATGAGAAGAGATTGACTAGGTTAGGATTGTTTTTGCTGGAATTCAGGCGAATGAGGGAGTGAACTCGTAGAAACTTAAAATTCTAACAGGATTAGACAGGGTAGATGCAGGGAGAACATTCCTGATGGTGGGGGAATTCAGAACCAGGATCATAATCTGAGGATTTAGGATAGACCATTTAGGACAGAGGTGAAGAAACATTTCTTCACCCAAAGAGTGGTGAGCTTGTGGAATTTATTACCAAGGAAATAATTGATGCCAAAGCATTGAATGTATTTAAAAGGCAGCTGGATATAGAATTTGGGGCAAATATGATCAAAGGTTACGGGGGAAAAAAGCAGGATTAGGCTATTGAATTGGATGATCAGCCACGATTGTAATGAATGGCGGAATAGGCTCAAAGAACCAAATGGCCTCCTCGTGGTCCTATCTGCTACATTTCTATGTATTTTCCAGTAGACATCAGGTTTTAGCAGAGTGGGAGCCAGTTTAAATGCCTAAAGGCAGTGCCCAGTGACAGATTTAGAGGCTGCACTATTGACAGGTCCCCAGCCTTCAATATTATGGAGAGGATGCAGGAATCAGTTTTAAATTATTTTTGAAGAAGTTGGAGAGAGGTCAACTGGATCTAGAGATGCCTCTCTCTTACCTTTCAACTTGGCCTGTTGTTTATTTCATGCTTGGAGATCCCTGATTTGCCCTCCAGCATCGTGAGCCTATCTGGTCTCCTAAATCTGATGGTGAACTTGTCTCTAGGCCAATTAAATTAAAAGGGCACTGTGAAAATCACAAGGATTAACTATGTCCTATCCACCCTCTTAGCCCCTTCCCCCTCCCAAGGGAAATTCCAGCCAAATGTAATAGCAAGAGAGCAAAAAAGGTTAATATTTCAGATCATAAACAAACTTACTTGTATCATTTCTACCTCTAGAAAGTTTAGAAGTATGCTTAACCACCTATGTTTTAGTATTTTTTGTAAGATATTTTATCATATTTAAATGCTGTGGAATTAATTAAATGACTTGTTAAACTGGATTTCAATTGCTGAAAGCTACAATGCCCACGGTATAGTGGGCAGCTCCTGCTTCCAGTAGTACTGAACTATTATTATTTAGTACATAGCTGTACTTTTACTTTTGGTTAAACAACTGCTGAAGTGGTGAGCCTTTTGTGAGAGAATCAATCTGCAACAGTTGACGAGTAGCTGATTCCCAGTCTCTTCCTAGCTGCAGGCGACTACAAATTGCTGGATACTTTCTGTCCGTATTTCTTGCCCAGGCTATGGCTTTTTTGACTCGTTTTACTTGCCAGCCAGATGTCCTGCGAAAAGGCAATGATAACAATGAAAGTTGTAAAGTAATACGTTGAATAAAAACACTGCACCAATTCACCTTGTGTAAAAAATATCTTTTTAATCAATTAAGATTTATTTTCTCACTCACTCACTTACACATATTGGCTGCCTCTCTTTCCCTCCTTCTCCCTCACCCCAGCAACCACTTTCTCCCCTCCATCTTGAAAACCCCTTTGCACACTGCTCCTCCAGTAAAAGACTATTGCCCTCTCACACATGTTGCTGATATCAGCAGCAGATGTGGGAAAGAAATGGCCTGTGATTGTAGGAGGAATGGCTCCTTGCCGAATCTTCCACTCTGTTTACAGGAACTTTAAATATCAGGTCCATGGGCCATGATAAAGATATACACAGTGGGGCAGGTCTGGTATTAGCCAGGTATTGGACAAACCTAACTTAGACTGTGCAATGATAAATCCACAGACAATTTAGAAATGTAGTATGAATGCAAGTAGAAAAGGTTTTTTTGTAGAAATGTTTTATATTGTAGAATCCTTATAGCACAAAAGATAACCATTCAACTCATCAGATCTGCACTGACTCTCTGACAGAGCATCCCACCCAGAGCCTATACTTGTAACTCCACTAATCTCCCTAACATACATATCTTGGGACACTAAAGGGCAATTTAATATGGCCAATTCACTTAACCTGTTTCTCTTTGGACTGTATCACAGTAATGCTGCAAGTCTTACACCATAGACATTTGCAATCTGTGCACTTGTAATTATAACTAATTCTGTTCTCTAATGCTTGAAAAACTGTATTCATAATACTACAATTGCTCCAATAACAACCAATTTAGACTTTGAACAAACCTTGAATCCAATGTCTGGTTGAGACAAAGGAGGGATGTGAGCTTAATCCCTTTCAACTGTTCAGTGAAACAAATCAACTGTAGGATCAGAAATGTAGCGATCAGCGATACAATCTCTTCAGCTGCTCGGTGACCTTTCAAAAGGATAAATATTTTCTAGTCAATGCTTACTTCATAATCCATCATTTCAAACTTGTTATTGAAAATTCAGATTTTAATGCAAGTTGTGTCAAACAAATCAATATGAAGAGAAATTACAGCAGTTTAAATACAAAGTGTAATTTCCTTTGGCAGCACATCATTTGACATTGAAGAATACTTATCAACGAAATTCTGCCCCAAACCAAAACAATAAAGTAATCAATTAAATGCACTGAGATTAGATACATGTAATCATTTATAATAAAGTTTGTTTTGCTGTCTGTTTACAAAATTCAGATGCAAGATTAACAGATGGAAACAATGGATCATAAGTTCCAACTAGTGATGTAAAGTCCTGATCTGCTGGAATGACAAGGGTTTATAAGACACTGACTGGTTCTGGAAAACTTGGTTCAAACCTCTGCTGGCTGTAATTGTTCGGCTCCTGCTGGGAGGCGGGGGGTGGTTTTCAAAAGAGAAAGTGAGAGTGGGGGTATCTGGGGATTGGTTCACAGGTCAGGTTGTTGGTGGGGAGTTCATTGGGATAAAGAGTGGAGTTCAGCCTGAGTGTTTAAAATAACTATGCTGAAATTAGAAGTGCTTTTATTTCTTCTAACTCTTTTAGACTAACTGTGTGTAAAATGTGTAGACCCATTCAAAGTTGGCAATTTAAATCACTTTGTTGGATGCTTCACTGTGCAGCACAATTGTCCAGGGGAAGACAGCGCTTCTGGACAACTGCCGTGTAAATCCTTATCCAGGAACTTCTGAGAGGAATTCCCCAATGCATCTTTGGGGTGCCCCCCAAATCCTATGCTGGGGGCCAGAAATTTATGGGCCAGTATACTTTAGTACAATATGACTTTATACATTAAAAATGCTTTTGAAAAAATGCTTGATTTCTAAGTATTTTTTGTTATTTTGTTTATTGGTACTTATGATTTGGCAATTAAGATGCTGTTTTTGATTGATGATGAGATTATAACACGGAGAGTTCAAAGAATTAGTGTTTGTTCCTCAAATAACTTGAGGCCATCAGATGTAAACCTGCTTTCTCAACTTGAGAAAATTATTTTCAATTATATTTTCATATTCTATGACTATATCACAGGGACTGAATCTTGACAAAAATTTGTATTTACATTCCTAAACCTGTTTTTACACATGGATAGCTTTATGTAGCTTTTTCCGGGGGTGAGAAATTTTGATTCTATTAAAGTTTTTGGGAAAAGAATAACTAGAATGCTGATTTCATAGAATCAAACAGTGCAGAAAGCAGCCATTCAAGCCCATCGAACCTGCACTGACTTCATAAGAAACAGTTTCTAATTTGACTGTAAATATGTTGTGGGTCACTGCTCATTTTAATTAGATTCAGTTAACACATTTAAGAGCTTCTTTCATCAAGCATTTAAGTAGTTAACATGTTGGTCATAAATATAGAATGTTTACATTTGTTCATGTACATACGGTCTGTAGCAAGCTTGATTACTGACTGAAAATTATAGCTTCACTGAACTTTAATGTGTCAAATGTTGGAGGTCTCAGCCAAACCTAGTTCATACTGACAGCAACATGACAGATTCATCAAATGTAAGCATTGTTTGCAAGCAGCAATCTATTTTTCTGTGGAAAACACCAAGTATCAAGATTTAGCATGTCCCACAAAACAAATTTTCCAAACAATGGACTTTTAAGGTCCACAAGAACAAGATAGTTTAAAGGCAAGGAAAATTAAAACATCATCCCATAATGTGCGATGCATGGAACACCTTGGCTGTTGATACTGTATTTCCTCTGTGTCAAAGTATGACACTATCAAGCAACTTCAGACATATAGTGAGACAGAGTACAGGAATGAGATAGAGAATCTGGTGAATTGGTGCAGTAACTATAACCTCTCCCTCAATGTCAACAAAACGAAGGAGATTGTCATCGACTTCAGGAAGTGTGAAGGAAAACATGCCCCTGTCTACAAAAATGGGGATGAAGTTGAAAGGGTTGAGACCTTCAAATTTTTAGGTGTCCAGATCACCAGCAACCTGTCCTGGTTACCACACACACACACACACACCGCTCCCCCCCCCCCCCATTCATTGACTCTGTCCACACTTCCCACTGCCTCGGCAAAGTAGCCAGCATAATAAGACACTATGCATCTCGGGCATTCTTTTTTCCACCTCTTCTGCTGGGAAAAAGATACAAAAGTCTGAGATCATGTACCAACTGATTCAAGAACAGCTTCTTCCCTGCTGCTGTCAGCCTTTTGAATGGACTTACCTTGCATTAAGTTGATAGTTCTCTACACCTTAGCTATGACTATAACACTACATTTCGTATTCTCTTGTTTCTTTCTCTATGAATGGTATGCTTTGTCTGTATAGCGCGTAAGAAACATTCTTTTCACTGTATGTTACCATATGACAATCATGAATCAAATCAAATATGGATTAACACTTTGCATTCATCCATAACATTTAGCAGAAATACTAACATAGTAAAAGAGCAAGGCCAGAACTCATAATAGAATCATATAAATAAATATGATGAGTGGATAATTCTGGTTCATTGTATTACATAATCTCTCTCCTTCAATTTCCCCACCCAGTTAAACTCAGTCATTTTACATCCAACTTCACCAAATTCAATTAACAATTTTACTTAATGCTACACAATATTTTTAGCAGTAATTACTGCTACTTGCTGTAGTTTGCATCTGGATTCATGCACTACCAGAGATTAAAATGTACATCACCTAGAGATTTAATGCCTCTCTTTATCAGAAAAGTATTAGTTAGATATTCCACATTGATTTCCAACAAAAATCCGAGGTCAGATGTAAAATTCCAGTAGCCATTCTGCAAAAATACATAAAATAATTATTAATTATATAAGCAACAATGAATATAACACTTATATCTAGAGAATAGCGGATAGAGTGCATGAGAAATCAGAATTGGAAAAATGCAGAGTTTTTAGAGGTTCGTATGTTCTGCAACAGAATTTAATTTTGAAGCATTTGTGGACTGAAGAGTTCATGTAAGTCAGTGACCACATGGGCAAAGTTTTGCATGAACTTGTGTTTACAGAAGTGAAATGTGAAATGTGGGAGGCTGTCATAAAAATCAGTGTGGATGTAACAAAAACATTTATAGTAATGAATTGGATGAGAATTTATGAGGCATAGTTAGTATGTTTGCAGATGACACCAAGATTGGTGGCATAGTGACGATGGTTATCTAGGATCTTGACCAATTGGGCTAGTGGCCTGATAAATGGCAGATGGGTTTTAATTTAGATAAATGCAAGGTGGTGCATTATGGAAGATCGAACCAGGGCAGGACTTACTCAGTTAATCGCAGAGTGTTGGGGAGAATTATAGAACAAAGATCTAGGTTCATAGCTCCTTGAAAGTAGAGTCACAGGCGGACAGATTGGTGAAGAAGGCATTTGACTGTTTGGCTTCATTGGTCAGAATACGGAATACAGGAGTTGGGACGTCTGGTTGAAATTGTACAAGACATTGGCAAAGCCACACCTCAAATATTATGTACAGTTCAGGTCACCCTTTTATAGAAAGGATATTATTAAACTAAAAACAGTGCAGAAAAGATTTACTGGGATGCTACTGGCACTTGATGGTTTGAGTTATAAGGAGAGGCTGAATAGATAGGACTTTTTTCCCTGGAGCATATGAGGCTTAGGGGTCATTTTAGAGGTCTAAAAAAATGAGGGCATAGATCAGCTAGATAGTCAACATCTTTTTCTCAAAGGTAAGGGAATCTAAAACTAGAAAGCATAGGTTTAAGGTGACAGGAGAGAGATACAAAAGGGTGCAGAGGGGCAATTTTTTCACACAGAGGGTGGTGACTGTCTGGAACAAGCTGCCATGGGTGGAGTGGTAGTAGAAGTAGTAAAAAAAAAAATCAGATTGGTGATGGTAGTCCACAAGAGGGGCTTACAGAATGTTTGAGATAAGTTATTTAGAGCAGCATATTCTGTAACCAACCAGTGAGCAGGTCATACTAGACTTTGTATTGTATAATGTCACAGGATTAATTAATGACCTCGGAATAAAGGTACACGTCCAATTTTACATCCAGTTTGAAAAAAAGAGTGGGTCTGAGGCTAATTCTTTAAAAAAGGCAACTACGTGGGGATGAAAGCTGAGCTAGTTGAAATGAACTGGGATACCAGACTAGGGGACACATCAATAGAGAAGCAATGGCAGATATAAAGGGGTATTCCAGAATACACAGAATAAGTATATTCCTATCAAAGAAAAATTCCAAGAGAACCCACTATCTGTGGTTAACTAAAGGTGTGAAAGAAAGCATCAATCTCAAGGAAAAAGTATATAACTGTGCAAAGGTGAGTGACAGGTTAGATGACTGGTCAGAATTTAAGAATTACAGAGAATTACTAAAAGATTAATTAGGCAAAAGAAATTTGCTTGTATGAGGCGAGGAACATGAAAGGAAGCTAGCTAGAAATGTAAAAACAGAGGCATGAGTTTCTGCAGGTATTTAAAAAGGAACAGTGGTCTCCAAATAATCAATCGCAATTGACAGATTGACCCCTAGAGTCTCAAAGTCAATTGTCATTGGCTGTCAAACCACTGCCAAAAATGATGTCATTTGGGCTTCTCATGACGATGAGCAAATCATCTCATTGACCTCTGAAATGCACCAAAAATATGTGGAACTCTGGCTTCTTGTGATGATGAACAAATAGCTCATTGACTGCTGAACTGCAGATACCAAAATGTGAACTAAGCTGGGTGAAGATAAAATAATGAGCAAACAGCTAGCGATCTCCAAGAGGCAAAACCTACCATTTCCGTCAGTAATGGGAAAGCGAAAGTAAAATAGAAAATATTGGAAAATCTCAGATCCGGTGGCATCTGTAAGGTGAGAAAAGAGCTGACGTTTCAAGTCCAGCAACCCTTTGTCAAAGTTGTTAGCTTTGACAAAAGGTTGTCTGGACTCGAAACGTCAGCTCTTTTCTCTCCTTACAGATGCTGTCAGACTTGAGATTTTCTAGCACTTTCTCTTTTGGTTTCCGATCCCAGCATCCGCAGTAATTTGGTTTTATTCATGGGAAACGGAATTTGATTTTACAAATATTAACATAGAATTGAAGCTCAGTATTTGCAGTATGGACCTGGTATAGTTTGCAGCTCACTAAGAAATAGCCAAAGTAAAGGACAGTTAGGTAGGCTTACTTTGCCCAGTCCATCCCACAAACCAGCCTCCTATCCATTGAGTACATCTACACTTCCCGTTGTCTTGAAAAAGCAGACAGCATAATCAAGGACTCCATGCACTCTAGACATACTCTCTTCCAGGTGCAAAAGTCTGACATCATGTACCAACTGACACAAGAATAGCTTCTTCCCTGCTGCCATCAGACTTTTGAATGGTCCTACCTCATATTAAGTCGACCTTTTTCTAGACCCTAGCTATTACTGTAACACTACATTCTGCACTCTTTCCTCCTCCTCTATATATCTATGAACAGTATGCATTTGTCTGTGTAGCACATAAGAAACAATATATTTCACTGTATCCCAATACATGAGACAATACTGAGTCAAATCAAAGCATATGTGGAGAGAGAACAGAGTTAACATTTTGAGTCCATCTGGCTTCTTTTATCATAAAAAACAAGCTATTTCAGCTGCAGCATATGATATATGTATAATACACTTGCATCTGAGTTTCCTTGTGCTTATACAACGACAGGTATTATATTAGAGAATTTATAGGCCGGTAAGCCTTATGTCAATGGTAATGAAATTTTTGGAAAGAATTTTTAGGGACAGAATTTACTCACACTTGGAAACAAATGGATTTATTAGTGAGAGGATGATTTTGTGAAGGGGAGATGGTGCCTCACTAACTTAGAGTTTTTCAAGAAAGTGACAAAGATGATAGATAAGGGAAAGGCAGTGAATGTCATATACATGGGCTTCACTAAAGCCTTTGACAAAGTACCTTGTAGTAGACTGATATGAAAGATGAAGTCACATGGGATCAAAGGAGAACTGGCTAGATGGATACAGAACTGGCTTGGCCATAGAAGGCAGAGGGCAGCAGTAGAGGGGGAGATTGTGACTAGTGGTGTTCCACAGGCATCAGTTCTGGGACCTTTGTTGTTCTTAGTATATATAAATGGTTTGGAGGAGAATGTAGTTGGTCTGGTTAGTAAGTTCGCAGGTGACACTAAAATTGGAGTTCTGGATAGTGAAGAAGATCATCAGAAATACGTCGAGATACAGACTGATTGGAGAATTGGGTGAAGAAATGGCAAATAGAATTTAATCTGGACAAGTATGAGATAATGTATTTTGGAAGGTACATTGTATATTATACAGTAAATGGTAGAACTCTTAGGAGTATTGACATGCAGAAAGATCCAGGCGTACATGTCCACTAATCACTGAAAGTGGCAATGCAGGTGGATAAGATAGTCAAGAAAACATATGGCATGCTTGCCTTCATTGGTCAGGACATCGAGTATAAAAATTGGCAGGTGACGCTGTGGCTGTACGGAACCCTAAGTAGGCCTCATTTAGAATATGTGTACAATTCTTGTCACCACATTACCAGAAGGATACGGATGGTACAGAAGAAGTTTACCAGCATGTTTCCTGATCTGGAGGGTATTAGCCATGAGGAGAAGGTGGATAAACTCTGTTTGTACTCACCGGAACAATGGAGGTTGAGGGGCTGATCTGATACAGGTGTACAAGATTATGAGTAGCAGGGACAGAGTGGATAGTCATACGCTCGTTCCTAGTGCAGATAAGTCAAATACTAGGGGACATAGGTTTAAGGTATTTGGGGAAAAGTTTAGAGGAAACGTGTGAGGCAAGTATTTTTTTATACAGAGTGGTGAATGTTTGGAACGCGCTGCCTAAGGAACAGGTATGATAACGACATTTAAGGACAACTAGATGAATACATAAATTGGATGGGAATGGAAGAATACGGACTCAAAGTATATATGGTTTTACTTAGGCAGGCATCATGACTGGTGCAGGCTTGTAGGGAAGAAAGACTTGTTCCTGCGCTGGACTTTTCTTTGTTCTTTATATCACAAATGTGTTCTTTTTGAATATAAAAGCACAGAAAATTCCATTCCCATACCTTAACACTTGGAGAAAGGAGAGAAAATTGGCACTTGAGGAGGGCCAGGGAAGCAGTTTAACAAACTGATCATGAAACATTTTAAAAGAATTACCATATTTTGCCACATAAAGACCTTTGTCCAAGGTATTTCACAATGTTTGCTTCTTAGTGCTTTCTCCGTGTTTTCCTTTTTCTGAAAAAGTCTAGCTTTCTTTTGCCGCGCTTTTTGTTTCAAGGAAGTTCCTTGGTTCTTTATAATATTAATTAATACTCCTGAATCTTTTAGTTTCTGAAAGCTGAAACACATTTTTACAATGTTAATCAGTTATTGTTCAGTTACAATAATAGGTTTCATTAATAAAAGCTTACAAAAGTATGATTAACATAACTTTCACCTTTCCTGTCCCTTTCCATTACTCCTATTCCAGTCTATATTCGGATGCTTGAAGTCTCCCATTATAATTACTCTATAATTCTTGCACCTCTGTTTTCTTTGCAAACTTATTTTGCTACATACCTTCCATTAGTTGGTTGTCTATACACTATATCAGTCAATGCTATTGCACCTTCTTTATTCCTTACTTCTCAGAGAGATTTCATTCTTGACCTGCTAGAACATTCTCTATCTCCAGTACTGTAATATCATCTTTAATCAATATTATCACCCCCTTCCCTTTTCTTCCTTTCCTGTAATACCTTGCACCCAGGAATATTAATGGCCAGTTCTGCTCTTCTTTGAGTCAGGTCTTTGTTATGTCAATAATATCATAGTTCCATTTGTCAATTCATGCCTGCAGCTCGCCAATTAACCTCACACGGTGCATTCACATACATGTACATTTAACTTCTTAACTTTCCCCCTTTGGTGTCCTCTGATCAGTTACTATAGTTTTAAACTCTCTAACTATTCTATTTACCTTGATACCAGTCTCTAATGTGTTTCTCTACTTCCCAAAGGCAACTTCTCTTCTCTCCACTCTGAATTTCCCATTAAGTTCCTACCTCTCTGCAATTTAATTTAAACCCTCTCCATCAGCATTAGCAAACCTTCCTGTAAGGACATTAGTCTCAGTCCTATTAAAGTGTAAACCATCCTTCTTGTACAGGTCCTACCTGCCTCAGAACTGGTCCCAATGCCTCAGAAATTTAAAGTCCCTCCCCTACCACTTTGCTCCATTTCTCCAGCCACGTATTCAACTGCTCAATCTTCCTATTCTTATGCTGTCCTGCACGTGGCAGTGGGTGAAATCCTGGAATTACTGCTTGTCAATTTCCTTTCTAAATCCCTATAGTCTGCTTTCAAGACCTTGTGCCTTTTCCTGCTTATGTTACTGATCCCAACATAGACTGTCTTTTCTGGTTCCTCACAACCCCAAAAGAATGTCCTGCAGCTGCTCTGTGATATCCTTGATCCTGGCACGAAGGAGGCAACATACTATCCTCAAGTCACATCTATGGCTGCAGAAACATCTATCTGCTTCTCTCACTATTGAATTCTCAAGGAGATGATGCATTCATTCAAAAGAAACAAGATAAAGAAAATTATTTAATATGAATCATCTCTTACCTGATGGCTTGGGGATCCTGAAATTTTTCCCTTTTTTTAAAATTCCTAGGCATATCGTAGATGTCAGAACCAGTAGTGACCAAACAGTTGTCTTCAGCTTGTGACTGTAGCTCTCTTTGGTTGATTGTAATCAGATCCTGAAAAGCACTCAGTGATGCAGATTCAGAACCAATTGAAATTGCAGAAACATGGAGCTCTGAATCAAAATCTTCTGATTTTCCAAGTAAATCTGGGGCCATGGAAGAACTAGAATGTAACGTTATTGGAAAAGGTAAAGGAGGTGGTGGTGGAGGAAGTATTAAAGACTGCGCATTCAAATCTTTAATAGTGGTCCTTTCAGTCATTAAATAAGGTGAGCCAATTATATGTGAATCCCAATAAGGAGACACTGCATCTACTGAAACAGTCGGATCACCCAAAGGAGATGTGGCCGTTGAAGTCTCAAAACCAAGTGATCTCTTTGCACGCAAAGCTTTAAACTTTGAATCAAAACATACTGAATTTGCAGATATGGGAGCTGCAGATGATGCAATCTTTGACCTGAAAGGTATTGAACTTGCAGAGATGGGAGCTGCAGGTGGTACAATCTCTGCACCAAAATGTACTGAACCTCCAGGAATAGGAGCTGCAGATGCTGCAAATTCTGAACCAAAAAGTGATTTACTTTTATCAGGAGCACCAGTTGTTGAAAATCCTGAACCAAAACATACTGAACTTCCAAGAATGGGAGCCGCAGATGTCGGAATCTCTGTACCAAACCGTACTGAACCTCCAGGGACAGGAGCTGCAGATGCTGCAATTGCTGAATTAAAAAGTGATTTACTTTTATTATCAGGAACACCAGTTGCTGAAGATCCTGAACCAAAAACTACTGAATTTTCAAGGATGGGAACCGCAGATGTTGAAATCTTTGAACCAAAATGTGCTGTGCCTCCAGGGATGGGAGCTGCAAACTCTGGACCAAAAAGTGATTTATTTTTATTGGGACTGTCAATTGCTGAAAACCCTGTAAACCAATTTTCTGAAATTCTATGTATGGGAGATTCACTCAGATGCTCTGAAGAAGCTGCATCCAAAAAAAACGATGTTTCTTTCAAAGCCAAGTTCATATAATCCATTGAAAGATCTGGCTGTTTTTCTGAGCTAAGATATTTTAAATGTAGATCAGTTTCTTCATCAGTGGCTATTTTTGCTTTAGTACACGATGCAGTGTGTTGAAATTTAATTGATGGACTAAGTGAATCCAATAAAACAGAGCTTTCACAAGAACTTTCAGAAGAAGTAGATAATCTCTTCAAGGTTGAGGAACATTTCATCCAATTTGTAGGTAAAATGTTACTCAATGTTACATCATAATCATTATCATCATTTCCATTCATTGCATACGGAAAGCATTTGTTGGGAACTTTCCATTCTTCCATCGTTTCCTATAAGTTAAATACAAGATTGAAGAATTACTAAAATTAGTTGCTTTGAAGATCATTAAACAAGACCAGAAAGTACTATGATAGTGTAACACAATGAAATAACATTCATTGCCACAGTGGTGAAACCATCATGTACCAGCTCACGAAGAGTGCTGCACAATCAAATCCAAAAAATACCAGCTCCTCCTGGAAACATGAAAAGATTAAAAAATCTTTTGCTGTTTCTGGCTGAATCCTGTACATCACCAGCATTTAAAATATTCTCAAGGTTCATGCTTACTAGTTGTAGACAGCCTTGATGCTTCCAAAAGCCCAGGTAATAACAGAAATAATGACATTGTACCTTTTGTACCTAACTGTAACATTCATGACTGCTGAGCATCCTATTGTAGAAAAGCAACAGGTAGTGCCAGGCTGCTATTTTAACCCTGTCCACATTGTTGCAGCAGGTCAGGAAGGGTTACAGAAAAATCAGAATTTAGTTCTTTCAGGAATAAAACTTCCACAATGTGTCGCAACTTTCACAAAAAGAAAAAAAGCAGAGAAAATGGGAAGCAAAAGTGATTAAATATTAAACTTATTTAAAAAGCTAAAATACTATTTTTAACTATTAAGCAGCATCAACTTGGAAAAAAGTCAAATATCAATCTCAGGGAAAATGATATTCAGTTTGCATTTACTGCAATTTTGTGCTTGTAAAGCGCCCATATATAAAGATAGTTGACTCAGTTTGGCACGATGGCACAATGGTTAGCACTGCTGCCTCAAAGCAGCAGGGACCCAAGTTTGATTTCCAGTTTGGGTCACTGTGTGGAGTCTGCACATTCTCGTCGTGCCTGTGTGGGTTTCCTCCGGGTGCTTTGATTTCCTCCCACAGTCCAAAGATGTGCAGGTTAGGTCACTGACCATATATATATATATTATTACACAAAGATAAATAAAATGCAAACAGAAATATTTCTAAATTAATTGCGTTCAACCATTCAGCTAAACAGAGTTGAATATAAAGAAAACATGGATTGCTGTACAATCATTTATTAACATATTATTTTAGATATAATTAAGAACTTGAAAATAGAAGAACGAGGCCAGATCAGATTCACCCAAAGATCTTTAGGGAGATCAGACATGATCTCCCTAAATGAGCTGCTAGCTCATCTTTATAATGGCTCTGTATTAGGAATGGTTCCATAGATCAAAAGGGGGCTAACATAGTGCCTATCTATAAAAGAGGTGACTAGATGGACCCTGTTATATTAGGCCTACTCATTACATATCAGTAAAAGAAAATAGGTCATTAAGGATGCACTATATGCGTGCTTGAATTGAAAGAGGATCTACATGAATTACATGATCTTTGCAGTATACCTGTGAATGGAACAAGGACCTCTACAAGGTGTTTGTTGACCTGATTAAGGCCTTTGACACAGTAAGCCATGAAGGTCCCTGGAAGATACAATACAAATACAGTTGCCACAAAAAGAGCATTAGAGCCATCTGCTCTTTTCATCACAGCCAGTGCGAATGTGAATGCAAAAAAAAACTGCTGAAAGAGTAAATAAGGGAGCAGGAGATTTGGCTAAAGGATTGGTCATGAAGGCTTGCAGTTTGCATGAAGGCATTGCAAATCAGAAATTGGGGAGGGGGGAAAACATTGCAAGCCAGAGAATTAGACAGGGGCAGAGGCTGTATGTTAGAGGGAGGAGCAGAGGACACAAATCAAAAATTTGCAGAGAGTTAGCAAGGAGGGATGGCCCACAACTTGGCAGGTCGAGAGGTGGGAGGATCAAGAACATCCAGGAGGAACAAGGCGCGGAAAAATCACAAAGCAGCATCATTAGTGAGTAGGATGGAGGCACTTTAAGTTGAAAATTACACTTTACAAATAAAATATGCTTTTTAATATAAAACTTATTTAATTTGCAAAAGAAGGAATTCAGTAATGTAAAATATTGCAACTCAAGAGGGTAGAATGTTTTTTTCTGACAAGGAAGGTTCTCCAAAACCTAATTATAGCTTTAGCATTGATTTCAATTGGATTAACCCAAATCTGTTTCACTTAAAATTGTGATTTTCAGGAAGCGACTACAATTTTAACTGACAACTTAATGTACAGTAAATTTTGTCTTGTCCAGCTGTCTCCATCAACTGGAATTCTGTACCAACTGTAATGAATCATCACATCAATCAGAAGGAAGTAAAGTTATCAGGAACCAATATTTGTATACTGTATTGATTTATACATTGTGTTTTAATGTATTGTTAAAGATTAGAAGTAAAATGAATACTGTTCTTTATTTCTTGCATATAAATTCCTGCTCCAAGAATTGTGTTGTTTCAAGTTCTGTTGGTAAGTGGAACTCTCCATCAACCAGCCTTTGATTACCTAGCACCACTCATTTCCATGCATGACAGACAATAAAGATTTTATTATATATGGAGCTGGATTGAGAACTGGCAAGATAATCCAAGAAATAGTTATTAATGGATTTGAATTTGTTCAGATACTCATCAATAATGGTGCCCCACAGGGGACTGTTGCTTTTTACCATTTTTATTAATGATTTGGATATAGGTATTAGGGACACAATCTGGAAATATGTTGAATAATTGGGCTTCACTTAGATAAGTGAAGTTACATAAATGAACAAAGGTGAATGCTCAACATTCTTAAAAGTATTTAGGGAAAAATATGAAAGGAAGTGGAGAAACAAAGAGATCCAGGCGTACTGGTGTTAGTTTCATGGCAATACAGTGAAGTGATAGCTGCAGCAAATAGAATGTTGGGGTGCATTCATAAGAAAATTGACTGAGATTTGACATATACAATGGTACAAGACCTTGTTCACACCTCACTTAATCACTGTGTCTGGTTTTTGTTTTCTTGCACAGTGGATGATAGTAAGAGTTTTGGAAAGGATGGAGTAGAAAAACATTACACAAATTCCCAGTATGAAACAACTTAGTTATCAAGATAGATGAAAAGAATTATGATGCTATACTTGACATAGCACAGAGTTATTGGCAATCTGACTGAAGTAAATAGGGTGATGAAGGGAATAGATTGTGTTCCAGTTGACAAACTGTTCTAATTAAACAGCGTGGAAAGAACCAGAATTATGTTTTTAAACTATCTAAGATTAGACCTAGGTCAGATGAGAGGTGGTTATTCTTTTCCTATTTCAAACCACTACTGGTGACACATTTCTGGCCTCAAATTCCTTTCCTTTTTCAAACTTTTAAGCTGAAATATAATTTCATATTTTATAGAATTTAACTGAAATACAATCAATGCATTCTATCCGAGAGAATTGGAATAGAATGCCTTCTTGTGCGGAAAATGCTGATTTATTGAATTCCTTCAAGTGAGAACTGGATCTGTTCCTGCTAGGGGAATACATCACTTCTGCAAAAAAAAAAGGTACTTCACAGAATTTAAGGCCAGAATAATTTGCTGGACTAGTTTTGAATGCCTGGATGTGTTGGAGAAGGATTTCTCAGAATTTTGCTTCTAAAATTAGCCTAGATCTTTTAATCTGTTTTTTTTCACATTAGTCAGAAGATCCACATAGTAAGTGCATGTGCTTTGATGCACAAGTTATCACAATTGTGTAGGATAGCCTGGATGGACCAGCGGTCTTTTTCATGATTTCTCACATGTACAAAACTCAGGATAAAATGAGTAGATGATGGATGACTTAATGTAATTTCCAAACATCATCAGTGTTTACAATAAACCAGCATGCATATTGCATTTATTATCATAAAAAATATTCCTCACATTAAGACCTTGGACACTATATCCATTTACATTTTTTCTTCAAAACTTCAAGCCATAGAAACTCATCTCAAGGTGACGCAAAACAGACAATATTGGCTTGTTTGTTCATTCTATGTAATTGATATTTAATTTAGTTGACTGCAATGGAACTAATTATCAAACATGAAATAGATGATCCTTTATCAACCATATTGCGCCATTGTTAGTGATAAATTTCTAGCCCAAAATTCCTTCCCTTCTTCAGGCTTTTAAATTGAAACATAATTTCATATTTCACAGGATTTAACTGAAAAAAATTCAATCAATGCATAAGGGAGCCAGATTCAAAATTATTGATTTTCAGATCATAGTCCTGAAGATAGCTATGGCAGATTTTGAACCAGTCACACCAACTGAAGTGCTGAGTCATTTAACTACCAAGCCACTCAAGAACCAAATGATGATACCTATATTCTTTACACTCACTCTTTCTGGAGCACCAAGTTTGGATCCTTGGTATTCAAACTTCTCTTCCCAGTCCATATATGACAAAATATCCACACTCACTTTTGCAGCAAGTTCACGAATAGATGGGTGGAGAAATAAGTCTTCAGGTTCATACTAAACAAAGAAAACAAGAGAAGTTAGGCATTAACTATTAACTTGTTACTGTAAATGTAAATGTAAATAATTACATATCAGAGGCTATTTAGCCTATCTTAATTCATTTATGTACAAGTATCTCAATTGATATATTGAGTGCTGATATGCAGTATGATCTGTGGGCCTCATTGTCTTCCGGCTGCTGCTGGTGACCTGACTCAATTGCTGGTGACCAAGAACACAGCTACATATCTAAGATATCTGCAAGTTGATTCTTTGTTCTCACTTCAGTAATTCCCAGCTTAAGATACTGTTAGATAGCATGCTTACATCTGGGTCAGATAAATGCCCTGAACCATTGTCCCTCAGAAAGTACAATGCATTTCTGATATGCTGCATCTGCCCAGAATACTGGGCAAAAATTGACGTAATTGATACGGGTTCATCTTACTGTTGGGCACTTGCCATCATTCCACCTTCCCTCAAATTCAGGAGCCCAAGGGCAGAAACCTTCAGAGCTGCTGGCCAGAGGTTGGTAATCAAAGGGCCTTTGACACAGAACTGCGAGCATTATTAACAGAGGTAAGAGAGTTATTCACTATGGTTTTCATAGTAAGTTTTTAAAAGAAACATGAAAATTTTACAGTATCTTCAAATATCCATTTTTCTCTCATTAACTTACACTTACCCTTTCTTCGATGGCTACAAAACTAGTAAATTGAGTCACAATTGAGTATTCTTTGCTGAGTTCAACGATATATGATTTCAGAATAGACTTCTTCATCTAGAAGGAAAAGATGTCAGGATTACACAGTCACTATTGCAAAGACATCTGCCTGCATGTGCAGGATAACAATTAGCTGGATGAAGCAACATTAGATTTTAAAAACTATTTCTGAAATCAAAATATTAACATCTTCAATGATAAAAAGCCTCAGGAAATTCTAAATTCCTAACAGGTTTTTTTAAAACAACATTTTTGGATCATTCTCCAATTCAGAAAATGGTTGACTTTCATTGTGGATACCTCCAACGTGTTGTGCAGATTGTCTGGATGATGCTCATTTGTAAAAAAAATTGCAAAGCAGCCCACAATCGCATCTAATTATTATCCTCAGCAGGTTTTCACATTAACAATAATAACACAATGATCAAAAGTCAATCAGTAGGGAGAACAGGAGAGCCCCTACATGGGCTTTTTCAATGTCACTATCAAATGCTGTTTCATGATTGGATCAGATTCACTGTACACCAATCCTTTCATTCATTCGAGAAGCATCTATTGTCAATATATCAGTCCGTGCCCCAAGGTTTGTGGAGAATAGCGAACAATTCTGATATTTCATTTCATGATCTAATTAATTTATCCTCTGGTGTGATCACATTCTCATGCTATTAGAATCTAATTTCGAGTCAAGCACTCCTGAAAATATATTTGAGAGGCAGGGGATTATTTAAGATATAATACTTCGTCAATTGTTGGTGATTCCTTTAAGTGGCCCAGCACAACTCTTAACCAAAATATTTTTTTTATCTGTTCAATGAATATCTTCTCTCTTCACAATTCTCCTTGGAATATCATAAGAACAAGGACCCTCTTCTGTGCTACTTCTCAAACAAAAACTGATTTTAAATGCTGTTCTTTCATGGCAACATACTACTAAAGGGTTTGTTTTCTTGTTGGCTTGAGATGGATTTGCTGTCGAAATGCTCAAAATTGAAGGCTCTTGAACACTGAACCATCCGTCAAAGGGACTGCATAGAATCATTGCCCTGGCATCATTATCAACTGAATTGATATCTGTACCTAGCCTCAGCTGTAGTAACATTTTGCCACAGCTCTGCAAATTTCTTCTTTCAACTTGATCTTTTATGAAAGTTACTGTAAACCTGTTTCCACCACCCTTTGAGATGGTACATTTCAGATGATAATAACTCGCAGTGTTATCAAACACCCCAGAATATCAGAATTGAATGGGTGGCTTGATTCACTGTTCTTTGCCAAATATTTTGAAATATCTCCCAGAGGGCATCCCATCCAGGTATAATGCAAATGATTACAGCTTACATATCAAGTCTCTGTCTTACTGAAGTGGATACGTTACTAGGTTATAACTTTAATACAATTCAGCTTGGAACAATCTCACAGTCCTAACTAAAATTTGGCAGCTAATATGGCAAGCAATAAAGAATATGATCAATAATTGGAAATACACAAAAAAAAAAACTTGTCACATTGTTATTAGTACAGCTCTGTATTTGTACAAATCACAAAAGACAAAGATGTGGGAAAACTTAATGGCTACTACATGGGGTCTAGGTGACTCTGGAAATTGTGGTGCAAATGTTTCCTGTTTTTGTTTGATAAGACATTTGGCTTTGTTTTAAGAGAGTCCAACAGAAGCATGAAATCCTAAGGGCTCAAGTTTCCAGCTCTTTAACAATCTCAATTGTCTCCCTGATTTTATTACGAACTCAGTTTCATGGGATCAAAGAATATCTGTTTTTGCAACTAATATTTAAATGATCACTGCACAGATCAAGCTATTTTCAACTGACTTTTTAAAAGTTTATTTATTATTGTTAGAAGTAAGCTTACATTAACATGCAGTGAAGTTACTGTGAAAATCCCCAGTCGCCACACTCCGGTACCTGTATGGGAAATCATGCAAAATACTTCAATTATGACTGTACACACCTCATGCTCACTTTCATCTGTATGCAAACTTCCATTTTCATAATCTCCAATAAGAGCTTTTGCTGTAAGACGGTGAAGTGTCTGCACATGAAAAAGATAGGTATTTGTTACAGGTTGCTTTCTCTTTCATTTTTTGTCTAAGAGAAATGTCATCATGGAATAGAGTCCATTACTACAGGTAAGAAATACTACAGAAAGTAGGTTCTTTGTGGTTAACTACTGAACATAAAATTCGTTCAAATATTAAAGAACATTTTAAATGTTAGCAGAATACTTGGAAGTCTAAACCAGAACATTTAGTGACCCTGTATGTACTTTGACTGTGGTGACACTGATTTGTTTGGTTCTTTAAAAATTAAATTGTCTTTACTTCGTAAATTAAATCTTTCGAAGATCATTTTAACTTTGGGTGATGATGTAAAATGAGCAATGTCAAATTAATTCTCCATTATACATCATGCTCCATTTTGTTTTCCAGTAGTGATAAAATTAAAGTTACCCACCACAGGACTTGGACAAAGAAAACTGTATATATATAAATATTCAAAACAACACACAATGTGTGATGTAAATTTTTGAAGTCCTAATAGGCAGCTTTCGCAATGTGCATAGGGCACTAGTGAATCGGCAAGATGAAAGAAAATGGATAGAGATTGCTGGAGCAGCTCCTTTCAAACCAAGCCACACTACAAAACATCGAGGAGACATTGGAGATCATACCACTGGCACTAGCTAGATATCACCTTCATCAGATGTATCATTCTCAACAATGTCCTCATTGCTTGTAGTTATCACAATGCTGACTGTGACACTGACCATTCGCTTGCGTGTTGCGGCCAAAGGAACTACATAAGAACAGATGTTATCATCTGATCAAAACTTGCCACATTATTGACCCAGAAAGAACGCAGGAACATGTGAACGAACGAATTAAGAGCAGGAGTAGGCAACTAGGTCCCTTAAGCCTGTTCTACCATTCAATCAGATCTGATTGTAGTCTCAGCCTCTTGTTCCTGTCTACCCCAATAACCTTTCAGTCCCTTGTTAATCAAGGGCCTATTTAGCTCTGCCTCAAAAATATTCAAAGGCTTTTCTTTCATTGCCTTTCCAGGAAGAGTTCCAGAAACTCATGACCCTCAGAAAAAATTTCTTCTCATCTCGTCTTAAATAAGCAACACCTTATAGAATCCTACAGTTCAGGAGGAGGCCATTTGGTCCACTGAGTGTGCACTGACCACAATCCCATCCAGTTCCTATCCCTGTAATCCCATGCATTTACCCTAGCTAGTCCCCCTGATGTTAAAGGGCAATTTAGCATAGCCAATCCACCTAAGCAGGAGGAAACCAGAGTACCTAGAGACATGGTGAGAATGTGCAAACACCACAAAGACAAAGACAGTCACCCAAACCAGGAATCACCCCCGGGTCCCTCATGCTGTGAGGCAGCAGTACTAATCTATTTTTAAACAGTGACTCCCAATTCTAGACAGGAGGAAGTATCCTCTCCATATTCATTCTGTCAATACCTCGCAGGAACTCAGATCAAGTCACTTACTCTTCTAAACTCTGGTGGATACAAATCTAATCTCTTCAACGTTTTCTCATAAGAAAATTCATCCATTCTGGGTATTAGTCTAGCAAAACTTCTCTGAAACCTTTCTAATGCATTTACGTGTTTCTTTAAATATGAAGACCAATACTGTTCACAGTATTCCAGATATGGTCTTACCAATGCCCATAACCTTCCTATTGTTTTAACCAACTCTTCCTCCCCACTTCCAGTGAAGATTATACTCACTTAGTTCCTAATTAATTGTTTTTTCCTGTACATTAGCCTTAATAACCTCCTCATTTCCATCTTAAATGGACAACACCTTATTCTAAAACCTTGTCCCCTAGTTCTAGACTCCTATGAAGGGAAACATCCTCTCAGCACCTCTTGGTAAGCCCTGTAGAATCAAGAATAGGAGACCAAAACTGCATATAATACTCAGCTGTGATCTTACCACATCCAGTATAACTGTAGTAAGACTGCTCTATTTCTGGGTGCTGATAACTTCTTACACCAGAGCTGAGTTATAAGTATACTGAAGCTCCCATTTCCTGTGTTAATATGTCACAGAAATAATATTTTGTCCTCTATCATCACCTTAACATATTGGCACTCTTTATATGTTTGCAGCATAATAAATGATAAGAGTTGAATGCATTTTTAACATGGATATCAATGTCTCAATTAGGATATTGATGTACATTTCAAAATGCATTACTTGAATGAAACTTTTGTATCTCATCACTACCCATCTATTCTTCTGTAAGTACACACATGCAGTTTGTCATTATTCATGTTTTTTCAAATATTTCTACATTTCAGTTCATTAAAACTGTTTTGAGAGTAGAATTGCCAATGTACCTCTCCTTTTGTCTTTTGCAGTTCAGAGGTGGAAACAATGGTGCTCACTTCTTGATTATTGATCACAGCAGAGAGGGCAGCCTGATGTACAGAAAGAGTGAATTAAACATAACATACATAAATCTTAAATCTTAATTATAAGCTTTTAGTAATTACATTCTTCCATTGTTTTATTCCCATTCCAAGGTTCTGAGTCCTAAAATTATAATGTAATGATACTGAAATGGTTCATGTGATTTTCAGATTAAACAATGTAATTTCATTTACCACTTACAGGGTTTTCAAATGCAGAGAATTTAATATATTTCATTCAGAAGTAATGTAATGATCCTTAAAAGAATCTCACCTGAGTACAATGTGGGACAAAGCCATAGATGAGCAATCTTGAGTTGTTGAATACAGAATGAATTTGTGCAGGGGCTTGGACTGGGTCTGGAGCATTGTGACTAAATCGCTGCCACTTAACAGAAATCGAACTGCAGCCTGGTTGAGTGATTCGATTCACCTGAGATAGAACCTATCAACAATGAAGTGTCCTATGAGGTTAGACCCTTACTGAAATTAAGATTCAGCTAATATAAATGAAAGTGTGTTTTTATTTAGAATAAGCTCAAAAATGATTAGTTCTCCACCTTTTAGCATCAACTTTAAGAGGAAGAAAAATCTGGAGCAAGGATTGTTTGAGGCACTGTTACATTTTACAAAAGGAAAATAATTTATATCATAAATATGTAATTTTTTGAAAAAAATCAATTTCTCTCAGTTATGAAGACATAAGCATTCTGGAGAATTCCTATCCCACAGTATAGTTTTGCAGGATCAGCTTCACAATGAGTTTCAGACAGGTGGGAACCCATTTTTTTACTAAGCTGTGTGAACCTGGAAGATACCATACAGATCTTGCTTCTTGATATAATTGTGTCAAGAAGTATAAAGTAACTGCCCAAGACTAAAACTAGCTAAATACAAAAGCAAAATGTTGATGGTACTATGAGGGTGGAGTCCTCAGAACCCAGGGATTTGTCAGCTCCAATAGCTTACTCAGTACCACTTCCCTCATGATTGTAACTTTCCTGAGTTCCTCCCTTCCATTCCCTGATTTACAGATATTTTGGGGATATTACTTGTATCTTCTATACGGAAGACTATCTGTTTTTATTTTTCTAGGTAGCTTTCTCTCGCACTCCCAGTTTTTCCCTTCTTATTAATCATTTACTAATTCTTTGCTGATTTTTATATTCTGCTCAATCTTTCGACTTGCCATCCATCCTTGCGTAATTGTATGCTTTTGTTTAAATTTGATAGTCAGCATGATCACTGACTGATTTATTTTCATTCTTTTGCATATGGATTTTGAAGTCGTGTCTTATAGCCATCCCAGTAATTTTAACTTTGTCTCTATGGTTCAACTCATCAAGGCTCCTTTGACAGCACCTTCCAAATCCACGACTTCTACCATCTGCAAGGCCAAGCATAGCAGATACACAGGAACACTACCACCTGCAAGTTCCCCTCAGCACCATCCTACTTGGAACTACATTGCCATTCCTTCACCATCACGGCATCAAAATTCTAGAATGTCATCCCTAATAGCAATGAGTATACCTACATAATATGGATTACAATGGTTCAGAAGGCAGCTCACCACCACCTCCCCAGGGCAATTAGGGACAAGTAATAAATGTGGGCCTAAACAGCAAAGCCCATGTCCCATGGAAGAATAAAACAAATGCCATTGAGGGCATTGTGTTTTTTATCCATTGTGATCATCAACATGTGAATTAAAACAAAGTCAATTTCCTTCTCTTAAAGTATTTTTTTTCAAGACTTAAAAATACATTCTGCAGCATCCTAAAAGCAGAAGAAACCTACCTTTTCTTTCCAGCTGAATTTGGTATTCTTATCAAAAATTTCATGAGCTCCTCCTCCATACTGTGCTAAGATTCGAAGTATATGGCGATTCACTGTTGATCTAATTGGAAATACAATAATTAAATGTTCAAGTCATTATGTTACATTGTATGCTATCTGCGTTATGCATTTCAGCCTATTATTAACATTTACCACCTGAAAAAGCTGAATTCTATAATTAACCATAGTTAAACAGAGAAACTGAAAAATATTGAACAACTGGACCAAGTAATGGATGGAGAAGGAAGAAGAGTGAATTTGATATTATCATTCTTGCCACACCTGAGCTTAAAGCAGTCAGGAAGGGGAGAGGATAAATGACAATAATCTGTTAGTCGTCAACCGTCATAAATAGAGATAATAATGTTCTGCCATAATGCATTGATTATGCATTCATGACCACAACGTCCTGTGTGGAATAGTCCTAACCTCAGCAATACCATCAGACAAACAAGTCAAATGGAGATCAGACATTATATAAAAAAAAAAGAAACTGGAATGTGGTTAGGGTGGTAAGAAGTCACTGTAAACTGTTTTCAAACTTCTGTTCAATAAAGCAGACGGAGATAGAAAATGAGATAGTTAAAAACACAAAGATAGCTTAGTCAAAGTTGCAGTTTGAAAATCATATGGAGGGTGTCATTACAGGAGATTCTTTCTTCAGAAAAATTGATAGCCATGTGTGTTACAAGGCCAATACCCACAATGAATTGTCTACCTGGAGCTAGAGAATAATATATTGAGGAAAGGGATAAGAAACGATACGCAAAAGGACTGAAAAATACCTATGACTTAAATAAAAGTAACAGGGATATTTAAAATTTGACATGAACATTACCTCTAAATTTATTAGGGCATGTGGGAAATTAGTAGAATGTGAGAAAATTCAAGATATAAATAAAATGCTGGCATCAGTGTCCTGAAGACAATGCACCATTCATTAAAAAATTGTGATACTTTCAAAATAGAAAGAAACGGTCAGGAAAGGCAAAGTGTACTTCAACTAAACAAAGACAGATACTCAAAGACACTTAAAGATAACTTTTAGCAAGGTCTTTAACAACGCACCACAAGGTAGATTGTTGCACAAAGTTAAATCTCACAGGATCCAGGGTGAGGTATCTAAATGGATACAAAATTAGCTTCTTGATAGAAGCCAGAGGCTAGTTATAGAGGGTTGTTTTTCAAACTGGAGGCCTGTGACCAACAGTGTGCGTCACGGATCCACTGTTATTTGTCATTTATATTAATGATTTGGATGGGAATATAGTAGGAATGGTTAGTAAATTTGGAGTTGACACCAAGATTGGTGGCATAGAAATCCAAATTGTTAAGACGCAGGGTTGGCAAATACTTCAAGTAAAATGGCTTCTATTTATTTGTAACTATCTACTCACCAAAATGACTTACCCAACACCACAAGTAAATATCCTGGTGTGTTTGACATTCTGGTGTACTGTCTTCAGTGTAACAGCTTCATTCTGAATGTGTCCATCAGAAATCAAAAGTATATTGCGTATTCTTTTGGATGGGACAAGCAAGTTCAGACTCAGCAACGGTCTCCAGAAATCTGTGTTTCCCATTGGCTTCTGTACAGACTTTAACAGAACATGAAAATTAAAATGTTATCGTCAACTATGACATTATTTGGATAACTGTGTTTTCCAAGGTACCATCTTTACATCCAGACTGTGAATCACTCATTATGGTTAATAGTGGAAAGTAACTTCACCAATTCCTTTGTCTAATGGAGTAATCAGTACCAAACTTTTTCAAATTCAAATGGGAGTTCTGAACATTCCAACATCACTTTGTACTCAATGTCTATGGCATTTGAATGGGCAGATTTTATTTTGAAGTGTCAATCAAATTATAAGAATGTAAAAACATAGAAAGCAACTCACTACCTTGAGTTGGACTGACATTATCAGCACAGCAGGAAGCCATGTAGTCTTTGTGCCTGTGCCAATTCTTTGTTAGAGCTATCCTATTGATAGCAATCTCTTGCTCTTGCCTCATTGCCCTGCAAATTATTTCTCATCAAATATTTTCCTATTGAATATTTATGAGGGTGACAGTGATATAGTAGTAATGTCAGTGGACTAGTAATCCAGAGATCTCAAAGGGACACAGGTTGAAATTCCACTGTGACAGTTAGTGGAATTTAAATTCAATTGATAAAACCTATGATTAAAAGCTAGTTTCAGTAATGGTGACCATGAAACTATCTTGGTCCCAGAGCTGCTGCTCCCAGTTACATAGGCCGAGAGAGAGAATAGCAACCAATCCTCTTTCTTTTATTCTTTGATGGCATGTGGGTTTCACCAACAATGCCAGCATTTGTTGCCCATCCCTAATTGCCCTATTGACTTAGTAAGCCATTTTTAGGAATTATAAATTCTTGGGATGTGGGTGTTGCTGGTTAGGTCAGCATTTATTGCCCATTACAAATTACCCTTGAGAAGGTGGTGCTGAGCTGATATCTTGTGCCGCTGTAGTCCATGTGGTAAGTCCATAGGGCAGTTAAAAGTTACCCTCACTGCTGTGGATCTGAAGTCACACGTAGGCCAATGTGATGGTAGACTTCCTTCCCTAAAGGACATTGGAAGGTCAGATGGGTTTGATGACAATCAATGATAATGCATGGTCACCATTCTTGAGACTAGCTTTCAATTCCAGATTTTTGAAAGATGGAATTTAAATTCCACCATGACGATGAATTCCTTGCAGGACTGTTGACTGAGCTCCAGCTGCGATTTCGCACTCCCAGTGGACTTGAGAATTACGGCTAGTGGCACAGCGGTAGTGTATTTATATAGCCCATTTTATATAATAAAATGCCCACAAAGCTTTGCAGAAGTATCATAAAGTATAATTTGACTGAGTTACATAAGCCATAAAGTAGATGAATAAAAGATTGGTCAAAATTGTAGAAATGTCTTAAAGGAGAAAAGTGGGGTAGAGTGTCAGAAAGTTTAAGGGAAAGAATATCAAAAGTTAATGCCAAGGTAGCTGAAAATATGATTAAAATTGGGGATGCGCTTGAGCCCAGAATTTGAGGAATGCAGGTACCTCACAGATTGTGGAGCTGATTAAAATTACTGGAATAGAGGGTAAAGCCATGGAGTGATTTTAAACTAAGAATGAAAATTTTAAAATTGAGGCTTTGCTTAACCTGTTGTCAACACAGCAAGCATAGGGATGATAGCTGAATAGGGCTTTTTGAGACTAAGAACACAGGTAGCAAGGTTTTAGATAACTTGAAGTTTACTAAATATAAAATATAGGAAGCCAGCCAAAAATGAGTTGGAATAATCAATTCTAGTGGTAGGATTCAGCAGCAGATAAACTGAGATGATAACAGAGTTGAGTGATGTTATAGAGACAAGTCTTGGCAATATTAGTGATGGTACAGATAGGTGATTGAAAGCTCTTCTCGGGGTCAAATACGACATCAAGTTTGCAAACAGTCTGGTTCAGCCTCAACCAACTGCCAGGGAGACAGATGAATATGATAGCTAGAAAATGGAATTTGTAGCAAGAACTATAGACAACAACTTCAGTATTTCCAATATTTATTAGAAGAAATTCTGCTCAACCAGTACTTGATGTCTGACAATTTAGTGATAGTGAAGGGAATGAAAAAAGTTTGTCGGGAGATAGAGCTGGGTGTTATCACTGTAGCTGTGAAAACGTATGCTTTGTTTTTGGATAATGAGGGTAGGTTAAGAGTATGTTAGCAATAGGACAGGACCAAAGATAGGTCCTTGGGAAACACAAGAAGTAATGATGTTTGACTGGAAGAGAAGGAGGGTGATACCCTGGCTATAATTAGATAGGTAAGAATAAGTTAGTGCAGCCACACTCAGTTGCATGACTGTGGAGAGACTTTAGAAAAGGATGTAATGGCCAACCATTTGAGTGTTCACTATGGTTTCTCTACTACTATATGCTAAGCTTATCTTCTCTTGCCATTATATAGGAGCTGGGTGTGTATAGCTTCATGCACTACAAGACTGGCTTTATCAGTAAACTTGTAAATAGGTCTTAGCCATTTGCTCACTTTCCAAGCTCAACACAGAAACAGAATGCAAAGTTCTGCACGACAATGGTTATCTTGATAGAACTTAATTTGCCGTGTATTGTACAAATTCACAATTGAACCAAAGGTGGCCTCATTCATACCTGATCTATCTCAAATTACGATTGAAAGGTTAAGTATCTCAAAAATTTGACCAACTGGTTAAGTAAACCATTGCTTAGTGCTTCAGCCACCTTTGGGCCAATTGTGAATTTGTGAGATACACAGCAAATTAAGTTCTATTAAGATAGCCATTGTCCTGCAGAACTTTGTGTTCTGTTTCTGCGTTGAACTTGGAATGTGAGCAAAGGGCTAAGGTCCTATTTACAAGTTTAGTGGTGATGCAAGTTGTATTTTACACAAGCAGGGTGCTGCTGTCAATCAAAAATGACATTCTGCCTATCATATGATTGACTAATGTCTTGTATGACTTTTAGCATTAGTGCAATGCCAGGTACATAGGCCACCTGTCCCAAGGATTGGCTAACTGTATCAAACATGTTTCTCTGGCTGTTGCAATGGAAAGAGAACAGACAATATTCAACTAGCTCATACTGCAAAATTCAACACCAACTTCGGGAGTTTACTATCTTGCTCGGGCAAGGATCTGCTACAGGATCCTGAATTTCCTGATCCACGGACCATAATCTGTAAGGATAGACAAAAATACCTTCTCTATGATCATCCTCAACACTGATGCCCCACAAGGCTGTTTTCTTTGATCTTTCTCTAGCTATGACTGTAACAGTACATATTCTGCACTCTCATGTTTCTTCTCTATGAATGGTATGCTTTGTCTGTATAGCATACAAGAAACAATACTTTTCACTGTATACTCATGTTGTAATAATAAATCAAATCAAAATCAAGATTGTAAAATCCTGCCCAAGGCCTACAGAGATTTCCATTCTGTGAACCTTACCTACCCTGGAAACAGGGCAGGCGAAGTGATAAAATTTTGGCCTTTACATCTGCTGTTGGTGTAGTTCTACAATTGGACTTGCTGAACAATCATGGGTGCACAAATAGCTACACTAATAACCAATTTAATATAATCAGTCAAACTATTAACGTGACTCATTTACACTTGCTAGAAGTGACATACATTCATATACTGTGCAAACAAAAACAGATGTTCAAGCCTTGAGCCTTTTTGAATTACCAGGGAACTTGGGGAGCTTATAATCCCCCATTGGCTATTATTGTTGCAGTTAGAAAGCAATCAGTCAACTTGCCAAACAATCAGCGCACCTTTTTCCCATGCTATAAATTGTTGTGATTGTTTGAAATCTATTTATGTCTTGGCCTGATGAGTTAAAGACTTAGTATATTTACATTCTGTGCTACCAATGACTATTGATAACAAATCAGAAACAAGGCAATTTATTTTCTGGTTTACACATGCTCAGTGTTGAATGTACTTCAAAAAATTAGATATTCTGAATACTTTAATCTTTTAAATGTTAAAAAGTAAATAAAACAGAGTACACATAAAATGCCTACCAGAATAAACTTATGTGCAGCTTTAACTGCATCTTCAGAATTTCTTTGTTGTGAACAATGAAAGAGTTCTTGATAATCTAAAGTAGGAAAACATAAAGATAAAATTCTTATCAAATGCTAAACAGGAGTCAGTAGCATTTACTGCCAGTGATGTTAGAAATCAAAAAGATATGGATTTTATCATTCTAGTGCCATGTTCCTGTTATATTTTTGGGGTCACCATGCACTTCTTGCTTGGTTTCAATTTTCCGTCTGTTCATTATTTTCTCCCTTCTCTCCTGAAGGCATTGGATGGCACACATTAATTCACGGTTCTCTGGGCCCCAAAACCCTTCAATACCATTGCCTTTTTCTGAATGCAGAACAGTAAGTGCCAAAGAACTACAATGGCACCATGTTAGAGTACAATCTTGTCCTTATCGAACTTTTGCATGAATCACTGGCTAGTAATCTGGAGCAGAAACATTGAACAACTGGTTCCAACATCACCTTGCCCGTCACACCTGAGATGAAAAGCACTGGAACACCCAACTTCTACTATGTAAAATCACCTAGCTTTACAGAAACTAGGAACTGAATTGGTTATTAAATTCAAAATCATTTGTTTCTAGAATTTTAAGTATCTGCTTTAGATCTCAAGCAGCATGTTCCTTTTTCATAATATCAAAATGATTCCAAATAAGCTGTAGTAGGTTCCCATGTGCCAAGTGGTCGTCTTGGGTACTTTTATCATAAAGCTTTATATTATACTGCAGGAAAGTCAAATCAGCATGGAACTGTCTCCTGGTGGTAGTCGTATAGTGTTTGACTGGGATGCACCCATAATCTTTACTAATCGTACAACTTTAAATGATTTACAATCTCAAACTATTATTTCTTGCATCGTAAAAATTTTAAATAAAAGCAAAATACTGCAGAAGCTGGAAATCTGAGGTAAAAAAACAAAAAATGCTTGATATACTCAGCAGGTCAGGCAGCATCTGTGTAGAGAAACAGAGCTAATGTTTTGGATCAAAATGATCATTCTACAGAACTGAAGTCAGGCAGAAATGTATTGAATTATATAGTTAGAAAGAAAGCAGATGAGGTGGCGCAGAATGGAAAACCAGGGCTAAGTTGGGGCTAAGGAAAACATGTTAAATGGGGAAAAAAGAAATCCTGTTGGAAAGAAGAACAGTACTTTTTCAAGGAAAGCATTCTTGGAAGAGAATAGCAGTGAATTAAACACTCAAAGGCAAAATACTGGAAATCTGAAATGAAAACAGAAAATGCTGAATCAGATCTGGCTGCAGAGAGAAATAGAGTTAATGTTTCAGATCTAAATGATCTTTCTACAGAACTGAAGAAAGGAGGAAACATACAGAATTATATAGTTGGAAAGGAATTGAAGGAGGTGGAGCAGAATAGAAGACCAGGGATCGGTCAGGGTAAACAGGAACATAGTAAAAGTGAAAAAATAGAAATCCCATTGGAGAGATTATATTGTATATTATAAAATTTTTCAATATGACCATATTACAATGAAATAAGGATGATAAATGGTTTTGCAAACCTGTGCCAAAGGTAATTACATTGAACCTGCAGGTGGTTGGAAGGTATCTGAGTAGAAGAAGTGCTACTTTCTTGGCCTGTTCAAGAGCTAAACCCCTCATGGAGTAGGAAGAGTCCAAACAAATGATAGCCTCACAGTCAGAAAGAGTGCCCATTTCAAATTCTGGATAAAATGCCAGCATACAGGCCTACAAGAAAACATAATAACAGAACTTGGTTTCAGCAAGATTCACAAGCTTTAATAAATAACTATTCCCAATTTTGTACATAAAATAAACAGAGCCAGTTTTATGATAACAATCAACAAAATTTGTTATGATGGCCTATACTGAAAATTGGATGAGGCTTTAAATGGACACAAATCTAGCAGGGCAGCACTATTTGATATTATCAGATAGAGAACCTAACTGTATTTATTCAATAGTAGTACTTAGCTGAATATTGCTACTAGATTAGGCTTTTGATATACAAAACACACTACCAGACAGGGCATCAGTTACTGTCCACAGTAAACAGCAACATCCAGGCATCTCATCTCTATTTGTAATCTTCTTAAAAAAACAGAAAGGACCAGAACATAAGGTTTGGACTCAATCAGGTTGAAACTGATTTAATAGTAATCATGATCAATATCAAGTTGGTTCAAGGATTTGCACTCAAATCATCAGTATTAGACTCTCATCATTAAGATGTGCCAACAATACACATGAGAAAGCTGAACCCATGTCCGTGAATTAGGTTGCCAAAGAGCAAGATAAAAAAAGGAAGGGAGTGGGGCCCACGACGAATCTTTGAGAACTGTCTGAAAAGAATCCATACTGGAAACAAAAGCCACTGTTAGAGGCGCTCTGATCACAATTACATGGACAAGAATGGAAACAAAACAGGAATAGTTGGCTGAACTGGATAATAGAGTTGCAGGTTAATATTCCATACATAGACAGGGTAAAGAGGACAAAATTAGAAAACTCACCATAGTCACTATCATAGAGAATGGCATTCATGACTTTGGCTAGGGCTGTGTCAGCCCAGAGGAGGAGATTAAAACCCAAGTGAAGGGATTTGGATAGGAAGCTGTGGGACAGAGGACACAGATCTAAAAGAGGACTATGTTCCAAGAATAGAGAGGAGAGGAAAGGAAAAGGGAGTTGGAATTGTGGCAATACTTAGCTATGTAATCATATGAAACCACATAGATCTTTCAGGAGACAACCTGCTGTACAAGTGACTATTGTGGCAGCGCTCAAGGTGTTTATCTGACTAGATGGTGATGGTTTGGAAAGGAAGATATCAATTTTTAATGTTAGCTTGCATGGTGGCAAGAATGGAAGTTCGGTGACAAGCGGTTTAGTGAAATTGTGCTTTGTTGCAGATGCAAAGTTTTAAATGATTATGCTTGGACTCTAATTCAATGTAAAATGGAGAAATGAAGAAGATCAAATGATCTGCTACAGATTCTGCCCGACAACAAGCCAGTGTGATTTGGTTACCATGGGAGCTGGGTACCCAAGTCAGATGTTACTGAATTACACATTATAGGCTTAACACCTGAAAACAAAGACAGAAGCAGAAGCTGTTAATGCAGACTTTCTGTCCCTTTGAATAGAATCAGAAAGTAAGACAGAACAGTAGCCATTACAGTTAAGCAAAACCATTGGAGTCTGGAAGTGAATTTAGAGTGTTTCATAGAAAGACGGTGATTCTGCAGAAAGCATGCTGTTTATATGCAGCATGAGATTATCAATGATATTTTTAAAACACTAATTAGGATGAACTTTCCTGTAGCTGAGTACTAATTATTTACTAAATTGTGTTTAGCCAACATTGATTTTAGTCTGTTTGCTATAGTAAAAATTTTAAAAGTTGAGCTCTTGTCATGCAATTCCCTGTTAATAAATATATTGAAGAATTCAAGCAAGTGCAACTAATATGTGTTCTGTGATTATTTATCTCCGCCAGAAAGTTAAGTGCATTTAATGGGACAAACCATACACACAGTAAGACATGACCTTCTCGTGGGCCTACCTTTGGGCCCAGCAAAGGTGGCATTAACTAGTCCAGGCAGCAGGTGGTTGAAGGATCATCTGACCCAACTGTTTACCACTCTTCTACAGCTATGTGCGCAGCTGAGTGCCCCAGGAAAGTGAGCATGTGATGTGCTGTCCATAAGTAAAAACTTGAGGCCTTCCATGACCAGTGGGCACCGCAAGAACTGGGGTACATCACCCCTGGGAATCATATTTTGGTTTCGTTCTCTTTAATGTTTTTGTTTCAGTACAATGCACCACTAGGGGCTGTCACCCTCTTTGATTGTTATTATTTAGAACATAGAACAATACAGCACAAACAGGCCCTTCGGCCCACGAGTTGCGCCAATCACATCTACCAATCCACAGACCTATCTATAACCCCCTATCCTATTCGTTTCCATATACTCATCCAGAAGTCTTTTAAAAGACCCCAGCGAGTTTGCCTTAACCTCCGACGGCAGCCGATTCCATTCACTCACCACCCTCTGAGTGAAAAACTTACCCCTAACATCCCCTCTGTATTTGCTTCCCTGCACCTTAAATCTGTGTCCTCTCGTAGTGACCATTTTAGCTTGGGGAAATAGTCTCTGAGAGTCCACCCTATCTATTCCTCTCAACATTTTATAAACCTCTCAGGTCGCCTCTCCAGTGAGAAGAGTCCCAGCTCCCTCAACCTAAGGCCTGCCTCCCAATCCAGGCAGCATCCTTGTAAATCTCCTCTGCACTCTCTCAATAATCTCTACATCCTTCCTATAGTGAGGCAACCAGAACTGTGCACAATACTCCAAGTGGTGTCTGACAAGAGTCTTATAGAGCTGCATCATTACCTCCTGACTCCTGAACTCTATTCCTTGGTTAATGAAGGCCAGTACACCGTACGCCTTCTTGACCACTTCCTCCACCTGCGAGGCCGATTTAAGAGTCCTATGGACCCGGACCCCGAGATCCTTCTGCTCTACAACACAACTAAGACTCCTACCCCTTATATTGTACTCCTTCATCCCATTATTCCTGCCAAAATGGACCACTACACATTTATCTGCGTTGAAGTCCATCTGCCACTTCTCCACCCAGTCTTGCATCTTGTCTATGTCCCGCTGCAACTTTTGACATCCCTCCAGACCATCCACAACACCACTGACCTTTGTATCGTCGGCGAACTTACTAACCCATCCTTCCACTTCCTCATCCAGGTCATTTATGAAAATGACAAACAGCAGGGGTCCCAGAACAGATCCCTGGAGCACTCCACTGGTTACCGACCTCCATGCAGAACAAGACCCATCCACAACCACTCTGCCTTCTGCCGGCAAGCCAGTTCTGGATCCACGAGGCCAAAGCCTCTTGGATCCCATGCCCTCTCACCTTCTCCAGAAGCCTTGCATGGGGGACCTTATCAAACGCCTTGCTAAGGTCCATGTACACTACGTCCACCGCTCTTCCTTCGTCAATGTATTCAGTCACATTTTCAAAGAACTCAACTAGGCTCGTAAGGCAAGACCTGCCCTTGACAAAACCATGCTGACTATTTCTAATCAGTCCAAACTTCTCCAAATGTTCATAAATCTTATCCCTCAGAAGCCTCTCCATCAGTTTACCAACCACTGAAGTCAGACTCACCGGTCGGTAATTTCCTGGACTATCCCTGTTCGCTTTCTTAAAGATAGGAACCGCATCCACAATCCTCCAATCCTCCGGAACCTCTCCCGTTTCCATGGACGATGCAAATATCATTGCCAGGGGCTCTGCAATCACTTCCCTCACCTCCCACAATAACCTGGGGTACATCCCATCCGGTCCCGGCGACTTGTCTATCTTGATAGAATTTAACAGGTCTAACACATCCTCTTTCCTGACATCCACATACTCAATCTTTTCCGTATGCCTCAAACCTGCAGTGCAATCTCCCAGTTCACTTTCCACCGTGAATACCGAGGCAAAGTACTCGTTTAGCACCTCTGCCATTTCTTCCGGATTCACACAGACTTTTCCCCCTTCGCCTTTTATAGGTCCTATCCCTTCTCTTCTCATCCTTTTACTTTTCACATATTTGTAGAAGGCCTTGGGATTCTCCTTAATCTTACCCGCCAACGCCTTCTCACGACCCTTTCTGGCTCTCCTAAATTCCTTTTTAAGCTCCCTTCTACACACCTTATACTCCTCTAGATCCCTAACATCTCCTAGCTCTCTGAACCTTTTATACACCTTTCTTTTCTTCCTAACTAGGTTCACCACAACCTTCGTACACCACGGGTCCCACATCCTACCAAAACCTCCTTGACTCCTCGGAACGTTGTCTTGCAGAGCCCCAGACAAACATTCCTTGAATATCTGCCACTTTTCTTCCGTACTCTTCCCCAAGAATGCCTCCTTCCAGTTTATACGTCCAATTACCTGCCTAATGTTTTCATATTTCCCCTTACTCCAGACATACACCTTCCTCGCCTGCCTGATCCTATCTCTTTCCATTGCTATCGTGAAAGAGATAGAATTATGGTCTCCATTCCCAAAATGCTCACCTACCGTGAAATCCAACACCTGTCCTGGCTCATTAGCTAGCATCAGGTCAAGTACAGCCTCTCCTCTCGTAGGCTTTTCCACGTATTTCAGCATTAAAAAAAACTCATATTCCACAAAAGACAGAAGCTGAATAAGAGTAACTGCTGCTCTTCTGAAATGGAGCAATGGTCTCCAGGACATTTAGGTGGCAATTATTAGTTTAAATTTCCTGTTACATTGCCCTTTTCCCACTCTATAATATCATTCAACCATTGTCATAGTAAGACCATGGAGCTTAGGTCAGGAGGAGGATAGAAAATTATGTGTGTCGATATCTATAATAGTACCTATCCTTTTGTGGCCATTTGTGTAAACATGAATGCATTTCAGCCAAACCAGATTAAATTAATTTCACTTTTGTAACAGGTACCAGCACCTTTGTTCAATGAAAATATCAGAGTGTGGCAATGGAAGATTGTGAATTGTTTAACCAAAAAAATTTGGGTTGGAGAAGCTTCCAGCAAACTAGCAGAGAAACTTGAGTGTTCTGTGAAAAATAGGCTTAAATATCCAATTGAGAGAAAAGTACATATGGATGGACTAATCTTTGAAGATGGCCGAGTCAACAAATATTATTGGGTGACTGGGGAGTACTGCCATAACAAATTGTTAAGCTTCTTCCAATTTGTATTCAGAATTTTTTTTTTACGTCAGTGTTCATTAGGTCACCAACTGGTGAATATTTTGTTTACTTCCCATTACACACCTCTCACTACAACTGGCAGAATGCCAACTGAATGTTTTCTTAGAAGACAACCCAAAATACAGTTTTCATTGCTGAAGTTGCATTTAACAGCACCAGTAGAAGGAGAAACAATCAAAGAAGAGTCATGAGCGGAGCAGTATGAAAGAAGAAAGTCTGAAGTTGAACCAAAGTGCCAAGGTGAAAGATCATCATAATAAGTGGTTGAAATGGTCGCTGAAGAGTCATGAAAATATATATCCTTATATTTATTTGTTTGTGGAAAAGGTTAGATGTGCAAATATAGATTATTTATTATCTTCAAAGTTCACTAAGAAGCAAATTGAGAAAAATCAAATGATTCTGATGAATCAGATAGTTAGGATACTAGTAAAGGTATTCTAATACAAGTAATGCCTGAAGCTAGTTCAGATCCAAGTCAGAGTCATACAGACAAGACTAATGAAGTGGAAGATTTGATTGAAGATCATGGTTAAAATCAGTCAACATAAGACTTCTTAAGACTCATGCCAAATTAGGTCAAAGCTTTTCTCCAAGTTCAGAAGTCCACTTGGGAATAGGAAATTTGTGGTTAACTTTGAATTGTGAATAAATAAAAAGAAATATATATATTGGATGGAATTTAAATATTATGTAACTTTCTCATTAAGGAGAGAGGACTGTAATAGTTCCCTCTTGTGGCCATTTGTGCATGTATACAAACTAAACCAGATGAAACTACTTTCATTCTTGTACCAAACAATTGAGTAACCCCGTGCACTTGGGGAGACATGTACGCAGACATTAATAAGGAATGTATTCCAAGCAATCCTTGGACTTGCAATACGACTGGCTCCTGTAAGTCAAAATGTTGGAAGTTGGAACCAGTTTTCCCATAGGCACGTTACAAATGTTACAGCCTCCTAGGCTCAACATTGAGTTCAACAATTTTAGACTGTGAACTTTTCCCTCCATCTTGATCCCTTTTTTTCTTTGCTTTGTTTGTCCCAATGAAACCACCCATCATGAGGTTCAGTCAAAATTCCATTCACTGCAGTGGGACCATTGCATCACAGGTCAGAGAAATCTGGCCTATATCTGTAAAATAATTTGTCCTTCTTGCGGTTGTGAAAGGTGGAGCATAAAGGAACCTGACAATTGATAAAGACTAGCAGTTTGCCGGTGTGGCGTGACAAAGTTGAAATGGGCATTATAAAGTCAAAACAAAATATCAACTTACAATCGTTGCAAGTGTAATTCATAGAATCATAGAAACCCTACTGTGCAGAAAGAGGCCATTTGGCTCATCAAGTCTGCACCAACCACAATCCCCTATATCCCTACATATTTACCCACTAATCCTTTTAACCTATGCATCTCAGGACACTAAGGAGCAATTTTAGCAAGGTCAATCAACCTAATCCACACATCTTTGGACTGTGGGAGGAAATCTCAGCACCCGGAGGAAACCTATACAGACACAAGCAGAATGTGCAAACTCCACACAGATAGTGACCCAACCAGGAATTGAACCCCTAGAGCTATGAAGCAGCAGTGCTAACCAGTATGCTACTGTGCTGCCCGTTCGTTATAACTCAAATGTCATAAAGTTAAGGACTGCCTGTATATATTCAAGTGTAGATTTGAAGAATATGATTAAAAACACAAGAAAAAATGTGAAACTGGAGTAGAAAGACTGACTTAAAGCTAGCCTTGCAAAAGGCAACAGCATTGAGTTCCACAACTTGAGACTATGACCCTTCTCTTCCATCTAAACTGTTTTTGTAATATCTCACATATATTTTTTGTCTCAATGCAAAATCTTCCCTTCCCCCCACCACCCTCCCATATCCAGTCATCTGTCTCTTGTTCTTAAGTTTGCTACATCTTTGTTGCAATCTCGTCCCGATGTATAATAATATCTAACACAATTTCTCTCTCTTTTAGTTCCAATGAAGAGTGAAAGCATTAACTATATTTTCTCTCCCAACAGTTCCTGGACTTTTTCAGCATTCATTGGTTTTGTTGCATGGTGGACAAATCACATCCTTTTGTACTCAAGCCAATAATCGAACATTCATTCGAACTGTATTACTTTAATGAATGTGTGTAATATGTTGGCAAATTGGAGATAGTGTGAACTAAGTTGCAAGCTATCACTCTGCATTAACAGCAATCGTAATGAAACTGTAGCTTGACATTAATAAAAGTATTACTTTGAAAAATTAAAAACAGTAAATTTTGGTAGTAGTTATTAACTAATGCAAAATAGATGATCCTTCATGGTAACTCAAAACAGTAATTTACACATTACTCTTTCACCTACTTTGGTTACAGCTCACCAGGTGCAGATATTCAAATGGCATTAGTCATACCTGACTGTCCTTTTCTGGATTGTTCTCCACCCACATTCTTGGGGCATGGATTTCAGCCAATAAAATCAGTAACTGGAAACCAGTTCCTAGGCAACTGTTCTCCTCCACAGAGATAACAGCTGTACAGTCAGTTCGCTAAAAAATAAGATAAAACCTGATTCAATACGTCACAAACTTTAAAACTCAGACACCCAGTAAATTAAGGAGCAGGGATAAAAATGGATTATTACCTTAATTTTAATGTTGTGCGTTGGAGATGCGATTTCTTTTATCTCAAATGGCATCTCAATGGATAAGTTAAGTGAGAAACCACTTCATGTAAATTAAAAAAAAAGTGTTTACTAAACCTTTATCTTAGTATAATACATTTAAATTACAGTGGGTAATGATTTCATGCAGAGACAAGATAATAATTAAAATGTTACACAATTTTAGATTTTGATTACTTCTTCTTACCATACCTTCTTTATAGGTAAATTAAAATTGATAAAATAGCCATTTTCTGCTAATGCAAATTGATTTTAGACTTAATGATGGAAAACGTGCAACTCAGTTGGCTTTGGCCCTGGGTATGAATTCAAAGAATCCCTACAGTTTAGAGGAGGCCATTTAGCTCATTAAGTCTGCACTAGCTCTCTGAAAGAGCATTTTCCGCCCCTCCTCACCATGCTGCCTACCTTTCCCAGTTACCCTGCATATTTATCACGGTTAGTCTACCAACTTACGCAAACTTGAAGAGACAGGATTAATGTTTACATGGTTTGAAAGTAATCAGATAAACATTCTTTAAGTTGTTATCAGAAAGGAGCTGTGTTGTTGTTGAGCTATGTTAACTAAGATAGCTCCAGATACTCAGTTAGCGGACATTAGCAATGGAACTGGAAAGCACAATAATTGGTTTCAAGTTTTGGCCAGATGAGGATAGAAATCAGAGTTTCTATCTGCTATTCTGTCACTCTGTCAGGCTCCAGATATCAAATGAGGTTTCATTCAAGAGAATAGTGTTACAGAACTGAGAAGTAGAATGTTAGAATTTGGTGTTTGCAAACTTATATTAAAAAAATTATAAAACGCTAAGAGGTAAACGCATTGCACAAACTCTTTTTTGTGCTGTGCTTAGAAGAGTAAAAATCTGCACACAGACTAAAACATGTATATCAAAAGCCAAACAACAGGGTTACCTTGGTAACAGGCTTCAGGCATTTGAATGTTTTTGAATTCAGCCATCAGTTTAAATTAGGCACTTGGATATCTGCAACCTACTAGATTTGAAATTGATGGCTTTGGCAACTCGAGACCAATCATATTGTGGGGATGTTGATATCTCATCGTAGGTCTAAAAGGGTGAGAGTGGCACAAAAGCAGAGAGAAACTGCCACCAGCCAGAGTTATAGCTTAGTTCAGCTCTCAGAGAAGGAGAGAGACAGTAACTGCCATTTGCCCAAATCAAAGCTCTTAGCCAAAAGCTCCATCTCAATAGTGAAGGTAGCAAAGAGGAAAGTAGTTCTATCCAGAAAAATCAACAAAGCCCAAAATATTCTGGAAGACGACAAATTAGTTGTAGTTTAGTGAGTGACTAAATTCTATTGTATTAATAAATGTGAATTATATTCATCTGAACAGTATTCTATTAGAATTGTATTTTGTTTTGTTTGTTAATAATTTAATTCACTGTTAGATAAATAAATTGTCACTTGTTGATTTTAGATTGCTTTTCAGGGAATTACTTTGATCTAACCATTAAAAGTTGAAGAGCAGATGCTACCACTTCACACTCACTTTTACAGATAATGAGACAAAGCACTCTGAATGGTTAAGTGTTAGTTCTCGGAGGGAGGGGATCATGTTCCACTTTATAACGATAGATAGAAGGAAAGAGGAGCTAAAATAAAATTCTACTCTTCATTACAACACGAAAAGTAAATGTGTGCAGCACTTTGTTTTCTCTTAATTTGACAACATTGTAGACTAGCAGTACTGCTAAATGGGCTGGATTTAATGTTCTTCTGCTGGAAGGTACAAAGACAAATTCAAGGGGTGTTCTTCGCATCTCCAAGCTGTCTAAGATGCAAGGAGGCCCACACCATCCACTAATCCCAACAAATTTAACAGTATGGACTGATGTTGAACAAGTGGGGCCTCCTTTGGAGAAGACCTTCCAGGTCATTGCAAACACCCCCTCCCAAAGTTAATCAACTCTGTCTATAACCCTGCTCCCATCCCTGCTCACCCCATTTATCAAGAGCCCCTACACTTGACTTACATATCAGTCTGGGCTCCTCACTATTGGGAACAAGTGTCTGCAGAGACTCCCGGTGGCACTAATGGGATTACAGAGATGGCAGCCATTTGATTGGTTGGCAGCTAAGATGGGACTTCCTCCTGAGGATGGGGTGGGAATCTTGTCTTACAGCAATTAATGTTGCTCCCAGGATGACAACAGGAGTTAGAGGCTAGAGTAAAGCAGATAAAAAACAACATATGCCAGATGTTACCTTGACAAGACAACATACATTAGGTAGAATGTAAAAATGAAAAAGAATTGGAAAAGGAAATAGGGGCGGAGGCAGTATGAGAAAAGGTCTCCTGTAGGTATATGAACATTAGTTTGTCAGAGGCACAGTGGGTTAAAATATAAAAAGGGAGATCTCCTCATGGAGGATGAAGGTATAACTGAGGTACCATTTGAAAGTTTTGCATCTTTGTTTAAAAAAAAAAATTGCTTATTCTAGCTTTGACCAAGTTCTCTTCCTTGTTAAACAAAGAGGCTGCATCCAATGTTGCTGAGGGAAGCAAGATTAGTAGCCACGATGCTTGAATGCTTAACTATGTACTTGTGCAAAAAAAAAAAAGGGGAGAATAAACCTGGAAATTATAGGCCAGTTAGTATAATATCAGTGATGGAAAAACTTCTGGAACCACTAATCCTGAAGAAAATTAACAGTCACTTGGATAATGTAAGAAATGGCAGCAGGGCTTTGTTAGGGGCAAATTGTATTCGACTAAGTTGATTGAGATTTTCCTTTAGCTGATTGGGTCTATAGATAATGGCAATACACTTAATATTGTATACTGATGCCCAATCAGTACCAAATGGGCAAAATTCTTTGAAAGTGGCAGGACTGGTTACCATAAATATCAGGGATCATAGGCTTTATGCTAGAAAATAAAAGCCAGGCAGTTATCCTAAATCTGCATAAAACATATTGAAGAATTACAGCAAATTCTGGTCCTCAGTTTTAGGGAGAACACAAAAACTAAAAATGGTACAGAAGAGATTGCCTTGAATGTTCCCAAGACATGTATGTTCTGGAGAAGCTGAAGTTGTTCTTCATAGAGCAGAAAAGGATAAGAGAAGATTTACCATTGGCATTTACAATCATGAAGACTTAACTATAATAAATGACGAAAAAGGAGGGTACCATTTCAAAATAATTAGCAAAACTAAAATGTGGCCTAAGGAAAAACATTTTTCCTTTATACATTAAAATGCACTGCCAGATGGGGCGGAGAAAACTGAATCAATAGTAGCTTCACATGATACAACTGTGTAATTTTCCATACCTGGATGTGAAATGTGCACAGAAATCCATCACCACAATTAAGTATTTTGAGAATAGAACTACTGAAAAATCCATCCATGAGCTGTGTTTTTGTTTATTTGACTTAGAATGAATTCTTTCCATTGTAGGGGAATAGGCCACTTACTCAGGTCCACAGATTTCATCAGCAACAGCCAGTGCTTAGGAATTGCTAGTCAGAGCAGGGGTACATTTGGACCATAGCCATACAAAGACATGATGCTTTACCAGCCACAAAGCTACAAGATAAGTTTCTTACTACTTGTCCATTTAGTACCATCCCCTCTATTGAGACTGTGACATGAAAAATTATCTGTAACTGAATTAAAAGAACCCATTCACACTGGATCTACCCATCCTGCTCCAATTTCCAAGCTAGGCTGGCTAGTCAATTATTAGTAGCATCCAACACGATAGCAAATTTGCTTGGCTCAGTTATGAGACTATTGAATCTGCCAAGTTTTACTTTTCATCTTCAAGTTCATCAGCTTGGAACTAATTTAATTCCAGAAACCTGACTCATCAGCCAGAATTTACCAGCTTATCACGCCAGTGGGATCTTCTGGCCTCTCCGACGTGAACAGAGATTTCATTGGCTCGCTGGTCCCGCCATGGGGTGGAGGGGTGCAGATGGTTGTAGTGAAATATTTACTGATATGCTAAAGACTGACTCAAAGGAAACATGATCTTGTCAGACTTGATATTTCCTTTCCCCCACATTTTCTTTTATCTCCTGAAAATGGTAAGTAATGTTGTGATTACATCTATAAGTGCTTTGAAATCTTTAATGACCTCCCTTCATGTATGAGTTTCAACAATTACAGTAGACATTCTAATCAGCCATATATGGGAAATGGAAGGGAAGAAAGAGAAGGGTGAGCATCACAGATAAACCTGATGCTCTGCTCAAAGTTGACATGCATGCACTTTCTAGCAGGAGTCACTAAATAGTGATTCAAGTAATAGGTACCCAGACAGTGTTCCCCATCTCAGTCCAGGGTCAAAGGTCAATTGTTGTACCTCCACCTTTGCTTAACTATTCTTAACCAATTTGATGATGACAAGAAATCAACCTTGGATCGATGTCTTGGTCCATGTGGCTCAAACATCATTTATCCAGCACAGCAATTCTATGGTTCTAAAATGGGTACATCTGAGATGTTGGATAATGCTGTACCCATTTTACGGCCATGGATTTGCTACAATGCAGAAAGAGCCAACTGGCCATCAAGTCCGCACTGACTCTCCAAGAGAGCATCCCCTCCACCCTATATCCCATAACTGCACCGTGGTTAATGCACCTAATCTGCTCATGTTTGGAATGTGTGAGGAAGTCCCTGCAGATATGGGGAGAACATATAAACTCTACACAGACACTCAGGTTAGAATCAAACTCAGGTTCCAAGCACTGAGGCAGCAGCGTTAACCACAGTGCCGTCAATTTTCTGGTATAAAATTGTCATCCAAGGGTCCATTCTGTGTTGATTGGTTAGGATTGCTCTGTAGGGGTCTGATATCGCATTAAGGTTTATTTATTAGTCATAAGTAAGGCTTACATTAACACTGCAACGAAGTTACTGGGAAATTCCAATAGTTGCCGCAGTCCAATGCCTGTTCAGGTCAATACATCTAACAAGCATGTCTTTCAGATTGAGAGGAAACTGGCACACCTAGAGAAAACCCACACAGACACAGGAAAAATCTGGAAACTCCACACAGACAGTGACCCAATCCAGGAATCAAATCTGGGTCCCTGGTACTGTGAAGCTGCAGTGCTAACCACTGTGCTACCGTGCTGCATCAGAAGCTCATCAGTGATGAGCACATGAGGCTGGTTGACCAAACTGCCATGATCCTGCTGCCAGCCTCATTAGACACATGTAGTGCAGACTGCAGCAGGATCAAATCCTAATGTGCGTACAATTCAATCGCTAGGTCAGTGTATTTAACAATTACTATTTATAATGACTGCTATGGTTGCCAAATATCCATGCTGATGGACTTACCCAGCTGGCTCCTGTTGTTTCACATCCATTTTTTTCAGAGATTCCTGAAAAATAGTTTTCAAGACTACATTAACACATTATCTCCGTTCAGAATCTTTATTTTAAAATGATCTTATATTTGCTGCTCATCCTCTCTTGGTTTCACCCATAATACAAGCTGTATTCTGGATGAGCATTAGGCAGCTATCCTGCTCCCTTGTACTAGCCAATTTGTTCTTCCTAGCAGCACAATGAAGACAAGAACACAGTGAAAAGAATCAATGGCATTCAATTGCAATTTTACATTCTGTCATACATTAGAGTTCTAATGCAACATTTGCATTTGGAAATATATTTTCCAGTTTATGTTGCTATATAGATTTATGAATTGTTTGTAAAACATAACAAAGCTCTTAGTTTATTTTGTGCAACAAGGGATTGTTAAGGTTAAACATACTGAAGAATCAACACATAAAGGAATAAGTTTTCAGTCTGATTCTTTTCTGCCACATTTCTAATTTTGTTTCACTTTTCTCTGATTAGTCCTATGATCCGCTTTCAGGGGTTCAGATGGTTTGATATTATCAGCACTGCAGTTCTGAATAAATGATCAGAGCTATAATTTTCAAGTTGGATTAATTCTGCTCCAAATGGTTTTCTTAATCGAAGTTTGGAATAGTCTGCCAGCATGATTTTCATCATTCAGTGGTGTTAATTACAGTAGGACAGTACAAACTAGTGCCATGTTGAACTTACATGCTGTGGAAGTTTCTGAAATCTAAGAATGTCAAACATAACCATACTGCTTCTCCAGATGGACTCAGTAAAGTTTTACAACACCAATTTTAAATCCAACCAACTTATTTGATAGTAAATCCGCGAGCTTTCGACACTACGTGCCTTCGTCAGGCAAATGCAGTGTTCTGATCTGCAGAGGCACTCATATCCACACAGACAGTTACAGATTGCTGATTAGAATGCGAATCCTTACATCTAACCTGCTATTCAAGTGTTAAAGTGGCTAACAATGTGTGTGAAGGGAATCCTGAGCATTGGTTAGAGAATTGTGTATTTTCTCCAGACAGCACAGTAAGTGAGGTTTTTTGCTAATCCAGGCAAGTTACGGGGGTTACAGATAGTGTGACATGAAGCCAAAATCCCTGTTAAGGCCGTCCTCATGTGTGCGGAACTTGGCTATCAGTCTCTGCTCAGCAACTCTGTGCTGTCGTGTGTCACGAAGGCCCCCTTGAAGAACATGTACCCGCAGGTCGGACGCCGAATGCCCATGACTGCTGAAGTGTTCGCCCACAGGAAGGGAACTGTTTTGCCTGGTGATTGTTGAGCGATGCTCATTCATCCGCTGTCGTAGTGTCTGCATGGTCTCCCCAATGTACCATGCTTCGGGACATCCTTTCTTGCAACGTATTAGGTAGACAACGTTGGCCGAGTTGCAAGAGTATGTACCGTGTACCTGGTGAATGGTATCCTCATGTTTGATGATGTCGTCCATGTCTATGATCTGGCATGTCTTGCAGAGGTTGCTGTGGCAGGGTTGTGTGGTATTGTGGTCACTGTTCTCCTGAAGGTTGGGTAGTTTGCTGCGAACAATGATCTGTTTGAGGTTGTGCGGTTGTCTGAAAGCAAGAAGTGGGGGGGTGGGGATGGCCCTAGCGAGATGTTCATCGTCATCAATGACATGTTGAAGACTCCGGAGAAGATGTCGTAGCTTCTCCGCTCCGGGGAAGTACTGGACAACAAAAGGTACTCTGTCCACCTTGTCCCGTGTTCATCTTCTGAGGAGGTCAGTGCGGTTTATCACTGTGGCATGTTGGAACTGTCGACTGATGAGTCGAGCGCCATATCCTGTTCTCACGAGGGCATCCTTCAGCGTCTGGAGGTGTCTGTCACGATCCTCCTCATCTGAGCAAATTCTGTGTATACGGAGGGCTTGTCCATAGGGAATGGCTTCTTTAACGTGTCTAGGGTGGAAGCTGGAGAAGTGGAGCATTGTGAGGTTGTCTGTCGGTTTGCGGTACAGTGAGGTGCTGAGGTGACCGTCCTTGATGGAGATGCGTGTGTCCAAGAATGCAACTGATTCTGGAGAATAGTCCATGGTGAGTCTGATGGTGGGATGGAACTTGTTGATATCATCATACAGTTGTTTCAATGATTGTTCACCATGAGTCCAAAGGAAAAAGATGTCATCCATGTATCTAGTATATAACCTTGGTTGAAGATCTCGTGTAGTGAAGAAGTCTTGTTCGAACCTGTGCATGAAGATGTTGGCATACGGAGGTGCAAATTTGGTCCCCATGGCTGTTCCATGTGTCTGGATGAAAAGCTGATTGTTGAAGGTGAAGACATTGTGGTCCAAGACGAAGCGGACAAATTGTAAAATTGTATCCGGAAACTGACAGTTGTTGGCATTGAGTACTGAGGCAGTTGCAGCAATACCATCGTCATGGGGGATGTTGGTGTAGAGCGCCGAGACATACATTGTGACAAGGAGTGTCCCTGGTTCAACTGCTCCATGCGTGTTGAGTTTCTGTAGGAAGTCCGTAGTGTCAAGACAAAAGCTGGGGGTTCTTTGTACAATGGGTTTCAGGATGCCCTCGATATAGCTGGAGAGGTTCTCACACAGGGTCCCATTGCCCGATACGATGGGACGGCCAGTACCTTTGCCTTGTGTATCTTTGGGAGGCAGTAGAGATGTCCAATGCGGGGAGTACGTGGAATGAGAGTCTGGAGGGTGTTCTGAAGGTCCAGATCAAAGGTTTTGATCAGAGTGTTGAGTTGACGAGTGTGTTCTTCAGATTCTCCAGATGGACCCAGTCAAGCTTTAAACTACTGAAATTAAGTAGAAGTTGGGAACATTCTACATTATACAAAAGGAAGAAATCATGTGATATACATTATATGTCATAGTCCCCCTGTATGAAGGAGCAATGAAACAAAGAATAAGAAGTGGGAGGACTCTAGGTAACAAGTGAAGAAAATTTCTGCAGCTTAAAGTTGTTTGAGGGGCTGAATATCACAGTGCACACAATGAATGCAAGTTCGATGGGAATGGCAAAAGGTTAGGGGGCGGTTGAGAAGAGATTGAGGCCATAGTGTTAAGAGAGAAGTGCCAGAGGTATAAGAAGAAATTTACTCATTTGAGGTACAGATAGACTATTTCACATCTGCAACTGATAGTCCTGAATAGACTACTGCCTGTCAGGTGCAATGGCAAGGAGCAAAATAGACTGGATGAAGGAAATTCTGTAGTGGGTAACTGGAACCAATAACATAGTGAAAGAGAAAAAGTACAGAGCGTGTGCAATGACAACTATTTACATTTAGATAGTGTTTTTATTGTAATTAAACATCTCAATTGATGTTTTATTGAAGTATTATAAAACAAGATATAACATTGATCCACATACAAATATAAGATCATATGATTCAATGCTTGGTCTGAAGAGTGCCTAAAAGAGGAAAGCATGGCAGAGTTTGGAACCTACAGTAACTGAAGGCAGTCTTCAATGTTGGAACAACTGGGGATGTACACAAGGTCATTAGACATCTCAAAGTGCATTTCAGACAATTCATACTTTAGCATTGCACTACCTGTTTTAATGTAGGGTGTGCGTTAGCCTATTTGCATTCAGTAAAGTCCCACAAACAGCAATGTGATAATGACCAGATAATCAGAAGACAGAAGATATCTTCGCAGCATAAAATACCTGTGGGGTAGCCAGCTTTTTGACGGGTAGGCTGCCTACAGACATTTCAGTTGGAATGGCAATAAGTATACTGTGCCTTGCTGTCAAATACAGCTCCTAAAAATGGATTCTAAATAGCGAGAGATTAATGAAAGCAAGCGTGGGTCTATCAGAAACAGCAACAGGTCAAATTATTACCGGGAGTAAAAAAAACAGCAGTTTTTAAATATATATTTTATACCATTCTTCATGTAGAAGACATGAAAAATATTCTGGAAATAGGCCAACAGTAACAGTTGCTGGAAACAAACTAGTTTTGTCTTCACAGAGAAAAAGCCCTCGATGTTTTGAGCAACACTTGGATTCAAATAATGATTTAATCCTGTCACTCTAAAGAAATGTCAAGTACATCTGGAAGATGATGATAACATTGTTATTGCTGGTGGCTTCAATTAATTCTATATGATAGATTAATCAAAAGAAACATTTGGAAATTAAACCTGAGTTTTCTCTTGCAATGCTTTGTCCTGTTGTTGGGTTGTAAGACTTCCAGGTAGCAGAAAGGAAATGTATTCACAATCGACAGAGAGCTCAGTGATGTAGGTGATTTTAATGATGACACTGGCATTTGGTGGTAGATTTCCAATGCTAATGGTAAAGACATCCTGAAACATTAAGTAAAAAATAGATAATTAGTTATCAGATTAAAATGCTTAAAGGTCTAAATTTACCTATTTATATCATGGTTATTAAACATTTAATTATTAAGAAAATAGATAAAACTCCTATTTGCAATGAAAGAAGTACGTAATCCTTTCCCCCAGTAGGAAACATACCAAAGTGTTTCATACATTATTACTGACCAAAAAATGTCACAAAATAGAAATTATTAAGTAAGCTAAGTAGTATTGTTGGATGCAGGGCCTTATGTCAAATTATGGATTACACTCCAACCGAAGTTACAAAATTTAAAAAATGATATTCAATTTTTTTCATAGTTAAGAAAGTAGAAAATGTTGGATAAACTCAGCAGGTCTGGTAGCATCTGTAGAGAGAAACAGAAGCATTTTGCATTTTGAGTCTACATAGAATTGTCATTTGGACTCAAAACATCAACTCTTTCTTTCCACAGATGCTACTATACCTGTTTATGCAGCATTTTGTTTTTATTTCAGATTTCTAGCCTCTGCGGTATCTTGCTTTTGAGTATTTCATTGTTATGCCTATTAGGGAGTGCAGCAAATGAAAAAGAGTATTTAAGGCTTACAGCACTAGCCTGATCCATTAGGTAGGCCCCATGACCTTGTTTGATGGCCTGTTGATACTCGTAATGAGCTTGTTGCTTTTCTTTTACCTATAAGAATAAAACAGAAAGATGAAAATATACACAAACAAATGCAATTTTACATTAGTCAAAAATTCAGAACAAAAGAACATAAGAAATAGGAACAGCAGCAGACAAAAATATATACAGTAGAACATCCATCAAACAGATTGCAATGTCTTTAGAAATAATCTTGTTTTAGTCTTTTTACAATAATGAGAAGCTTTAGGTTAATTACCTGGCCGATAATGTGTTTTCCATTAATGAAAGCCTCAAACCCACATACAGCTGCTGCATCATCCAAGGGAAATACATACTTAGCTTCTATAGGAAAAACATTGGGGTTTGTGTAAGACTGGAAAATCATAACCTACAAGATAAAATGACATACTTACTGATGGACTTTGAGAGTTATGCAAATTAAAATTGTATTAAATTGGAAATAGTTACACGTAATCCCTCATTTGGTTGAGCTCCATCCTATTTCCCCGAAAACAGACATAAAAAGTATAACACTGATAAAGAGAAGGGATGGGTGCATACATTTCCTTTTTCTTGTTTACTAATGGTAAAAAATACTTACAATATTTATAAATCCATTTTCATACAGTCTTTATTCCTAAGACACAGAAGATATCTCCACCCCTCTATTTTTGTAATGAGCAACATTTATTTTCCTGTCTTTTGAATCTTAGCATTCTGATCAATCACCATTGGTACCTGTGCAACAAGATCCATTAACTTTGCCTCTACATGAAATTCCTGCAGTGCAATCTCATTGCCAGCACTGTCTTGAAGGCCAGACTTAACATTTTTCAAAGGATTCTGGGCGACTTCCAAATCATCTGTAAGTAAAGAAATTGAATTACTACAACTACTAGTGTTAATACAATCCCTACATAGAGAGGCTGAAGAAATACGCATGCAAATGATAAGAAATCAGGTTGCTACATCACTGAGTCTCTCTACTATTGAAATAGACACAGGACAATGGCAGTCATTTCTATACAAGACAGATTGGACCACTTACAGGAACGTTTGACACCATTGAACCTGAGTATTACAGAAAATCAAATTAACAAATGTCAACTCAGTATTTTTCTTTCTCTTTAGAAATCGGTCTGTAGCAGGTGCCTCTCAGATTAATTCAATTCCTCTACTTTTATGAACTTAAATTTTTGGGCATCGTTTGAAAGTGCAAAAGATAGTATCACACAAATTTGTTTTCTGCAGAATTAATTACCATTAAATTGGTACTTTATGCATATATGTATTCATGGAATGGAATCTCCATAGGGCAGGAGGCCATTCGGCCCATCAAGTCTGTACTGGCCACAATCCCATCCAGGCCCTATTCTTGTAACCCCAGACATTTACTCTACTAATCCCCTAGCACTCCTGGCAATTTAGCATTGCCAATCAACCTAACCCACACATCTTTGGATTTTGTTTAACATTGTTGAAAAAAAATTAGAATTAAGATTCTACCTAGTGATTCATTAATTGTGCAGCAATTTATTCATTTTAAGTGTTAAGCATAAAAACATACATGAGGTAATTCTCACCTATATCAATGTCTGCAGATGTCAATATTGAAGGGTTGGTTTCTTCAGGAGATACATTAATAAGAGGATGGAATGGTTTTAGTTGATCTTCATCAATGCAGAACTGGACAATATATTTAATTTTCACTTGAGAAGTGCTATAAACAACAAATTCATCATCCTGGAAGGAAAAAGGAGGAGGATTGGTATAACTGATTCAGTCATGGAAGAAAAATGACATCAAATAAATCGTGCATTACATTTCATTATAAAAATAAATCATTCAATTAAATGAAAACATTTCCTCCCAAACTAATTTAAGTGCCCATTTAACAAATATCTTGCAATAATTATTTTTGCAAAGAAGTTCATTAGTAGTTTATACATGTTTGGTTTAATTATTATTATTGCCCCCAAAATATGTTTAGAGTAACCCAGACCTTAAATATTTATCTATTCTGTGTGGACCAAAGCTTCAATTGCTTCATGTGGAGATTGGCAGGAGTGTGAGAAGAAGGCTGGAATCCTAAAGGGAAAAGATGAACAGGTGGTTGCACTTAAGATTTGAAAGTGTTGGGAATTGTTGAGGGTGGGGGTGGGGGAGGGAGGGGGTGCTGTGTGATGGTGGTAAATGCTGGACCTTCAGAGTACCCTCCGTGCTCTCATCCCACGTACTCCCCACGTTGGAGATCTCTACTGCCCCCCGAAGATACACAAGGCAATCACACCCGGCTGCCTCACTGTATCGGGTAATGGATCCTGTGCGAGAACTTCTCTGGCTATGTTGAGGGCATCCTGAAACCCACTGTATAAAAGAACGCCCAGTTTTTGTCGCAATACTATGGACTTCCTACAGAAACTCAGTGCATGTGGAGCAGTTGAATTAAGAGCACTCCTCATCACAACGGATGCCTCGGCGCTCTACACCAGCATTCCCCACAACAATGGCATTGCTGCAACTGCCTCAGTCTCAACGCCAACAACTGCCAGTCTCCAGACGCAATTTTACAACTCATCTGCTTTATCTTAGACCACAATGTCTTCATCTTCAACAACCAGTTCTTCATCCAGACACACAGAACAGCCATGGGGACCAAATTCGCACTTCAATATGCCAACATCTTCATGCAGAGGTTCAAACAAGACCTCTTCACCGCACTCGACCTTCAACCGATGCTGTACACTAGATACATCAATGACATTTTCTTCGCGAAGGACCTGTTTCCTGTGCTGTTTTGTTCTTTGGACTCAGTGAACAGTCATTGAAACAACTATATGATGATGTCAACAAGTTCCATCTTACCACCAGACTCATCATGGACTACTCTCCGGAATCGGTTGCATTCTTGGACACATGTATTTCCATCAAGAATGGTCACCCCAGCACTTCACTATAACGCAAGCCCATGGATAACCTCACGATGCTCCACTTCTCCAGCTTCCACCCTAAACACGTTAAAGAAACCATCCCCTACAGACAAGCCCTTTGTAAACACAGAATCTGCTCAGATGAGGAGGATCGCAACAGACACGTCCAGACGCTGAAAGATGCCCTCATAAGAGCAGGATATGGCACTCAACTTATCAATCAATAGTTCTGACATGCCACAGTGAAAAACTGCACCAACCTTCTCAGAAAACAAACATAAGATACGGCTGACAGAGTACCCTTCATTGTCCAATACTTCCCCGGAACAGAGAAAGTATGACATCTTCTTGGGAGCCTTCAACATGTCATTGATGAAGACGAACATCTCGCCAAGGCCATCTGCACATCCTCATTTCTTGTCTTCAAACAACCACACAACCTTAAACAGACCATTGTCCACAGCAAACTACCCAGCCTTCAGAACAGTGACCAAGATATTACACAACCCTGCCACAGCAACCTCTGCAAGATGTGCTGGATCACTGACACGGATGCCATCATCTCATATGAGAACGCCATCCACCAAGTACACGGAGCATACACTGCAGGAAAGGATGAGCCGAGGCATGGAACACTGGGGAGACTATGCAGACACTATGACAACGGATGAATGAACATTGCTTGACAATCACCAGGCAAGAGTGTTCTCTTCCTGTTGGGGAACACTTCAGTGATCACGGGCATTTGGCCTCTGACCTTCGGGTAAGCATTCTTTAAGGCTGCCTTCACAACATATGACAACACAGAGTCGCTGTGTCGAAGCTGGTAGCCAAGTTTCACACACATCAGGATGGCTTCAACTGGGATTTTGGGGTCATGTCATATTATCTGTAACCCCACGGCTTGCCCTGGCTTGCAAAATCTCAGTAACTGTTGTGTCTGGAGACAAGATACACCTCTTTAACCTGTGCTTAACACTCTCTTCACTCATACTATTTGTACCTTAAGACTTGATTATCTATAAAGACTCGCATTCCAACTATTATTTTGTAAATTGAGTTTGCATCTTTATATGCCCTGTGAACAGAACTCCCACTTGCCTGACGAAGAAGCAGCGCTCCAAAAGCTAGTGGCTTTTGCTACCAAATAACTGTTGGACTTTAACCTGGTATTGTGGGACTTCTTACAATGGTGGTAGAGCCAATAGGAGCACCAGAGTAGCACCACATATAGGAACAAAACTAATGTCAAATATGTTCTATTTTATTACATGGTGTCTAGGAAAGCAAATTCAGTAAAAAGACTAAGGAAAGGGGGTTTCATGAATGGGTTGAACTTGGAGAAATTGGTAGTGGCAGCTTTGGGGAGGCAGAGAAGGGAAGGAAGCAGTGCAGGTAGCTGTGCAGATGGTCTTGGTCTTTGTGACCGAGATATCCACAAACCCCCAGATTTGCTGATTGCAAAGAAGTGCAGCAAAATTTGGCATTATTCAACATTTTTAACTTGAAAATTTTAAGATTTAATAGATGGCATTGTATACCATATAGAAGACTTTAGATAGATTACAGACATTTGTTTAATACAGTAATTCTGCACTTTCCCAGCATTTAAAAAAAAGAGGAATTTTTAAAGTACAAGGCTGGGATTTTCTCAAAATAATTCCAAGTCCCTAATTTGTGGGAAAGCACGAGTAACTCCCACTGGTTTTTAAAAAGCAGGATTTTCAAAATGAATCTCAGACATACAGAGCATTTCAGAATGCCGTAGCAGGATTCCCTCTGAAAATAATGGGGCTGGGCCTATTCCCACTGCAGAAGTCAGCATGCAGCACTAAGCACTTGCATTCTGTCAGAGCAGAAATTGTCGTTTGCGAAGCAGCCACTCACTGCCGACCTCCCGATCATTGGCCTTCCGGATGTCTCTGGGCCAGCTCCGATCCTGCCCCAACCAAATGGCAGCCCCGATCACTATCCTCCCTCCCTCTGCTCACAAGCCCTGTGCAGAGTGGCAACAAGATCCCCCACTCTCACTGATCATGGCTGCAACAGCATGTTATTCAAGTGTGATAGGAATACAAGTTCAGCTGTGCAAATTACAGGGACATCTCCATGTTTTCCATTATAGGAAAGATCATTACAAAAATTATCTTGAATTGGCTTATTACATCTGAAGAGCTACACCCTGAATCTGTGGGATTAGGCCGTCAAGAGACATGGTCGACATATTTGCAGCTAAAGAAAAATGTAATGAACAGCATTAGTCTCTCTGCACATTGTCCTCTGACTTGTCAAAGACTTTGACTCTAGAGACATTCTGCTGAAATATGGATGTCCTCCAAAATTTGTTATCCTCCTTCGTCTGCTTTATGTAGCAGTAAAGATGCAGGAGTCAGAAAGAAAGCCATTTTAAGTGACATGGTTCAACTCTGTTTTGTTAACTCAACTCTCTCGCCCCATTTCCATATCTCTTGATTCCCTTCACATTGAGATGCAGCTATCGATTAAAGGTCATAATGAAAAAATCCATAAATAAATAAATATAATAACTGTAGTCTGAAGAATGTAGTCCTGGATCACCAACTTCAATTCTGTGCTTCACCATCAGTGCACTTTTAAACAATGTTTTATCCTTTTGCTTCCATTGCTATTATAAACCTGGGATAACTTTTGAGTGGGACCTCAGAATGCAGGTTGAACTCAGGCACCATATCAGATGGAAATTCTCCTTTATGCATGATTGTGAAAAACTGAGAGAGTGCAAATAAGATCTATCAATATCAAGGGTTTAATGATCAAGCAGTTGTCCCATTTAGGGAACTGATGGGAAACGAGTATACTCCTACTAAGCTATTTGCTAAAAATAAAACTCCTGGTTCATTAGTTATTCTAATTCACTCAAAACTCATAAAACACAAAGTTCAGCATTTCCACTGGGATTGTTGATATAACCATTCTTTCAGTGTACATGCTTCTAGTTGTGATGAAAATAGAGTTATTATTAGCATCATAAAGTATCTTTGTTTTATCGTATTTACCTAACACAAGGAAGTGCTTTGAAATTTTTTTTTAAACAAAAAACACAATTTCATATTTATTGTTTATGGCAATAGTTATACCTCAAACTCCGAGAAAATATTTTCAGTTTTGCGGATTCCATGCACGCTTGAGTATTCTGCTGGCGCAGCAGTTAAGAACAAGTCCTTCTTGTAGTAATTCCTACATTTACCCAGTGAAACATCACAGATCACCAAGAGACGGCTTCCATCAATTTTATTGGGCTTTGAGTATTTAATGCTTGTGCTGCAATTTTGAAGTATGTTTTAGTACATATTATCGCAACACATAAAAAACACAAACATAAATTATTTAAGGACACTGTAGCCTTTCCACAGAGTTTTTGGGCAGGTCTAGCAAATCATTTTCAGATTCCATTTTGCCTACCAAAAATATTCATGTTGCAGCCAACAACAGGCATATTAAAATCAAAATCATGAACTAAAGTAAATTTTCAACTGTGACTAACAACAAAACTTCCGTCCAGATTAATTTAGTTTTACAAGAACAATGCTGAGCAAAGTTTAACTGACCTGATTGAATTGCTGAAATAAATCCCACTTCCAAGTTTGCCAAGATCAGTTCGCTCCACTCCATAATCTTCCACTACTGTCTTTGGCAATAATAACCCACTGTGAAATAGTGCACTAATATATGAATACCATTTAAACTACTGAGTGTCATTTATCAGTAACAATGCTACGAGATCATCATTGAATAATTTTCTAATAATTGCTTTATCAATCTATTTACCAACATACTGTTGTAAGCATAAAACTTTGTCTTTAAAAGTTCAGTAATGAGTCATTTTGAAATGCAAACCTTGACAATCACACTTGACAAGAGATTATTTAAACTCCCACTGTTTTTAGACAGGCTAGTGATCTTACGGAAGTGTTTATGATTGATGATTAAACTTCTGAGCCATATCAGCAAATGTTATTGTCTGTAAATGATTGATGAGCTAAGCTACTAACTATAACAATGAGTGACTTGTGAGCAGAATCCAATCAAGTAAATAAAAACAGATTTCTTTTCAACATGTTGGATATGTACAACTGAACAAGACGTACAGACTTGCTGGTTATTTAGAAAGTTAGTGTTTAAGTTGGCATAGGTGTAAATAATTTATTGAATCAGATGCAAGCACTCTGGAGGATTATCAATGGTCAGATGCAAAAGAACAAAGAAAAGTACAGCACAAGCCTCTCGGCCTATCAAGTCTGCGCCGGTCACGATGTCTGCCTAAACTAAAACTTTATGCACTTACGGAGGCCGTATCCTTCCACTCCCATCCTATTCATGTATTCATCTAGTTGCCCCTTAAATGCTGCTCCCACCATCTCCCCAGGCAGTGCCTTCTAGATATTCACCACCCTTTGTGCAAAAACATGCCTCGCACGTCTCCTCTCTAAACTTTTCCCCGCACACCTTCAAACTTAAGTCCCCTAGTACTCGACTTCTCTACCCGAGAGAAAAAGCATCTGACTATCCAACTTTTCTATCCTAAGAAAGAGCATTTGACTATCCAGTAGAAGACAAAACTCCTGACTTGTATAAGCAATTGCTGGACTTCGACACCTCCTTAGCTAAAGGACAAGACAATACATGCCTTTTTGTCCAGGAAGTAGTAGCAGGACATTTTAGAAAATTGTAATACTATCAGGCTGTCGGTAAATTGTTTATGAAAAACATATTAGTGCTCTTTCAGCATGCAACAGATATGTATTTGGATTTCCAAAGGCATTTAATAAGTTACTACATAAAAGGTTACTGCACAAGAACTCAAAAATTCCCAGAAATCATATTGGACTTGGAACATTAATGCTGTTGCTCTCTCCATAGATGCTGCTAGACCTGCTGAGTTTTTCCAACATTTTCTGTTTTTATTTATGATGGACTTTTTCATAGATCATATAAATCTTTCACCTTTTACTAAAAATTTCTGTGGAGAGGAACACTCAGAATTCAAGATAATGTTTTTAATGGTGCATTCATATTTTGTTTATCAACAGTACAAATTTGTGAGATTCACAACAGCTGGTGCAAGTTTAACAGCACTATAGAAAACATGCAAGTTAATTAAACTGACTTACCGAGACAATATACCAACCAAGTTGCTCCCAGAGGTGGCATGGTACAACTGCTGAATATTGCCAAGTTCGCTTTGAAAATTTTTAGTTTCATTTAATCTAGCCACATGAAAAATCTGCAAAATCTTGACTGAACAAGTACTAGAAAACAAAAACAAAAACAAAAACATGTGTAGATATATCCAAGTTCAGAAAAATTCAGGGTAGTTGAAAGCGATTAGAGATGTTATATTCAAATTTACTTTTATAGATCTGTTCATCGATATAAAGTTTTTTTTTTAAATTTTATAATCATTGACAGTTGAAAAGGCAAAAACCACGAAATGAATTTAAAGTACAATTTTATTGTAACTACACTTTTTTGCTGGAATTTTAATGCTCTGCCTGCCACAGAATCAAAGCAGGTGAGGGGTGGACAATAAAAATGTTCATTGATCCCGGGTGGGATTTTCCAATCTCAGGTCAAGCGAGTTGTAAAATCCCACCTTTTACTTCAAAACGCTGTCTCCAAGCTATTATAACCCTATATAGAGTAGAGTAAAAAATCCACAAATAAAGGCAAAATACTGCAGATTGTTTCTGGGATTTGGGATTGTGATCAAAGATTAATCAACTATTAAAACTCACCATGATAAGAATTTTTAAGTAATCTTACAAACAAAATATTGTATCCAATATCATCAACTCTAACTTTAAGGAGAGGTTATGGCCTAGCGGTATTATCATTAGACTATTAATTCAGAAACTCAGCTAATGCTCTGGGAACCTGGGTTTGAATCCCGCCGTGGCAGATGGTGGAATTTGAATTAAATAAAAAAATAGCTGGAATTAAGAATCTATCGATGACCATAAAACCATTGTCGATCGTCAGAAAAACCCATCTAGTTCACTAATGTACTTTAGGGAGGGAAATCTGCTGTCCTTACCTGTTCTGGATCACATGCGACTCCAGAGCCATAGCAATCTGGTTGACTCTCAACTGCCTTCCAAGGGCAACTAGGGATGGGTGTTAAATGTTGGCCAGCCAATGAAGCCTATGTCTCATGAATAAATTAAAATTATTCTATATCTTCCCTGTATATTGTCCTTATAATACAGCATTAATTCCTCCTGCTCACAATTTCTTAGTTGCCTACTTTTGTTTGGTACAATTCTTGCGCATGTTTTGCCGCAACTTTATTAATACTAACATTGAATTCGCTCAAATGATTGATGGGGAAGAATGCCAAAGAGACCAGGGAAGGGATGTTTTGCAACCAGCCAGCTCCCTGCCGATTCTACCAGTCCTCCCTCCCTTCCTTCCTCCCTCCCTCCCCCCAGTATGTTTCTGTAATAATCAAATTATTGTATTAGAGACTGTTTAGGAGATGCTAGGATGATTTGTGAATAATTACTATGGAATGCAAATTGTCAGAGGTAAACAGGATTTGAAACAGAATTCTTTGAAAGTAAAGCACTCTAATATTAACAGGACTTTACCTTTGCTTAGTGTTCAATAACTGATTTTTGACAGACAGAAATTCATCAGTGTTTGGATCAACATATTCAATTTGACATCTTAGTGCTTGATATTTATTAAGTGAAGAAGGTACAGGGGTCCATGACGTAGCCTCACTTGCATTAATGACATCCCTTATCAGCTGAAACACACAAAAAAGGTATCTCTTATTTTCTAGTCACATTGAATTATACCTTTATATTTCTGCCTTGAACTCTTTTACATGTATTGACAAATAAACATGCAAATCTTATAATTTTTGCTTTTTGGTTTGTCCCATGTGATTGAGTAGAATGAATTCTTTATTTTGATTTTCCTATAAGCAAAAGCACTTAGCACAGGATAGCATTCATACACTAAAAGCAGAGCAAAAACTATCAAAAGCTAGTCGACAAAAACTGTGATTTTTGGGTTATTTAGCTTCAAAATTGCACTGTGGATATAACTGCCTTGATGAGTTTCTTTGTCATACTTTATTTTATATTGCTCCTCTGAAGAGTTTTAGGATGTTTTATTAAGCTAAAGGTGCTACATAAATAAGTAGGCATTATCATAATGGTTTGTTCCTTGAAATTCCTTTCTTTGCTACTTTAGAATGTTAACCATGTTAAGAAAAATTAGCCACTAATATCACATCATATAATTTCAATGACTTCCTTTTTCTTTTAAAATTTTACTCTAGGGGTTCCCTCAGATTCCTTTTTTGCGTAGGTAAGAGAAATCTGTCCAAAAGGCCTCTGATACTGTAAACTGAACTACCCTGTGTAGCATCTTTTGACTTCTCCTTGTTTCCTCTGTTCAGTTCCCAGGTAATTTTCATTATAACAATGCTGAAATTGGTAATTAGCTAAGTGAAAATCATAGATGCAAGCTGCTATTCTGTATTGCTGCTCAATGCTGACAGAACTTTTATTTTTCCCCCTGTGGGTGCTGCCATTAAAAACATCAAAGTGTGATATTTGTGGTATAGTATAAAAGCATTTAAACACTGAACCAACCTTAATTGTTAAGGGCTTATTTCATGAATTCTGAACTGTCATGCATAAGAAAGAATGACATTAGTTCAGTGCATTTGCCATCATACTAATATACAAAAAAAGATAATTACCTGACAGAGGTCTTGTTTCTCTGATATTTTTCTTTTAGTAATTGTAGAGTCGGCTTCAGGTTTAATTAGTAAGAGGGAATAGAATTGAGACATTAAATCTCTCAATGTTTCTGTCTCAATTTTATCATCAATGGCTTTTTTCACCTGAAGGAGGATCCCTTCTGCTTTGGTTATCTAAAAGTAACAATAAACAAACTTTAATCAGCTTTGTAAAATATTAATTGAAATGTAATGCACACTTTTCCATTAAACTTTAGGCACAGGATTTGTATTGGCTTTATCACATATTTCTCATCAATCTTTCCACTTCTAACCTTCCTATGCCAGTTTAGATCAGTTGGTGACATTCTCACCTGAGTGATATTCAATCCTACAATACTTTAGTTCAAAGACTTGAGTATATAATATATACTTGTACTGATAGTATTAGAAAAACATTTCAAGATATAATAGACCAAGTAGGTATAAAAGATCTCACTACCCAATGTGAAAACTAAGATTTTTTCTGGTGTCCTGGCCAACATTCCTCTGATGGAATGCACATTTAGCATGCCTACAAAAGACCATGATATGGAGATACAACGTTGGGCACAGTAAGAAGTCTCACAACACTACGTTAAAGTCCAACAGGTTATTTGGTAGCACAAGCTTTCAGAGCAATGAAGGGGCAGCACTCTGAAAGCTCATGCTAACAAATAACCTGTTGGACTTTAACCTGGTGTTGTGGGATTTCTTATTGTACAAAAGGCCAGGGGGTTCAAATGATGCCATGTGATTATTTCAGCAAGGCTGAATACACCAAGTAGTTTTGTGTGTTCAATCCCTGGGTCTTGCTATCGGTACCTGGATATTATGCATAAAAAGACATGCCCCAGTTCAGATAGAAAAGTGAGATCTGCTTGCAGGAGTTGTCATTGACACTAAACAAATACAAAACCAATTGCTGCATCTCACTTCTGCCAATTGCGATTAGCCTCTGGTTTACAGCTCAAAACTCATATCATGCAAGGCATTTATTCAACTATTTGTATTCTAATAGGTTCTGAAAAGCAAAACAGAAATGCATCTTACATCATTGAGAGTGATGGAGGTTGGATTGATCAACTGATCTTCTAAATGACCCTGAGCTTCTGCCCAAACCATTTCTACGAAGACTCCAACTTCATTTGAAATTCTGCTGGTATTCAGGGCTCCCTCGATTATAAGCTGATGTCATGAAAAGCACAAAAAGAATGAGAATAGTCACCCCTGAATATAGCTCGCTTGTTAGAAAATGTAATAAATTATAGCACAGATTCTAAAAAGGTCACATTCGACCAATCTGATTGAATTCTTAGAAACAGCGGAAAGAGTAGACAGGGTAATGCAGTACTTGGATTTGTAAAAGGCCTTCAATAAGATACCACATCGTTGTCTCATGACTAAGGTCCTAGTATGTGGAGTTAGTGACAAGTAGCTGAATAACTAGAAAACTGACTTCAAAACAGAAAACAGGATTAAATGCAGTTGCTGGACAGAGGTAGGTGGGAGGATACATTTCGTAGGGATTGGTGCTAGGACCACTATTGTTCACTTTTTGCATAAACAATCACAAGTACAATATCAAAATTTGATAAAGATATTGAAGGTGGGTAAGAGGAAAGTACAGTTAATACTAAAAAGACTACAACAAGATGTAAGAAAACATTAATAAACTTGTTGAATGGATGTATAATTGATAAATAAAAATCTAGAAATATTTTAGGGGGTGGACTTTTGTAGGAAAATCAAAGAGGCCATATACTTTTTGGAAAATAATAGTTTAAATGAGGTAATAGAGCAAAGGGACTTTTGGATACAGATTCACAATTCAGAAACCAAATAATAAGGTAATGTTTTAAAAAAGCAACAAAACTACTTGCAGTTGAGGTGAAAAGCATAGATGCATTGAAGGAAACCTGGATAAACTTATGAAGGAGAAAGGATTGGAACATTGTTTTGGTAGGCTTAGATGTAAAGAGGCAAGGTAAGGCTTGTGTCAAGCACATAAATCAGAAAAGACGTGTTAGGCAGAATGGCTTTTAAATGTTACATATTTGTTGTCTGTGGACATCATGAAACTACACAATGTATTTGAAACTCTGCTATCCTTGATATGTTGCAGTATTCAGCCTATTGTGATTGTTCCTATTGTTGTATGCTTTTACCAACTGAAATTAAAAAAGCCTTTCAAAGGGTCATGCAGAGATTCTTTCAAAAGCAGCTGTGAGGCACAATGTGAAAAAAAGATAACCGTCACATCATAGGAAGGTGGTAAGTTAATTGCACAGTAAGTGCTCAGTGTAAGGGGAAGTGTGTGAAAAACTGAAGTCGAAAATAAGGGACAGTTAGAACAAAGAACAAAACAGCACGGAAAATAGGCCCTTCGGCCCAACGAGCCTGTGCCACCACCTCGATGTTCCCACTTCTACCCATGATCCCTGTCATCAGTCTATGTTTATAGATCTATGCATTAGAACCAAATTTGAAACAATTTAGGGAGAATTTGTTCTGCCAATCAGCCTAAGAGCACATCTTTGGGATGTGGGAGGAAACCGGAGCACCCGGAGAAAACCCACGCAAGCACGGGGAGAATGCGCAAACGCCCACAGACACAGGCCCAAATCCACATATCTGCACAGCACAACGATAGTCACTGAGCTGTCGAGTTGCCCATCAAATGGTCCAGGTCAAGTGTACACAAACAACGTGAAGCACTGGGATACTCTCAAAAATCCAAGAGCAGCCCTCTCATGACCCATTGCGTGTATGCCCCTTGTTAGACAAGGCGGACTGAAGTACCTATAGGATAAAACAAATACATCAATTTCATCGACAATTTACACACTTCCCAGGGAACTCCCAAGACTCATGATCCCTATTTTAAATCAGCTTTCTATATCCCTCTATTCCCATTCTGTTCATGTGCCCATCTAAGTATCTCTTAAATAACTCCAGAGTGCCTGCCTCTGCCACTTCACTTGGCAGCGCGTTCCATACCCCACCACCCTCTGTGTGAAAAAACTCCCCCTAGCATCCAAATTATACCTTACCCCCCTCTCATCCTAAGCCCGTGACCCCTTGTGCTATTTGAGTCCATCCTAGGAAAAAGCTTAACCCTGTTTATTCTATCTATACCCCTCAATCTTGTACACCTCTATTAGATCTCCTCTAAGTCTACATCTTTCTAAGGAAAACAGCCTCAATTTGCCTAACCTCTCCTCGTAACTCAGACCTTCCATACCAGGCAACATCCTGATAAACCTCCTCTGCACTCCTTCCAGAGTCTCCACGTCCTTCCGGTAGTAAGGCGACCAGAACTGGGCGCAGTATTCCAAATGAAGTCTAACCAACGTTTTATACAACTGCAACATTAAAGGCCAGCTCTTGTACTCTATATCCCTTCCTATAAAGGCTAGCATACCAAGACAATACAAGCAATCCAAAATGGTATAGTTAATGCAAAAGAAGTAAAGTTAAAACAAGGCAGGGCAGCTTAGCTGAGTGGAATGCATGTCCTGTAAAATGTGCAAAGTTATGGTTGTACCGGTGTCCTAGATGAAAAGTAAGCTCCAGGTTTCAGAGCTTGAGCGGTGGCTAGCGTCATTTGGAACTTAGGCAAAACTGAGAGCTATGTGGATAACATGTTCAGAAGTGATCACATTGCTTAACAGCCTGGAGGCTGAGAGGGAACGGGTGACAAAAGAACCAGCCAGTAGTGCAGGAGTTCTCTGAGATTACATTCTCAGTTTTTCATTTGGAAGCTAGAGGGAGTTCCTCAGAGGACTGTAGCCAGTGGTCAGCTGTACAGGAAAAGGAGGAATAAGAAGGGAAGAGGAATAGTAAAAGGGGATTCATTAATAAGGTGAACAGACAGTGTTTTTGGAGCCACTGATACCACTCCAGGATGGCTTGTCAGGTGCTACGTTAAGGATGTCACATTCTTCTGGGGGACGGTGAACGGTCAGAGATTGTGGTCCATATTAGCACAAATGACTTATACAGGAAGTGGAATAGATTCCTGAAATTAGAATTTAGAGAGCTAGACAGAAAATTAGCAAACAGGATCTCAAATGTAGTAATCTGTGGATTACTCTCAGTGTCAGGTGAAAGTGAATCCAGAAATGGGAGGATAATGCAAATAAATGCATGGCCAGAAAGATGGTACTGGAGAGAGGACTTTAGATTTCTGAGACAGGCTCTGAGGGGAGATGGTACTTATACAACTCAGATGGGTTACACCTGAACAGAGCTGGGACTGAGTTGCCTGTTGGGCACTTTGCTAGTGCTATTGGGAAGGCTTTAAACTAAATCGGCAGGAGTACAAGAACCACAAGGAAGTATGAGAGGGGAATATCAGAATGCACAAAATGCTGGGAGGAACAGAAAGCAATAGTATGGAGATTAGCAAGGTAATAAATGAAGTTGGAGCAAGAGAAAAACTAAAAACATCCAAATCAGGGTCACGGTGAATATATGTGAATGCACAAAGTATAGTAAAAAAGATTGGGAAGTTACAGGTTCAGATTGCGTTGTGAAATTATGATATTGTGGTGATAACAGGGATATGGCTCAAGAAGGGCAAGATTGGGTGTTAAATATTCCTGGCTACAGGTGTTCATAAAAGAAAGGAAAGAAAAAGAAAGGAAAGGATGAGGAATGGTTGTATTGGTTGGAGAGCATAGTAAGAAGTCTCACAACAGCAAGTTAAAGTTCAAAAGGTTTATTTGGTAGTACAAGCTTTTAGAATGTCACTCCTTCAGGTGAACGAGAAGTTGTGTTCACAAACAGGGCATATATAGACACAAGCTTAATTTACAAGATAATGGTTGAAATACAAGTCTTTAAAAGGTAATCAAGTCTTAAAGGTATAGACAATGTGATGGAGAGAAGGTTAAGCACAGATCAAAGAGGTGTGTATTGTCTCCAGTCAGGACAGTTAGAGAGATTTTGCAAGTCCAGGCAAGTTGTGGGTGTTACAGATAGTACAACATAAACCCAAGACCCTGGATGAGGCTGTCCTCACATGTGCGGATCTTGCTATCAGTTTCTGCTTAGCGATTCTGCGTTATCATGCGTCATGAAGGCTGCCTTAGAGAAAGCTTATCCGAAGATCAGAGGCTGAATGTCCGTGACTATTGAAGTTTTGCCTGACAGGAAGAGAATCTGTTCCCCTGCTGCCTTAAAGTGCAAGGGACCCAGGTTCGATTCCCTCCTTGGGTTATTGTCTGTGTGGAGACGGCACATTCTCCCCATGTCTGTATGGATTTCCTTCCAGTGCTCTTCCTCCCATAGTCTGGAAGACATGCTGGTTAGGTATATTGGCCATGCTAAATTCTTCATCCCGAACAAGCACCAGAGTATGGCAACAAAGGGATTTTTCACAGCGACTTCATTGCAGTGTTAATCTAAATCTACCTGTGACAGTAATAAATAAACTTTAAACTAAAGTCGCCATAGTCCCAGATGACCATAACCTATAAATGGCTTTGAGACAGAGATAAAGATAGGTGGGGAATTGTAAGAAATCAAAATTATGATTGCTTTATGATCCGCGAAGCAATGCCTTGTTATTAAGTGTGTATGAAAAAACATGTCCTTGGGCAAAATGCCATAAATGACTCGTATTCAAAAACAACTAGTATAACTGCCTAAATAACATGAGAGAGGCGCGTGAACACTCTCAGGACTGTCGAAGATTGGCTATTACCAAAAACAGGGCAGGGAAGGGAGCCTGATCAACTCACTTTCTCAGCCTTTAAGAAGGGGATCTCCCAGTGTCTCGGTGGACGCTCAACCGTGGGATACGCGCGCATCGCCCGGTATTTTCTCCGGACAAACGTGTTGGTCCTTCACCGCGACTGAAACAGGCTCCCCAGTCGTTGGAAGGGCGAGGGCACAGTCCTGAGTGTAAATATATGCAGCTGCTTCATTTTAATCAATGCCGTGTAAATTGCATTATTAGTGTAGTTAGTAGGAATAAAGGTACGAAAGATAAGAACCTAATCTTATTGTGGTCTGAGTCATTTCTCTCTCTCTCTCTCGAGTCCTGCAAAATCTTTTACCCTCGTACCGAAACAGGAATGAATAGAGAAGAAATATATTACAGCAGGTTTGGGCATCTGGACTGCTAAGGAAGAACAACAAAATGTTTACATCAGAGACAAAAGACCAGAGATGTTTTTGAAATATGATTTCAAGAAATATATGCAATATATACAGATTATTGGACATAGCCATCAAATTTGTACACTGAAATGCCTGGAACAGACCACTAAAGGATTAGGAGAAGTGGATAATGCTGGCAAATTCAACAGGGAGTTAAGACTTTTCTTTGGCAAAATCAATGACAAAAAGAGATTTTCTGAAATTTGGGAATTAGCTGCATGGAACGCTCAAGTTCTTTCCAGACCTGTACATATTTGTGTTCAACTGAGACAAAGACAATGCTGCTTTAAGTACATTTTTCATCAGGCAATACTGAAATATACATTATAAAAGGATAATACTATTAAATCATAATGTTCACAAGTCCATATTCTTATAATGTAAATACTATACTAACCTGATGCAACTTTTCAGAAGTTAAGTGCCGTACAGATGATAGATCATTAATTTTCACTATGAATTCCTGCGCCACTAATTTCTTCATACACCAGTCATAAGCTTCTTCAGCTTTCTCAGCAATTGAGGAGAAAACGAACTTCTTCTGCTGTTTCTGATTCTAGTGTGTACAAATGAGTTTTTTTAAATTTTATAAAACAAATGTAGTTTCCCGTATGAATAACGGAATTTACTTGCTTGATAAATACTTACTTTATGAATTCACAGCTGAGACCTAGAGTTAAAAACACGATATTTTCTGAAACAAATAACATCATGGTATATATAGCAAAATATTTGACAAATATCATGCAAATTAGGTGAAAAGGTGATACAAAATTAATTTTTTGTTGGGGAGTATGGTTCCGGAGACAAAAAAAAAATCAATATCAATGCAATTCTTACAACAACACTCAGAGTCTAAGTCTAAATGACAACACTAAGTCTCATTCTTAGTGAATTTCTATCAGGATTGATTTTAAATTGGATTGTAATTATTATTCAAAACACAGCAGTAATTCTTTGTTTGCCATTTTTCTTCAAACATTTCCCTCCAGTCACTGCTTAATTCTACAGTTTGCCTGAATGTGGAGAACTGATAGCACACCAAGAAAAAAAGTAAAAGTTTATTTATTCACCACAAATAGGCTTACATTCATGCTGCAATGAAGTTAGTGTGAAAATCCCCTATCCATCATTTAAGGAAGAATTTTTTTTCTGATTATACTAATTTCATTTTTTGTTTACATCTCTACATTGTCTTTTTTCTGCTTTGAAGACATATAAATTCAAACTCCTATGATTATCTAAAAAGTGAACAAAATAAAGTATCATTATTTTAGTATTATTTTTAAAAGCTTCAGCAGTGCATCTCAATCTCATATTATTTTGATGGACAGTATTTCAGGGGCTATCAGGGTACGAACATAAAACATTGGGTTTGTTTTTGTTAAGAACTGGCGTTTTGTAACAACCAATTTAGATGTGTCACTGGCTGGAATAACAGTCAATAATAGTTAATTATTAGAGCTTGTGTATTTATAGAGTAATCTATAGATTGGTATGAGATTTCAAGATACCATTGGGGTAGTTTCGTAATTGCATTATTGGAGCAAATCAAGGTGTAGAGGCCCAAAATGGTTTGTAGATATGGAAAAATATTTTGCTTAACTAACAATATCTTTTAACACAAAGGGACAGATGATGCTCATCTTCATTTTAAATTTAGGAAACATTTTATATTACAAATATTTATTTATTCCATAAAATTAACATTGTATTTCCTGATCAATGATCAAGATTAAATGAGTGGCGAGCTGTGGATTCTACAGTAAATGTTCAGTAAAATCTAGTCATTTACCCTAGGTTCTAAAGTAATTTCTTTCTTGTAAGGATTTTTTTTCAATCATTCATGGGATATGAATGTTGGACAAGCCTTACATTTATTGCCCATTCCCAATTGTTCTTGAAAATGTGGCAGTGAGCCACCTTTTATTGTCATTGCAAAAGTTGATTTTTTGCTACTTCAGTTTTGATGCATGTTAATAAATCTAAACTTGGGTACATATCATTTCAAAGTTTGCAGATGACAAAGAATTTGGGAAATTTAGTAAACAATGATTAATAAAGTAATAGACTTCAGGACATAGATAGGCTAATGAAATGTGCATTAATGATTCTATTGATACCGTTTCCTGTTCTTGCCCTTGACTGGAAAATTTCAGTGACTTCATTTTCAATTTCTATCTATCTTTCTCTCACCTTTACATGGCCTATTTCTGACTCTTCTCTTCCTTTACTTCTGTGTCTCCATTTCTAGGTTTGGACTATCCACGAACATTCACCACTAGCCCACAGGTACTTTGATTGCACTTGCTCTTAACCCAATTCCTGTTAACATTGCTCTTGTTGCTATGATGGAACCCTTTTTTAAAATATATGTTTGGGACATGAGATTTGCTGGCTGAGCCAGCATTTATTGCCCTCTAAAATGGATGGCAGATTGAGTCAACAACTTTGGTCTGGATCTGGAATAACATATAAAGCACACACAAATTTCCTTCTCTAAAGGATATCAATGAAGCCAATGTCTTTTTATGACAATGGTTTCATAGTCATCATTAGACTTTTAATACCAGATTTTTATTGAATTCAGAATTTCACCTTCTGCCATGGTGGGATTCAAACTCAGGTTTCAGATGACTGGCATGGTGATACAGTGGTTGGCTCTACTGCCTCATAGCACCAGGGACCTGGGTTCAATTCTGTGTAGAGTTTGCATGTTTTTCCTACATGTGTGGGTTTCTCCCAGATACTCTGGTTTCCTCTCACACTCTAAAGATGTGTGGGCTAGTTTGATAGGCTACACTAAATTATCCCTTAATCTAAGGGGGTCGTGGGGGGGGAGAATATCATCAGGATAAATATGTGGGGTTACGGACAAAAGCCTGGGTGGGATTGTTGTTGGTATAGGCTCAATGAGGCACTGTAGGGATTCTATAAATCTATCTTGTCCCGAGTCTCTGGATTACTAGTCTAGTGACAATGCCACTATGGCATTGCCTCTCCACTATAGCACTTCTATAATAGCATTAGTCCCATACTAAATCTTCTAAAGTGTCTTCCTTTCTTCTCAACCAAGGTTCCCCACCTATTTTGCCATTTCCACCACTTCTGCTGCCTTTGGCTTGCAAAATGAAAATTTTGTCACTAACTTCCTGCACTGTCCACCCAACTCTTGGATCCTCCCTTTATTCTTTTACCCACCCTTTCCCTTTTCACTTACTCAAAACCTATTTCTTTCCTAAATTTTTCCAGTTCTTATGAAAGGAGACAAATAAACTACTAATTTCGTAATTTTGCCATAGATGCTGCCAAACAGAGTATTTCAAACATTTTCAATTTTTATTCCAGCTCCTAGTTTATATGCATTATGAAAAATATGCGAAATAAGTGGTTATGATTTTTCTGCAAATTACAAGTACAAGTACAGGAAATCTTCCCCTTTCAGGTTTCTCCTAAATTTCTGTTGTCTTCACTAATCACAAGTACTTGACATGAAACTAATAATTCAAATAAAGCAATTTTTAAAATTTTTAATGAACTATCCTTTTTAACATTTTCCTAATGTTCTCTGGCTCTCCGTAGAAAGCAAATATACATCATCCCACTGTATTGTATGGCTCATTTGACAGTGTTATAATTCAATTAGGGATCATAACTTTTTGTTAAAAGTTGACAAAATTTGAATTCCAGGTTATCTTCTAGAAGAATAAAGTCAAAGATTTTATTGTTTCAAACAAATAAAACAAACTTTACTACACAAACTCAGAAAAGTAAAATGATCTACAATATTCAACTTATACTCTAACACTCAGAATTAACAAGAGGTAAATTTGAGTTAACAGGCAGTTTGCAATTGAACACACCACACTGTATAATAAAGGCAAGCAAGCAAAAGATGCAAGCAAGACAGATCCCATAAATTTCTTTGCAACCTATCCACATGTTAATTTCTACTGTGAGTCACAAAAGCTTGTCAGAACTCTGTTTCCCTCTCTCTCTGAGAGATTTCAATACTTCACTTTTCAAGATCTCGTCTTTGAATTTCCTCAAAAGCTGCTCTGAATTGCGTCAATGTCTTATCAATTATTTAGAGGTTTGTTAATGTTTTTATATTGTTCAGTGAGTAGAAACTGTCTTTGAGTATATAAATAGGGAAAGCTGGTGTGATAACCTTCATTTGCATGGGGAAATCATGGACTGACTTCCCTGCGGGACTTTCCTGCAGGACTTCCTCAGGATTGGTAATTAACTAACCAAATGGAACTTATATCCTGAGCCCTGTATAAAGCAGAACACTGAGTGGGTCCATTATTCCAATGTCCTGATTGGGACCTGTTATGTTCACCATAGGATTGTGGTTTTTGCTTTACTTTATTTTGTACAATAAAGCACTGTTCCTTTGCAGACCACTCCTGGAGTTACATTAGCTGGGGCACTTGACTGGGTGGGAGGAGTGAATCTGAACAAGTCAATAAACTCTCTAAATAAAAGAAAAAAACTCTTACGCTTCATCAACCAGTTTGAATCCTTTAAACAACTTAGGCTGCCTCAACAACTGTTCACCTCTCGAAAGTTCATTCCCTGTTCTGTAAACTCTGTTCCATGGGATTCGCAAATCTGAATTCCAATTAGTGACACATTTCCAACTCTTTTACAGATTTCTAGCTTCACTAAGCTGGTATTACTCCCATGTTTCTCTAACCTCCAGTTTTCTGGTTGCATACAAATGTCTCCCATGGCTTCCAGTTACAGAAGGTTCCCAGGTCTTTCATGAGCCTGAACTGCCTTCAACTTTGAATCAGTGAACCTCTGCTGCCTTCTTAGCTCCCCCGGATTTCTCCTAAGCCCCAATTGTCTGGAGCTATTACCAGTTTTCACGAGGGCTATGACTAACACCTTCACCCATCAAGGGCACACAAATTAAAAGCAGAAAACATTCTTAAGACCACCTACCTTCATGATGACATAGCCTTTAAGGATTCACCAAACGCTTTCAAACTAATTTAGCTTTAACTCCAAAAACATCTCAATAGTTTGCACATCCAAACAAGTAGCGTATACATCACATTTTCTGTTCCTAGCTAAGTTAGCCCATCTGTTGTTTTATGGCTCCATTTCTATTCTGACTCTATTGAGCAAACTGGACAACCTTCTGAATTAGTATTTTCTTCTGGTGCTCTGACAATCTCTACATTCCTTTCCAGTTATCTTTCTTGCACAACAACAATTTTCCAACAGCTAAACATTACCTCTAAAATATTAGCATGATCAAAGAACTATATATTCATCACACAGCAACATTTTTCAGTTTCTATGCAATCATAACAAAATGATAAGAACACTTATTGACAGAGATGCTAGATTTGCAGTCTCACTAATGCAGACACTCATAGCAAAGTTACTGACCTGCTCAAAATGAGAAGATATCCGAAAAGGAAACTTGGTACTTTTCTGAGAAACTTGCAATTCCAATACCACTACTGCACCAACTCCATTTTCATTCTAATAGAAAATGCAAGACATTGTTCGTAAATAAATGGCTTGGTTGGGAAAATAGATCAATGTCCTATGACAAAACTAAACATTAAATATTAGTTCAACTTGCGTCTTGAAGTTCAAAGTGAGCTGAACAATACAAAAATCTGGGTGAACTCATTTTGATGGGAGTCTTTTAATGTTAATATTTATTATATGTAGCATGTCTAGTCAAAAAAATCATCCTTGCCCTTTGTTAATGATAGAAACATAGAAAACAGAAGCAAGTGTAGGCCATTTGGCCCTTTGAGCGTGCTCCGCCATTCATTTTGACCATGGCTGATCATCAAATTCAATTTCCTGATATCCTTGATTCCTTTAGCCCAAGAGCTATAGAAACATTATAGATAATACATAGATAAGAGTTGAAAAAAAATGCTGGTCATTTTATATAAAATCAAGCAAAGATCAAGTGAATGTATCTGTTATTTAAAAGTTAAAATATAGATATAAACATGGTGTTTTAGCGTTTGGAAGAACGCTTCCAAAGATACTTCAAAAGAATTTTGACCTAACTTCCAAAAAACAATGTCAGCTACATAATGGAAAACAATACTACATTTGCTTTTTCATTGTGATTCGTGCAAACAAGTCCATGCCCTAAACTACCACTGAAATGTAGGCTATTTGCTACGGTAAATCTCTCATTACTTTGTACATTAACTGTAGTCAATCAAACCTAATAAATACAATTTTTGTGTAAACTTAAAATAAATGTTATGCTCTAAGTCTGAGGGTATAAATGATGACAAATCAGCAAATAAGTTCAAATTATATGACATAGGAATAAATTTGAGTATTAGCATTTCTCTTTTTCTCCCTGTCAAATACCATCAATGTAGTCCCTAGATTATGCCAATGCAGCTTTGATCAAGTTGCCTGGTCATGGCCATTTCTTATTTCTTTCCTCTTTTGGTGTAGTTCCCTTCTCTACTCTACTGTGCTTTAGTAGAATTACATGTTGTAACCTGTGCCTCTGGCTTGCATTGGTATTTCAACATGTTGCATTACCAGGTAAGTATGCACAGTTAAAAACATACCAGAACTCTTTTATTCTAAGAGCACATTTCAGACATTGTCAATCAATGGGGATTGAGTGAATGGGCTTACTTTATCATGCTGGCAGTAATCACATCCAATGTTTTTCCAAATGATTCTAAAATCCAAAGCATATTATTTCATAGTGTAGCCTTTGTGCTGTACAGACTCTAAAGTACATAGTGCTTCCATAAATTTGTCTATCATCCCCAGTCAATGAAAAAAATATATAAAAAAGCGAGCATAGAATAAAATAAAATGAAAAAATGGGCAGCAAACCTTTTCCAATATGGAATATTTTGCCACCTCAAAATCTGTTGGAAAAGAGGGAATATTGCTGTCATGTGCAGAAATAAATCTGTGAAGACAAACATTAGATTATTGATGCAGTTCAAACAATGACTACTGTTTCATTACTTTGCATTATTGAAATTAATATTAACATATGGGAGAAGAGGGATTTAATCCAGAACCACAATTCCCCAAAATGAATTATTGATTTCATCTGTGAATATTTTTAGGAAGTCTTTTTCATTCCGTTTCTGAGCATTACTTTGTGGCCAGTTATGCTGTAGCACCAATAGAGACTGATAAACAGTTGAGAACACATCATCTGCTTATTCTTAGCAGGGATAGCTCATCATGCAGACATAAAAAGGGCTTAAAAGGAAGAATAAATAATTTACTTAAAATTATAGCTATCATAATTATATCCTCAAAATTGAGTCTATATATTAATAAAAATCTAATATACCTAAAGTTTTCTGTATTGTTTTGCATCTCCTCTTCAGGAATTTCAATGTTTCTTTCCACCTCTGTTGCTGTTAACATGAATAATACTTGCATTTATCAATGCATTTTCAGAACATAAAGAAGATTTTTCATTTACGTAGTTGTTCGCATTCTCAAGATGTCTCAAAGTATCTCTAAGCCAATGAATTGCTTCTAAAGTGTCGATAGGTAGATTGATAATTGATTAATTGAAAAATCATTGTGGCAGCAAGTGCCGAATTGGGATAACAATACAAATAAACAAGTAATCAAGTCATGACAATCATTACAATAAAAATAGGAGCATAAAATAACAAAAGCATTGCACAATTGTGATCATTTTAGCACAAGATTAATTTCAGAATGTTGCAAGATGTAGGTTTCTTTAATCTATTGAATAGAAGTACAAGGTCTATTGCACACTGCCCATAGATCGTAAATTGATTCCAAGTTCTCAATCAGTTGCACATAAAGCATCAGTTTTATAAAATAGGGATCGACTTGTCTTGCAGTCACTATTGCATGGGCAAGTGCAGAAAACAATTTGTACAGAGTAAGGTTCCACAATTAACAATGAGCTAAGAGATCAGCTAATCTGTTTCTGGAAGTTTTAAATAATTGATAAATGCTGAACTGTAATGCCACTCCGTTTTACTTCAAACAGTGTCAGGTATGCTTCTATGTAAAATGTTAATGTCTCAACATGAAGGTAGCACTTAGAACACTGTACCTCTTGCTCACTACTGCACTGAAATGGCCACCTAGATTACATGCACAAATTCTTGGGATGCAACATAATTTACAATTTTTAGACACCAAGATTGCTATCACTTGGCCAAAATGACAGAAAAATAGGAAATAATAATTTCAATGCAATAACTGATATACAAGAATTGAGATCAATTTTATACAGGCAGAATCAAAAGCAAACAGAAACAGTAAAAAGATACTGGTAATCTGAATTGTATTTTCTTGGTGCACTTTAACCACTGCATCTCATTAGTTGACAATGTTCCAAGGAAATGAGAATCCACATCAACGTGGACTGAAACTGGGGCAACATTTCTATGAAGTACCGAGTTAGATGGATAAAATCAAAATGCAACATATATTTTACTTATTATTCAATTATGTTAAACTGAGGCTCTGGCTGTTCTCTCAGGTTGACATAAAAGACCCACAACACGATTCTGAAGAAAGGCTAAAGAATCATATTGTGGGACCTTGGCCAAATTTTACCTCTCAACCGACATTCCAAAAGCAGATCATCTGGTAATTACTATATTACAGTCTGTGGGAGCCTGCAGTGCAAACTAGCTGCCTAATTTCCTACAACAATAACTACACTGGGAAAAAAAGTACTTTGTTGGCTGGAGAGTATTTTGAAACATCCTGCAGGTCATGAAAGGCACTATATAAGTATGAGTCATTTTTAATGGAAAATAATTCCATCTTCTCTAGTCTTTCCACATAATTTATATCCCTGGATATTCTAGGATTTTGACCAAGCAACAATGAAGAAATGGTGATATGTATCCAAGTCAAGTTGCTGTGCGGCTTTGTAGTCTAACGATTTATACACACTAGAAGAACTTCCATATGTTTACATTCTGTGCTGACATTTGCAAAGCCAAGGATTAGCTCCTTTTAAAAAAAAATCAATTGTATCAAATTATCCCACCACATTCAATGATCATTTTGTTCCTGCACAAACTTTAAAATTGCTCCTTTCCATTCATATTGCCTGTGCTAAATTTTTCTTCCAAAATACATCAATATACTTGTGTTTTTAATCTGCCTAGATTCTCCTGAAGTCTGCATCAGTTATTACATTTCCAAGCTTTGCATTATCTGGAAAACTGTGAAATTATGCCCCCTATTATGTAGTGAAAAGAATGCAGGCTCACATGCATATGTACACAACACACACAACTCTCTCTTTTTTGCATTTATACACCGATTTGTATTTATTCTTGGACACGTACCATTCTCACTCCTTTGCAAAAGTTAATGCACTGACATTCTTTCTTAAAAAATTAATTTTACCAGTGTGTGCATCACTGGCTAGGGTGAATTTATTGTGTATTCTTCAATGCACCTAAAAGGTGGTGGTGAGCTGCCTTCCTTGAACTTGCAGTCCTTGAGGTGTCGGTACACAACTATTATGGAAAGAATTGCAGTACTTTGACCTTCAGCAATGGAGAAACAATGATATTTTTCCAAGTCAGGACGGTGAATGACTTGGAATGGAACCTCCAGGCAATGGCATTTTCAAGTATCTGCTGCCCATAGGTCTGGAGAGTTGGCGAGTTCCTGCAGTGTATCTTGCAGATGGCACATATTACTGCCACTGTGTGTTGGTTGTAGATGGATTCAATATTTGTGGAAGGGATACAATCAAGCAGGCTGCTTTTTCCTGGATGGTGTCAAGCTCCTTGACTGTTGTTGCTGAGCTGCACTCATCACGGCAAGTGGAGAGTATTCCATCACGCTCCTGACATGCGTCTTGCAGATTGTGGACATGCTTTGGGGAGTCAAAAGCTGGAATGAATCACCACAGGTTTCCTAATCTTTGACCTGTTCTTGTATTTATATGGCTATTCCAGTTCAGTTTCTGGTGAAAGGTCATTCTTAGGACGTTGATTGTGGTGATTCAGTGATGGTAATGCCACTGAACATCGAGGGGCAATGGTTAGATTCTCTTTTGTTGAAGAGGTTCATTGCCCAACACTTGTGTGATACGAAGTGATCTGTCAGCCCAAATCTGGATATTGTCCAGATCTAGCTGCATTTAGACATACACTGTTTCAGCAATTAAGTCAGGAATGGTAGTGAACATTGTGCAATTCTTTGTGAACATCCCTACTTCTGATCTTATGGTGGAAAAAAGATCATTGATGAAGAAGCTGAAGATGTTATAGCCTCGCACACTAACTTGAGGAATTCCTGCAGTGATGTCCTGGAGTCCAAGATGACTGACCTCCAACAACCACAATCATCTTCCTTCGTGCCAGGTATGTGTTGAATCAGTTGAGGGTTTCCCCTGATTCTCATTGGTTTCGATTTTGCTCGGACTTTTCGATGCCATACTCGATCAAATGCTGACTCAATATCAAAGGCAGTTATTCTCATCTCATCTTTTGTCCATGTTTGAACCAAGGCTGCAATATGGTCAGCAGTGGCCAGTGACATGGAGAAAAATGGTGGGAACTTTGATCTTAGTGTCTGAGGTAGCTAAGCAATAGACGAAGTTGAGTGAGCAATAGGGGGAGGAAGCACCCGGATTTCATGGATCAATGAAATTCCATTATGTCAGAAGGTAAAATGCAATTGGCTAAAAAATGTGACTGATATTATTAATAATAAGTGTATTAAAGATGGTTGATTCAAACTTAATAAAAAGGTGGGAGAATTTGATAAGAAAATGTATAATTGATCTATCTTAAACTGTGTCAAAGTTTATTATAGATGTCAGCCTACTCTATGTCTGGAGGAGCCTAACACTCTTCGACAATCTCTCCCTGTGATTCGCTGGTCAAATAAAAGATACATCTTTAAATTGGAACACTTTTGAGACTTTGTATTGACTGAAATTTTGACAATACCCTGCTCACAAACCTTGCTAACATAGTTCCAAGAACCTAAAATTTGGAGTCCAGCCTTGGTGAAATTCTCACCAGTCTTAGGCAATCGTTACAACTGAGTCCCACAAGTTACTTATTAATTAATTTTACCTATAAGTAATCATATAACAGAGTTACAGACCACTTTTCACAGTGTACCTACCAGCATCATCATTTATATGAAGTGTTGGTTCACGTGGTTTATAGCAGCCGACATCCAAAAGTTTACCTTCTTGAACACAGCTATGTATATAATCCAAATTTACAACAGGAATATTATATTTCTGAATGACTTTCAGTCTGCAAGAACTTATGGTATTGAGGTCAGATGTGACAACGTGAGTACACTGTAAAATGAAACAAAAAGCATTGATTTCTGAAGCAATTATATTTCAAAATAATCATGACCAGTCCAGTAAGCTATTGAGATTTCAAGTGTATTAGTTATAAGATAACTTGCCTTGCATTATATTATCTCCAATTGCTTAATTTTACAGTGAATTATTTGACAAATTCACCAGAGGTGGGTCAGGAGTGGATATGGAGGAATTATAGTATCACAGTTATCATTTACCATGCATTGCACATATGATGGAACACATTTTTGTGTGTACTTAGGCATTGTGGAAGAAAATCAGATGTTTACATGTGAACAAGCACCATGTCCAGTTCTAAGAAAAGGTCATTGACTTGAAATGTTGGCTGAGATTCTGTTGGGACAATGGGAATCTATGGCTTTCTGTTGGGACAATGGGAGTCTGTCTTCTAGCCCCTTCCAAATGCCAGGTCTCTCAATCAGATAGAGTTTCTAATTATCCTGGGCGCTATTGGCAAACCTGACAGGATTTGCGAAGTGCTCTTCAGAGGCCATGGGAAAGTCAGGAAATTCCCAAGTGAGCACAAAACTGCAACGGGCACAAGGTTAATAGTATCAGTTGACTCATTAAGGAGCCAAATTGACATCTTGTTTGTAGCACTGAGCATGGGACAATGTAATTGGTGCAGAAATAAATATTCCACTCCTAAATTATAACTGCTATATGACGCGGCTAAACATCATGTAACTGCAAGCACTATTCAAAACAGCTGTAATTAAGTACTTCTGGTCAAATTTAATTTTGTTTTGAACTTTAGATTAATTAAATGAATCAAAATACAATTTTGTGTTAAGTATCCTGAAAGTAATCAAATAAATTTGTACATAATAAGTGTATAACGAATATTAATATTAGTGCAGGGAAATATATATGGTAATCTAAGTCATACCTGATGATTGACGAGATAGGAAATTATTCCGTCATTGTTCTTAATAGCAGTCTTTAACTTGTTTTTCTCTCTTATTGGCAATTCCTTCACATTCAGAACCACCACACAGTCAGTAAAAATAGCCATAGTACTCCTGCCCAAATGAGACAACTTGCTTGAGTATACTTGGGAATTATTTTATACTGAACAGTAGAACATAGAACATAGAACATTACAGCACAGTACAGGCCCTTCGGCCCTCGATGTTGCGCCGGCCAGTGGACCCTCTAACCTAAACTATTCCAATATCATCCATTTGCCTATCCACCGAACATATGAACGCCCCCAAAGTAGGCGAGTCCACAACTGCTGCAGGCAGGGCATTCCACGCTGTCACCACCCTCTGTGTGAAGAACCTGCCTCTGACATCCGTCCTATAACTACCACCTCTTAATTTAAAGTTATGTCCCCTCGTGTTGGTCATCACCATCCGAGGAAAAAGGCTCTCACTATCCACCCTATCCAATCCCTTGATCATCTTATACGCCTCAATTAGGTCACCGCGTAACCTTCTTCTCTCTAATGAAAATAACCTCAGGTCCCTCAGCCTTTCCTCATAAGGCCTTCCCACCATACCAGGCAACATCCTGGTAAACCTCCTCTGCACCCTTTCCAATGCTTCCACATCTTTCTTATAATGCGGCGACCAGAACTGTACGCAATACTCCAAGTGCGGCCGCACCAGAGTTTTGTACAGTTGTAACATAACCTCACGGCTCCTAAATTCAATCCCTCTACCAATAAAAGCTAACACAGCGTACGCCTTCTTAACAACTTTATCAACCTGGGTGCCAACTTTCAAAGAGCTATGTACTTGTACCCCAAGATCCCTCTGCTCGACAACACTATTAAGGGTCCTTCCATTAGCCCTATATTTCATATGCTAGTTTCATATTTCATATGTTAGTAACTAACTAACAGTTAAGAAAAATACTGTGACTTATTCACAAACCAATATCTCTTTGTAAGTTATCTATTATTCTGAAACCATTTAAATACTTTCAGTATGAGGTGACATTACACAACTTTTGTCATGAAGACATGTTTGGATTTGCAGTTTGTTCACAGGACAAATAGTCAAGTTTGAGATGCGACTAGGTGATAAAGTTCTACCAGTAGAATGGAACTTTTTATTGCCTGCTTGACATTTATTTCAATTTATTCCTCAATAAGTTTTAAACTATTAAATAAATTTACTCATCAAATTTGGAAGAGAATCCTATGGAGGCAAAATTCTGTTCATAGTTCTGGGCATGATGCTGAAAACCTGGCTAGATATCAAGGTTAGAGAAGATACTGCACAGAAACTTGGCTTCATTTCATAATAAAATTGCCATAATTTAAAGGACATTAAACAACTTTAAAAACTGTTTTGTGATTTCAAAGAGTGCAAAATTCAATATCCCAATGTCTTAAGTCACTGCTAGCTTTTACTTGCTTAAAGTGTGCAGGACTCACACAACAATGTATATAATAAGTAATCGTAAAATGGGTGTTGCCACCATTTGGGACAAAGAACTACATCCCACATTTAATATAATGTCACAGACAAGTAAGTGAAGTTGTTTTTCTAGTCTTTCCAGAGATATTTTCTTGTGTTCTTCATAAAATATCACTTCTATAATACTTCGGTAATGGAGGACCAAAACTGGCAGGAGGATGTAATTATAACACAGTTTCCATTCTAATTGTTTACACAGATGTTTACAATGTAAAAAACCAAAAATATGTATATAATGTATAACTTTAAAGAGTCCTATCCCTCATTTTCTAACCCAACTGCACTTGACCATGAGTTCATAGAATTATAGCATCCCTACAGTGCAGAAAGTAGTTATTTAGCCCATTGAGTCTCAGTAGACTCTTTAAAATGGACAGCTGCCCCTTTGTCCTATTCCTATAATCATGCATTTACCATTACCAATCCACTCAACCAATGTTTCTTTGAACATTAAAGGACAATTTAGCATGGCCAATCCACCTAACTTGCATATCTTTGGACTGTGGAAGGAAACCGAACCACCTGGAGGAAACCTATGTAGACATTGGGAGAATGTGCAAACTCCATAAAGACAGTCACTCAAAGATTGAATTGAACCCAGATCCATGGTGCTGTGAGGCATTGTGCTATCATGCAACTCCATGAGTATCAATCGGCAGATAGCCATACTTTAAAATTTCCCTTCCACCTCTTGATTTACAAGTATTACCGAAATGTCATTGTATCCTCTAGAATCAAGGGAGAAATAAAATATTTGTTCATTTCATTCACCATTTCCTTAGTATCTACTATTAATTCCCTATTGTCACTGTCTAACAGTCCAATACTCACTTTACTGACTCTTTTTCTTCTTACGTATCTGTAGAAATTCTTGCCGCCATGTTTACATTTTCAGCTAACTGCCTCTAATTTATTTCTCCTCAGTAACCTTTCAGTCATTCTTGGCCATTTTTTATATTCTGGCCAATCATCTGACCTGCCACTCATCTTTGCACAGTTTTGTACTTTTTCCTCAAATCTGATTTTCTCCTTTACCACTGTTGGTGGGTCACCCCTTAGAATTTCTCTCTGTAGTAGACATACACTTATTTTGAAACATCCCTTCAAATGTCTACGACTGCTTCTCTATTGATCAATACACTAGTCAAATATCCTAGTTCACTTCAGCAAGTTCATCCTTCATGCTCTTATTTAAGTTCAGAATACTCATTCCAATGCACACTTGTCCCTTTCAAACTGGATGGAAATTCAGTTATATTAATACTGCTGCTATCTAGGGGTGCCTTCACTCCAAGGTCATTAATTAATCTTGTCACATTGCATAATACCAAGTTTAACTTGCTCTCAGGTTGATTCCAGAATGTGCTGCTGTAATTCTCCGGATGGAATGCCATGAACACTTCATCCAAGCTGCTAGTGCCTTTCTGATTTTGCGAGTTTGTATGCAGATTAAAATCACCCATGATTATAGAACATAGAACATTATAGCGCAGAACAGGCCCTTCGGCCCTCGATGTTGCGCGGACCAATTAGGAACAAGCAGTGACCCTCTAACCTAAACCATTCCCTTTTCATCCATAAACTTATCTACTAACCTCTTAAACGCCACCAAACTTGGCGCACCTACAACTGACGCAGGCAAGGCATTCCATACCCTTACCACCCTCTGGGTAAAGAACCTACCTCTGACATCTGTCCTAAAACCACCACCCCTTAATTTAAAGCTATGTCCCCTCGTGCTAGCTTTCTCCATCCTAGGAAAAAGGCTATCACTGTCCACCCTATCTAAACCTCTAATCATCTTATATGTTTCAATAAGGTCTCCTCTTAGCCGCCTTCTTTCTAACGAAAACAACCTCAAATCCCTCAGCCTCTCTTCATAAGACCTGCCCTCCATACCAGGCAACATCCTGGTAAACCTCCTCTGTACCCTCTCCAATGCCTCCACATCTTTCTTATAATGTGGGGACCAGAACTGCACACAATACTCCAAGTGTGGCCGCACTAGAGTTTTGTACAGTTGCAACATGAAGTTGCGGCTCCGAAATTCAATCCCTCTACCAATAAAAGCCAAGACTCCATATGCCTTCCTAACAACCTTCTCGACCTGACTGCCTACTTTCAGGGATCTATGCACATACACACCAAGATCCCTCTGTTCATCTAGACTACTAAGAATCCTACCATTCGCCCTATACTCTACACATTTATTATTTCTGCCATAGTGCATTACCTCACACTTCTCCACATTAAACTCCATTTGCCACCTCTCGGCCCAGCTCTGCAACTTGTCCAAGTCTCTCTGCAAACTATAACACCCCTCTTCACGATCTACCACTCCACCGACTTTAGTGTCATCTGCAAATTTACTAATCCATCCTTCAATACCCTCATCCAGATCATTTATAAAAATTACAAACAGTAGGGGCCCCAAAACAGACCCCTGAGGTACACCACTTGTCACCGAACTCCACGATGAATATCTCCCATCAACCACCACCCTCTGTCTTCTATCTGCTAGCCAATTCCTAATCCAATTAGCTAAATCCCCCTCAATCCCATACATCTGCATTTTCTGCAGAAGCCTTCCATGGGCCACCTTATCGAACGCCTTACTAAAGTCCATATATACCACATCAACTGCCTTACCCCCATCCACCTCTTTAGTTACTTTTTCAAAAAACTCAATGAGGTTAGTAAGGCACGACCTACCCTTCACAAAACCATGCTGACTATCCCCAATCATTTCATTTCTCTCTAAATAACTATAAATCCTATCCCTAATAATTCTCTCCAATACTTTGCCCACAACAGAAGTAAGACTCACCGGCCTATAATTCCCCGGAAAGTCTCTCTTCCCCTTCTTGAACAATGGGACCACATTCGCTATCCTCCAGTCTTCCGGCACTATACCCGTAACCAACGACGACCTGAAGATCAGAGCCAGAAGCTCTGCAATCGCCTCTCTCGCCTCCCAGAGAATCCTAGGGTAAATCCCGTCCGGCCCAGGGGACTTATCTAACTTCAAACCCTCAAGAATATCTAGCACATCCTCCTTATCTACTTCAATACTTTCCAGTTTGCAACCCTGTATCCCAGTGTTCTCCACAACTACATTTACATCTCCCTGCGTGAATACCGAAGAGAAATATTTGTTCAGTGCCTCTCCAATCTCTTCAGGCTCCACGCACAACTTCCCACTGCTGTCCATGACTGGCCCTAACCCATCTTCTATTCTTAACATATCTAAAGAAAGCTTTAGGATTCTCCTTGATCCTATCAGCCAAAGTCTTCTCGTGTCTCCTTTTAGCTCTCCTTCATTAACCTGCTTTATTAACCTTTATTTATTGCCATTCCTTTATCACACGCATCCAATACTTCTTCTTGCATACTTTGTACTGCATTGTATATAACATTAAGGAGCCTGTAGACCACTCCTAATGGAGACTTCTTTATTACTATTCCTCATTTCCACCTGATTCTATATCCTAACCTCAGGAATTGAGGTCATATCTCACTATTGCACTAATGCCATCCTTGATCAACAGTGCTATCCCTCCACTTTTACCTTGGTAGCTATTCTTCTTGAATGTTATATACTTCTCAATGCTTAAGACACAATCCTTGTCGTCCTGCAGCCATATTTCTATAATGGCTCAGATTGTATTTCCTTATTTCAAAGAGCGCCATCAATTAATTTATTTTGTTAAGAGTTCCATGCACATTCAGAAATAGAGTCTTGTCTTTGTTATCTTTGTAATATCTAGTCATGACTATTGGTTTATTCTTATGTTTTATCTCTGGCCCTTCCAGCTATTTTGTAATCCTTATTTCCCTTCTTACTATTATGGTCTCCTTACTTGAATTTATCCCTTGATTAGCTGCACCTACACAAGCTTGATCCTTCACCCTTGTTTAGTTTAAAGACCTCTCTGCTTCCCTACTTACGGGAGTTGCAAGAACACTTGTCCCAGCATGGCTTAGGTGTTCAAAATTCCAACGGTGCAGCCTCCACTTTTACTAGCACCAGTGCCTCACAAATCAGAACCCAGGTCCCCCACACCAGTCTTTGAATCACGTATTAATTTCCCTAATCTTAAAAGTTTTAAAGTCGATTTATTTGTCTCAAGTAAACCTTACATTGACATTTACATTACACTGTTAATGTAAGCCTTACCTGTGACTAATAAATAAACTTTAATGAAGTTACTGCTCCCTAATGTTATATACAACGTAGTAGAAAGTATTCAAGTAGTAGTATTGGATGCTTGTGATAAAGGAATGGCAATAATCATGGGTGATTTTAATCTGCATACAAACTCGCAAAATCAGATAGGCACTAGCAGCTTGGATGAAGTGTTCATGGCATTCCAGCCGGACAGTTACAGCAGCACATTCTGGAATCAACCTGAGAGCAGGTTAAACTTGGTATTATGCAATATGACAAGATTAATTAATGACCTTGGAGTGAAGGCACCCCTAGGTAGCAGCAGTGTTAATATAACTGAATTTTCCATCCAGTTTGCAATCCTTTCAGCCTCTGTCTTACTCAGTTGATGAAAGATACTGCCATTTCAGGCAGTTCTCTACTTAACAAGCTAGCCTAAATTATTTGAAGATTAGTATTATATCTGATTTTGATTCTTAAATCGATAGTTAATACTGAAAAGCACTTACTAAAGTTTACCATATATGGTCTCTGTATCATTTAGGCATAGTCGCCTGTCTCCTAGCACACACTTTACAAATTTACCATGAAGGGCTGTAAGCAACATAGATAAGAGCATAACATTAAAAAGAGATGTTGTTAGGTAAGAAATTAAAAACTATTTGCATCGTTTTTGTCTATGTCAGCGAATAAGAGTTCATCCATTTGTAAAGAGTAGAACCGGTAATTTCTAAATAGTAAAATGTGAGAAACATTGGCAGCCCAGATACATAGATCATTAAAATATCAAGTACGGATAGAGAAAACAATCAAAAAAAAAATTAATGAAATGCTAACTTCTGATGTTAGAAGACTAGAAGGGGATAAACATCATGCTTCATATAAAGGAAATACTAGTTAGAGCACACCTGGAAAACTTCCAGGCACCTAACATTAGGAAGGATGCATTGGAGGGAGCACAGTGATGTTAATCTAGATTCACATTTGGAGAGATTACATAAAGTAAGAATTTTGAAACAGTGATTTGATGTTTTCTAGATATTAAGATGAACGGATAAGAGTAGTTAAGAGAAGCCATTTCCACTTAGGGAGTCTAGGACTGGGCAACATTAATAAGCCTTTTTATTCAAAGGTCTTAAGGTACAGGTGGAAAGAAAAAAAGGAGATATTTTACCAAATCTTTTAGTCTTACATTCATCAGGACAATTCACAGGAATACCAATGCAAGGAAAACAACAAATATATATTAAATGAGATGAGAGTGCACGAGGCGTTGCCTTGGAGAATGCACCAATTGATGGTGACTGACGATTATCTGTCAAGCATCATTTGAAATTTAAATCAGGCAGCTTGACTTGCCTTGAAGAATGGTTGTCACTTAGTTTATTGAATGAAAAAGGTGCAATGCGTGTACGTGTTCTTTCTTTATGCCCTACACATTAATAAGCAAGCCGATCTTAAATTGGTCGCCAGTGTAAATCTTAGTAATGTAAGAAATAGGAGCAGGACTAGGCCATCCAGCCCCTCGAGCCTGCCCCGCCATTCAATAAGATCATGGCTGATCTGCAGTGGTTCAGTACCACTTTCCCGCTTTCTCCCTGTAATCCTTAATTCCCTTGTCAATCAAAAACCTATCCATTCTTGACTTAAATATATTCAGCGAGGAAGCCTCCACCACTTCCACAGGCGAAGAATTCCAAAGATTCTCCACCCTTTGAATGAAGAAATTCCTTCTCAACTCTGATCTGAACCTTCCCTCCCTAATTTTGAGGCTGTGCCCTCTAGTCCTGCTATCTTTGCTAAGCGGGAAGAATCTCTCAATCTCTACACTATCCATCCCTTTCATTATCTTATACGTCTCCATAAGATCCCCTCTCAGCCTTCTAAACTCCAAAGAGTACAAACCTAGCCTATTTAGTCTCTCCTCATAATCCAATGCCCTCATCTTCGGTATCAGCCTAGTGAACCTTCTCTGCACCCCCTCCAAGGCTAATATATCCTTCCTCAAATGCGGCAACCAAAACTGCATACAGTACTCCAACTGCAGCCTCACCAGTACCCTGTACAGCTGCAAAAGTACCTCCCTACTTTTATATTCTATCCCCCATTCAGGATTATGAGTACATTGAGGATTATTTAGCCGATATTATCCACTCACAGATTTGCATCTAACATTGGACACTATGTTTTGAATTTTGCAAGCATGGACTGGTTGTATACAATCTGTACCTTGCCCGTTCCAAAAATAAAAGAGACAAGCGGTTTAATATGATGCACCAGTCTTTGGGGTGTATGGCTACATACTAGACATCACACTGGCAATGAAATTCATACACCATATTAATTTGTGCGTTAAGCAAGAAGTCTTTTTGCCTTGAGGGCAGCACCTTGTTAGTGATGAATGCCACTTGTGTTGCTACTGGATAAAAGGAGCATGAAACAATTAGCTTCATCTATTGCTCAATTTTCAGCAATACTTTGCCTTTCTTTGTCATCTGAGGTAGACTGGGCATGAAAAACACAGCTGCCAGACTGGGCTTGCAGCAGGTACTGAGAACGGACTTTGCCCTTACCAAACTATCATAACAATAGCACAAAGCCCCATCTTCACAAGCACAGACAGATACACTCCTCTATATTTTATGCATAGCCACTGCACTAAATGGGAAAGATTCAGAACATAACAGATCAAAACTGAACATCTTATGCTCTGGGCCATTAGCAGCAAAATTGCATTATACTATAACCTACAACTTTATGGACTAACATATTCCTCACCTACTATTATAATCAAACCAGGGATCAATTAGGGAGCAGGATAGATGAGCACATCAAGGGCAAATAAAAGCAAAAGACTGTGGACGCTGGAATCTGAAACAAAAACAATGAATGCTGGTAAATCTCAGCAGGTCTGACAGCATCTGTGGGAAAGAATAGAGGTAAATCTGGATGACTCAGAAGATTTTGTGACAAAGGGTCATCCTGACTCAAAACTTTAGGCCTAAGCAATTGTGGAGAAAGAAGTCAGACTTGCTGAAATTTTTTAGATTTTTCTGTTTTTATATCATGAGCAACACTAGGCAGAATCAAAAATGACTTGGTAACCTGGTGAAACTACGACACAGGACGACTTGCATGCTTAACAACAGAAGCAGTTTGTTATCCAGAGTGCTAAGCGATATCATAACCACCAGATCAGATCAAAACTCTACAATCCTGCACATCCAGTAGTAGGAGAGGAGACTGAGCTCAGCAGAGTGTCTTTCAGGGGTCCAGGAAAATCAGCATATCAACTACAGCACTCTCACTGTAGACTGGTTGTCTCTCCATATACATGAAATAGATAGAGTTTACTTATTAGTCACAAGTAAGACGTACCTAATACTGCAGCCAAGTTTACTATGAAATTCCTAGTCGCTATAGTCTGCCGCCTGTTTTGGTCAACGCATCTAACCAGCATGTCTTTTAGAATGTGGGAGGAAACTGCAGCACTCAGAGGAAACCCAAGCAGATGAGGGGAGAACACACAAACTCCACACATACAGTGACCCAAACTGGAAACTGAACCCAGGTTCCTATCGATGTGAAGCAGCAGTGCTAACCACTGTGCTACATAGCACAGGCAAAGGTGGATGTTTCACTGTATCTATCAACAGGACACAGCTGAATATCTTGCTAACAATACCAAAATTGTAATAAAGACATGATTAAGTGACCATTGTCTGAATGGATATTCCATCCATCTACCACTACAGATCATGACATTACCAACGGGATGAGATTAAATGGCTATTGTCTTGGGCCTACCTCTTCGTATAAATAAATAATTTACTGGTGTGTGTGACTCAGAACAATCAACTTTACTAAAAGTTGTAAGGTAGCACTGCTGCTTCACAGCTCCAGGGCCCTGGGTTCAATTCTGGTGTGGGTCACTGTCTGTGTGGAGTTCGCACATTCTCCTCGTGTCTGCGTGCAATTCCTTCGGGTACTCCGGTTTCCTCCAAAGGATGTGTGGGTTAGGTTTATTGGCTATGCTAAGAAATTGCCCCTGCGTGTCCAGGGAGGTGTAGGTTAGAGAGATTAGTGGATATAACATGTAGGGCTATGGGGATAGGGCCTGGGTGGGACTGTGTTTGGTGCAGACTCGATTGGCCAAAGGTCCTCATTCTGCACTGTAGGGTTTTATGTTTCTATAAAATGCCTTATAAAAAAGGCTGACTGTAAACAATTGAACTGAGTAAACTGAAGGAGCCTTAGGAATTTTCCAGTTCTCTTCTCATTATCGATAACAAGACAATAAAGGATCCATCACTTGTGAACGGTGTCTGAATATCTTTCGAGCACCAACAGTCATGAATAGTGGTAGATTCCGTGAATATCTCCATGTAGATAGTTCTGTAGCAATCTTCAACACTACTGGTGAGATGTTGTCAAGGCCCATATTTTTGCTGCATCCAAGTTGCTCCTTGATAACGATTCAAATTAACTGAAAACTAGTATCTGTGATGGTGGGTTTCTCAAGAGAAAGACTTGTGCTCCAGAACTAGTTGGATGGGGGTGTTCACGCCTCATCTCCAAGGGTGGCAGATGGTACAATGGTTAGCACTGCTGCATCACAGCACCAGGACCCGGGTTTGATTCCCGGGTTGGGTCACTGTCTGTGCAGATTCTGCACATTCTCCCTCATGTGTGCGTGGATTTCCTCCGGATGCTCCAGTTTCCTCCCACAATGTGAAAGACATGTTTATTAGATGCATTGGCCATGCTAAAATTCTCCCTTAGTGTAGACAAACGGATGCTGGAGCGTGGCAAGGGGGTTTTCACAGTAACTTCATTGCAGTGTTAATGTAAGCCAATTTGTGACTTTAATAAATAAATCATTCCCAATGATGGCATTGTCAAGTACATGAATGCAAAAGACAAGGTTGGTTAGCAATCAACAAGATAAAAGTGCTGAGTCCATCTCGAGATTCCCAACTAGATTCCTGAACAGTAAACAGCATTTTATCGGTGTTTATGGTGTGGTATTGTCACTGGATTAGCAATCCAGAAGTCAGAGGAAATGCTCTGGGACCCAGGTTTGAATTCCCTATGGCAGATAGTGACATTTGAATTCAATAGAAACCCTGGAATTAAATGTCTATAAAACCCAACTGGTTCACTAATGTCAATTCGGGAAGGAAGCCTGCTGTCCTTCCCAGATCTTTGATTTGATTTATTGTTAAAGTATTAGTATACAGTGAAAAGTATGACTTATTGCATGATTTCTTGCATGGTAAACAAACAAAGCATATCATAGAGAAGGAAAGGGGAGAGTGCAGAATGTACAGTCATAGCTAGAGTGTAGAGAAAGATCAACTTAATATGAGGTAGGTCTATTCAAAGTCAGATGGCAGCAGTGAAGAAACTGTTCTCGAGTTGGTCTGGCATATGCATGACTCCAGATCCACAGTAATGTGGTTGACTTTGAAATGCCTAGGACAGGAGCTTCCAAACTGAGTTCCCTGAAAGCCTCCCTTCTGCGGGAGGCCAGGCTGACCTATATAATGGGTTTTCCAGAATCCAGCCTCTGATTGGTTGAGCTGGGAATGGTACAAGTCTCAGATTGCATAGATCAGGAGGGGAAAAGGGAAGGGCAGTTAAGCTGCGATGGGGTTGAAGGTGAAAAAGGAATGGAGAAGGGTGGTCCAAAATGATCATAAGAAATAAAAACAGGAGTAGGCCATTTGATCCCTTGAGTCTCTTCCACCATTCAATCCCTTGAGTCTCTTCCACCATTCAATAGAATCATGGCTGATCTGACATTCCTCATGCCCTTTCTCCATAACCCTTGATTTCTCAACTGATTAAAATTCCATTAAATATGCACAAACACAATGCCTCACAGCTCTCTGTGATAAGGAGTTACGAAGACTTTAAATGCTCGAAAAAAGAGATTGCTCCTCACCTCAGCCTTAAATTGGCATATTCTGAGACTATGCCCTCTGGTCCTACACCCTCCCATGAAGGGAAACATCCTCTCAGCATTTACCATGTCAAACCTGTTAAGAATCCTAGATGTTTCAATGAGATCACTTCTCATTCTTCTAAATTCCTATGAGTGGAGTCCCAATCTGTTTAATCTATCATAAGACAATCCCTTCACACCAGGAATCATGCTAATGAACCTTCTCTGAATTGCCTCCAATTAAATATCTTTTCTTAAATAAGGAGTTCAAAACTGCTCACATTTCTACAGATGTGATCTCACCAGTATCTTGTACAGTTTTAGCAAGATACTCTTTTTCTCCCTACTCTTTTTCTCCAACCTTACTCCCCCCTTGAAATAAGGGCCAACATTCCATTAGCCTTCTTGGTTACTTGCTGCACCTGTGTTCTAGCTTTCTATATTCCATGCACAAGTACCACCAAGTCCTTTTGTGTTGCAGCTTTCTGCAGTTTTTCTCAATTTAAATAATACTGTTTGTGGCATGACGGTGCAGCACAGTGGATAGCACTGCTATATCACAAAGCCAGGGACTTTTCATAAAGCCAAGAATTCCAGCCTTGGGTAACTGTGTGGAATTTGTACATTCTCCTCGTATCTGCATGGATTTACTCTGTATTGGCAATACCAAATTGCCCTTTAGTGTCTCAAAATCTGTAGGTTAGGGGGATTAGCAGGGTAAATATGTGGAGTTTACAGGAATAGGGCCTGGGTAGGATGCTCTGTAAGAGTTGGTGCAAACTTGGTGGACCAAATTGCCTCTTTCTGCACTATAGGGATTCTATGATTTTGGTTTCCTCTCCAAAGTGAACAACGTCACATTTTCCCTCAAAATGCTCTATTTGCCTACTTAAACTATCAATATCTCTTTGTAAACTGTTTACATTCCTCCCGCAACTTGCCTTTCCAACTATTTTTGTATCATCTGCAAATTTGGCTACAGTACCAGCGCTGTTCTCTGTGAAACTCCACCTGAAAAAAATCCTGATTATCAATGTTTCTTGCCCATTAACCAATTCCCTACCCGTGCCAAATATATTGTAAATATGGTTAGGTCTATAGTGGTAAGGAAACAGAGTGGTAGTTGTGCCCAAGGCCTGGAGCAAAGTAGCAGAAAACTCCCCCAATTACAAGTGATAAAGATGTTTATATTAAATGTATATATGTAAGAAATAGTAAAGGCTATCAATTAGGTAGCCTAATTGGGTAGGTGGTGAGATCAGCAAATTTGCTGATGACACTAAGATGCTTGGATTGGCAGGTACAGAGGAGCAGTGCCAGGCAATACAACAGGACATAGATAGGTTGGTAGACTGGGCAGATAGATGGCAAATGGAATTTAATCCGGATAAATGCGAGGTGATGCATTTTGGCCGGAAAAATGTAGAAGAGAGTTATAGGATAAAAGGTAAAACTATTCGGAGCATAGAGACGCAGAGAGACTTGGAGGTGCAGGTTCACAAGTCTCTGAAGGTGCCTTCACAGGTGGAGAAGGTGATAAAGAAAGCGTATAGTATGTTAGCTTTCATAGAAAAGGGTATAGAATACAAGAGTAGGAGTTTGATGTTGCAATTGTACAGAACGTTGGTTAGGCCTCACTTGGAATACTGCGTCCAGTTCTGGTCGCCGTACTATCGGAAGGATGTGGAGTCCTTGGAGAGAGTGCAGAGGAGGTTTACCAGGATGCTGCCTGGTATGGAAGGACTGTCTTATGAGGAACGATTGAATAGACTGGGGTTGTTGTCCCTTGAAAGACGTCGGCTTAGAGGGGATCTAATAGAGGTGTATAAGATTATAAGGGGTATAGATAGAGTAAATGGTGGTAAACTTTTTCCACCTTCAGAAATGGATAGGACGAGGGGTCATGGCCTTAGGGTGAGGGGGGCTATGTATAAGACGAATATTAGAGGGCAGTTTTTCACACAAGGGGTAGTGGGGGTGTGGAATGCACTGCCGAGTAAGGTGGTGGGAGCAGGCACGCTAGGGCTGTTTAAGGGTCTCTTGGACAGCCACATGAGCGTTATGCAGATAGAGGGATATAGTAGGCCTGTTTAACTATGGCTTTTTTTTCCACAGGTAATTCGGTCCACACTTGACCAACAAGGAGCATGCATTCGGCAGGTGGTGCGAGGACAGCTCTTGGATGTTGATTCATGGGTTGCCTGGTGCTCATGTCGTAAATGAGTGCTTTATCTGGACCATCTGAAGGGCACCATGACAGCTCAGTGACTATCGCTGTAGCTGTGCAGACACTTCGAATTGGGCTGGTGTCTGCGGGAGTTTGCGTGTTCTCCCCGTGGTTGCGTGGGTTTTCTCCGGGCGCTCCGGTTTCCTCCCACATCCAAAAAATTCGCTCTTAGGCTGATTGGGAAACAAATTGTCCCTACATTGAGACTCTTCCATATTAGGAATAACCTAAAATTAGAATAGGATAATGGAATTGTTACTACATAGTTATGACGGCAGCACGGGCTCGTTGGGCCGAAGGGCCTGTTTCCCGTGCTGTGTCGCTCTAATCTAATCGCTCTAATTACGTTTTTGTATATCTTAGTACAATGGGTACAAACAAACATAACAATATTTCTCAGGAGTTCCTTCAGTATACGTGGAAAGTCAAAAGGGTTCCGTAGCTGAAAAGTTTCCGAAACCTTGGCATAGCAAGTTCAAGGGCAATTAGGGATGAGCAATAAATACTAATCTTACCAGCAACACCCACACCTCATTTAAGCCTTATAGTTCCGTGTATACAGCTACACGGAATCGAGTCGTTTTGTACGTACAGCTCACGCTTTTTAACTACAATCAGCAGGTGGGAGAATTCGACAAAAATTTTCATTCGACGATTTTTTGTTTGTACAATTAGTTGCCACAAAATTAACATTAACCCTTAATGTCACAATCATTAATTTTCTCCACGTTGTTATTATAACTCCGGCAAATTTAAGGTCCCACTTCTATAGAATTTTTTTTGTTCATCGCACACTGAGGCTAGAAAATAAAAGATGCATCAAAAATAGCAGAATCTTTAAAAATACATACCTCGATTCCCTTTTTTTCATAATTATGGCGACTCCTCGCTAGTTCCGGAATATAAATATTTATATATACATATATATTTCCTGCATCCGGAGGAACCAAATACTAAAGAGCAGCAGAAAATGATGATACCTGGAAGGGACGTATTAGCCGTTAGCACCGTATAACTTGCGCTGAGTGGTGTTGCACTACTGCAAGCACAGTCAACTCACCACCCAATCTATGGCAGCAGGATGAAAGAACACACCTGATACCGCGACCTTCGTTGTAAGCAATAAGTGGACAACCTGAGGGAATTGTAGTTCCTGTGGACGCCTCCAGTCTATGGACTACAATTCCCAGAGGGATTAGGGACCAGGCGCATGCCCAGTGAAGACGGCGGTTTAACGTTTCAAAATGGCGGTAGTTTTGAGAGCATTCTGGAATCGTTGGCACTGTCAGTTAAACCGCCGCTTTCGCGTACGCTAGATAGGTGCTACTAACTGTTCGCTTCTGGATGTATCGCTGATAGTTAGCGATTGTAAGTTACCTCTGGAATTTTAAACTAATATATTGCGAACTAGGACTTATTCCGGCGACGATCATGGTGTGTGAGACATTCTTGGAGCGACTCTTGATATTTCCTTAGCTGTTTTCGTGCTTATGTCTTCAGTTTGTATTAATGTTGAAGCTGTGAACATCATTATAAATTCAAGACCGGTGGGAGGCTTTGACAGTATTTGCTGATGAAATCACCAAGTAGCGATTTAACAAAAGACCAACTCGTCAGAGCTGAAAAATAAGCGATGGACTGATGCGATAATACCATAAGCGCAATGGGTCATCTTACGACGTTGTAGGTGCTATATCTCAAATTAAGTTGTTTGTTTCAAAAACTTCTGGTGACTATTGATACTATTTTAGAACGTGGTGATGTTTTATTGGCTGGTTCAGGTATGTGTGATTGAAAAATAATGGAAATGGTTGATAAGGGTTATATGGTCCATGATATGTATGTAGACGGTCGGTTAAGAGTACCACGTAATGTCCTTGTTAGCAAATTTTAAAAACGATTTAATTAATTACGTCATGAGATGTAAGTGATGAAATATTGACATGAATAGCTTTTTCATGCCTTTTCATATAAGACAATGAGACATTGGAACAGAAATAGGCCATTCAGCTCAGCAAATCTGCCCTGCCATTCATCAGTCTATCTCAGCCTTGAATAGACGTAGTCTTAATTTATTCATTAGTAACACAAGTAGGCTTATATTAACATTGCAATGAAGTTGGTGTGAAAATTCCCTAGTCACCACACTCTGCATGTTCAGCTACTTTTGAGGGAGAATTAAGTACGGCCAATGCACCTAACCAGAGTGTCTTATGTACTGTGGGAGGAAACTGGAGCGTACATGGGGAGAGCATGCAAACTCCACGTAGACAGTGACACAAGCCAGGAATCAAACCTGTGTTCCTGGTGCTGTGAGGCCATGATGTGGAGATGTTGGCATTGGATTGGGGTAAGCACAGTAAGAAGTTCAACACCAGGTTAAAGTCTAAGCACAAGCCATAAGCTTTTGGAGCGCTGCCCCTTCATCAGGTGAGTGGAAGTTGTGTTCACAAACAGGCCATATAAAAACACAAACTCAATTCACAAAATAACGGTTGAATGCGAGTCTTCACAGGTCATCAAGACTTAAAGACAATGTGAATGGAAAGAGGGTTAAGCACATGTTGAAGAGATGTGTATTGTCTCTAGCCAAGGAAATTAGTGAGATTTTGCAAGCCCAGGTAAGTCATGGAGATTACATCCTTTCCTGCAGCATGTCAGGTAGACAGTGTTGGCTGAGTTGCCAATGTTGTCAACGTGATATGCTGAGGAAAGGATGTCCTGAGGCATGGTACATTGGGGAGACCATGCAGATGCTACGACAATGGATGAATGAACACTGCTCGACAATCATCCGGCAAGAGTGTTCTCTTCCTGTTGGGGAACACTTCAGTGGTCACAGGCCTCTCATCGTCAAGTAAGTGTACCCAAGGCGGCTTTCATGACGCACTGCATTGCAGAGTCACTGAGCGGAGACTGATAGCCAAGTTCCACTCAAATGAGGATGGCCTCAACTGGGATCTTGGCTTCATGGCACACCATCTGTAACCCCCACGAATTGCCTGGGCTTGCAAAATTTCACTAACTCCCTGGCTGAAGACAATGCACATCTCTTTAACCTGTGCTTAACCCTCTCTCCACTCACATTGTATCTTTTAAGACTTGATTACCTGTAAAGACCCACATTTCAACCATTATTTTGTAAATTGAGTGTGTGTCTTTATATGCACTGTTTGTTTGTGAACAGAACTCTCACTTGCCTGATGAAGGGGCCGCACTCTGAAAGCTTGTGGCTTGTGCTAATAAAATAAACCTGTTGACTTTAACCTGGTGTTGTGAGACTTCTTGCTGTGAGGCAGCAATGCTAATCACTGTGCCGCCATGCCACCCTCTGAGCAGGAACTTCAGTCATCAAGAATCTGATGTAGCATGCTGATCTCTAGGATCTGTGAACAGAGCAGGCAATGTTATTTCCTTAACCAAACTTAACTACTTAATACCAAAACTTGAAGAGAAGAAGGAAAAAGTGGACAGCAACTTTCTGGTTTTTGTTCAACTATGTGTTTAGCATGTAGCCCTTTAAAGATGCTGTCATAGTATTGAGTACTATGGCCTCACTGTCATTTCTACTCCAAGATCGGGATAACAAATATTATAACTCTGCATGCATCCTACATCTGAACCTGACTTTGGAGTTATGGTCTAGGACAATTATCTGGAAATTTAAGGCTGTGCATTATGCTGACCCCTGTGAAATTATCTGAACATTGCCTGCAAAAGGTTGCCATTTTCAACATTTGAATTGCAAAAGTTGTTGTGGGTGCTACTATTTTCTCTACATTTTAGGAAAATTGGTTACATATGTAAAAATATCCTTTATATCTGAAGGAAAGTCAGTGTTGAGCTAGGAGATGAAAACACTACAGTAGGATTCATTTTTAGTTGCTGTAACAGAGCTCCTGCGGGGATAATCAAAATGTTAGTCTCTGCGGACTGGACTGTTGGTTCAAAAATATGAAACCCAGCCACAATAATAACTACTTCCTTTAATTATTTAACATATTTACATACAGTTAAGTATCCTGAGATGCTCCACAGAAGGGCAGAATAAATTTGGCTCCAAGCTTCATAGGAGATGTTAGGAAGATTAGCAAATGTTCAAAGGCTTTGTCTTAAAGGAGAAGAGAGGCAGAAAAGTTCAGGGTGAAAGTACCAGAGATGGAGCTAAAGTTGCTGAATGTACTGTTGCCAGTATTTGAATAAATATAACCAGAGATGTGCGGTGAACAAAGTTCTGGGGTGAGAGTGGTGGTTATATGTCTGAAATAGGGATGCAGAGGGATTTCTAAATATGAATGAGACCTGCTGGACCAGGAGCCAATGTAAATCAGAGGGAACATTGATGGGACTGGATATGAGTCAAGGTACAGGCATCAGAGTTTCGGATGATGTCAAATTTTGGAGGGATGGTGGCTGGGAGAATATTGGAATGGCCAAGTCCAGAGGTGACAAAAGGCATGGCTTTAAAGCAGATAAATAATGTCACAGAGGTGAAATAGGCCATCTTTGTGATATTGTGGATATACAGTTGGAAGTTCGGCTCTGAATATCCTTCTGTGAAACATCTCAGGATACTTAATTGATATGTAACTATGACAAATAATTAAAGAAAATAGTTATTCTTGTGGCTGGGTTTCAGGTTAAATAGAATGCTAACGTTGTGGCTGGTCTAAGGGTTGAAGGGGGGCAGTTATTGTTAGGAGATAGACTGCTGTTCAGAGATGTGTCCATCAATAAACTATCTGTGTGGAGTTTGCACATTCTCGCCATGTCTGCGTGGGTTTCCTCCCACAATCTGGTTAGGGGCATTGACCCAAACAGGCACCGGAGTGTGGCGGCTAGGGGAATTGCACAGCTACTTCATTGCAGTGTTAATGTAAGCCTTACTTGTGACAGACAAACTGTATACAAATATTTTAATGATGTTGAATATCTCAAATTTAGGCACAATTTTAACTTTCATTTGCTTGGAAACCTAGCCTTAAGGCAATCAGAAAATGTATCAACTGAAGTTAGATGAGAAAGGCTAGGTCCATCAGGTAAGTATCTTTACAGCACTGCCTGTGAGCCACAGCAATGGCTGTGCCGTGGCCCTGTAATTCTTCAAGCAAACATATTTCCACTTGTGAAATCCACCTCTCTTTACATTCCAAATCTACTAGCTCTGCAACCTTCTTTTTCTCTCTACCAAAAATTCTTTCTCTCAATGTGCTCTTAGCTCACTATGTTCTTCTCTCCCCCTCCCCCCCAACTTGATATTGCCCTACTTTTTGAATTCCCAGTGCCAGTTGTTTACTATATCCTTGCTATTATATTTCACCATTAAGCAGTCATCTTGACAGCAATTATAATGCATTATAACCGTTACATTGAATCCCATCTGATAATTTTAAGCCCTAAAGTTCAATTTAGGTAAGTTCTTGGAATTTCAAAATTATTTGGAACAAGCATTCATTTTTAGCACTGATGCTTCACTTTCCATCATTCTCATAGCAAGCTTCTTTTTTTCATTTTGAGTAGGTGTTATAGCTTTTCTATGTTCTCAGTTAGAAAATTGCACACTTGGTTTGGTCTGGTTAGCTTTGTCAAGAAAAATATCATCATGAAGGTTTTGACCTTTTTAACAAAGCAAAGAACCGCCCAGTTCATGTTTCAATTCCTGAACTCCATTCTTTTTCATGGCTGCAGACCTTCTACTGTCCCACATCTGAAAATAAAGTCTCAGCCAGCCATATAGTTGAACTATTGTCCTCCTATTTAAATAAATTCTCTGATCTCCACATTAACCGAACTAATAAGCAGATCTTGAAGCAGATCACAGAACTCTGTCCACTACTTTTACACTAAATTTAAAGAGATGTTTCAGAATAATACAATCTTATTAACAACTCGTGTTTGTAACAGTTTCCTTTATCCAGTTGTGCTGGGGCTAGCTGGACCATCCCCAGATAACAAAATTAAATTTTGTATAGAACAGAGATAGTTAGTCTTACAAAGTTCTACTTATTGGATAATTTCAGAGCTTTTGGAGGAATTTGGTTTGAATTTTAATCTAATTCTGCCTTTTGAGAGAAGTAACGTCTTTTAATTTTTGCAGAATTGTGAACTGCTTGGGATCTTAGAGCAAGAATTTAAGATTTTTCCATGATCAAGACAATTTGATGGAAAATTTTAAAATGTCTGCAGTAATGAACAATGAAGGACAAAATTTCTTGGCTGAGTGGACAACAAATGTTACTCGTGCAGGAGTAATATTGAATGCTCCTTTTTGCTTCAATGATACCAACACATCTGCTCATGAATGTAGAAATGCTGATGATTCATTCATTGCACAGTTTGTTCCACTTCAGTTCTCAAATAGCAGCAGTTGCACCAGCATTGATTCTCTTCGTGATGAGCCTCTTCTGAATGCGAACATACCAAATGGAAAGGAGAAAACTGCTTTTAATATTAAAAATTCATTAACTTCAAATCTTCACTCAAATATGATACAACATACATTTTCATCCCAAAATGGCTTATTGTACTGTAACAATGAAGCAGTGAAGCAAGCTGAAGAAAAAATCACCTGCAATAATGCTCTCATACAAAGACTTGAACAGGTGTGTACAATAAAAATTTATGTAATCCATTCTGCACATTGTCATCCAACATAGCAGCTATCTTTGTCAATGGCAAAAGTTAAGTTTAATCGGAAGTAAATATTTTCTGAATATTTTGGTAACTTTTTTTGAATCAATATTGTCATCTTTGGGTTATAATTAAAGAGTCACCAACTATAATAAAAGCAAAATACTGTGAATGTTGGAAAAACTCTGTGGGTCTGGCAGTATGTGTGAAGAGAGAAACAGAGTTAATATTTCTGGTCCAACATGACTTCTTTGGAGCTGTCAAACCTGTTGAATTTTTCCAGTACTTTTTATTTTTATTGAAGTCTCTGACTATAATGGCCTGCAACTTCTTGGCTCCTCAGCATTGGATTTGTGGGTACTTCAAAGATTTATTGGAGAATCCCTCTCAGATATTCCCATAAAAGGATTTGTGCAGCAATTGTTCAGAAGCACTAACTTTTCCTCAACAGTTGCACTGTGCTGGTAATCATACAACAAAGTGATTTAAATTTGGATGGTTTTGTTTGTGTTTCTTTAAAAGTTATTCTGAAAAAGTTAGATATAAAACCATTTCTAACTTCAATATAACTTTACATACTGAGACCAGTCTCACATGGACACCTACTCGCACAAACATAACTGTCCACTCCAAGGCCGGTTCCCATCCACCTACCTTAGATACTATTGTCATTGGGATCTTTCAAAAACTCATCTGCTGTACGGCAGCCAGTATCTGCTTTTGCTCTGATTCTTTTGGATGTTGACACTGGATTGGGTACACACTACACTGGCTGAATCATATCTGGTTTGAGTCAGGAAAGTTGGGTAAGACGGGCACTGAAGCAATTTAGCGAAGGTAAGTGAGTGGCAATCTGATGCTGATTGACACTCCAAAGAATTTGCAGCTCAATATATTTTCTGTGTATTCTTAATTGATTATGATAATTTCATACAACAATGTGTTTTTGTTCCCCACCATTTTTCCTAGCCTTCGTATCTTTGAAAGATCCTGTTCCCAATTGAACTGTTTGTAGAAGCTTTGGCTCAGTGGCAGCATGTGAAATAGAAAGTTGTGGTTTCGAGCCCCACTTCAAAGACTTGAACATACAATCACAGCAGATATTTCAATTTGGTATTGATGTCTCATTCAAGACCCACCTGCTTCTTCAGATGGAAGAAAAGGATTTCAGGGCTTTGTTGGAAGAAGAGCAGGGGAATTCTTGCTTGTGTCCAGACCAATAGTTCTTTCTCACCGAATATCACAAAAACAGAATAATTGGTTATTTATCTCACTCGTATATGCAAATCGGCCATCATATTTCCCATTTTGAACGGTTTTGTATTTTATAAGTATTTCGTTAGCTATAAGGTGGTTTGGCACTTAAACCCACTTAGTTATCATCAAACTGGAAATGTATTCATATTGGTAAGAGAGGAGTTATTGAAATTTGTTGACACAAGTGAAAAAACTGAAAAAATACAGAATTGAATCAAAATTTTATAACAGAGTAATTGAAATGCTTTATATTTTTAAAAAAGACAAAAACTTGTGGCTTTTGCATCTTAAATTGTGCAATTTCTTATCCAGTTAAGAGAGTGGCAACAGGAAAAACAGGAGCAACTGAAGAAACAACATCAAGAACAGCTTCAGCGACTGGAGCATGAACAACAAACGCTACTTGGTCTTATTGGTACACAGCAAGGATTTACGGGTACAGAAGTTTGCACCTTTTTAAAAAAAAATGTTTTTGGTTATTTTATTGGTGGATACCATTCATTGAACACATCTGTTTGAAAATGATCACGTCACTTAATTGTTGCAAAAACTCAAATTGTGTTAATGTATGCTATATATAGAGAAAATTAATTTTAAGACATCAATCTCTGTAGGCCAATTGGATACAAAATTGTCTTGGTGACAGTCATTTGTTTTTCAAACTGGAGGCCTATGACCAGCAATATGCCTCAAGGATTGGTGCTAAGTCCACTGTTATTTGTCATTTATATTATTGATTTGGATGAGAATTTAGGAGACATTGTTAGTAAGTTTGCAGATGACACCAAGGTTGGTGGCATAGTGGACAGAGAAAAAAGTTATCATGGATTGCAACGGGACCTTGATCAATTGGGCCAGTGGGCTGATGAATGGCAAATGGAGTTTAATTTAGATAAACGTGATGCATTTTGCTGGACTGAGCCAGGGAAGGACTTACTCAGTTAATGGTAGGGTGTTGGGGAGAGTTATAGAACAAAGAGATCTAGGGGTACAGATTCATAGTTGTTTGAAAGTGGGGTCATGGGTGGATGAAACGGTGAAGGAGGCATTCAGCATGTTTTGTTTCATTGGTCAGAACGTTCAATACAGGAGTTGGAGTGTCTTGTTGAAATTATACAAGATATTAGGAAGGCCACACTTGGAAAACTGTGTACAGTTCTGGTCACCCTTTATAGAAAAGATAGCACTCAATAGAAAGATTGCAGAAAAGATTTACAAGGATGCTCCTGCAACTTGATGGTTTGAGTTATAAGGAGATGCTGAATAGCCTGGGACTTGTTTTCCTGGCATGTCGGAGGCTTAGGAGTGACCTTATAGAGGTCTATAAAATAACGAGGAGCATGGATCAGCTAGATAGTCAACACCTTTTCCCAAAAGTAGGGGAATCTAAAACTAGAGGGCACAAGTTTAAGGTGAGAGGGGAAAGATACAAAAGGGTCCAGAGGGGCAATTTTTTCACACAGAGGGTGGTGAGTGTCTGGAACCATCTGCAAGAGCTAGTAGTAGAGGCAGGTACAATTTTGTCTTTTAAAAAGAATTTAAACACTTGCATGGGTAAAATTGGCATAGAGGGATATGGGCCATACGTGGGCAATTGGGACTAGCTTAGTGTCTAAAAAAAAAAATACATGGACAAGGTGGGTGGAAGGGCCTGTTTCCACGCTGTAAACCTTTGACTCTAATGGGCAATGAAATTCATGAACACGTGTACCATGCCAAAATTTGAACCCTTTAAAACCTCTGCACACTGAGTCAGTAGGTCTAGGGAAAGTAAATAATTCAAAACAAAAGAGAACTATGATTACAACACATGATATTATCCATAAGATACATAAATTAAGAATATAGTTATATATTGCGCAAAACATTGAGCGTGGCATCTGTTGGACCATTATAAATATATTGGCCCGTTTAACCAGGCATGTTAACTTTGTTTAACCATTCCAAACACTACCACATATCTTTTATCCTTGTCCCGTGTTAAGGTAGTAAATCGAAAGCTATAAAAAGCATGTTTTCTGGAGTTTTGCCAGCCCTCTCAAAGGCAGCTTTGATGTTTCTCCCTGTGGACTGAGCCTCATATCCCTGAAGCTGGGTTTCAGAAGTGGATGTGAGAGTCAATTAATTGAGTTGGTTTCAAATTTTTATTGCTTGCTATATATTGCTTTTAAAAAGTCATAAAATTGTACAAAATCTTTTAATATTACTTCTATTCATGTTTTTCTGAATCAGTGGCATTTAATTTGGGGTATTTACTTGGTATTTCTCTTTATGGTTGATAACATAAAAACATTGTAGCAGATTTTACAAAGTGTTGCTTATTTATGAATCAGTTCTTGGAATCTCACATCATAGCTGAAACCTGAGTATAGTACTGCCAGATATGTTATTTTTTGGGTGAGAAACATTCCAGTATGTGTGCCATGTGGTAGCCCTCTGCAACTGTACAGGGCCACTGTCACACCTGGAGTTATTATGTGCAGTTTTCATCTCCTTGCCTATGAAAGATTTACTTGCTATAGAAGGAATGAAGTGAAGGTTCACCAGACTCTCTTCTGGCCTAATATTTCCATCCCAATCAGGCCTGTATTCATTGGAGTTTAGAAGAATGAGAGGGAATTTCATTAAAATGTGTAATATTTTGACAAGGTTGGACAGAATGGATGCTGAGTTGATGTTTCTTCTGGTTGAAGGGTCTAGAACAAGGAATCACATTCTTAGAATATGGGATAAGCCATTTAACACTGACATGAGGAGAAAATTCTTCTCTCAGGGGGTGGTGAATTTATGGAATTCTCTACCATGTAAGGCTGAGGAGGCCAAATTACAGAACACTCTGCTTTCCAATGATCACATTGAATGGCAGAGCGGGCTCAGTGGACCAAATGGCCTACTACTCCTCATATTTCCTATGTTTCTATCTTTTGTTTTTATCTTGGTTTCCCTCTCTTGTTCTCCCTGCTAAGATTCCCATCTGCCCGCCATTTACGTTTAAACCCTCCCCCATTGTAGCAACAAATGCCCTTTTGAAGATATTGGCCCTGGCTTTGCTTGTGCAGGTCCCATTTTTCCCCAGAATTTGTCCCAATCTCTCAGGAATCTAAATTCCTACACCTTCGGCAAATGTTGTTCCTCTCTTCAAGAAAGGAAATAGGAATGACCCTGGTAATTATTGGCCAGTTAGTCTTACTTTGATGGTCGATAAGTCAATGGAGAGGGTCCTGAGAGATAGGATTTATGACCATTTGAGAAGATGCAGTTTAATCTGGGATTATCAGCATGGTTTTGTGAGAGATAAGTCCTGCCTCACAAATTTGATTGAACTCTTTGAAGAGGTAACTAAGGTAGAGCAGTTGATGTTGTATACATGGATTTTAGTAAGGTGTGTAGGCTCTTGAAGAAGATAAGAATGTGTGGTATAGAAGGAGATTTGGCCAATTAGATAAGTAACTGGCTATATCATTGAAGTAGAGATGCTGGTGTTGGACTGGGGAAAACACGGTAAGAAGTCTCACAATACCAGGTTAGAGTCCAACCAGTTTAATTGATAGTAATCCCACAAGCTTTTGGAAACGGTGTTCCTTCGTTAGGTGTGTGGAAGGTCCTGATCAGAGGAGGGCATATAAAGTCACACACAATTTACAGAATACTGATTAGAATGCAAGTCTTTACAGCTAATCTGCTATTCAAGTCTTAAAGATGCAGACAATGTGAGTGGAGATAGCATTAGCATAGGTTAAAGAGATGTGTATTGTTTCCAGACAGGACAGTCAGTGAAATTTTACAAGCCCAGGCAAGTGTCATGGGGGTTACAGAGTGCAGCATGAACCCAAGATCCCGTTTGAGGCTGTGCTTATGTGTGCGGAACTTGGCTATCAGCCTTTGCGCTGTTGAGTGAGATGAGGGCCATTTTGGAGAACGCTTACCCGAAGATCAGAGATCGAATGCCCGTAACTGCTGAAGTGTTCGCCAACAGGAAGGGAACAGTCCTGCTTGGTGATTGTCGAGTGATGTTCATTCATCCATTGTCATGGTATCTGCATAGTCTCCCCAACGTATCATGCTTTGGGACATCCTTTCCTGCAGCATAATTAGGTAGACAACATTGGCCGAATTGCAAGAGTGTGTGCCGTGTACCTGGTGGATGGTGTTATCACGTGAGATGATGTCATCCATGTCGATCATCTGGCATGTCTTACAGAGGTTGCTGTGGCAGGGTTGTATGGTGTTGTGGTCATTGTTCTCCTGAACGCTGAGGAGTTTGCTGCAAACAACGGTCTGTTTGAGGTTGTGCAGTTGTTTGAAGGCAAGAAGTGAGGATGTGGGGATAGCCCTGGTGAGATGTTCGTCTTCATCAATGATGTGCTGAAGACTCCAGAGAAGATGTCTTAGCTTCTCCGCTCTGGGGAAGTACTGGACGATGAAGGGTACTCTGTCCACCGTACCCCATGTTTGTCTTCTGAGGAGGTCGGTGTGTTTATTGCTGTGGCACGTTGGAATTGTCGATTGATGAGTTGAGTGCTATATCCTGTTCTTATGAGGGCAACTTTGAGTGAGTGTTTGGAGGTGTCTATCATGATCCTCCTCATCTGAGCAGATCCTGTATATATGGAGGGCTTGCTTAGGGTGGAAGCTGGAGAACTGAAGCATCGTGAGGTTATCTGTGGCCTTGCGGTACAGTGATGTGCTGGGGTGACCGATAGAGAGATCTGCAGTGCAGCAACTGAAGAGGAAAGAGTCCAATTGGACTCCTCCGGAAGGAGGAGGAATGAATGAATAAACATTGCTTGACAATCACCAGGCAAGACTGTTCCCTTCCTGTTGGCGAACACTTCAGTGGTCACGGGCATTCAGTCTCTGATCTTTGGGTAAACGTTCTCCAAGGTGGCCTTCATGACACACAACAACGCAGAGTCGCTGAGCAGAGACTGGTAGCCAAGTTCCGCACACATGAGCGCAGCCTTAACCGGAATCTAGGTTCATGTCTCACTATCTGTAATCCCCATGACTTGCCTGGGCTTGTAAAATTCACTTACTGACCTGTCTGGAGAAAATATACATCACTCTAACCTATGCTAATGCTATCTCTACTCATGTCTGCATCTTTAAGACTTGAACAGCAGATTAACTGTAAAGACTTGCATTCTAATCAGTATTCTGTGAACAGTGTGACTTTATATACCTTTCTCTGATTAGACACACACCTGATGAAGGGACACCGTTTCCGAAAGCTTGTGGGATTACGATCAAATAAACTGATTGGACTCTGATCTGGTGTTGTGACACTTCTTACTGTGTATCGTAGAGGGTGGTGGTGGAAAGAAAATTTTCAGACTGGAGGGCAGTTACCACCAGTGTAACACCGAGGTCAATGTGGGTCCTCTGCTATTTGTGATTTTCATCAATGATTTGGAAGAAGAGGCTGAAAGGTGGATTAGTAAATTTACTGATGACACCAAGATTGGAGTAGCGGAAGGGGTGGAGGGCTCTTGTAGGCTGCAAAGAAACATTAATAGGATGCAGAGCTGGGCTGAAAAGTGACAGATAAGTGTGAAGTGATTCATTTTGGTAGGACAAACTTGAATGCAGATTACAGGGTCAATGACAGGGTTCTAAGGAATGTGGAGAAACAGAGATGTTGGGATTCATATCCACAGATCTCTGAACATTGCCACTCAAGTGGATAGAGCTGTGAAGAAGGCTTATAGTGTATTAGCGTTTGTTAATGGAGGGTTGTGGGGTTTGAGCTGTGGGGTTACGCTGCAACTATACCAGACAGTGGTGAGACCACATTTGGAATATTGTGTTCAGTTCTCGTCACCTCACTATAAAAGGATGTGGAAGCATTGGAGAGAGTGCAGAGGAGATTTACCAGGATGCTGCCTGGTTTGGAGGGTAGGCTTTATGAGGAAATGTTGAGGGAGCTGGGGCTTTTCTCTTTGAAGCGGAGGATGAGAGATGACTTAATAGAGGTTTATAAGATGATGAAAGGGATTGATAGAGTGGATGTGCAGAGATTATTTCCTCAGGTGGATGTAGCTGTTACTCGGGGGCATAATCATCAGGTTCATGATGGGAGATATAGGAAAGATGTCTGAGGTAGATTCTTCACTCAGAGAGTGGTTGGGGTGTGGAATAGACTGCCTACTGTGATAGTGGAGTTGGACACTTTAGGAACTTTCAAGCGGTTATTGGATAGGCACATGGAGCACACCAGAATTATAGGGAGTGGGATAGCTTGATCTTGGGATTGGACGTAGTTCAGCACAATATTGAGGGCCAAAGGACCTGTACTGTGCTGTAATGTTCTATGTTCTATCTCTCCAGCCATACATTCATCCAATTTATTCTCCTATTCCTGAACTCGCTAGCAGATTACACTGGAGTAGTCCTGAGATTACTATCCTTGAGGTCCTGCTTTTTAATTTTGTTCCTAGCTCTCTAGATTGTGTTTGCTGGATCTCATCCCTCTTAACTATGCCATTGGTACTGATATGGACCACAACATCTATCTGTTCCCCTTTATGATAGAATCCACTATTATCATTGTTCTCCTTTTTTCTCCTACGTGGACTTGGCTTTCGATGCATTCCATCAAAAAAAACCCCTATATTCCTCAGCAATATCAAAAATGGAAAATCTATTTCAAAGGCAGATGAATCCAGAGGTCTCCTGCACTAGCATTCGAGTGTTTTTATTCTGTCTCGTGGTCAGCCATTCCTTTTTCTGCCTGTGCATTCTTTTTACATGTGGTGTGATCACTTCCCTATACGTGTTATTCATGAAGATGCACCAGTGATTCCACGGCTCCAGAACTAAATACATTTTGTGTAGCTGCAGCTGGAGATACTTCCTACACAGAGTCATCCTGGGCACTGGACGTATCCTTGACTTCCCATGTCGCACAAGAAAATCCCAGGTGGCAAAGTGGCACAGTAATTAGCATTGCTGCCTCTCAGCAGAGGGACCATGGTGATTGTGTGGAGTTTGTACATTCTCTCTGTGTGTTTTTCCTTTGGTGCTCTGGTTTCTTCCCACAGTCCAAAGATGTGTGGGTTAGGTTGATTGACCATGCTAAACTGCCCCTTGGTGTCCCAAGATGTGTAGTTTAAAGGAATTAGCAAGATAAATATGTGAGGTTGCGGGGATAGGACTGGGTGGAATTGTTGTCAGTGCAGATTCAATGGGCCGAATGGCGGCCTCCTGCGTTGTGGGTATTCTGATTTGAAAAGCATTCCACCTGACTGAGCTGCCATGCTATAACTTACCTTAAAATTGCATTTTTTACTTTTACTTCCTCTAGCTTAAAAAAAAATTAAATATATTTGGGACATTACCTTGTTCATCATACTTTAAGCACTACTTAATTGAAACTAAAGATCAATTTTAATTAAAAGACTATACAGTAGAAACATTTGCCTCATGTCCTACTTATTAAGGCTGCTGCTTCTCTCACATTGGCTTCTGGTTCCACATATTGAAATTGTGTTTCCCCTTGTTGTCACATAAGAGTAGGAGAAATAGGTGCAGGAGTAGGCCCTTGAGCCTGCCCCGCCATTCAGTAAGATCATGACTGATCTGATAGTGATTCAGTTCCACTTACCCATTGGCTCTTCATAACCCTTAGATTTCTGATCAATAAGGGAATGGAAATTATCCACCTGTGACTTAAACACATTGAAGCAGTGGAGGCTACCTCATTAAATGAGCAGAGAATTCCAAAGATTCAGTACCCTCTGGGAGAAGTTCCTCCTGAACTCTGTTCTAAATTGACTGTCCCTTATTTTGAGGCTGTTCCCCTTAGCTCTTGTTTCCTTTCTAAGTGGAAATAATCTCTCTGCCTCTACCCTGTCTAGCCCCTTCATTATCTTATATGTCTCTATAAGATCACCCCTCAGCCTTCTAAACTCCGAGTACAGGCCCAACCTGTTCAATCATTCCTCACAAGCAATCCCCCTGAGTCCTATATCAACCTGGTGAACCTTCTCTGCGCTCCCTTCAAGGCCAATATATCCTTTTGCAAATAAGGTGATCAAAATTGCATACCGTACTCTAGTTGCGGCCTCACCAGTACCTTGTACAATTGCAGCAAGACCTCCCTGCTTTTATACTCCATCCCCCTTGCGATAAAGGCCAACATTCCATTTGCCTTCTTGATCACCACCTGCAGCTGCAAACTGAGTTTTTGCGATTCATGCACAAGGACCCTGAGGTCCCTCTCTGTACAGTAACATGTTGTAATTTTTCACAATTTAAATAATAGTTTATTTTACTATTATTCCTTCCAAAATGGATCACCTCTTACTTGCCCACGTTATACTCCATCTGCCAAGTCCGAACCCACTCACTTAGCCTATCCAAATCTCTCTGCAGACTTTTCACATCCTCCACACAATTCACTTTCCCACTCATCTTTGTGCCATCAGCAAACTTTGTTATCCTATACTCGGTCCCCTCCTCCAGGTCGTCTATGTATATGTCACTCTTGGCTGTTTGCAAAATCACCCCCCTCATGCAGTTTTTTTTTAACCCACCTGTTCCTCTAGCTTTTATTGTCTTTGTCTTTCTCAAGGTCCTCCTCTCAACCTTGAGTTGCTGGCAGTGTATCCCAGAATTCTGTGTCATGGATGGAGCGGCTAAATGTAAAAAAAAACCATATGCGTAGTTATGGTTGAAGAAACCTGTGTTTAAAAAAACTATGCATCATGCAGCTTCTTTAATGTTTGTCTTATTCAATACAAGTTGTCTGTATTTGTTGTCAGTAATTTAAAGCTAGTTAAAATTGTAACTTTTATCTTGAATTACTAATACTGAGGGAATTGCTCTTTTGAACTTCTGCCATATTTGTCCTCCTGTCACTCTTTTTTACAGACTCTTTAAATAAATTGAAAAATATGGAAAAGAATGATCCTATTAAAGCTGTCCAACAAAGTGAAAAGCATATTGAGCTGGACAATGTTGTCCTTGAAGGTAGGTAAATAAAACTATTGCATATGTTAAAATTGTGGTTAAGAAGTTCTTTTTGTATCTATAAGAAAGGTCTAACTTATTCAAGGTGGATGAATATTTTCAGTGTGATATAGAATCAAAGCCAATTTCAATACCATGAAAATAGATGTTGCCAAAGAATAGAATTTCCAATTGTTAGTTTGGTTCAGCTGTAGATAACTATATGTGACTCAAAAGGTTAAAACTCATTTGAGCATATAATCATAACTAACCACTGTTATTCAGTACCGAGGAGCTGCAGCATTTTTAGAGGAGTGCAACTCTTTCAATGAATCTGGTCATAATGTCGAAAATGTTCAGAGTGCTACTGATTTCCCGTCCAACAATCTTTCCTCAATCAGAATCTTCTAAAATGCCATTTGGTTCAAGGGATCTTGTGCACAAAATAGCTGCTGTATTTTTTCACTTAACATGCAATATAATTCATTGTATATTAAGTGTTTGTGATATTTGAGAAGTATTAAGTGGTGTTATGAATAGAAGTTCTCTTTTACATAATATTTACTAATTATGTAGTTCAAAATATTCCAAATGTCGTTTGACAATACTGTTTTATCCCTGTTAGCACTAAGTGCAAGTACAGGATACAAATATTGTGAAACCCTACAAAATATGTGCATTTCTGATTTTGAAAAAACAAATTTTTGTAGATGAAAACAAAGCCAATGAACCAAATTTGGGATGTTCACTTTCGAGAGAACCTTTGGATATGTGTGAAGATAATAAAAATTCTACAAGTGCATCTTTCTTTCAATCCCCTTCTGAAGAGCAAGATTCTAACCATCTGCCACCCTTCACAGCTTTAGAAGAGAGGTGAATGAAAGCCTACTTTATTACCCAAATTAGTAAGATGATCGTCAAAAACCTAAATTGCATGAAATATAATAATAGTATAAAAATAAGTATGTATTTGTGGTGGATCAAAATATTAATGACAACACATAATCAACTAAACTTTTGGTTAGTTGAAAATGTTTTATTTATGGCAAGTATACAAGCTGCAGAGGTTATTAACTTTTGATAAAGCTTGGATAATTCAAAGGTTATTATCTTTGAATAATAAATAGTTGCTAATTGTTCATAGACCGATTAAACCAGGAGTGGATGCAAGGAAGGAAATGTTTGAAGAGTACCTAGAGAAACAGATGCAGATGGAAGAAGAGAGACTGAAACATCAGCAAGATAAACTGAAGCAGTCACAGGTTTGAGTTTGGAATAGTCAATCCAGAATGCATAAAATTAAATGTACCATTTTGAGATTTATGAAGCCACATTTAGTGCCATAAAAATCAACAGATAAACTACAGATCATCTGATGTATGTAGAAACTATTCAATCGCATGAGCCTGCTGCACCATTCAATTCGAACTGGGCCAATCATTAAGGAGGAGGAGACAGCGGGTATTAGTGGAAGGCTCTTTTTCCAACTGGAGGTCAGTCACTAGTGGTGTGCCACAGGGCTCAGTACTAGGACCTCTTCTATTTGTGATTTATATAAATGACTTGGAAGAGGGGGTAGGTGGTGTGATCAGCAAATTTGCTGATGACACTAAGATACTTGGATTGGCGGGGACTGAGGAGCAGTGCCAGGCAATACAACAGGACATAGATAGGCTGGTAGATTGGGCAGATAGATGGCAAATGGAATTTAATCCGGATAAATGCGAGGTGATGCATTTTGGCCGGAATAATGTAGAGGGGAGTTATAGGATAAAAGGTAAAACTATCCGGAGTATAGAGACGCAGAGAGACCTGGGCGTGCAGGTTCACAAGTCTCTGAAGGTGTCAGTACAGGTGGAAAAAGTGATAAAGAAAGCATCTGGTATGTTAGCATTCATAGGAAGGGGTGTAGAATACAAGAGTAGGAGTTTGATGTTGCAAGTGTATAGAACATTGGTTAGGCCTCACTTGGAGTACTGCGTCCAGTTCTGGCCGCTGTACTACCAGAAGGATGTGGAGTCCCTGGAGAGAGTGCAGAGGAGATTTACTAGGATGCTGCCTGGTATGGAAGGGCTGTCTTACGAGGAAAGGTTGAACGCACTGGGGTTGTTTTCCCTTGAAAGACGTCGGCTGAGAGGGGATCTATTAGAGGTATATAAGATTAATGATAGATTAAATGGTGGAAAGCTTTTTCCACCATTAGATTCGGATAGAACGAGGGGTCACGGCCTTAGGGTGAGGGGGGCTATGTATAAGACTAATATTAGAGGGCATTTTTTCACACAAAGGGTAGTGGGGGTGTGGAATGCACTACCGAGTAAGGTGGTGGGAGCAGGCACGCTAGGGTTGTTTAAGGGTCTCTTGGACAGCCACATGAGTGGTCTGCAGATAGAGGGATATAGGAGGACTGTTTAAATACTTTAATTGTTTCCACAGGCTGTTCGGTCCACCTTGTTGACCAACAAGGTGCATGCATTCGGCAGGTCGTGCGAGGGCTGCTCCTGGATGTTACTTCAGGAGTGGCCTAGTGCTTCATGTCGTTAGTGTATGCTTAAACTGGACCATCAGATGGGTAACATGACAGCTCAGAGACTATCGCTGTTGCTGTGCAGACACATGGATTTGGGCCTGTGTCTGCGGGAGTTTGCGCGTTCTCCCCGTGGTTGCGTGGGTTTTCTCCGGGTGCTCCGGTTTCCTCCCACATCCCAAAAATGTGCTCTTAGGCTGATTGGGTAACAAATTGTCCCTATATTGGTCTCTATATGTCATTAAGACGTTAGGATGGCGGCGCGGGCTCGTTGGGCTGAAGGGCCTGTTTCCCGTGCTGTGGTGTTCTTTGTTCTTTGCTGTTCTTTGTTAACCTGAAACACCATTTTCCAGCACTACTCCCAAATTTCTTTGTCTTTACTTTCTAGAAATCTATCCATGTCTGTTGAACTTTTCAATGACTGAGCCTCTAAGCCCCCTGCAATGGAGAATTCTTTAAATTTACCACTGTCTGGGTTAAGAAATTTCATTTCCTTGTGGTTCTAAATGATCTACCTCTTATTTCAAGATTGTCCCTGGTTCTAGATCCTCTATCTAGTGGAAACATCCTTTTTGCATCTACTTTGTTGAGCTCAGAAAGAATTTTTGTATGTTTCGATGAGATTGTCCCTCGTTCTGGAGATTATATGTCCAATCTCCTCCTAGGACAACAATCCCCCATCTCGGGGATCAGTCTGGTGACATTTAATTACACTTTGTTTATGGCAAATATATAATTCCTTGGGTAAGGAGATCAGAATTGTGCGCAATATTCTAGTGTGCTCTCACTAAACTCTGTACAACTGTAATAAGACATCTTTATTCCTGTATTTGAGACTTCTTGTAGAAAAGACTGACATACTATTTACTTTACAAATTTTTTGCTGCATTTTCATGCTAGCTTTTGATTATTTATGAACAAAAACACCCAGATCCCCTTGGGCATCAACACCTCCCAATCTCTCACCATTTACAAAATATGCTGCATTTTAGTCTTTCCGACCAATGTGGGTAGATTCACATTTTTTTAAATATATATTACATCTGCCCTGATTTTAAACAAGTGGTTCCCAAACTTTTTAGTAACACTGTGGTGGATTGATGTGGCTCTCTCTCACTGGACCATACAGCTTTGAGATGTGACATACCTCATACTCGCACTCAATTCATGACATTGAGTGAGTAACAAAAGCAGACCATTCTGTTGGTGATTTACTTTATTGCACTTCAATGAGACAGACAATTCCAAAGCGCACCCGCTTTTTTTCAGCAAAGTCAATTGATCGTAAACTCCCCATAATGTAGCAGCGAACCTGCAAGGGACAGAGCCAGCCTGTCTTTTTAGAGTTGACATCTGCAACATTTTTGGCAGATTTGCTGTTTCAGTTCATTCAAAATGAAAGATTTGGTAAGGCAGCAACAAATCTCTATATTTATTTACATATTGTAAATTAATAATTGAATTAAACAATGGGGAAGAAGAAGAAATATAACAAATCATGATTGACAAATTAAGTCGACAAAATGTGTTCATTCAAAATAAAGAGGGGCTGGTGGTGGGAGGAGGGAGAAAACAGCAAGTGATTTTCAGCAAACCTGCTCACCACAAACTAAATGTGGTCTGTCATTCGAATTTGAAGGGATGTTATGCCCTTCAGCTAAAACCATACCAAATTGTAATTTCATTTCAGTTGCAAGTAGTGGCCCGTTTTAAATCTAAAAACAAATGCAAATGTCTCCAGTTCCTTGTTCCACTTTTTTTCTCTCTTGTGCAATCAGATCCAGCATCCAGAAGATCTTTGCCATCAGCATTTACACACCTAGATGCCATTGGTTATATTCTCCAAACATGAATCATTATTAAGGAGTTTTATAATAATCATACTATATGTGACTTTAACCCAGGGATTAAACTTCTCAGTTATTGAGTTCAACAACTGGGATTTTTTTTCTGAAATCTTTCAAAATAATATGAAGAAGTACAGTTTATCTGAAGTCAAATTTATCAATAGGGGATTTTGGAATTGGTTATTGCTAAGCTTGATTATACTGATTCTTTACATACCATTGGTTATTAAGTGCAGGAAAGTAAATCACCAACAAAATTGTCTGCTTTTGATGTACACACTTCAAGGTGTTGAGTGAGGTATGTTCCGTCTCTTAAAACAACGTGGTCTGCTGAGAGAGAGAGAGAGCCACACCAATCCACTGGCATTCCTGTTAACATTCAGTTCATACTTTATCTTTACAGCTGTACCTTTTTAATGTCAAAATTATTGCCCTTTTATATTACCTGAGACAAAAGATTTATGGGCATAATCCTTTCGAAGATTCAGGGTCTTGGCTGCCCTGTGTCACATTTTTCAGAAAGGCCTGCTGTTTATTACTATTTGGTAAATCAGGGCTCAGATTTTCCCCACAACCATGATTGTGGCACATTTGCACCCTTTTTCTGATGCACACTTATTCCACAGAACACCAGTTGGGAACCACTGATCTAGACTGTTTACTAAGCCTGTCGAAGTCCCTTTGCAGCCTATTTGTATCCTCCTCTATTCAAAATCCTGCCTAGTTTTGTGTCGTTGGCAAACTTCAATCCAAATCATTGATATAGATTGTGATTAGCTGAGGCTGAGTGGAATACCACAGGCTGTAAACCTGAGAATTTAAAAAAATAATTTATGGGATAATTCATTAGGCCAACATTTATTGTATATCCCTACATTGAAAAGGTACTGATGAGTTGCCTCCTTGAACTGCTACAGTCCATGTGGTGTAGAGGTATACAGTTGTGTTGGGGAGGAAGTTCCAAATCAGAATGGTGAATGGCATGGAGGGGAACTTGCAGGTGGTGCTGTTCCATGCTCCCCTTGTCCTTCTAAATGGCAGTGGTCATGGATTTAGAACATGCTGCCTTCGGAGCCTTGGTGAGTTCCTGCAATGTATCAAGTAGATTGGCGCACAGTAGTAGTAATGCATCCATAATGTGGAGAGAATAAACACTGGTGCTTAGGATGTCAATCAAGTGGGCTGCTTTGTCCTGGATAGTATCAATGGTATACACTGATACATTTATTCCTACTGCTTTTCTGTCCGTTAACCAATTCTCAATTCGTGCTATATATTATACCTAATTCCATGTGCTCTAATTTTGTTTACTAACCGCCTTGTACAGGACCTCAGCAAGCATCTTCTGTAAGTCCAAATGCACCACATACATTGGTGCCCTTTATCTATTCTGCTAATTATTTTCTCAAAAAATCTCCCAAGAGTTTGCCAAATATGATTTCCAATTCTACCATTTTTTGTGTTCAATTGTCACATTGTTTCCCTGTAGTTTCCCATTTTCTCTCTTTTCTAATAGTGTGGTTCCATTTGCTAATTCTGTTCAGCAGGAAGCGTGAGAGAATGTATAGAATTTTGGAAGATGATCACTAATGCATCCTTGTGTCTGCATTCATTTTTTTTTTCAATGCTTGGATGCAGATCATCAGGTCCAGGATATTTATCAGCTTTCAGTCTCATTAATTTCTCTAGTATCACTTTTTTGCTGTTACTAATTTCTTTCAGTTCCTCATTCCTGTTAGTCCCTTGGTTCTTTAGTAAATCTGAGAATATTTACTTCCTCCATGAAGGCATACAAAATATTTGTTTATTTTCTCTGCCATTTCCTGATGGTCTTTCTCCCCCCATTTATTAATTCTCTTGTCTCTGCCTATTATTTGCCTTTGCTAATCTATTCATTTTTACTCCTCTATAGATGCTTTTACAGTCCGTTTTTATGTTTCTCGCGAGGTTACTCTTGCATTCTATTTTTGCTTTATCAGTTTCTTTGTTTTCCCCTTTGCTGAATTCTAAAAAGCTCCTAATCCTTTTCTTTGACAACTTTATAAGCCTTTTCCAAAATCTTTAATTTTTCTTAATAGCCACAGTTGGATCTCGTTTATTGCCGGGATTTTGTACATTAGAGGAATATGTAATGTATTCTTTAAATGTTGGCAATTGCCTGTCTACCATCAAAGCCTTTAATGCAATTTCCCAGTCTATCACAACTTTCTTCCACACCCTCATTGTTTAGATTTAAGATCCTAATTTAGTTACATCACTTCTAAATTTGATATAGAGTTCTATTATGTTATGAATCACCCTTCCCGAGAGGCGCCTTTATAATGAGATTATGAATGAGTCCTTTCTCATTGCACAGTACTAAATCTAAATTAGCCCATTCACTAGTTGATTCCTCAACAACTTCTAGAAAACCATCTTGTCTATTTTCCAGAAAATCGCCCTCAACGGTATTAATGCTAATTTGGTTTACCCAGTTTACATGTAAATTGAAGTCCCTCCGATTACTGAGTTACCCTTGTTGCATGCACCTAATTTCCTGATTTATACCATGCCTTATACTACCACTCTTGTTTAATGGGAGTTATTCATGGATCACCGTTGTTTATGTCTTGGCTCCACCCAGTCTGATTCTGCATCATCATCATCTGATCTAAGATCCTCTCTCACTAATGTGCAGATCCCATTCTTTACTAACAGTGCTTTCTCACTTTCTTTTCCTCTTTGCTTATTTCCTAAGTGTTCAATACCCTTAATAGTCTGTACATATCTTGATCACCCTGCAACCATGTCCCTGTAATGGTAATTAGATCATACCTTGATCTCCCTTTGTGCTATTAATTCAAATACCTTGTTGCGAATACTGCATGTGTTCAGAAAGTGCCTTTTTAACTTTTTTTTATCTTTTGATCCAATTTGATGCTGGCCTTTGTTTCCAATGTTTTCCAGTCTCATTTACTACTAGTCCTACCATTGCTAATTTTATTTCTTTCCAAACTGAATTCCCTGCTGGTGCTGACCCCCTGCCAAGATAGTTTAACCCCCCTGCAACAGCATGAACAAATCCCTTGGTGAGGGTATTAGTCCCAGTCCTGATAATGTGTAACCTGTTCACATTGTACAGGTCGCAGTGTCTCAGAAGTCATGTTTCCCTTCCTGCACCATTTCTCCAGCCACGCATCCATTTGCTGCAATTTCCTGTTTCTATGCTGACAATACATGGCATTAAGCAATCCTGTGATTATTGTCTTTGAAATCCTATTTTTAATCTCTTTCCCAGCAGCCTCAAATTGGCTTTCAGGATCTCATTACTCTTTCTATGTTGTTGGCAACCTCTGCTCACCCTCCAAAAGAATGTCCTGTAGTCGCTAAGTGAGATCCCTCCAGAAAGACAACATACCAACTTGGAGTCATGTCTATGATTTCGGAAACACTTGCATATTCCCTTAACTATTGAACCCCTTTTGCTCTTCAACTCCTCTTCTTTCCCTCCTGTATCGTTGGATCACTGTGGTGCTTTGGACTTGGCTTTCACTCTTCTGAAGAACCATCATCTTCACCAGTATTCATAATGGAAAACTGGTCAATGAGCAATGTGGACTCATGATTCCTGTACCACCTGCTTGGTTCTCCTAGATTGTTGGATAGTCATCATTTTCTCTCTGTCTGTACTCTCTTGACCTGTGGTGTGACCATCCCCTGGAAAGTGCTATCCACACATAGAATCATAAAGTTTCTATGAGCATAGAGGGACCCTTTAGCCCATCAAGAAGCTATCTATTCTAATCCCATTTTGTAGCACTTGGTTTGTACCTTGGTTCTCAGCTTTACTAATGTGCCACAGTACCCCATCCATAGTCTGAATTCTCAAATCTGGAGCTAGTTTCTGCAGCTGGTGATGTCACCTGTACATGTGGTCTGGGGCACAGGAAGCATCCATGACTTTCCATATATTGCAGCATTGATATTTCAGATGGCTTTGCTGTGCCTTAATTTTATTTTACGCATTGCTTATTATAAATCTGGAGACTACAAACCAAGATCCTACTACTCCTTCTAAGCTTTACTATTGCTAATAAACCTTATTGGTACTAACAAAATATTACAATTATTATTAAATTATCTAAGTTTAATACTCACTAAAAATCATTTTTGTTTCAATTGAGATGTGACACTTTTTATTTTTTCAGAATTGGCCAGGGTGGGGTGACGGGTGCGGAGGTGTTCAGAGGGAAAATTTTTTCATGGAGGGTCGTGGGTATCTGGGGCGTGATGGTGGGGGTGGGTGCAATTTTGTCTTTTGGGAGTCATTTGGATAGTTGCATGGGTGGGTTGGATGTGGGCCGGGTGCAGGCAATTGGGATTAGCTTAGGAGTTTAAAGTAGGGGGCAGTGTGGCTAGTTTGGGCCATGGGGCCTATTTGTAAACCTCTGTGACTCTGTCTTGCAGACCTTGCCATAGTTGGCTGGTGTCTGTGTGGCTGGCCTGGGACCCTAGGTTGGTTTGGTGCTGTCTCTTGGCATCTTTGATGGATCTCCTTCCATCATATCTGAATTTCTTGCACAGTAAAAAGTCTTACAACATCAGGTTAAAGTCCAACAGGTGCATTGTAGCAAACACCCCTAACTTTCGGAACTGGCTGTTCTTTCATCAGGTGGGTGGAGTTCTGATCACAAACAGGGCATACAAAGACAAACTCAATTTACATGAATGATTGGAATGAGAGTCTTCACAGCTAATCAAGTCTTGAAAAGGTACAGACAGTGTGAATGGAGAAAGCATTAAGCACAGGTTAAAAAGATGTGTATTGGTGGAAAGGTTGGCTAAGGCTACTGGGGAGACTTTAAACTGCAATGATTAGGGGGAGGGAATCAAGATGAGGTGACTGGGAGCGAGGAGGTTAGCTCGTAAGTAGAGAAGGATTGTAGACAATGTAAGAGGGAGGATAGACAGGTGACGGAGAATGGGACCCCTCAGACCAAATTTTTGAGATGTCTATTTTAATGCCAGGAGTGTAGCGAATAAAAGTGGCTGAGCTTAGACTGTGGATCGCTGCTTGGAATTGTGATGTGGTAGCCATTTTAGAGACTTGGGTGTCTCAGGGACAGGACTGGATACTTCAGGTGCCAGGTTTGAGAAGGGACAAAGAGCGAGGCAAAAGAGGTGGGGGAGTGGCACTGTAAATCAGGGATAGCGTCACAGCTGTAGAGAAGATGGATGCCGTGGAGGGATTGTCTACGGAGTCTCTGTGGATGGAACTTCAGAACAGGAAGGGGTCGATAACTTTACTGGGTGTTTTCTATAGGCCGCCCAAGAGTTACAAGGATGTTGAGAAGCAGATAGGGAAACAGATCCTGGTGAGATGTAGTAATGGCAGTTGTCATGATGGGAGACTTTAATTTCCCAAACTTAGATTGGAATTTCCCTAGGGTAAGGGGTTTGGATGGGGAGGAGTTTGTTACATGGTTCAGGAGGGTTTCCTGACACGGTATGGATAAGCCTACAAGAAGAGAGGCTGTACTCGGTCTGGTATTGGCTAATGAACTTGGACAGGTGTCGGACCTTTTGGTGGGAGAGCATCTTGGGGGATAGTGATCATAACTCTATCTTCTTTACACTAACATTGGAAAGAGAAAGGATCAGGCAAGCTAGGAAAGTGTTTCTGGAGTAGGGGAAAATATGAAGCCATCAAGCATGAAATTAGTCGAGTAAATTGGAAGGAGGTATTCTCGGGGGAAAAATGCTGAAGTGGCAGATTTTCAAGGAATGTTTGTCTGGAGTTCTGCACGACCACGTTCCAATGAGACGGGAAGGTTTTGGTAGGTTACGGGAACAATGGTGCACAAAAGTTGTAACGAACCTAGTCAAAAGGAAAAGAAAAGCGTACAATAGGTTCAGAGAGCTAGGCAATGTTAGGGATATGGCTTGTAGGAAGGAACTTAAGGAAGAAACTAGGAGAGCCAGAAGGGGTCGTGAGAAGGCGTTGGCAGGTAAGATTAAGGAGAGCCAAACATTCTATAAATATGTGAAGAGTAAAAGGAGGAGATGTGAAGGAATAGGACTTTTAAATGTGAAGGTGGGAAAGTTTGTATAGAACTGGCACAAATAGAAATGCTTAATGAATACTTTACCTTGGTATTCATGGTGGAAAAAGATCTGGGTGTTGTACTGCAGGTTTGCAGCAGACTGAAAAGATTGAATATGTTGACATTAAGGAAGAGGATGTGTTGGAGCTTTTGAAAAGCATCAAGTTAAATAAGTCACAGGACCAGATGGGATATAACCCAAGTTACTGTGGGAGGCGAGGAAGAGATTGCAGAGTCTCTCGTGATGATCTTTGCATCATCAGTGGAGACATGAGGGGTTCCCAAGGATTGGAGGATGGCAGATGTGGTTCCTATATTCAAGAAAAGGAATAGGGATAGTCCAGGAAAACACCAACCAGTGAGTCTAACCTCAGTGGTTGGTAAGTTGATGGAGAAGATCCTAAGGGACAGGATTTATGAATATTTAGAGAAGTTTTGTACGCCCAAAAGTAGTCAGCACGGCTTTGTCAAAAGCAGATCATGCCGTACGAGCCTGTTTAAGTTTTTTAAAAATGTGGCTAAACACATTGACAAAAAGAAGAGCGGTAGATGTGGTTTATATATACTTCAGCAAGGTGTTCAATAAGGTGCCATACAAGACTTCTTGAAAGAGAGAGGGCATGGGATCCAAGGGGCTGTTGCCTTGTGGATCCAGAACTGGCTTGCCTGCAGAAGGCCAAGAGTGGTTGTAGATGGGTTTTTTCTGCGTGGAGGTTGGTCACCAGTGGAGTGCCCCAGGGATGTGTTATGGGACCCTTGCTGTTTGTAATTTTCATAAATGACCTGGATGAGCAAGTGGAGGGATGGGTTGGTAAGTTTGCCAATGACACAAAAGTTGGTGATGTTGTGGATAGTTGGGAGGGAAGTCAGAGGTTGCAGCGTGACATAGATAGGATGTATGGATGGCACGGTAGCACAGTGGTTAGCACTGCTGCTTCACAGCTCCAGGGTCCTGGGTTCGATTCCTGATTCGGATCACTGTCTGTGTGGAGTTTGCACGTTCTCCTCGTGTCTGCGTGGGTTGCCTCCAGGTACACTGGTTCCCTCCCACAATCCAAAGATGTACTGGTTAGATTGATTGGCTGTGTGAAAAAATTTGTCCCTTTGGTGTCCTGGGATATGTAGGTTAGAGGGATTAGTGGGTAAAATATGTAGGGATATGGAGGTGGGGCCTGGGTGGGATTGTGTTCGGTGCAAACTCGAAGGGCCTCTTTCTGCACTGTGGGGGTTCTATGATTCTAGGTTCTAGTCTACTGATTTATCCCTTTGCTGCTCTCTGCATTCTTTAAAATTAAAAGTTAAGGTAGCTACTTAAGGGAATAGCATCTACCTCCTTTCTGTACTGAATTCCCAAGACCTATGACTAGCTGCCAGAATTGTCAAATGATTCTTCAAATTTCCAAATGACGCGGTTAGGAAGCTGTCAGCTGTGGCTCAATAACCAACATTCTTCTTTATGTCAGAGATTGTGTATTAGAAACATTCATGCCATGGAAATAGGCCATTCAACCCATTATGCTGTTCAAAACTCACTCCAGAGATTTGAATACAAAACCAAAACTGACACTCCAGTCAGTACAGACTGAAATAGTGCTGTACTCTCTTTTTCAAATGAGTTGCTACTCTGGGACTTCTCTGGCTCCAAGATATATACAGAGGATCCCATTACACTTGAAAGATTGGAGGAATTCTCCCTATCTGTTCCCATATCATGAATAAAACTTATTGTCTAATCTGTTTTTGTGGGATCTTGCTGCATGCAAATTGGTTAGCTTGCTTATATGATGCAACGGTGACTTTATTTAAAAGTACTAATTTAGCTGGAAAATACTGAATGGCATTGTAAACACAAGTGTTTATGATCTCAAGAAGATCCCAGTTTTGTCTTATTATCTGAACTGAATTAGTTGATCTCAATTGGAGTGTTAATAGAGCTGTTATAATTTGCATTCACACTGGATTGAGGAACCAAAGAAAAACGGTTTCAGCTCACTATTGCATTTGATAAGATGCCCCATGCAAGACTTCTTGAAAGAAAAATATTTTGTGTGGATATCTGATAAAATTTTAATTGCATTCACATGATGTCTCTTGTGACTTAACATGGCAACTGACCCTATCCAAATATATAAAAGAAAATCTCTTGCATGAGCTATCAAAAGTAGCTGGTACTCATGGAAGTATAGCTTAGCATATTAATACAGTAAACTACATACATTTTCAATTTTTATCCCAGTGTGAGTCTACATTATCTATAATACAGTATCTACACTGTCTTTTTATTGAAACTGGAACAAATGTGACTTCATGATGTTTTACGCTGGTAATAATTTGACAGAAATGGGAGAGCTGCTCCTCTTGTTAACTTGGCTAATTAAGTAATTATTATGGAGCTTTCATTACTGGAAGTCTAGATCATGCTCAGTCTTTTAATTATACAAAACTTGCAGATTACAGGTGCTGCTTCATTAATGCTTAAGATTTGAATGAAATCTGTCGGAAAAGAGTAAAGTCTGCTGTCAACAGTGATTATTTGATTGCTAAAAATAATTAAATAATCCATTACTACATGTTCTGAAGTAAAGGGCAGAAGCTTTTCATATTCCTTAACGCACTTCATTCTACATGTAGGACTTTTCAGTGAATTAGAATTTCAAAGGAAAGTATGCAAGGATAAAGACTGAAGATTCATATATTCATGGTACTTGTCCAACTGTAATGAGAAGAGTTTTAAAGAAAAAGACTTTGCATTCATGTAATGCCTTTCACAACCGTAAGACATTCCAAAGTACTTTACAGCTCATGAAAAACTAGCCGCAGAGTTATAGAATAATACAGCACAAAAAGTGACCATTCAAGCCATCAAGTCTTTCTGGCTCTTTCAGACACTAATCCAATAAATAAAGTGACTTTGCCAGAGATGCCCAAATCCCATGAATGAAAAGAAAATCTATCCTACTCTATTTTTTCCATATCCCCCAAAAAAATTCTCCTTCAGGTGTTTATGTAATTTTCTTCAGAAATTTGAATCTGTATGTACTATTTCTATCAGGCAATGCATTTCCAAATTCCAACTACTAATTCAATGAAAACTATTTTTCCTCTTGTGCTCTGGTTCACCTTGAATTGGTACTCTGGCTAATGATGCTTTTTCCATTAGAAACAAGACAAATAACCTATCTAAATCCTTCATAATTTTAAACACCTCTCTTAAACTCCAACCTCTCTCATCTATCCATGTAACTATAGTCCTTCAGCTCTGGGAATTAATTGGTGGTACAGTGGTTAGCACTGCTGTCTCACAGTACCAGGGACCAAGATTCATTTCTGGCCTTGGGTGACTCTGTGGATTCTCCCCATGTCTGTGTAGGTTTTCTTTCTTCTCTCAGTCCAAAGGTGCTCAGGTTAGGAGGATTAGCTATGCTAAATTACTCCTTAATGTCCCAAGATATGTAGGTTAGATGGATTAATTTTGTTTTCTCTATCTCTCAGCAAAATTTGAATTCGTGCTGCTTCTGTCACTTTTATCCCATAGGGCTTAAACCAAATATGTGGTACTTTATTAAATGCCTTTTGCAGGACATCATATGCATAATAGTGGTTGCATGTCCTCAACCATTCTCTTGCCTCAGCATGAATCGTGATTTAAGTTACTTGAAAATGATTTTCCTTTAACATATTTATGCGGACTCTCCCTTATTAGGCCATTCTTGTCCAAGTGGCTGTTTTAGAGCAAAGAACAACACAACATGGGAAACAGGCCCTTCAGCCCAACGAGCCCATGCCACCACCTCAACATCCCAAGGCTCATGATCCCTATTTTAAATCATTGTTCTATATTCCTTCATTCCCATTCTGCTCATGTACCCATCTAAGTATCTCTTAAATAACTCCAGCATGTCTGCCTCCACCACCTTACTTGGCAGTGCGTCCATACCCCCACAACACTCTGTGTGGAAAAGCTCCCTCTCGCATCCAAATTATACCTTATTCCCCTCACCCTAAGCCCGTGACCCCTCGCGATGTTTGATTTCAATCGAGGAAAAGACTTACCACTGTTTATCTATACCCTTCATAATCTTGTACACCTCTAGATCTCCTCTCAGTCTACGTCTTTCTAAAGAAAACAGCCCCAATTTGCCTAACCTCTCCTCGTAACCCAGACCTTCCATACCAGGCAGCATCCTGGTAAACCTCCTCTGCACTCTCTCCAGGGTCTCCACGTCCTTCCTGTAGTAAGGCGACCAGAACTGGACGCAATATTCCAAATGAGGTCTAACCAACGTTCTATACAACTGCAACATTAAAGGCCAGCTCTTGTACTCTATACCCCTTCCTATAAAGGCTAGCATACTATATGTTTTCTTCACAACCTTCTCCACCTGCTCTGCCACCTTCAGAGACTTGTGCACCTGCACCCCAAGGTCCCTCTACGTTTCTACATTCTTAATAAGTCTACCCTTTATCATATACCTCCCCCCCCACCCCCCACATTCTTTCTCCCGAAATGCATCACTTCGCATTTATCAGGATTGAATTCCATCTGCCATCTATCTGCCCAAGATACCAGCCTATCTATGTCCTGCTGCATCGCCTGACGATGCTCCTCACTATCCACAAATCCAGCTATCTTTGTATCATCTGCAAACTTGCTGATCACACCACTTACTCCCTCTTCCAAGTCATTTATATGTATTACAAATAGAAAATGTCCAAGTACTGAGCCCTGCGGCACACCACTAGTGACGGACCTCTAGCTAGAAAAACATCCTTCTGCTATTACTCTCTGTCTTCTATTACCAAGCCAGTTACCTATCCATCTAGATACCTCTCCTTGTATTCCATTAGCCTTGACCTTTTTAACTAACCTCCCATGAGGGACTTTTCAAACGCCTTACTGAAATCCTTATAGACGACATCAACAGCTCGTCCTTCGTTGACCATTTTTGTCACCTCATCAAAAAATTCTACCAGGTTCGTAAGGCACGACCTCCCCTTAACAAAGCCATGCTGCGTATCCCTAATCAGACTGCAACGCTCTAAGTGCCTATACGTCCTATGTCTAAGAATCCCCTCCAACTGCTTCCCTACCACTGACGTCAAACTCACTGGCCTATAATTTCCAGGGTTATCCCTACTACCCTTTTTAAACAACGGTACAATATTAGCTATTCTCCGGTCCTCTGGGACGTTACCTGTGTCCAAAGAAGAGACAAAGATTTGCATGAGAGGCCCAGCAATTTTACCTCGCACCTCCCTAAGCAGCCAGGGATAAATGCCATCAGGCCCTGGAGATTTATCAGTTTTAATGCTACCTAGAAGCTCCAACACTTCCTCCCTCGATATAGATATTTCCCTCAACTAGTCTACAACTCCCTCAAAGCCAGGACTGGTCAACAAGCCCCTCTCCTTCATGAATACTGACACAAAGTTTTCATTCAGGATCTCCCTCATTCCCTCAGACTCTAAGCACAGTTCCCCTCCTTTGTCCCTAAGAGGACCAATTTTTCCTCTAACCATCCTTTTATTCCAAACATAAGAATAAAAAGCCTTTGGATTTTCCTTAATCCTATCTGCCAAAACCATTTCATGCCTCCTTTTTGCCCTTCTAACTCCCCGTTTAAGCTCCCTCCTACTCCTAACTAACAACGCCACTCCCCCACCTCTTCTCAACCCTCCTCTGTCACGCCTGAAACACTTATACCCAGGAATATTCAGCTGCCAGTGCTCCCCTTTCTTTAACTATATCTCTGTCACTGCAACCACATCTAAGGTCCTTGGAACATTAAGGCCTTAAGTTCATCTATTTATTCTGTTACGCTCTTCGCATTGAAACAGACGCACTCCAGACCTCCAAGCCCACTTGGAACCTCCTTTTCCCTGTTGTATTTCCTCTTGTCCAAACTTACTGTATCACCCATCTCGCTCCCAATCTCACTACCTACCGAGCTATCGGTCCCATCCCCCCCATATTAGTTTAAACCCTGCCGAAACACTCCAGCAAACTTCCCAGCTAAGATATTCGTGCCCTTCCCATTTAAATGTTCCCCATCCCTTCTATACAGGTGCCCTTCTTTCATAAATAATTCCCAATTATTTACAAACATAAAACTCACTGCCCTACACCAATTCTTCAGCCACGCATTCAGCTGTAGGACCTCATTTTTTCTGGCCCTGGTAGCAGCCCTGAGATTGCCACTCTGGAGGCCCTGCTGTTCAGTCTACTCTCCAACTCCCTAAACTGTCTTCGTATATCCTCCCTGCTCTTCCTTCCCACATCCTATGTGAATAATCACATCTGCCTAAGTCCCCTTGCCCTTCAAAATTCCCTCTACCCTGTCATAAACGTCTTGCACCCCTGCTCCAGGAAGGCAAGCTACCAGCCTGGAGTCCTGCCTTTGACCACAGAACCACCTATCTATTCCTCTAACCCTCCCATCCCCCACCACTATCTCCCTTCTAGCCTCCTTCCTCCTCTCTGAGGTACTCTGGTCCTCCGGTCCTCCTGCCTTACCTTTTTTACCCCTCTGCCCTCAATATTTTGGGGGACTACCACTAGGGAAGTCTTTGGACTATTACCCCTCTTCTTTTTCCCCTTCCTTACAGTAACTGACTCTGGGTTCCCCACCTTACTATGCCTCCCATCCATTATTGTCTCGTTCTCTCTGACTAAAAATTCATCTTCCAATCGCCACACTAATTGCTTGATCCGGGCCCTCAGATGCTGCAGCTCCAAACGTTTGATGCATATGTGGACTTCCGGAAGACGTCTTGCCTCCAGGAACTTTCACATATGAGGCATCTTCCCATAAACCCTGCCATTGTCCTGAACATCTGTTCCCCACCATCAACGTTGAGTTGGCAGTAAAATCTTGCAAAATGCTATGACTGGTCAGTTACGTGTTTGAGGAAAAGTTGACAAGGTACTGGGAGGGTTCTCAGCTCTTTAATGAAATGTGCAGTTGATATCTTTAATATTCAAATGAAGAGAGAAACAGAACTAAAGTTTTAGCATCTTTTCTGAAATATGTATTTTCATCTGTCAAGAAACAAAAGCATGCTTCACTTTTATGGTTCCATCCGCTATACTTCTGACTTTGAGCTAACAAATTGTCACCTCCTGATAATGGAGATGCAATAGTTTGTGCCCCGGATCTTTGCCACTATCCTAATATGCCTGAAACTTTGGTAACCACATTGTACGTCTGTTTTTGAAAATATCATCACAAATTTGTTGGGAAAATAATGGTGATTGAGTCTGATTGCTTCCTTATTATTGATTATAATTATAATTTGATTTGATTTGACAATTGCCCCTTAGTGTTGGGCATTAGCAGGGCAAATACATAGGGTTTCGGGAAGACAGCTTAGGTGGGATTGTTGTTGATGCAGGCTGGATGGGATGCTGTAAGGATTCTATGACTATGATGAGGTTTGACTCACTCATTCATTTTTGTCGTGTATTCATCAGTTAAACATCCACAATCCTCTGTTAAACAATTGCACAAATTCACAGCCTTCTCGGTGGAAAAAAATCTCTCTGTATTCTCATGCTAAATTCTTTATTTGTCCATGAACTGAGTGTTGTTGGCTGGACCAGCATTTATTGCCTTTCAACTAAGGGCATTAAAACCTATATAGCTCATTCCTTACCCTGACATTAGATTGCTCTAATCTTTTAATTAAACTTACTTTCTCTTTTATTTTGCTTTTTATGTAGAATCTGACTTTAATTCATCCCATTTCCTTTTCTTTTGTTCCTCTTTCTATTTTTTATCTTTAAATCTGAATTAAGGAAATAGATCCTCCATCCTGCTATTCCCCAAGGATTCAAGTGCCCCATTAATTTTGTTATCAGCTTGTGCTTCCAGCAGTTTGCAGTACAAACAAAATAGTCTACAGATTACTCCAATGAATTTTGGCCAATGTTACTTTCTCCCCATAAAATGAGTACTTTAGGATGTCTTTCTGCATGTAAGGAATTATCTGGAATTGTACTTTGTAAGCTTTGCCATCAATGATTTTCCTTAGAAACTGTGAAAATCAGATGATTTTTGTAATGTTTCACGCATCAAGATAATATATTAAGTAAATTCCCGAACAATAACTAAATTCCTAATCTGTACTCATGTATTCTAATTATAGCTACCTGCAACGTTCTTTGAGGGCAAAGGTAACCAGAAGAGAAAGTTTCTGAAGCGTGGTGAAGGACTAGCAAGATTCTCAAAAGTCAAGTCAAGTAGTTTGGCATCTAAAGAAATTGATAAGGAAGCAAAAATAATTAACCAACAAATACGTTCTCAAAGTTCAATGAATGCAACTCATCAAAAATTGCAACGTAAATTTACACTATTAAATAAAGAAAATGATTTTGAAGGTTTACCTGAGGCTACCAACAACCCAAAGTCGGGTGGTAAGGGAAAGAACAATTTTGCCTTGTGTGTTAAAAAAGTCTTGGACAATGATCATGGAGATGATGCCTTCCAATCGCCTCCAAAAATGCAGACAGAGAGAATGAAAGATACATCAGTTGGTAAAGCTCAAAATATCCATAAAATTGCAATCAACAGTAAAGCTGAAAGTGCAAACAAAGTTCAGGAATGTCTAAAGAGTACATCAAAACAAACTGGAGAGGGAAGAGTAGCTTTAGGTAGACTAATATCATTTGGTGAGAAACCTCAAACAAATGAAAATATAGTTCCTAGAAATAAGGATGCGACCAGATCTGAATATACACTTGAAATATCATTTCAGAAAAATCTGGAGAAATGGAGCAAGGAAAAAGAGAAAGAAAATATAGAATTGAATGAGTTTGAATTTCTGGAACAAGCTGCTGAAGAACTTTCCTTCTCTAGTAATTCTTCCTTTGTAATGAAAATGGTGCAACATGATTGGCAAAACAATGAAGGTCGCAGGTTGTCATCTACTCCAATTAAATCTGAACAACATGTGCCTGAAAATTCAAATGGGTCAATAAGTCATGGGAATACGGATTTTGAGGGAAAGGAAAATGTTTATTTTAAAAATTGTGATCATTTAGAACATAGTATTAGAGTAGAGGAAAATTTTAAAAATGTTTTGGCCTCACCAGTCAAGGATAAAGTAGTTTTCAAAAATGTTGAATGTGACCCTCTAGAGAATGAATATAGCAATTATGATACCATTTTGGATTCACAAATAGATGATCTTGATTCTACGCTGACAAATGAAAAAACAATTATGAAACAGCCAATATTCTGCAGCAGTGACAAAGAAGATAAACCTAAATCTAAATGTAAAAAACAACCTTCAGATGGTCTCAGTAAAGACGAGAACATAGACACAGATCTGGACTTGTCATCCTCATCGTTGTCTGATGTTGATATTGAAGTACCTACTGTAATAGAAAACAAACAAAAAAGTTTGAACCAGAAACCAGATTCACCACACTTTAATTCTAAATGCAAAAGCAGTTCACCTTTGCATCAAGAAAAGGTTGACTTTGACGATGATCAAACATGGGCTGACCTGGAAGAAGCTGGACTCATTAACCATGAAGATAACTCAGTTGAACCTGTTAATAGTTCTGTATTGGATTCTGAAGGTTCCTCTTTCAGAAAATCTGTTGAGGATAAAGTTATGCAAAGAAAAGTGGCTTCTGCTAAAAAGGGAGAGGCTGTCGATGAAAAGATGAACAAATCCACAGATTCGCCTCCAATCTCTGGCTTGATAACAAAGTTGTTTCCTTCATTGAAACCTAAGACAGAACTCGGATCTAATCCAGGACTGGAGCAAAAGTTTAAAGTTGTGAATGATAAACCATTAGGTATGATATCTATTTTCATTTTACATTAAGAAATGATTTCTTAGAGTTTAAGAAATTTTTGTGGAATACTCAATATATTCCTGTTAGGTTAGAACTGGTATGCTAACCTTCAACAACCAAGAGCTAGATTAAGAAATCGGATACAGGCTGGTCCATCGGTTTTATATATAGTGTGTAGCCTGAATTATTTCTTAATAACCTTAACTGGCGTTCCCTTAGTGCTTTGTGATGTGTATTCTGAGGAGATGCACATAGTCAGGGATAGTAACTATTATGGAAATGAGAATGAAATAGGAGACGTACAGCACATCAAGAACTAGGAGTTAATAACTATGTTTAACCCATCTACTGCCCAATCCCACTCTTGCCCTGGAAGAGTGGAAATTTGGAAAGTCTGGAAATTTTGAAACCTCTTGCCAACTAACTCAACATGATGAGCATTTGGAGAACAAATAATCTGTACCCAGGTTAGTGTTAGGCTTGGGCTTCCATGTGTAATGTGGCAAATAGAAAGGTTGGGTTAACATAGGGAAATTATACATTATGGAGATGTAACAGGGATACAGGAGAGATGGAGGCAAGTGGATGTCATATAGTGAGTTGACATGTATGGGTACCATGAGGAGGATTAGGGGTAAGTGTAATTGGATTTGGAGGATTAGAAGGAAAAGAGTAACTGACAGCACAGCAAAAGCATTGATAGATGAGAACTAATTAGTATGTTACTCAAAAGGTCAACAGATATTAGCTTGAAGATATCTGTCAGAACTGAGCTGAGGACCATGTAAGAACAGATAAGCAACAGACTGTGAATTGAAAAATAGCCATTGATCATTGAAGCCCAATTTTTCTCTGAATTAGTAGGTTGTGGCCTTTTTAGTTTTGTTGCCCCACAATGTGTTCCATCACCAGCCCACCTGAAAAGAAGGAACAAATAAACAAAAATCACAAACCCAGTAGAATAGGAAAGATAGAAAGACAGACAAGAATTATGCAATAAGGATAGTTTAGAAAATAAATTTAAAGCACAACTGGGTGCAAAAAGCAAAACCAAAACCAATGTGGCTGGGTAGACATACATCAGTCTGGATTTTGTAGTTGTAATTTTGGGGAAACTGATAGCATTCACTGTAATTAGAACTGTGACATTCACACATTGCATAAGATGTAACTGAATTTAAAGGTGAAGTTCATAATTTTTATTGGACAACCTCCCTGATCCTGAATGTCAAATTTCTCTAATGATTAAAAACTCCATGGATTTTTTAATATACAAAATAGTAATTTTAAAGTTTCAGTTTTTGTCTTAATCCCTTTATTATGTGTTCCAATATTTAATTTGCTTTCTTAGCTTTGGCATTTTAATCATTTTACAGAAAGCAAATTAAGTGCACAAAGTTTCTGCAGATTTCTATTAGCCATTGTGGGGGTGGGGGTTGCAGTAAGACTAAGTTAGGAATTAAATAAAGTGGAATGTTTGACTTTTTTTTAAGAGGTAGGCAAAATAGAAAAGGGGGAGAGATTTCATTGGTAATAAAGTCCAGATTTAAAAAAAAGCATCTTGACTCTGAAAATCAAGAACTAGAATTTATTGGAATGGAGCTAAGAAACAAGAAAGAACTGAATTTTTGGTGAAAGTGAGGAATTTATTGAAATCTATACAAATAAAGAACAAGTATTGAATGGTGGAGAGTCTCAAGGGGCTGAATGGCATACTTCTGCTTCTATTTCTGATGTTCTCATTTGAGATCCGATCAAAATTCAGATGGATGGCCAATTTGGATTGTGAGGTATTGAGGGACAATGTATCCAGGGTTGGAAAACAGGATAGGTAAGAATATGAAACTCCCTTTCTAACCACACAGTGGGTGTACCTGCACTGCATGGACTGCAGTGGTTCAAGCACACAGCTCACCATCACCTTCTCTAGAACAATTGGGGATGAGCAATAAATGCTGCTTTAGCCAGTGATGACCATATCCTGGTGAAAAGAATTTTTAATAATACAGGGAGTAATTGCAATGGGAACATTTCCTATAGTTTTGAGGAAAGTTAGCATTTTTAAAATGTATTTTAGTTTTTAGAAATATTGAGGAGTGAGTGTGCAATTATCATGACAGTAATATGTAGAATTCTTTGTGTGAAAAATATTTGGGAGACAAAATCTTAAAATGTGATCAATGAGAGAAAAGTAACATAACGAAAAGACAGACTAGAACCCTTGCCAATGATAAAGAAAATTCATTATCTTAATACCACGCAGGAGACTGGACAGATGTCTGTGCCTGATGTTGACAAAGTTGAGGATCGGTTGAGGGAAATAAGGATTACGAGGAAAGAGGTGTTGGGGCTGTTAGGCAGCTTAAAGACATATAAAGCTCCGAGGCCTGATGGCATTTACCCCAGGCTGCTAGGGGAGTTGAGGGAAGACTTGGCTGGGCCTCTGACGCAAATCTTTGTCTCTTCCTTGGACACAGGTGAGGTCCCAGAGGACTGGAGGATAGCAAACGTAGTACCGTTGTTTAAAAAAGGTCAGAGGGATCACCCAGGGAACTATAGGCCGGTGAGCTTGACTTCAGTTATAGGTAAGCTAATGGAGAGGATCCTTAGGGACAGGATGTATGAGCATCTGGAGCGCTGCGATCTGATCAGGGATACGCAGCATGGCTTCGTCAAGGGGAAGTCTTGTCTTACAAATCTAGTGGAATTTTTTGAAGAAGTGACAAAAACAGTTGATGAAGGACAGGCTGTTGATGTCATCTACATGGATTTCAGTAAGGCGTTTGACAAGGTTCCTCATGGTAGACTGATAGAGAAGGTGAAGGCGCATGGGATACAGGGTCGGGTATGTAGATGGGTCGAGAACTGGCTCGGGAGGAGGAGACAGAGGGTAGTAGTGGAAGGCTCTTTTTCCGGCTGGAAGCCTGTCACTAGTGGAGTGCCACAAGGCTCAGTACTAGGTCCTCTTCTATTTGTGGTCTACATAAACGACTTGGAAGTTGGGGTAGGTGGTGAGATCAGCAAATTTGCTGATGACACCAAGATGCTTGGATTGGCGGGTACAGAGGAGCAGTGTCAGGCAATACAACAGGACATAGACAGGTTGGTAGACTGGGCAGATAGATGGCAAATGGAATTTAATCCGGATAAATGCGAGGTGATGCATTTTGGCCGGAAAAATGTAGAAGAGAGTTATAGGATAAAAGGTAAAACTATACGGAGCATAGAGACGCAGAGAGACTTGGGGGTGCAGGTTCACAAGTCTCTGAAGGTGTTCTCACAGGTGGAGAAGGTGATAAAGAAGGCGTATAGTATGTTAGCTTTCATAGAAAAGGGTATAGAATACAAGAGTAGGAGTTTGATGTTGCAGTTGTATAGAACGTTGGTTAGGCCTCACTTGGAATACTGCGTCCAGTTCTGGTCGCCGTACTAGCGGAAGGATGTGGAGTCCTTGGAGAGAGTGCAGAGGAGGTTTACCAGGATGCTGCCTGGTATGGAAGGACTGTCTTATGAGGAACGATTGAATAGACTGGGGTTGTTTTCCCTTGAAAGACGTTGGCTTAGAGGGGATCTAATAGAGGTGTATAAGATTATAAGGGGTATAGATAGAGTAAATGGTGGTAAACTTTTTCCACCTTCAGAAATGGATAGGACGAGGGGTCATGGCCTTAGGGTGAGGGGGGCTATGTATAAGACGAATATTAGAGGGCAGTTTTTCACACAAAGGGTAGTGGGGGTGTGGAATGCACTGCCGAGTAAGGTGGTGGGAGCAGGCACGCTGGGGCTGTTTAAGGGTCTCTTGGACAGCCACATGAGCGGTATGCAGATAGAGGGATATATTAGGACTGTTTAACTATGGCTTTTTTTCCACAGGTAATTCGGTCCATACTTGACCAACATTGAGCATGCATTTGGCAGGTGGTGCGAGTACAGCTCTTGGATGTTGATTCATGGGTTGCCTGGTACCTCATGTCGTAAATGAGTGCTTTATGTGGACCATCTGAAGGGCACCATGACAGCTCAGAGACTATCGATGTGGCTGTGCAGACACTTGGAATTGGGCCGGTGTCTGCGGGAGTTTGCGCGTTCTCCCCGTGGTTGCGTGGGTTTTCTCCGGGCACTCCGGTTTCCTCCCACAACCCAAAAATTCGCTCTTAGGCTGATTGGGAAACAAATTGTCCCTATAGTGAGAGTTTTCCATATTAGGAATAATATATATTATTATATAGGAATAATATAATAGGATAATGGATTTGCTACTATATAGTTATGAGGGCGGCACGGGCTCGTTGGGCCGAAGGGCCTGTTTCCCGTGCTGTGTTGTTCTTTTAAACAAAAAAATCAAATGATAATTTAAACACAGAATATATTGTATATACAAGGGGAGTAATGGATAACCTGAAATGAATATATTTTGCAGTTCTCTAGCTTGCCCATATTATCTCTGGTGGAAGAAGTGCAGAAGCTTGAATAATTTATTATGAGCACTAACACATATGGTTCCAGTAGGTGTTCCATTGTTTATGATGAACAATCAAGAGAACTACTACTCTTTCCTCTATTTTCGATTTTCACAATGTTGTAAATTGCATGTTTTAGTCAACATTGAAAAATGCATTAGTTTTTTAGGAAAATAAAAATAAAACTGACCATCTTCATTTTAAATATGTTGTGCTGTTTGCTAGGTGCTGGTATCCAATCCAAGTTGCTGAAGGATAAACTGGTAGAATTAGAATCTGAAATTGGCCAGTTTCGAGCAGAAAATGCTACACTGGCCAAACTCCGTAATGATAGGGAGAAAGCTCTGATGGACCTTCGGTAGGTTTGATTGGTTATTTTCATCAAAAGAAAACACTAATATATTCCTTCTTTTTCTGTCACGTGATCTGAAATAAACAAAAGCGTTTCCCACTCCTTCAATAGACATAAAATGAAGCAAATATACAAAATCCACTGCATATCACTATTTGTTGAGTATTTATTTGGGTGTAGTTCCATAAGTGTACTTGTACTCACATACCTCCCTCGCACCTTCCTTTAGTGTAACAATAGTATTCCATTTAAATCTGAATTGATATTTGTGACTTTGGCACATCCTGCTATGTGAATGCCTCCAAAATTTTTGAAAGTAAACCAAGAAAACACTAGCTAAATGAAATGTGTATTGAAAAGTTGCTAAATTTCACAGGCAACTCTTGCTGAACATTCAGAACTAGGAACTACTTAGCTTTGTACATTCTATAACCAAGATTGGCTACAAAATTAGTTGCTGTTTTCAATGTTTGGGAAGCAACTTCAATACGTACTCCACTAGCATTTAATCAGCTATTGGTACTTAATTTTAATTTGTGTGCCTACGTTTTGCTTTATTTGTGACGAAGATCTAGAAATGTGAAACCATTATTGTGAGAATAACTTCTAAGTTTTGATTTGACAACCTGAAATCTGCAATCTACTGTCTAACATGAAAGAGGATTTTATGTGATAGCTGTGTAAGGGAGGAAAAAAGCAAGATTAAAAAGTTCATATTTTCTGAAGTGGGAAGTCCTACTAATAGATCAATTAGTGTGAAGTGAAAGCAGTTGATACAGAAATATAATTGCAAGAAATGCATTATTTTGTGGCTTTTTTTTACAATCCCCATAGAGATTGATTACTTGTCACAAGCTTAATTTTTCAGCAACCAATGGAAATAAGCAAAGGATAGGATTCTGCATTTTAAAACGTTTACTGTAACAAATAAACATAAACTTAGTATTGATTTGGTTGTTAGTTGCCAGTTAAGAAAAAGTTGTTTTGCATTAATTAGCAAACACGCAATTAAAATATAACTTATGAAACATTTTCACTTTCAGACTTCTAGCAGAGAGTTGGCATTAAGGAATAAGTCCCAGCTTTCCTAGAGGTTCACTCTCCTTTCCACCTCACATGTGCTATTGTGCTGTCATGGGGTGGCACGGTAGCACAGTGGTTAACACTGCTGCTTCACAGCTCCAGGGACCTGGTTTCGATTCCTGGCTCGGGTCACTGTATGGAGTTTGCACATTCTCCTCGTGTCTGCTTGGGTTTCCTTCAGGTACTCCGGTTTCCTCCTACAGTCCAAAGATGTGCGGGTTAGGTTGATTGGCCATGCTAAAATTGCCCCTTAGTATCCTGGGATGTGTAGATTAGAAGGTAAATGTGTAGGAATATGGGGATAGGGCCTGAGTGGGATTGTGGTCGGTGCAGACTCAATGGGCTGAAGGCCTGTTTCTGCACTGTAGAGTTCTGTGTTCTAGGGTTCTTTGTTCTATTGAATATTCAAGTGTCCCTCAAAGATCATTCCTTTCAGCCTGAGTACTCCAGAATCAATTTCCAGCAGCAAGACTCACCTTGGTAGCTCCTTTATCCTTAAATTTCCAGAAATCCCATCTACACCATTCTCTTCCCCTTGAACAGAGAACTAGCTGTCAACAATATCTTACTTGGTTGCTAACAGAAAAAGTTTTTTTTTCTCTTTGCTGCTTTTATCTAAGTCTCCATGTTTCTGTATCTGTCTCCAGAATGCAGTTGTCCCTTTTACTGTGTTGCATTCTTTCTGGTTGTATCACAGCTTAGTATGACTCTTCCTCTGTCCAAAACTGCAAAAAACTACAAAAGGTTGTGAATATAGCCCAATCCATCATGCAAACCAGTCTCCAAACCATTGACTCTTTTTACATTCCCTGCTGCCTCGGCAAAGCAGCCAGCTTAATTAAGGATAGCACGTGCCCTGGACGTTCTCTCTTCCATCAGGAAAAATGTACAAAAGGCTGAGCTCACATACCAACCAACCCAAGAACAGCTTCTTCCCTGCTGCCATCAGACTTTTGAACGGATTTACCTTGAATTAAGCTGATTTTTCTCTACACCCTTGCTGTGACTGTAACACTACGATCTGTACTCTCTCATTTCCTTCTTTACGTACGGTATGCTTTGTCTATATAGCGCCTAAGAAACAATACTTTTCACTGTAAATACATGTGTCAAAATTAAATCATAGCTATCTGATTCTTTTTTCATCTGCAAACACAGTTTACTTCAAATTACTTGATTAAATTTGTCTCTTGTAACTAACTATACAACTGTTCAATTCTTCAAAATTCTAAGTCCATGCTTGCTAATTTCACTGTTTTCCTAATTTTATGATCACTTATCAATATCTTTTCCACAGTTATCTTGAACAATCATTACATACCCTTAAATACACCACATACATTCTAATTTCTATCAAGATTTCCAAACACTTATGCAAAATATTTACTTCAGTAATACTTTTATCCTCCAACTAAATTAGCTTTTTCATCACTGGTCTCATCCTTGAATGTCTATAAAAGCCATGACTACTTCCTTTTCATATCTGCTGGCTTTTTTCATCTTTAATTCAATTTTTCTTTCAGGTCTCAATTAAACCATGAGCTGTCTCTATTCCTCATGAGCTTTTTTGATAGTCTTACTTTGATTAGATTTCTTTTTTCATATTTTAAATTAAGGAATTCCCTTTGTATCATCTTATTGTCTTCAAGAATATATCTATTTTGTACTGTGCCCTTATTTAAAGATTTTTCACTGTTGATCCAGACTTTTAACAGTTTAATCTGGCTGATTTAAAAAAGCTGTGTAGTGCTCAGAGTAACATTGCATTAACTCACATTTCTGTTGATATTCTACTTATTTATTCTGAACTATGCTGTTATTTCATTGGTTTACGTTCTGAGCTGAAATTGATATTAATGACAAATTAATATTTCATATTTAGAAAAGAAATGGCAGACTTTGAATGCAAGAAAACTGAAGAATTAGCTAAATTTGAGGAATACAAAAAAGCAGAATTAAAACGACTACAAAAAGAGCGATTAGTGTTTGAAAAACATGCTGCAGCAGCAAGAGCAATCCCTGACAAAAAGGAGAGAGAAGAGATACAGGTGAAATTCTCCCTTTGCATTATTGCCCCTTTTTATTTTCATAGTTTAAGCCCTCTGTTCAACAATTTGGATGCTTTTAATTAGTTCTTAAAAGATGAATCACCATTAGTTTAACTCCTATTTGAGAATTAACCAATAGCTTCTGGTCAATTTTCTAGTAACTTAAAAATATTGCTGAAAAGAGAGATGTTGATGAAATGTTTCATCTTAGTCTCAGTAGGGCGAATACAAGAATGTCAAATTTCAAACAATGACAGTTTACCAGACAGGACGAAAGAGTGCTGATTGGTTTGTAAGTTGACTCTGGCTGAGACATTGCCATGGAGAAAAGCAACTGGAAATTAATTAGCTCCCAGCTAATTAAAAATAGGCACAAGGCTTAAATGTATTCCTTTTGTTTGCAGAGAACAGGTCCCTGCAAACGAATCTATCTTACTTTCACCAAGTGTAAATGAGCTGCATTATGAGATCAGCATATTATTGGATTTCTCAATGGGCACTAACAATGTTTCATGCTGCTATCATGCTGTTGGTTTACATGTATGTTCTGCCTACCATACAACTGAAAAAACGTTATGTATAAATTTCAGTGCTGCTAATATTGTAGACTTAACGTCTTATCGATTGGCTGATCCAAGGATCACGCTGTTTGATTTGTTGTTTGTAATAGGCAAAGTACGAGCTGTACTCAGCCAGCCCTGATGAGTACAAAACAAAAAACTTCAACAACATGTCTCCTTTTTTTTCAGCCTGATTCAAGTTCTGTACTACCAAGGGACAACTTGTCCATATTTGTCATTTCCTCTTGGCAAGATACCAACATATTCTTTAGAAAAGTCTAGCATCTTAAGAGTCATTGAAACTAACTCCACAATAGAAGGAAACTTGGATTTTGCAAGTAATTGTGTGGAAATAATCTTGTAGTAATGAACCAAATAGGTGGAATGATTTGTTATAAACTACAATACTGTGGATGTTGGAAATCTGAAATAAAATTAAAACAATGTGCAGGAAATACCCAGTGGCTCTGGGAGTGTTTTTGGTGAAAAGTCACAGGCCTTCCCACAGAAATGGGAAAAGTTAAAAATGTTTTGACCAAATGCAAGGGGAAAGAAGAACAAAAGGGAAGGTCTGTGATAATGTGGATGGCAGAAGAGTTTAAATGACCAAAGTTTTCATGGTGCAAGACTAAAAGGACTGATTTTAGGATAAATAAAGAAACAAAAGATATGTATGGAGGAGGTATGAATAGCTATTTTTAAACAGACATTAAAACAAAATGGGGACAGAAGTTATGATCAAAAACTTGAACTCAAATGTTGAGTCCCGAAGGCTGCAAAGTGCCCAGATGAAACATCAGGTCCTGTTCCATTAGTTTGCATTGGGCTTTGTTGGAACACTTCAAGAAGCCGAGGATAGAAAGGTCAAACGAGGTGCAAGGGGAAGCATTGAAATGCCAGGTGACTGGAAGACTGGACCATACTTGCAGACTAAATAGAGTTGTTCTGCAAAGCAATTACCCTGTCTGTGTTTGGTCTCTCCAAGTTAAAGTTTATTACTTAATGAGCAGTGAATACAGTACACTAATTAAACAAAGACCAAGTAAATCACTGTTTTACTTGTAAGGAATGTTTGGAGCCTGAGATGAGAAGAAAGAAAAAATAATCTGTGAGGAGAGCCAAACCAGAATTGATGGAGGATGTCAGAAGACGCGTGGAAGTGACTGTGGAAAGATTGACAAGTCAAGGAAAAAGATAGTGCTGACGGGAAGAAATCAGTTCAGTTGGCCAAGAACAGGCTGAAATGATCAGTTTGTCAGACAGTCCTGTTGTGGATCTTGAGGAGATAGAAGTGGATTGTTTTGGGTAGGTGTACTAGGAGGCCATGGAGGTAACATCTCTAGAGGAGGTAGATCAGTGACAGTCCTGGAAAAAATGACTTTGTGTTCGATGGCAGGGTCATGGTTCAGGGAAGTGTCAGTTTTTTTGCCAATAAATATTTTATTGATCACTATTAATCAAGCTGGTGCTGTTACAATTCACTTGAAGTTTGAATTGCTGTAGCTGCATGCACTTTTCCATATGTGTTTTAGTCAGGAGCTATGGATTGTGATGGCAGAAGCTCCAATTTTCTTTCCTTCATGGAGTTAACAGGGAAACATTCTTTTTGCCTGCTGTTGGCATGTCTTGGAAGGATTTGTAAGTTGGTACTAACCTACTTGGCTGAGTTATGAATGGCCATCAAATCTTCAGGTGGGATTTGAACCTGGAGCTTCTTGCTCAGAAGAAGGAATACCATCCACTCCACCACAAGATCTCCCATTAATTAGAAAATTAAGTTGAAAACATAATTCAAGGAATGACAGAATACCAGAACAAAATGAGGCAGATGACACCGATCTAACTGCTGAAAGTTTAATTTAAGGCAGGTCTCATGGGAAATTTCCTGTTGAGTGACCTCAACATGTAATGATCTTCTCAGTAAGATAGTAGAACAGCAATTTTAATTATTTAGGAGACAATGGAGTAATGTGATGTGCACGTAACTTTTTTTTCTGGGTGGATGATTAAGAATCGTTTGGCATTATTCATTTGTATTCTTATTCAGATCTTCTTTGTTTTAATTTGCTGAAAGTTTCTTTGTAAATGTCAAGCTGTGTAGCAACTGCATAGCATTGAATTATAAAAACTGGTAACTATCAATTTAATCATTGATATGATTAAATATCAGTCATATTGATGATTAAAACTGTTTAAAGGGAATATAGGGCCATGGAAAGAGAGTTGAACTTTTGGATTGACTTAAATTTGCAGCCCCTCCTGTAACATGTAAGCATGTAGACCAAATTGTGAATAAATGCTTGTAAGACATTATTTTTGTGATAAACAAACTGTATAAAGATTGTGCAAGTGTCAGATATGCCGCATTTAAACAAAATAATCAAAAAAGTCAAAGGAATTTTCATCTTTTTAGCTAAAGACTACTATTATTCTACTAATCTGATTCCAAATCTTATCATTTCAAGCATTCGACTTTGGACAATTTAGGAAGTGAATGGATCCTGGAATAACATAAAACAAATGAAAGAGCAATTATATTATGCAATTAAATTGCAATTTCATCAAAAACTCAATGAGGATTCAAAAGAAACATCTTTTGAAACACCAGGTGTGAGAAACTTGCTGCCTGGATTGACTGAGACAAATAACATAGATGGATTTAAGAGGATATTAGATGAGCACAAGGGCAAATGCACTACAGGGTTATACCACTGGTTAGATGAAGAAGTGAGGAGGCTTGCATAGAGCATTAACACCTAAAATGGACATTGTGGACCTAAATGCCTGTTTCTGTGCTGCTTTTCTATGTTGTACTTTAGCCATAATAATGTCCAGTTGTTTTTCATGCATGACTTTGGAATTTTATTTCTGCTTCTGGTTAGGTACTGAAGCAACAGATTGTAGACTTGAAGGAAGAACTAAAGCGAAAAGAGTTAAGATGGTCAAGTATTCAGGCAAGGCTTCGAAACCAGATTGATATACTGACCAAAGAAAACCAAGAGCTTAGAGATGAGGTTAACATTATGGAAAGACTTCGGTTGGAAACCTGGAAGAAAGCTGAAACCAAATTTGAAAAGAAAATAGAGACCATAACTCCACGGTTAAAGAAAACTGAATTGCTAGTAAGCCTATAATTCTTTGGGAGTAACTATACTTGCACATTTTAAAATGCTATTTATTCAGCAGTGATACTGTGCTCATGTTGTTCAAAACAGAATGTCCAATGAAAATCCTGAAGCTTATCTTGCAAGGAAGAGAATATCTTCTTGATGAACAGAACCCATATTCTGCAGCTCCTGCTCTAAAGAGACCAATACCCACTTCTTCAATTTATTCACAAAACTGAAGTCCCTCATCCCAGAATTATCTTCATAAATTTTTTTTCTGCAACATTTTTAAAGCCTTAGCATTCTTCCTGAAGCGCATTGTCTGTTATTGGGAACAGTGCTTAGTTGAAGCTGAACAAGTGTTTTATAATTGTTCATCCTAGCTTTCTTCTGCACTATTTATATACCCTCATATCCCTTTCACTTTTTCAGCCTGCCCTCATCTTCAAAGATTTCTGACCATTTACTTGCTGAGTTTCTTGATTCCTGCATGCCCTTTAGATCTGTACCTTTTAGGTTACGTTGCCTCTTGTTCTTTATATCAGTTGAATGCTATCTAGCATGTATTTATCATTCTTCAGGTGGCATAAATTGAGTTTTAGTGTCACTTGTTAAAAGAATTGAACTGCAAACTGACTTGAACAAGGTCAGCAGTTCTCCTTTGTAACCTTATGGCAATGCATAGCAGTTGCATAAAATTACAAGGTAGTAGGATAATGCGTTGGTTGATACATTGTGCAATTAAAAAAATAGTATATCTTCTAATCTATTTTGCACAGTAGTATTAGATATATGTTAATGACAGTTTGTTATAGCTGCAAACTGTCACGTGCACTTTATTGGCCCCCTCAAATACGTTTTAAAAAAGCAACAAAACATTTTTTTTAAAAACTGGTAAAGGCAGACATTTCCTTTTCCCTAACCTTAATAATGTACTTTGAGGAAGGAAACTTACTATCCTTACTTAGTCTGACCTACATGTGACTCCAGATCTGCAGCAATGTGATTGACTCTTAACTGCAATTGGGGATGGTCAATAAATGTTTGCCCAGCGGGTAATGCCCATGTCCCATTTTAAAACAAAACTTCTAAGTGCTGCTAATTTAAAAAACATTCCCTCACCCATTGATTCTTAAGATATGTCTATTTTTCCCATTTTCCCTCAGATGTAGTCTAAATGGGATTAATCAACATTGTTTATCATAGCCATGCTCCTGAGTTCAAGCTACCTTTTGAGTTGTCATTCGAGAAGCAGCTATTTGAAAACTCATTTGAGATATGGTTCACTGTTGCTCTTTCTACAATTTGTGCCAAATGGAGAAATATTTTTTGCAAAAATATTTTGTAACTGCATAAATATTTTAAATGTTCATTTTTTTTCTCTTTTTTTTAGTGGGAGGTTGCATTGTGATTTAGCAACTTTTTTTTATAATAGGTTCCCCCAGATGTTGGGAAGGTGGAAACTGATCCTTTAATCAGACAGACAGAGAGAGGCAGAACTGCACAAGTAGGAGGAAAGAAAAGCTCTCTCATGGCGAGACAGGTACCAACTTTTAATACTATTGTGTATATTGTGGGTGTTAACAAGGTCACGTTTATTGCTCATCACTAATTGCCAGGAGAAGCTAATGTTGAGCAGCGCTCTCAAAAGCAGGAGAAAGTAGCAATGTGTGGGACAGAATAGGGATAAGTCAAAATTCTTTGAGCTGAATGTCACAATTTATCCACAAAATTCAGTGTCTCCTAGCCAACTGGGCATATAACTTTGTATTATTTAATTCAAGTCACTAATATATACAGAAAAACTGAAACCCAAATATAGAATACAGAGACCATGGATTTCTCAGTAGCCCATCGGACATCAGTAATCACAAACCATATCCTTGGGGTTAGATGCTTCAGTACTCTAATGGATGTCTGGATTCTCAACCAAGACGCGCACGTTCTATAATTGGGTTTCAGTTTTTCTGTATATATTAGTGACTTGAATTAAATAATACAAAGTTATATGCACAGTTGGCTAGGAGACACTGAATTATTTAGATGAATGAACATTTATTTATTTGCATGGATCCCAAGTTTCAGAATCTCTGTTGTTTCTAGCCTGTCCCCATTTAGAAAGTACTGAATGCCATCTTTTTAGGTTTGAAGTAGATGATATCTCATTTATTGTCTTTTTGATCATTTCACTTAATTTCTTTAACGTTTTGTAATTTTATGCTTCCAGAAACATTACTTAAAATGCCACCCTCTCTTTGTGTGGCGATGTCTAAAAGTTGAGCTCCATTTGCAATTTCTCAGACAGCAAGCAACCTACCCAACATTCAGGTTTGGACTGATGAATAACATTTGAACTTACTGTCAGACAAAGACCATTTCCAACAAGAGAGCCAATCACCACCTCATGATATTTAACGCCATTACCACCTCAGGTCCAATACAGCCATTTTCTTGTGATGTTTCCATTGAATCATCTGGAAACACCACTAAATGGTTTGGCTATCAGAACAAATCAGAGACTGTATATTCTGTGTATATGGCTTGCTTCACATTCCACTCAGCCTCTCGGTTTCCTCATTTGTTGCTTTTCAGCAGTCCCTAAAATCATCCTGCATATAGGATTAATGAACTTGTTGGACTAAAGTTAGCTAAAGTAATGAAGGAGACATTCACATCATGATTTGTTAGTTTAGACCATTAATCAACCTGTGGTTCCTTTCACTACTTCAACTATTCCCCAAGGAAAGGATATAAGGATATGAAAAATGAAACTACCCTGACTTAGATGTTTGTCACCATTCCTTCTTCATTCTTGTGTTAAATCCTAGGATTCCATACCAAAAAGCACCATCAAAACAAAACTGCATTATTCAAGTACAAGGTCCACAATCTCTGTCTCATGGATTACTAATGGCATTAGACACTTAGCCCACATCCCAAGGATGAATAAAATGTGTGTGTGTGTGTGTGTGTGTCTTGGTTGAGAATCCAGACATCCATTAGCGTACTGAAGCATCTAACCCCAAGGATATGATTTGTGATTACTGATGTCCGATGGGCTACTGAGAAATCCATGGTCTCTGTATTGATCGCATATGCCGTTTAGTATGTTCAACCAGCGTTTGTCTATTTATATTTGCCTCATGGTAATTCTGAATGTTAGAGTGCAAGGTGGTAACTGCAGATAGTTTCCTTTCTGACTTTATTATACGAAGTTTGTGTCTTTTGTTTAACAGTTCAAATTTGATTTTTTTTACTCTTTTTGAAGATAACTGGGATTTCAAACTTCATCTACCTCAAACAAAAAGTTCCTGGTCCCTAACAGGCTGGTAACAGTCGGAGAAGTGCAATAGCACCAAGGCCGATTCCTAGATAAAAAATTCAAAAATTGGCATGAGCAGAGATGTGCAAATAGAAAACTTACTCACTTGGAGAGCTTTAAAATTTAAGATACAGAAGTAGAAGTTATCTTAAATTGCATCAATCATATCAATTTTGGAAAGCATCATGGGGTTTGTGCCAAAAGATGCCTATCATTGTACCCATGCGTGCACATGCACACCCTAGCTAAATTCATTTCATCTCTCAATAACTTTTCCTTTAACTCATCCCACGTTCTCCAAATCAAAGGTGTAGCAATGGGTACCTACATGGGTCCTAGCTACGCTTATCTTTTTATGGGATATGAGGAACATTCCTTGTTCTAGGCTTACGCGGGTACTCTCCTACAACTCCTTTGCTGGTACATTGATGGATGACTACTTTGGTGCTGCTTCATGCTGTTATCTGGACCTGGAAAAATTAATCAACTTCGCTTCTCCATCACCTTCACTTATCCATCTGAGACATTTCCCTTCCCTTGACTTTTCTGTCTCCGTTTCCGGCATCTACAAATATCCATTATAAGCCCACTGACTCCTACAGCTATCTGGACTACAGCTCTTTGCATCCTACATCGTATAAGGACTTCTTATCTTTCTCTCAGCTTCTTTGCCTCTGTCATATTTATTCCAATGATGCCACATTCCAAAGTGGTATATCTAATACGTACTCCCCCTTCCTCAACCATAGTTTCCCATATACAGTTATTGACAGAGCTCTGAGTAGCGTGCAGTCCATCCTCTGTGTCATGACCCTCACCCCTCCCTCTCAGAACAAAGATAGAGTCCCCCTTGTTCTCACATTTTGCTCCACCAGCCTTCGCATGTAAAGCATAATCCTCCATTATTTTTGCCAACTCCAACGTGATGCCAGCATCAAACATATTTTCCCTTTACTTACTGTTGTCAGCATTCCACAGAGATCATTCCCGTCGGGATAACCTAGTTCACTCCTTCACTATACCCAACACTTCTCCCATGCAATTGCAGAAGGTGTAACACTTGCCCCTTTATCTCTTTCATGCTTACCAAGGTCCAAAACACTCATTCCAGGTTAAACGGCATTTCACTTGCATCTCTTTCAATTTGTTCTATTGCATTTACTGCTCCCAATATGGTTTCCCTATATTGGAGCAACCAAACATTGACTGGGTGATCGCTGCGCACAGACCGAAGGTGCTCAGCAAAATCAGGACCCTGATCTTCCCCTGGCTTGTTATTTTAACACATTATCCTGCTACAATGCCCACATGTCTGTCCTAGGCCTATTACAATGTTCCAGTGGAGCTCAATGCAAAGTGGAGGAACAGCATCTCATCTTCCAGCTAGGCAAATTACAGTCTTCTGGTCTCAACATCAAATTCAGCAACTTCAGATTAGCTCCCCCACCCCATTTTCATTTTGTTTAATTTTTAACTGTTCCCTACCATCTTAATTTTTTTTGTTTTTCTTTTTCTCCCATTATTCCTCCTATTTTATCCCCTCTTTTCCTTATCTTTGCTCCCCCTTTCCTCCTTATTCTCAATTTTACCTCTGTCCCACCTATCTCTCTCCTCCACCCACATCTTCATCTGTCACACTTTATACTCTCTTAATGGACTGTCATTAGTAGCCTTTTCCCTTGTTTGTGGCTATGACTCATCTTTCATTCCCTCATCCTACAGTATTAATGTCTCCCACTTTCTGTACCTTTTAGCTTTGACGAAGAGTCATCCGCAGTCCACATCAGCTCTTTTCTCTCCTTACACGTTGCCATTTCTGTTGAGATTTTCGTGTTTTCTCTTTGGTTTATACTACATCTACTTGTTCCCCTTTTTATATACCCTATTAGTTAGATCCTCTAAAATGCTAATTTTGTCAAACTTGATTTTCCTTTTGTAAAACAGCATTGATTTTGCATGATCATACTACTACATTCTAAGTGTACTGTTAAGGCATCCTTGTCAAAATATTCTAGCACTTTTCTTGACAACTGATTCCAGGCTAACTGGCCTATAGTTTTCTCTCTCCCTCCTTTCTTGAATAATGCTGTTACATTTGTTACTTTCCAATCTAGGGAATATTGGGAAAATGGAAAAAGTGTCAGTGCATCCATTATCTTTACAGAACTCTAGGATGTAGTCATCAGGTCTTGGGGATCGATAGTATTTTAGAACCGTGATTTTTCTGTGGTACTTTTTCTTTAGTATAAATTACTTTAATTTTCTCACTGGTTTTAGCATGAGTTATCCTCTGTTTCTGGTATGCAACCTGTATTGTCTCCTATGAAGACAGACAAAAAAAAATTGTTTGTTGTCTCTGTTGTTTTCTCATTCTCCAAACTATACTAGTAAAGATTTTATTTGAGAGTAAACATTAGTATGTATTGTTGTAGGCTTCTCCAAGAGATGTTAAACTAAGTCATGCCTTGACATCCTCTGCTCCTGCAGTAACCAGAAATGGCTTGAAAGAAAGTGAGTATATCTTAAAATAACATGATGGATAAATGTGTCATTGTATCTTAGTAGAGATTACATGCAATGTATATTAATCATGTCAATAACATTATTTATTGTGCTGCGGATGATTGCAATATTTTTAATGTAAAATACAAGTTCAGGGTGCTATGCACCCAGTAATTTGTGAAGTTTTGCTATTTGTATAAGAATGCTTGCCATTTGCAGTGCATTCAGTAATGTAAGTAACAAAGTCTGTTTCTAACTTCAAATTCTAATTAGTAAGAATAGTGAATTTACCCAAAATGAAAGAATAATACATGAACGATGTAAGATGGGATGAAGTAATAGATCATAAAATAACTTCTACAAACAAAAGGAATAAAAAAGGTAAATTAATCTGTTGATGCTTCTGCATTAGTATTGCAATCAAAATAGCTGAACAAGAGACAACACTTGCAGAGAGAATCTAGAAATAATAGGAATATCTATACTAAGAACAGGATTAGCAAATAAATATTGCAAGATATATGTTTGGGACTGAAAAGGAATTAAGGAAAGGAGGTGCAATATCTGTTTTAGTTAAATATAGCATTATGCTATATGCTGCAGAAAATAGATGCAACTGCTAGTGAAATAGATACAGAATGTATTGGTATTGAGTTAAAACAAAAAAATCCATGACCTTAATAGTGATATATCACAGTCCACAGATAATGGAAAGGAGTGAGGGGAAGAAATATGAGGTGAGAAACAGACACATAGGATCGTGTTCATGGGCAATTTCAACACTCCTCAAATTATCTGGCAGGAAGATTTCTAGAAAGAAGTAAAGGGAATCTAGCTGTGAATTCGACAGATGTTTTTCTCACACAGAATATACATGCAACAGAAAAGATCACTGCAATATCTTATGGTTAATGAACCACAACAAATAGGAGAGTGTCTTCATAGTGGTCATAGCATAGTAATTCAAGAATAGAATTGAGGATGACTCACTAGACTCTGGAGTGGTTCCAGCAGATTGGAAAACAGAAATGTGACACACTGCTTAGAAAAGGAGTTAGACAACAGGCAGATAACTTTAGGCCGGTTAACTTCTATAGTGGGGAAAATGCTTGAATTATTCAAAGAATAAATGAGACATCTGGATAGAAATTATCCCATTGGGAAGACATGGCATGGGTTCATGAAAGACAAGTCATATTTAACCAATTTAATGGAATTCTTTGAGGACATTATGAGCACAGTGGACAATGGGGAACTGGTGGATGTGATATATCTGGAGTTCCGGGAGGCATTCAACAAGGTGCCATACAAAAGGCTGCTGTGTTAGATAAAGGTGCAGGTGTTACGGGTAATGTATTAGCATGGAAAGAGAATTATAAAACTAACAGAAGACAGAGTGGGGGTAAATGGCTGCTTTCTTGGTTGATTAGTGACTAGTGATGATGTACGTCAGGGATCAGTGTTGGAACTGCAATTGTTTACAATTTATGTAGATGATTTGGAGTTGGGGGACCAAATGTAGTATGTCAAAGTTCACAGATGACACTAAGGTGAATGGTAGGGCAAGATGTGCAAAAGGCATTAAACATCTACAAAGTCTTATTGAGTGGGCATGGGTCTGACAGATGATTGGTAAACGTGAGGTCATCCATTTTGGTAGAAATAACAGCAAAATGGATTATTATTATAATGGTAAAAATTGCAGCATGCTGCTGTGCACAGGAATCTGGGAGTCCTTGCACATAAATCACAAAGTTGGTTTGCAGGTGTAACATGTAATTAAAAAGACAAGTGGAATTTTGTCCTTCATTGCGAGAGGGATGGAGTTTAAAAACAGCGAGGTTATGTTGCAGCTGTATAAAGTGTTGATGAGCCAACACCTGGAGTACTGTGTATAATTTTGGTCATCTTACTTGAAAAAGGATATACTGGCACTGGAGAGGGTACAGAGAGATTCACTAGGTTGAGTTGAAAGGGTTAGCTTATGAGGAGAGACTGAGTAGACTACGACTATGCTGATGGGAATTTAGAAAAATGAGGGGAGATATAGAAATGTATAAGATTATGAAGGGAATAGGTAAGATACAAGCAAGGAGATTGTTTCCACTGGTGAGTGAAACCAGAACTAGGCAGCATAGCCTCAAAATAAGGGGGAGCAGATTTAGAACTGAGTTGAGGAGGAACTTCTTCACCCAAAGGGTTGTGAATCTGGAATTCCCTGCCTAATGAAGCAGTTGAGGCTTCCTTGTTGAATGCTTTTCAGGCAGAGATAGATTTTGAACAGTAAAGGAATTAAGGGTTATGGTGAATGGGCAGATAAGTGGAGCTGAGTCCACAAAAAAACAGCCATGATCTTATTGAATGGTGGAGCAGGCTCGAGGGGCCAGATGGTCTACTCCTGCTCCTTGTTCTTATGTGACACAGGTAGGCCAAAGTAGGTACCTCCCTCTGTGACTGGATCCTGAGCTTCCTAAATCACAGACACCTCCTCAACAATAATCTTCAACACCAATGCCCCACAAGGTTTTGTTCTCGGCCCCCTCCTATACTCCTTGTATACCTATGACTGCGGCCAAATTGCTCTCCAATTTGATTTTTAAGTTTATTGATGACACTACCGTAGTGGTTTGGATCTCAAACAATGACGAGATAGAGAATCTGGTGAACTGGTGCAGTGACAATAATCACTCCCTCAATGTCAACAAAACAAAGGAAATTGACATCGATTTCAGGAAGCACAAAGGAGAACATGCCCCTGTCTACATCAACCGCAACATTGTCATCAAACCAGCAGACAAAGGAGGCGCCACCGTCATACTGAACAGAACGGACTACTGTGAAGAAGTGTACCGACAACTAAACAATGAGAAACACTACAGACAGTTACCAGCGGATCCGACCAAAGAACACACTCGTCAACTCAACACTCTGATCGAAACCCTTGATCCGGACCTTCAGAACACCCTCCGGGCTCTCATTCCACGTACTCCCCACACTGGAGATCTCTACTGCCTCCCAAAGATCCACAAGGCAAACATACCCGGTCGTCCCATCGTATCGGGCAATGGGACCTGTGTGAGAACCTCTCCGGCTATATCGAGGGCATCCTGAAACCCATCGTACAAAGAACCCCCAGCTTTTGTCTTGACACTACGGACTTCCTGCAGAAACTCGGCACACACGGAGCAGTAGAAACAGGGACACTCCTTGTCACAATGGATGTCTCGGCGCTCTACACCAACATCCCCCACGACGATGGTATTGCTGCAACTGCCTCAGTACTCAATGCCAACAACTGCCAGTTCCCGGATGCAATTTTACAACTCATCCGCTTCATCTTGGACCACAATGTCTTCACCTTCAACAATCAGCTTTTCATCCAGACACACGGAACAGCCATGGGGACCAAATTCGCACCTCAGTATGCAAACATCTTCATGCACAGGTTCGAACAAGACTTCTTCACCACACAAGATCTCCAACCAAGGTTATATACTAGATACATTGATGACATCTTTTTCCTTTGGACTCATGATGAACAATCATTGAAACAACTGTATGATGATATCAACAAGTTCCATCCCACCATCAGACTCCCCATGGACTATTCTCCAGAATCAGTTGCATTCTTGGACACACGCATCTCCATCAAGGACGGTCACCTCAGCACCTCACTGTGTACCGCAAACCGACAGACAACCTCACAATGCTCCACTTCTCCAGCTTCCACCCTAGACACGTTTAAAGAAGCCATTCCCTATGGACAAGCCCTCCGTATACACGGAATTTGCTCAGATGAGGAGGATCGTGACAGACACCTCCAGACACTGAAGGATGCCCTCGTGAGAACAGGATATGGCGCTCGACTCATCGATCGACAGTTCCAACGTGCCACAACGATAAACCGCACTGATCTCTTCAGAAGACGAACACGGGACACGGTGGACAGAGTACCCTTTGTTGTCCAGTACTTCCCCGGAGCGGAGAAGCTACGACATCTTCTCCGAAGTCTTCAACATATCATTGATGATGATGAACATCTCGCTAGGGTCATCCCCACCCCCCCACTTCTTGCCTTCAGACAACCGCGCAACCTCAAACAGATCATTGTTCGCAGCAAACTACCCAACCTTCAGGAGAACAGTGACCACAATACCACACAAACCTGCCACAGCAACCTCTGCAAGACATGCCAGATCATAGACATGGACGACATCATCAAACGTGAGGATACCATTCACCAGGTGCACGGTACATACTCTTGCAACTCGGCCAACGTTGTCTACCTAATACGTTACAAGAAAGGATGTCCCGAAGCATGGTATATTGGGGAGACCATGCAAACACTACGACAGCGGATGAATGAGCATCGCTCAACAATCACCAGGCAAAACAGTTCCCGTCCTGTGGGTGAACACTTCAGCAGTCATGGGCATTCGGCCTCCGACCTGCGGGTAAATGTTCTTCAAGGGGGCTTTCGTGATACACGACAGCGCAGAGTCGCTGAGCAGAGACTGATAGCCAAGCTCCGCACACATGAGGACGGTCTTAACAGGGATCTTGGCTTCATGACACACTATCTGTAACCCCCGTAACTTGCCTGGGTTAGCAAAAAACCTCACTTACTGTGCTGTCTGGAGAAAATACACAACTCTCTAACAATGCTCAGGATCCCCTTCACACACATTGTTAGCCACTTTAACACTTGAATAGCAGGTTGGATGTAAGGATTCGCATTCTAATCAGCAATCTCTGACTGTCTGTGCTGATGTGTGCTATTGCAGACCAGAACACTGCACTTGCCTGATGAAGACACGGGAGTGTTGAAAGCTCGCTATTTTACTATCAAATAAATCGGTTGGATTAATAATTGGTGTTGCTAAATTCTTACTGAGTTCTTACCACTCCAATCCAACGCCGGCATCTTTACATTACATCAATGGGGACAAAGTAGAAAGGGTCAAGCGCATCAAGTTTTTAGGTGTCCAGATCACCAACAACCTGTCCTGGTCCCCCCTGCTGATACTATATTAAGGAAGCCACCAATGCTTCTACTTTCTCAGAAGACTGAGGAAATTTGATACATTAGCTTCAACCTTTACAGATGCACTATAGAAACCATTCTTTCTAGTTGTATCACAGCTTGGTATGGCTGGTCTGACCAAGATGATTTACCAATCATCTTGGTCTGCCCAAGACCACAAGAAACTACAAAAGGTTGCGAATGAAACCACGCAAACCAGCCTCCCATCCATTGACTCTGTCTACACTTCTCGATGCCTCGGCAAAGCAGCTAGCATAATTGAAGACCCCATGCAACTTAGACATTCTCTCTTCCACCTTCTTCCTTTGGGAAAAAAAACTACCATGTTGGTCACGTACCAACCAACTCAAGAACAGCTTCTTCTCTGCTGCTGTCAGACTTTTGAATGGAGTTATCTTGCATTAAGTTGATCTTTCTCTGCACCCTAGCTATGACTGTAACACTGCATTCTGCACTGTCATATTTCCTGCTCTATGAACGGTATGTTTTGTCTGTATACAACGCAAGAACCAATACTTTTCACTGTATGTTAATACATGTGACAATAATAAATCAAATCAAAGGAGTAAGATAAAGGATTGGAAAAAAGAAAATTAAGAAATAGCATTGTCAGGCGATGCAGCAGGACATAGGCTGGTAGCTTGGGCAGACAGATGGCAGATGGAATTCAATACTGATAAATGTGAGGTGATGCATTTCAGGAGAAAAAAATGTAGTGGGGGAGGTATATGATACAGCGTAGATCTATTAAGAGTATAGAAACACAGAGGGACCTGGGGGTGCAGGTGAACAAGTCTCTGAAGGTGGCAGAGCAAGTGGAGAAGGTTGTGAAGAAAGCATATAGTATGCTAGCCTTTACAGGAAGGGGTATAGAGTACAAGAGCTGGCCTTTAATGTTGCAGTTGTATAAAACGCTGGTTAGACCTCATTTGGAATACTGTGTCCAGTTCTGGTCGCCTTACTACCGGAAGGACGTGGAGACTCTGGAAAGAGTGCAGAGGAGGTTTACCAGGATGCTGCCTGGTATGGAAGGTCTAAGTTACGAGGAGAGATTAGGCAAATTGGGACTGTTTTCCTTAGGAAGACGTAGACTTAGAGGAGATCTGATAGAGGTGTACAAGATTTTGAAGGGGATAGATAGAGTAAACAGGGCTAAGCTTTTTCCTAGGATGGACTCAAATAGCACGAGGGGTCACGGGCTTAGGGTGAGGGGGGTAAGGTATAATTTGGATGCTAGAGGGAGTTTTTTCACACAGAGGGTGGTGAGGGTATGGAATGCGCTGCCAAGTAAAGTGGTGGAGGCAGGTACTCTGGAGTTATTTAAGAAATACTTAGATGGGCACATGAACAGAATGGGAATGGAGGGGTATAGAAAACTGATTTAAAATAGGGATCATGAGCCTTGGGAGTCCCTGGGAAGTGTGTAAATAGATGACGATATTGATGTACTTGTTTTTATCCTACAGGTGCTTTGGTCCACCTAGTTGTCTAATGAGGGGCATACACGTGATGGGTTGTGAGAGGATTGCTCTTGGATCTTTTTGGATCCTAGTGCTTCACATCGTTAGTGTATGCTTGACCTGGACCATCTGATGGGCAACACGACAGCGCAGTGACTATAGCTGTGCTGTGCAGATACATGGATTTGTGCCTGTGTCTGTGGGAGTTTGCGCGTTCTCCCCGTGCTTGCATGGGGTTTCTCCGGGAGCTCCGGTTTCCTCCCACATGCCAAAGATGTGCTCTTAGGCTGACTGGCAAAACAAATTCTCCCTAAATTGTCTCAAATTTGGTTTTTAATCCATAGATCTATAAACATGGACAGGGATCGCGTGTAGAAGTGGGAACATCGAGGTGGCAGCGCGGGCTCGTTGGGCCGAAGGGCCTGTTTCCCGTGCTGTTTTGTTCTTTGTTCTTTGAATTAAGAGTGGACCTGAAAAAGCTAAACTTGGAGAAAATCTTGTAAAACAAAGATACAGAAAAAAAGGGAAACCTTTCAAAAGGGTAAATATATTCTACTAAAAGTCTAAAACAAGCAAGCTAATTATAGGACATCATAAATTAAGTTGCATAGCACTGCACTGGCATTTCAGCCTTCAATTTTTATTGCCAAGCCCTAGAGTGGGACCTGTAACCAGAACTTTCTGACTCGGAGGCAAGAGTGCTACTCACTGAGCCACACGTGACCTTTTAAAACCAGCAGATTTGTAAGTTAAATGGCAAATGAACATTAATATAGATGAATGTCAAGTGATCTTTGGTAGGAATATTAGAAACATTATTTACACCTCAGGACATGAGAAATTGGAATATGGTGGAAGAGCAAAAAATTATAGGTTATATAGATGAGCTAATTACTAAAAGCAGTTTCATAGTAAGCATGACAATAAAAAAGGCTACCAAAACACTGGGATTTTTTTCCAGATATGGGAGAAGTATTTAATTCATCCGGAGATATGCAGGTTAGGAGGATTAGCTGTGATAAATAACAGGTGAGTGGGCTGAGGTAGAGTACTGTTTCAGAAGCTTTGTACAGATTTGATGGACTGAATGGCTGCCTTTTGCATATTGGGATTCTATGATCCTTTGTAAAAAGGAGAGTCAGTTATCTTGTGGAGTAGAATAATGTCACTGGCACAGAATTCAATTCCTGTTCCAGTTGGAGTAGACTTTGGGACTGCCTCCTTGCCCCACCTGAAATAAAATCACAACACTGCTGTTTTGATATATAATTTCTAAGGACTTCTTTCAGGTATAGGACATGAGAAAATATCCAAAGTAGTGAAGTTATGCTAAACTTGTCTTGGACCCTGGTTAGACCCACACCTGGAGTACTGTGCAGTATTCTGTCTCCAGGCTGTAAAAAGAGCATTGGGTCAATGGAAACAATACAAAGAAGATTTACAAGGATGATAGAATTAAGCGACAAAAGCCACTAGGAAAGATTAGGGATTATTTTCTTTAGAAAACAGGACTTGGGAGAAACTAATTGAGGTCCTTAAAATTATGAATGGGTTGAAGAGGTTATTGAAAGACTGTGTCTACCTTTTGGGAGAATCAAAAAATCGGGGCTTATGTGCAAGATAGCTATGCAAGTTACCCAGTAGGAAAATGAGAAATTTGTTTTCTTAAAGCAGTTTAAATATGGAAAACTCAACTACAGTAAGTTGTTTTAATAAATAGCTTACTTGTTTTCAAAGGTAAACTATTGCATTCAACTCCAGGCATCATACTGTGGGAAGATGTTTTGATTTATTCTTGTCACATAATATATAGTGAAAAGTAATGCATAAGAAACAATATATAGACAAAGCGTACAGTTCATAGAGAAGGAATGGAGACAGTACAGAATGTAGAGAAAGATAAGTTAATGCGAGGTAGGTCCTGGTAGCAGGGAAGTAACTGTTCTTGAGTTGGCTGGTAACTGTCCTCAGACTTTTGTCTCTGATTTACAAGGGAAGAAGATGAAAGAGACTATGTCTGAGGTGTTGGAGTTCTTGATTATCTGGCTGCTTTTCCAAGGCAGCTGGAAGTGTAGACAGTGACCAGAGGTAGGAAGCTGGTTTGAGGGACGGACTGGGCTTCGTTCCCGATCCTTTTGTAGTTTCTTGCAGTGTTGGGCAGAGCAGGAACGTACCAACTTGTGATACAACCAGAAAGAATGTTCTACAGTGCATCTGTAAAAGTTGGTGCGAGTTGTAGTGGACATACAAAAATTCTTAATCTTCTGAGAAAATAGAGGCATTGGGTGGGCTTTCTTAATTATTGCGTCAGCATGGAAGGACCAGGACAAGTTGTTAGTGATCTGGACACTTAAAAAAAACTTGAAGCTGGCGAATATTTCTACTTCAACCCCATTTTGTTGACATTGAGGAAGAGATTATTGTCATTGCACCAGTTCACCAGATTCTTTATTTCTCTCCTGTACTTTCTCTCATCATTGTTTGAGATCGAACCCACAATGCTGGTGTCATTAGCAGACAAAAACAAGTTGGAGGGATATTTGGCCACACATCATAAGTGTATAAGGAATATAGTAGGGAGCTGAAGGGCACCGGTGTTGAGGATGATCGTGAAGGAAGTATTGTTGCCTATCCTTACTGATTGTGGTGTGTGAAAATATTAGACGGTGCAGGAAAGATCCACGAGAATTAGCTCCAAGCAGAGATTCTATCATATAGACTACAGAAGAGAAGATTGAAGGAGATGAGATGGAGGTATTCAAAGTTGTGAATAGTCTGGACAGCAAAATAACTGTTCCACCTGGTGAAAGAATTGAAAGTAGTAAAAAGTCTCACAACACCAGGTTAGAGTCCAACCAGTTTTTGTTAGTAATCTCTCAAGCTTTTGGAAACGGTGTTCCTTAGTCAGGTGTGTGGGAGGTTCTGATTAGAGAAGGGCACATAAAGTCACACACAATTTACAGAATACTGATTAGAATGCAAGTCTTTATAGCTAACCTGCTGTTCAAATCTTAAAGATGCAGACAATGTGAATGGAGATAGCAATAGCATAATTAAAGAGATGTGTATTGTCTCCAGACAGGACAATAAGTGAGATTTTACAAGCCTAGGCAAGTTGATGGGGTTAGAGATGGGTTCATGTCGCACTAAGATCTCGGTTGAGGCCATGCTCATGTGTGCAGAACTTGACTATCAACCTCTGCCCACTCTGTGCTGAAGAATTGAAAACCAGAGAACACCAATTTAAGGCAATTAGCAAAAGGAATAATGATAGCATAAGGAAAAACACTTTTATACAGTTTGTTGTTAGGATCTAGAGTGCATTATCTGAGAGTGTGACACAGGCAGATTCAGTCATGACTTTCAGAAGAGGAAAGAATTGCAGGGCATGGAGAAAAGGTGGGAGAATGGCACTGGGTGAATTGCTGTTGCAGAGAAACAGGGCAGACATGACAGGCCAAATGGCTTCTTTCTATGCTGCAACATTTTATAATTCCACGTGTAAAAGAAGGAATTGAAAGATCTGCTTAAGACTGAGATGAGATTGATAGAATGGAGGAGGCTTGTGTAGATTGTAAATATAGAACACACTAGTTGCACCAAATGGCCTGTTTCTGTACTGTACATTCTATGTAACATAAAAATAATATTAACCGGAGTAATGATATCAATAAAGAAATGTCACATTTCCGTTTCATGACTGGGGTGGTATTGTTGTCATAAGTAATCCAGAACCACTGGTGACGTACCATGGGTTGACCAGCTCCTCACTGCATATCATCGTGTCTATATGTAACTTACCACCTCCTGTCAGTGGATATGAGTAAGAATCTAGAAGCACATCGTAACCAGCTTTGCAGCATCTTGGGCATTGGACCATGAGTGCAAAATTTAAAATGTGGGGTAGGGGAACTTTAAAAAGTATGTTGTAATGATGTTGACAAGTATGGATAAATACTAATATGCAACCAAAACTGATTAACCATTTTATTTTGTTGATTCAGGTTCAGTTTCATTACCATTATCCACATCCCTTGCTAATATGATTGATTCTGTAGCAGACAATACGATGCATTCGCAGCCTCCTGAAAAGTTTCCAAACTGCCTCCGGATTTCAGGACTAGCTAGTTCTGTAAGTTTTCTGTAATGTAAGTTAAAGGACAAAAATCAAATAATAGTTTAAAGTAATGAGTTGTAAATACTACAATTTTTGGACTGTGGAGATTTATTCTATTCTATAGTATGGCTATCCTAATAACCTAGTGAGCTTACACAATAAGTAACTGACTTACCTGAAGCAGTAAGGTCCGTGCTTCAGTTTGTCTTGATATAGCCAATCAGCCTGAGCTGGGCAGTTGTAGGAGCACTGTAATTGACTTGACTCCCTCAGATACAAGAGCGTTGGCTTGATTTTTCCCAACCTAATTTAAACATTAAACAAAAAGTTGTACAATTGTATCTGTGAGATCAATTGGATAAGATCAGGCTGTGATTTCTACCTCACTGTGATTCAATAGCTCTATGAATTCAGTAGCAAGACTGGTATATAAATACCAATCACTTGAACAAGATACTGGAGGATAATTCACACTCAGGGAATTACGTCCCAGCAAACTAACAATGCTTGTAGAAGAGAAGGGAGAAAAACGTACTTCTTTAAAATACATGCATGTACAAATGCTGAAAATATTCAGTAAGTCCAATGGCATCTGTGGAGAGAGAATAGTGGGGTTATCATTTTCCATCAGTGACCTTTAACTGTCTTGGATGAAAGTTCAGCAACCTCTAACGTTAATCGTGCCTCTCTTTTTCCACAGACACTGCCTGGTTTGAAAATAAAATTAATTAACTTTTCAATACATTATTTATAATTGGGATGTTATCAACAAAATGTTGCATGTACTAAGTTTGACACAGATTTAACACACACCAAGCTTTGAATATATCACTACTTGATCTCTTAAGCTCGTGATTAGTCAGTTACACTGGTGCATGTTCAAAGAACGAAGAACAACACAGCACGGGAAATAGGCCCTTTGGCTCAACAAGCCCGCGCTGCCATTTTAACATTGTGAGTTCCTCTTTCACCCATGACCTTTGTCTATGCTTATGGCACTCACATTGAAAACCACTGTGAGGGGAGACAATTTAGGGACAATTTGTTACACCAATCAGCTTAAGAGTACATCTTTGGGATGTGGGAGGAAACCGGAGTATCCAGAGAGAAAACACGCAAGCACGGGGAGGATGCGCAAACTCCCACAGATACTGGCCCAAATCCATGTATCTGCACAGCAAACAGTGATAGTCGCTGAGCTGTTGTGTTGTCCATCAGCTGGTCCAGTTTAAGCGTACACTAATGACGTGAAGCACTAGGCTACTCTCAAAACATCTAAGAGCAGCCCTCGCACGACCCACCACATGTATGCCCCTTGTTGGACAACAAGGTGGACCGAAGCACCTATGGATTAAAAGAGAAAAATATCAATAACATGCACATCTTATGCAAACATTCAAGGGAAACCCCAGAAGCTTAAAAGTAAAACAAATGAGCCAGAAAATATGATGGATGGTCCATAGGAATCAGTTGATTCCCAGGAATGTCCCAAGGCTCTTGATCCCCCCCTGTTTAAAACAGTCTTCTCTATCCCTCCATCTCTATTCTACTCATGTGCCTAAGTATTCCTTAGACAACTCCAGCGTGTCTGCCTCCACCACCTTACTTGGCAGTGCATTCATACCCCCACAACCCTTTGTGTGGAAAAACCTCCCTCTAACATCTTACCTCACTCCCCTTACCCTAAGCCCTTGGCCCCTCGTAATATTTGTTTCCAATCTAGGAAAAAGCTTACCACTATTTACTCTATCTATACCCTTCATAATCTTATACATCTCTATTAGATTTCCCCTCATTCTCCGTCTTTCTAAAGAAAATAGCCCCAGTTTGCCCAATCTTTCCTCGTAACCCAGTCCTTCCATACCGGGCAGCATCCTGTAAACCTCCTCTGCTCTCTCTCCAGGGTCTCCACTTCCTTCTGGTAGTAAGGCGACCAGAACTGGACTCAGTACTCCAAATGAGTTCTAACCAACGTTCTATATAATTGCAACATTAAACGCCAGCTCTTGTACTCTATACCCCTTCCTATAAAGGCTAGCAAACCATTAGCTTTCTTTGCAACCTTCTCCATCTGTACTGCCACCTTCAAAGACTTGTGCACTTGCACCCCCAGGTCCCTCTGCATTTCTATACTCTTAAATAGGTCTACCCTTTATCATGTAATTCCCCCATACATTATTTCTCCCAAAATGCATCACCTGGCATTTATCAGGATTAAATTCCATCAGCCATTTATCTGCCCAATATACCAGCTTATCTATATCCTGCTTATTGCCTGACACTGCTCCTCACTGTCTGCAAGTCCAGCCATCTTCGTGTCATCTGCAAACTTGCTGATCACACTATGTACTCCCACTTCCAAGTCATTTATATGTATTACAAATAGAAGAGGTCCCAGTACTGAGTCTTGTAGCACACCACTGGTGACAGACCTCTAGCTAGAAAAAGACTCTTCCACTACTACTTTCTGTCTCCTATTACCAAGCCAATTATTAATCCATCTAGATATCTGTCCTTGTATTCCATGAGCCTTAACCTTTTCAACCAACGTACCATGAGGGACTTTGTCAAACGCCTTACTGAAATCCACATAGACGACATCAGTGGCTCGTCCTTTGTCAACCTTTTTTTGTCACCTTTTCAAAAAATTCCACTGGATTTGTAAGGCACGACCTCCCCTTAACAAAGCCATGCTGCATTTCCCTAATCAGATCGCAACACTCTAAATGCGTATACAACCTATCTCTAAGAATCCTCTTTAACAACTTCCCTACCACTGACATCAAACTCACTAGCCTATAATTACCAGGGTTATCCCTACTACCCTTTTTAAACAATGGCACCACGTTTGTTATCCTCCGGTCTTCTGGGACCTCACCTATGTCCAAAGAAGAGACAAAGATTCGCGTCAGAGTCCCAGCAATTTCATCTCTCGCCTCCCTAAGCAGCCTAGGATAAATGCTATCAGGCCCCGGAGATTTATCAGTTTTAATGTTACCTAAAAACCCTAATACTTCCTCCCTCTTCATGGATATTTCCTTCAGCTGGTCTACAGCTCCCTCCCAAGACAGTACCAGATATCAAGCCCCTCTCCTTTGTGAATACTGATGCAAAGTATTCATTCAGGATCTCCCCCATTCCTTCAGGCTCTAAGCACAGTTCCCCTCCACTGTCCCTAAGAGGACCGATTTTTCCTCTAACCACCCTTTTGTTCCCAATGAAGAAGTAAAATGCCTTTGGATTTTCTTTAATCCTGTCTGCCAAAACCATTTCATGCCCCCTTTTTGTCCTTCTAATTTCCCGTTTGAGCTCTCTCCTACTCTCTCTGTATTCCTCCAATGTTCTCTCCATTCCCAGTTGCTTAGACCTAACATAAGCCTCTCTTTTCTTCCTAACCAAGTCCTCAATATCCCTAGTAATCCACAGCTCTCTAATCCTACCTTTCCCATCCTTCCTCTTAACTGGCACATATCTTTCCTTCAACCTTTTCAGTTTTCCCTTGAAAGACTCCCACATGCTGAACGTGGACTTAGCCTCAAACAACCTTTCCCAATCAGTTGCTATAAGTTCCTGCCTAATCCAACTGTAGTTAGCCTTCCCCCAATTTAGCAACCTCCCCTTAGGACAGCACTCATCTTTTCCCATTTATATCCGAAAGTAGACAGAATTATGTTCACTGTTTGCCACATGTTCACCTACTGCAACCTCAACCACCTGACTTGGCTCATTACCCAGAACTAAATCAATTTAGCTCCCTCTCTAGTCGGGCTAGCTAAATACTGCTCCAATGACCCTTCCAGTACACATTTTACAAATTCCTCCCTGTCCGAAACCCCAGCTCTAGGCACCTTCCTTTCCACCCCAGGGAGATTAAAATCTCCCACTACAACAACCTTATTCTTTCTGCACCTATCCAAAATGTCTTTACATATACCTTCTTCCACTGACCTCGGGTTGTTGGATGGCCTATAATACACCCCTAGCATAATAATTGCTCCCTTCCTATTCCTCAACTCCACCCACAGCAATTCAATTCCTAACTCTTTATTAGTCTCCCTCTGCACCGCTGTGATGTGCTCCGTAATTAACGATGCTACTCCCCCACCTCTTTTTGACTCCTCTGTCACGCCTAAAACACTTATACCCATGAATATTTAGCTGCCAGTACTAAATATTTCTTTAATCATGTCTCTGTCACTGCAACCACATCTAAATTCCTTGCGAACATTAAGTTCGTATTGCTGCTTTTCCCTTTCCTTATTTGTTAACTTGTCTGCCTTTGTCCTACTTGTCATATTATTCTCGTCCTCTTCTGCTTACCTCCTAACCAAAAGGATGAAAGATTTGATCAGAAATGCATCATTTTCTGACAGCAGTGGAACTCCACTGATGCAGTTGGTGGTTATATTTTTTTTAGTTCCCTATCTGTTATATTTCTTTCTTCACACTATTCTTTTGTGAAATTTCTTGCTTTTTATTTAGGATAGGTGGTGTGATAAGGAAGACATTTTCTATTAATGGCTGCTCAGTGAGGAGCAAACACAGTCATACTAGGTGATATGGGTGCCTTTTCGTTATCCCTGTCTGCGCCTACAGTCTGAATTTGAATATTTTCTCCACAGATGATGATTAAGCATCTGTGCATGATTTTCAGTTTTGTGAGATGACATTTGGAGAGCAAAATGTTAGGAGGATTGAGGTTGAATGGAATCGGTGCTTGGATCAAGTATGATTTATGAAATAAGGAATTAAGAAGTGGTGGAACATTTGGGGGTTGGATTTGAAGCTATGGCTGTTTTTGTAGAATTCAATTCTTATTATATCTGACTTTAAGAAGGGATTGTAAATAAAGTTTTAATGTTTTTGAAGTTTCATAATAGACACTTGCTAAAAATTGTAGTTAAGCTAGAGAGAAATTACTGACTGAGATCAAAAAATCCAGATTTAATTATCCTTTACCTTCGGGCAATCCCTAACCTGAGATTACGTTCGATTTTGACTGCTCTGTGACGTGCTATGGGTGATCAACTTGTATTTGTAACCTTGTATTTTATAACACATAGAACAGACTTCTATATTTGAAACTATCAGTTAATCAGAAATTTTAGTAAAGATTAAATACATAAGAATCCACAAATATTTTGAGTTTTATATGAGACTTCTTAACATAAACAACTGGTTCTTTCTCTGAATTTCTTAAAAACAGAATTTTGAGTCTAATGGGACTGAAGATGAAATTCAAGAAGTGATTAAGTATCCAGATGGAAAGGTGAGAAATCATTATTTTTGTTTTTACAGATTATTGATTTCTTGTTATAAATTTATACTTGTGGGTATTTTTCATCATTGTTACTGTTTCTGCTTTTATAACCAAGTAAGATCATGTATTAAATGGCTGAAGCAAGCTTTTCATCTGTAGGGCCGTCACTTAATACAGCCTAAATTGCTACTGTGAATGCCTCCTATGCAAGAGTACATTTTGGCAATCTTGGTTTAGCGCAGCACTTCTCAAGCTATTTTCCAATATGACCCCATTTTAACATTAGAAATTAACTTAATCCCAGATGCCAGCTAAAACAGGAGCAATAAAATTTTGCATAATATGGATCAATTGTTTGTAAATTATTTGTAAAAAAAAAATTACAATTTCACAATACTCCCACTCCTGCTATCTCGTGGGTTTTTAGCTTAAGTGTAGATGAGGAAATTGAGAAACTGATCACTGGAAAAGATAGGGTGAGAGTCTGGTGTTGGCAACATTAGAAGATGAAAAATCAGGAAATAAAAAGCTAAGTCAGAAAAGGACTGGATGCATGGACAGCATCAGAAACTAGATGGAGGGAGGACTGACAGTAGCACAGAATTGCAATGAACACATCTATGGCCCACTGTGGATTATGGTTACACATGGATGGATGAAAAAAATTCATATTCATGCTGTTGATATTCAAAATGCATTTATTAATGTCATGTAGCGGGAGCTTTAATTTGTAGTTTATCTTTACTCTGTAATATTTGATATCAACAATGGTATCAAAATTAGTATGGTATTCCATTCCTTAGATCTTTTGCCTGATAAATACATGCATTTGTCCAAACTAAAGACTAGTTAGTGGATAGTAGCACTGCCCCCCTGAGAATAACATCATTTAGAGTTACAGTGCTGGAGATTTCCATGCTGGATACCATCATGTATTTACTTTTATAATTCTGTTCCTGATCCTAGGATAAAGCTTTATTGAATTAAATGTATTATCAAACATATGTATCTATGTGATGGATCTGAAAACAGTAACTGGTTAGTTAATTTAGTCTCTAATTTTTGTCCTTCTATGGGGAGGCATTTTGCCAGCAGTTATCAGGGTGTTTTGTTTAAATCAGAAGCTAATTGCATGGAATTTGTACTTGCACTCCAAATTGGTTTGAAGTCTACTTTCAGCCTTTGTTCATGTTCTTGGTTTTGGCACATTTTGGATAGTCTGATATCAAATTAATAGGGTACCCCTGTAAAACGTCCTCTGTGCACTATCTAACAGTGGAACTCTGAAAACATGGTTGGGGGGGGGGCGGTTTAATTTAATAATAGCATACGTTGTCTAATCATTTAAATAGTGTAAGAAGCTTATGAAAAACTTGGAGATCTTTTTATAATTTACCAGATTTTGGCATCTAAATCACAATTTCAAGCTCCTGGGATATTTAGAAAAAATGCCAATCAAATATCATCAAATAATACCAAGTGTAGTAAAGATGAGCTATAAATTAAAGCTCCTATTATAAGACATTAACAGTATATTTTGGCTGTCAAAAAGACATGAACGTGCACTTTTCTCTTCCATCTCTCTCTGTTCACAGCAATTTTGCGTGCTGCTGTCATTCCTCTCTGTCCAGTTTCTGATGATGTTCACACAGCCCGTGCTTCTATGATCTGGCCTGTTCTTTCCTGATTTTCCATCACCTAATGTCACCAATATCAGACTCTTGTGTTTTACTGAATACATTGTTACACGTGCACATCTAAAATTATTTTCCCTGACTTCTAACAAATCACTTTTAAAATTTCCTTTGTAGGTTGAACGGGTATTGAGAAGTGGATGCCACATAATTATTTTCTGTAACGGTACCCGAAAAGAAATTAGTGCTGATGGGAAAACTATTAAAGTGACATTCTTCAACGGGGATGTAAAACAAATCATGCCTGACCAAACAGTGGTAAGCAATGAACCACTTCCAAGGTTTATTTATTTTTTCTTTATGTCGACTTGAAATAAACGTAAGCTTGCATGTAGCTGTTTTCTATTCTGCTAGTGAGATAAACACATGCCACAAAGTGATTTTTTTTTTAAAAAATGACATTGAAGAGATGATACAAACGTCAAACTTTAATGCATGAGAAAACTCACCCTGGAGATATGAACTTGACTATTACTACAAATAATAAGCAACCCAACTTTCAATATTCAGCCCATGTCCTTTCCACAAAAATGAAGGGCAATCTCTCAGAAACCTACAAAATTCTAACAGAACTAGACAAGGTAGGAATGTTGTTCCCCTTGGCGCGATAGTCGAGAACTAGTGACCTCCATCTAAGGATATGGGGTAAACCATTTAGGAGTGAGATGAGAAGAAATTTCTTCACCAAGTGGTGGGTCTGTGGAATTCAGTACCACAGAAAGCAGTTGAGGCTAAAACATTGTATGTTTTCAAGAAGAATTTAGACGTGGCTCTTACAGCCAAAAATAACAAAAGATATCGGAGAAAGTAAGAATAGGTAGCTAAACTGGATAATGAATGGTGGAGCAGGTGTTGAGGGCTGAATGGCCCTTGTCTCTGCTCCTGTGTTCCACTTTTCTACATTTCTAAATCCAACCTGATCAATTCCTATCCAATTAATCTACTGCAATCACTAGCAAAATAATGGAAAATGTTGTCTAGGAAGAATGCTTAGGAATTCAGAAACACAAAAGGACTTGGGAGCACGTGTTCAAGATTCTCTTAAGGTTAACATGCAGGCTCAGTCGGCAGTTAGGAAGGCAAATGCAATGTTAGCATTCATATTGAAAGGATTAGAATACAAGAGCAGAGATATACTTCTGAGGCTCTAAAAGGCTCTAGTCAGACCCCATATGGGAGTATGTGAGCAGTTTTGGGGCCTGTATCTAAGGGAGGATGTGCTGGCCTTGGAAAGGGTCTAGAGGAGGTTCAGAAGAATGATTCCAGGAACAAAAAAACTTGTCGTATGAGGAACAATTGAGGACTCTAGGTCTGTACTCATTGGAGTTTAGAAGGATGAGAGGAGGATCTTATTGAAATTTACAGGATACAGCGAGGCCTGAATAGAATGGACGTGGAGAGGATGGTTCCATTAGCAGGAAAAAGTAGAACCAGAGAGCACAGGCTAAAGGGACGATCCTTTAAAACAGAGATGAGGAGGAATTTTTTCAGCCAGAGAGTAGTGAAACTGTGGAACTCTTTGCTGCAGAAGGCTGTGAAGGCCAGGTCATTATATGTCTTTAAGACAGCAATAGATAGGTTCTTGATTAATAAGAGGATCAGGAATTATGGAGAAAAGACAGGAGAATGAAGATGAGAAAAATATCAGCCATGATTGAATAGCAGAGTAGACTTGCTGGGCCAAGTGGTCTAATTCTGCTCCTATGTCTTATGATCTTATAGAGTAATATGGTACAGCACTTTTTCAACAACAATGCATTCACTGATGATCAATTTGGGTTCTGCCACCAAAATTCATTACAGCCATGGTCCAAACATGTGATAAAATAGCTTAATTCTAGAATTGAATTGAGAGTGCCTGCCTTAGTCAAATGCTGCTGATGTCAGAGAATGGCACCAAAGTGTTCTATCAAAGTTGAAGACAACGAGAACCGAGAGGAAAATCTCTCCTATGACTGGAATGATACCTAACACAAAGGTAAGACAGTTGTGGTTTTTGGAGGTCAGTAATTTCAACCTAATATATTACTGCAGGTATTCTGTAAGTTGCCCTCCAAATCTCACACCAACCTGACTTGGAATTATTTCACTGTTTTATTGTGAAAATCCTGACACTCCTTCCTAGCAGCATTGTGGCTGTATCTCAAGTACTGCAGCAATTCAAGGAAATAATTCACTAACACTGAGGATAATTAGGAATGAGCAATAAACTATGACCTTGCTAGTGAAGTTCATCCCATGAATGAAAAGAAAATGATTGTCAATATATGAAAGTTCTGCTTTCCATTTGTATCCTTGTAATACATGTTAAAAATCTTTCACAATGTAAATACAACTAAATCTTTAGGTATTAAAACAAAAACTGCTGGCAATTCATGTATGAGTGTAGGATTATATGAAATATTAACTTTTTAAACTAATGACTGTATGATTATATGTTATTACTAGAGGTGAAGATAAAGATAAATTCCCACTTTAACATGGACAATGAAGTTCTAGTTTATTCTACCTAACAATACAAAATTTTTTTTGATAATAGGTCATTGACCTGAAAAGATAATTCTGTTCTCTCTCCCCAGAAGCAGCCCGACCTGCTATGTATTTTCATCATTTTTGCTTTTCATTTCAGATTTCCAACATCTATAGTATTTTGATTTTGTAAATCATTGGTTAAAATTAATAGTCCCAAAATAGAGTTAAATAATTTAGATCTTGATATTAATCTTCTCAATTACACTATTTTGGCATTTCCTAAATGCACTTATTTCAAGGATGGTTTTTAATTTTGATCTGTTAATTTGGCTAATGATGTTGCTGTTACCCTTTTCTCTTAATTTTATTGAGACTGCTAGCTTGAGTATCATGCTGTGACTGTCAATGGTATAAATATCTCTGCGATGACTAGTATCTCCTAATTTAGTTACCTTAATGAATTGAATCTTCTGAGAAAACTTAACTCAAATTTTAGAGCTTCTCCATATTGATGTACAACACAAAAACACTATCAATTTAGCATTAGTGATTTTGTCGACAAGCTACCAGGACTTATTTCGTTCTTTTGCTCCTTCTCCCCATAACCTGTATTATTTATATTTTTCATAGTAATTACCTAATTCCCTTTGGGGTGAAAATAATTATGAACTCAAATTCAGCAACAGCTTGTCACAATTCCATTTTCTAATCATTCTCTGAAGAAATGTTTTTCAGCCTTCCACTTGATTCTAATTATAATTATCTCAAGTATGTGTGCTCTTTACTGTCTTTAATAGAAACATGTTCTTTGTTTTAATAGATATATTATTATGCAGATGCACAGACAACACACACAACATATCCTGATGGTTTAGAGGTTTTACAGTTCCCAAGTAACCAAATGGGTATGGAAAGTTTTAATCTTTTCAGCTTTCAACGTTTATATTATTTAAAATGCATTATCAAGGCATACTCCCTGATTTTTGTTTTTAAAGTGGACAGTATGGTGAATTGGCAATGTTTGGATCCCAGAGAATTTTCATGATTTCACACTTCTGTATTCTATGTAATTGACCAATAAGTGCTAGTAAGTTTGAAAAAAGGATGTAATAAATCCATTAATTTCTCTGTTACATCTCCTCCTTTCATCCTTAATACTCTGCCAACTCCTGCAGCTACATTTATCATGCTAGCCATTTGTTTGATCCAAACAGACTCTGCAAAGGCCGAAATATGCATGTTAAAAGTCAGTTTTCTTGATTAAAAATGACCAATATTTCTGTCATTTTAGCTGTTACTTAACCTCAGTCAGCTCAACACACAAGGTCAATTGGAAAATCTCCCTAAGTGTGTGAGCAAACTAGAAGCAAATCAGTGTCCTACTGTTCACTATGTTTTAAATGCATGAAAAAAACATATATTGTCAGTGTCCCACTGATTTTTTTTGTGTGTGAGCATCCAAAGGATGAATCCACGTTCTTACTTTTATTTGTAAAGAAGCTGCTATGTTGCATTCACTGTTTGTACAGTTATTAATATTGGTAATCCAGTAACTGAAAACTACTACTTTGATACTTTTGAATGTAATTTTTTTTAAGTTTATTCGCTTTTATTCAGTAATTTGTACGTAACAGTTTGATTTTCAGATTCCACACACTCATGCCATACAGTTTGAAAACTTTTAAAGTGGTTACGCTTTATGTAGACTGCAGGATTGTAAGATTCTGCCTGCGATCAAATGATTAATAGCAATAGAGTGCCAAGGGAAAGTTGGAGATCGAGCAGATAGTGCATTTTTGGTCAGAGGATTATTGAATGCACTGAGGTTAGGACAACTTGCCCAAAGAATGCAGAAAAGAGTAGAATGGTTAATGGGATGCCAATGAAATGTGGAGGAGAAACAGCATTGGGAGTTCCTGTAGCAAATTTAATTTCAAATGTGGAATATCATTTCTATTTTCGTCATTACATATTACAGTGGATTAGATGGTATTATAAATAGTTTGATACAAGTGATTGATTTAAGTATATTGTTAAATCCAGAGAAACATTATCCTGATGGTAGAAAGGAAATCACTTTTCCAGACCAGACCATTAAATACTTGTTCACAGATGGCCACGAAGAGAGTGTGTTTCCAGATGGCACAATTATACGCATGCTGCCGTAAGTAACAACCAAAATTTAATTTGCTCAGAAGTGTGATATAGACAAATTGTATAATTGTATACTATAGTATTATTTCAGTGCCTTGAGTCTGTGTGGTCATTGTATCAGATCTGATTAAACTTTTCTTTTGGCACCTAGAGAACATTCCTGTTCACCCTGTAATGAAAAATATATTTTTTATATTTGGTTTCTATTTAGCAGTAGGAAACTGTTCCCTACGAATACAGAAAGATCACCCTCCCTCTTCAAAGAATTCAAATTCTACAAAGTAATTTTGCAATTTACTAAATATCTAATTCTTTACTCAGCCTTAGCTGAGCTGGGTGCTGGCATTCTCACCTGACTCCAAAGGTTGAGATTTAATTCTGAGCACATAATATGTTAACCTTAGTGTATTGCACTGCCAGAGGTGTTGCAATTGGATCAGATATTATATCAGAGTTCTATTTGTCCTCTAGTGAATTTAAGATCCTTTTGTTCTATTTAAGAACAGAAATATCCTTTCTCTATCCTGGTCGTATTTATCTGTCTCTACGAAATAAGAGCAGAATTTGGCCATTTAGCTGCCTGAGCCTGTTCCACAATTTGAATAAAAGCATATCTGATCTATTTGTATTTGTATTTGAAATTTCATATTCCCACCATCCCCAATAACCTTTTGATTTCTTTGTCTAACAATATTCTGTCTATTTCTACCTTAAAAATATTCAATGACTAAGCTTTCACTACCTTCTGAAGCAGAGAATTGCAAAGTCACTTGATACAATAAATTTCTCCTCATCTGTCTTAAAAGAGCGACCAGAAATCTTAAAACTGTGCCCCCTATTCTGGACTCACCCACAGAAGAAACATTTTTTTCACATCTACCTTGTCAATACTATTCAGGATCTTGCATTCTTCAGTCAAGTCACCCCTCGCTCTTCTAAAATCCAATGGTAACAAGTACAGTTTTTCTAACCTTTCCTCATAAGACAGGCTGGCTCATTCCAGCTATCAATGTAGTAAATCTCCTCTGAACTGTTTCCGCCGCATTTATATCTTAAATAAGACCAAAACTAAACACAATATTCAAGATATAGTCTCATTAATGCTATGCATAACTGAAATGTAATATCTTTACTATAATGATCAATTCATCTTGTAATAAAGGATAGCATTCTAAAAGCCTTCTTGATTGCATGTTGCTCCTGTACACTAACATTTTGTGACTTTTGTACTACAACACCACAATCTCTCTCTTTGGAATTCTGCAGCCTTTCCATGTTTAAATAATACTCTGCTTTCTCTACCTTCCTGCTAAAATGAACAACTTCAAATTTTCATCACATACTTCATCTGCCAGATTTTTGCTCTCTTTCTCAACCTTTCTATATCTGTTTGCAACTTTGTCCTGTTTGCACCTATCTTTGCGTGATTTGCAAATTGAGCTACCATATCTTCACTCCCCTCACCTCAGTCATTGTTATGAATTGTAGAAAGTTGAGGCCCCAGCATAGACTGCTATGGGACTCCACTTGTCACATCCTATCAATCAGGCACAGACCCATTTGTGCATATTTTGTTTTCCACCAGTCAGCTCATCTTTATCCATGCTAACATCTTACCTACTATACCATGAGCTTTTATCTTTTACAATAATCTTTGTGGCATCTTACCAAATGCCTTCTGGGAATCCAAGTGCAGCACAAGTTCTCCTATATCCAAATTTCTGGTGGCATGTTATTCCTTCAAAGAACTCAGTAATTGGTTAATTGTAATTTTCTTCCACAAAATCTTGCTGATTCTTCCCAGTTAACTTGAGTTTCTCCAAATGCCCAGCCGTGACTTCCTCAACAATTGATTCTAACACCTTCTGCACAACAGATGTCAAGTTCATTAGTCTATAGTTTCTTACATTCTACCTACCTCCTTGAATAGAAAGGTAATATTTGCTATTTTCCAGTCTGATGGAAACTTTCCAGAATCTAGTAAATTTTGGAAAATTAGCATTAACGCATCTACCTTATTAGCTAACTCGATGAAGTCCATCAGGACCCGAACGTTTGTCAGCCCAGAGCTTCTTCAACCTGCTCAGTACTGCTTTCCTATCGATTTGTAATTTGACTAAGTTCTCCTCTGCCTTCTACAGCCTTATTTGCAGACATTACTGGCATGTTTTTTCTATCGTCTACTGTGAAGAGAGAAGCAAAATGTTGGTTAATTTTATCCACCATTTCTGTATTATCGACTAATAATTCTCTAGAGGATCAACACTCACTAGCTGATAGAAGACAGAGGGTGGTGGTGGTTGATGGGAATTATTCATCGTGGAGTTCGGTTACAAGTGGTGTACCTCAGGGATCTGTTTTGGGGCCTCTGCTGTTTTTAATTTTTATAAATGATCTAGGTGAGGGTATAGAAGGATGGATTACTAAATTTGCTGACGACACCAAAGTTGGAGGAATTGTAGATAGTGAAGAGGGGTGTTATAGTTTGCAGAGAGACTTAGACAAGTTGCAGAGCTGGACTGAGAGGTGGCAAATGGAGTTTAATGCGGAAAAGTGCGAGGTAATTCACTTTGGCAGAAATAACAAATGTGTAGAGTATAGGGCTAATGGTAGGACTCTTAATAGTGTTGACGAACAGAGGGATCTTGGTATATATGTGCATAGATCCCTGAAGGTTGGCACTCAAGTTGATAAGGTTGTTAAGAAGGCATACGGAGTCTTGGCTTTTATTGGTAGGGGGATTGAATTTCGGAGCCGCAATGTCATGTTGCAACTGTACAAATTTGGTGTGGCCGCACTTGGAGTATTGTGTACAGTTCTGGTCGCCACATTATAAGAAAGATGTGGAGGCATTGGAGAGGGTGCAGAGGAGGTTTACCAGGATGTTGCCTGGTATGGAGGGAAGGTCTTATGAGGAAAGGCTGAGGGATTTGAAGTTATTTTCATTAGAGAGAAGGTGGCTAAGAGGTGACCTTATTGAGATGATCAGAGGATTAGACAGGGTGGACAGTGATAGCCTTTTTCCTCGGATGGAGAAGACTAGCACGAGGGGACATAGCTTTAAATTAAGGGGTGGTAGTTAGAGGACGGATGTCAGAGGTAGGTTCTTTACCCAGAGGGTGGTAAGGGTATGGAATGCCCTGCCTGCAGCAGTTGTAGATGCGCCAAGTTTGGGGGCGTTTAAGTGGTCAGTGGATAGGTTTATGGATGAAAATGGAATGGTTTATGTTAGAGGATCATTGCTTTTTCTCCATTGGTCAGCGCAACATCGAAGGCCGAAGGGCCTGTACTGTGCTGTTATGTTCTATGGTGTACACACATATCCCTGCCTGCCTTCATAAAAGGCCCACATAATGAATTCCAGCTGAGCCATGCTCGATGACCCCCTCAGGGAGATCCCCATAGACTTCAAAGAGCAAAGAAAATAACAGCACAAGAACAGGCTCTTTGGCCCTCCAAGCCTGCACCGACCATGCTGCCCGACTTAGCTAAAACCCCCTACCCTTTCGGGGACCGTATCTATTCCCAGTCTATTCATGTATTTGTCAAGATGCCCCTTAAAAGTCACTATTGTATCCGCTTCCACTACCTTCCTTGGCAATGAGTTCCAGGCACTCACCACCATCTGTAAAAAAAAAAACTGCCTCGTATCTCCTTTAAACCTTGCCCCTCGCACCTTAAACCTGTGTTCCCTCATAATTGAATGAATGCTCATGGAATCATGTTTTCCATATCCACTTCATCCAGGTCTTTCAGAATTCTGCCTCTTACCAGGGGAAATCATACTCAACACGCCCCACAGAGAGATCAATTAGTGATTCCTCATGGACCTCACGGGGGTTATCACATTCCTGATCTTTTAGTATTCTCTATCATTCTTTATTCTGACCAATCATCTGACCCACCATTCATCTTTATGCAGTTATATCATTTTTCCTGAAGTTTGTTTGCTGCATTCCTTAACTTTGGTTAACTATACATGGTGGGTCCATCCCTTAGAATTTTTGTTCGTAGTGTGCTTATTCTGAGTATGCTCAAACATCCCTTAAGTCTCCCACTGCTTCTCTAATGATTTATCTGCTAACCTACTATCACAATTGACTTCAACTAGCTCCATTTTCATGTTCATATAGTTGCTATTATTTAAGTTTAAAATACTAGTCTCAAACCCACTTTTTTCCTTTCAGACTTGATGTAAAACTCAATCTTATTGTGGTTGCTACTATTTAGGGCTGCCTTCACACTGAGGTCACTAATCCTGTCACACTGCACAATACAAGTATAATATAACCTGCTCTTCGGTTGCTTCGAGAGTATACTGCTCTACGAAACTATCTCAAAAGCATTCTATAAATTGCTCATCCAGACTACTACTGCCAATCTGATTTTTCCAGTTTATAAAGCAATTAAAAACACCTATGATTATTAACATTCTTTTATCACAAGCACCCAATATTTATTGTTGTATGCTTTGTCTTTCCTTGTGGTTACAGTTAGGGAATTTGAAGGCCTCTCCCATTAGTGACTTCTTTCCCCTACTCTTCCTCATCTCCATCCAAACTGATTTTATGTCTTGACCTCCTGAATCAAGGTCATCTCTTAACTATTGGATCAATTGCATGCTTAATTAATGGTGCCACTCCTCCACTTTCACCTAGCTGCTTAATCTTCTTGAATGTCCTATACTCTTAATATTCAAGACCCAATCCCTGTCCTCCTGCAGCCATGTACCTGTAATGGCTATCAATCATATTTATTTCCTTCTGTGTGCACTATCAATTCATGATGTGGGGTTGCCGGTGTTGGACTGGGGTGGGTACAGTAAGTAGTCTCTCAATATCGGATTAAAGTTCAACAGGCTTAGTTGATAGCACGAGCTTTGAGTGTTGCCCCTTCATCAGGTGAATGAACATGTTTGGTTCACAAACATGGACAGAAACTCAAATACAAGAGCAATGCTCTGAAAGCTCCTACTACCAAATAAATCTGTTGGACTTTAACCTGGTGTTGTGAGACTACTTATTGGGCACTATCAATTCATTTACTTTAAGAATGCTACGGGCATTCAGATACAGAGTCTTTAGTTTTGGTTTGCAGCAGTTTATATCACTAATTATTTCCAGTGTCTAGGCTTTGATTCTCCTTTCGCCATGACACTTATGCATTTACCAACCACCACCTCCACCTTTGATATCCCAGTCTTCAGTAAAATCTTTACACTCTCTCACCCTGGTTGCTCCCCCTGTATAGTGCATGTCTCTACTTCAAATTCAAGGGACACAAACAGATGTGGCAGACAGCAGCTTTAGCCATTCACTGTCACATCTGGCTAGACACAAATTGTAATTGTGTTCTCATCTATTGAAATGCTCACTATTCCAGAATAATCTGAATGCACAGATAATAATTTATTTTCTCTATCACAACTGTCCCCTTAACCCCTGCTTCCTCCACCTACATCTCCAACAATATATGTGAGGAGCTCATGGACTACCTTATTACCAGAATAGAGAACATTTAATCAGTTGTCTGTTATTTCCCTCCTTTCCACCGCCCCTCTGAGTAGAACTCTGCCTGCATCCTTTCTGCCTAGCCCTAAACTTCCAACTTTTTGCAATTTATCTGCCACTTCTTCCCAAGCTATTTCTGAGCTCTTGTCCCTAAGAACCACCACTTGCTTACTTAACCCTAATCCCAATAAACTGCTGGTCACCCAATTGCTCTTTCTGGTTCCCGTGAGGTGGTATTTCTAACAGTTCTCTTTCATCAGGAACTACTTTTTAAAAAAAAATCTGCCATTCCTCTCTACAATGGAATCTTGTCAAACTACTACCCATGTCCAAACTTCAAGACCTATCAAATCCATGCCCTTCTTTCCAGGAACTCCATCTTTTAATTTCTCTTATCTAGCTTAACTACAATACCAAAGCATAACTCAACCAAGTCACAAATTATGTCCTATGTGGCTGTAACGGATCCCTCTTCATTCTTCTTGACCATTTAAAACTTTTGATAGTGTTGATCATATCATCCTCCTCCAACGCCTCTCCATGGTTATCCAGCTGGTGGAATTCATTCAATTTGTCTAATTATAGCCCGGTATCACATGCAATAACTTGTCTTCCTGCTTCTTTCACCACTTCCCTGATCCTTTGGGATCCATGATTTGGCCCAGTCCTATTTCTTATCTTCAAGCTACCCCTCATGATGTTATCTAAAAACACAGCATTAGTTTTCACATGGTCACTCATGACATCTGGCTCTACTTCACTCTTGTTTTTCTTTCACTTAAATTGAGATTGCTTGTCCAAAATCTCCTTCCACAATCTCTGTGGGTCTTTTTATTTTCTTATTAAGACACTCCTTAAAACTTACTTTTAACCAAGCTTTGGCCATCTGCCCTAATATAGGCCACGTATTGGTGTCAAATTTGGCTTTGTAACGTCCTGGTGAAGTCCCTTAGGATGTTTTATTAAAAGTGCTTTGTAAATTCAAGGACTACAAAGATTTGATTTATTATTGTCCCATGTAGTAGTATACAGTGAAAAGTATTGTTTCTTGCGAGCTATGTAGGCAAAACATTCTGTTCGTAAAGGTGAGAATAAAATGAGTGTCCTAATACTGTGAAAGTTGACCCTATATTTGTGCATGTGTATGTTTTATTATTGTTACACAGTGAAAAGTATTGCTCCTTATGTACTTTCCAGACATAGTGTACATAGAAAAGGAGAGAAGAAAAGGAGAGAGTGCAAAATGTAGTGTTACAGTCATAGCAAAAGTGTAATGAAAGATCAACTTAATGCGAGCTGATCAAATTCAAAACTCTGGCAGCAGGGAAGAAATTATTTTTGAGTCAGTTGGTACATAATCTCAATCTTTCTGCTGACGGGAGAAGGTGGAAGAGATTATGTCAGGCTGTGTGGCATCCTTGATTATGTTGGTTGCTTTTTTGAGACAGTGGGAAGTGTAATCAGTGTCAGTGGATAGGAGTTTGGTTTGAGTGATGGACGGAGCTCGTTCACGGCCCTTTGTAGTGTCTTGTGATCTTGGATCGAACAGGAGCCATTCCAAGCTGTGATATAACCAGAAAGAATGCTTTCTATGGTGCATCTGTAGAAATTGGTGAGAGTTGTAGCAGATATGCCAATTTAGTCTCCTGAGAAAGTAGAGGCATTGGTGGGCTTTCTTAACTATAGTGTTCACTATAGTTGGTGATCTGGACACCTAAAAACTTTTAAGTATTTTATTACTGAGTGTTTCTTTACTTATGCATTTAATGAGACATGTGTTGAAGCCCTTTTTACAGTATTTGTTACATTGACCTAGCCCATACCAGTAAAACCTAACATTGGGATCAGTTGCTGTTAAAAAGATATATCTTTGGCTATTTTCTTACCTGAATATGGATTCAAAGGAGCATGACTTCTACTTGCAATGCCACATTTAAAGAATGCAGTTTCCAACCTCCCTCACAATACAGATTCCAATCCCATGTGGGACTCATATTGCCCCAGACCTTTGTTCTCTCTTTGGCATCTCATGTTTTAACCTGATTCTGTTCTCCTAAAACCTGGCCTCTGTTCCTTTCTCCTTGACTGCCAAAATGCTTTTCATGCTCATCACTTTTGAGTGCCTCTAAGCCTTTTGTACCCACTTTCTCAGTCAGGCAAAATTGTCCAATGTGAGACTTAAGTGTAACTGTCCTTGAAGCTCCATCTCTAAAGAGTGCCACAAATTGATCCAAGAACTGTGGTTGTGATCTCAATACTGTGGTTGACAGCATTCTAGTTGATAGTAGCAGATCATTAATATTTTCTCAGTTGATCTGAAATTTCAGTGTAGGAAAACAGTCTTGATCTCACAGAAGCTACCACAAGGTGAAATCCCTGTTAGAATTGAAAAGTAGGAAAGTTATACTAAATCTGCATTGGACCTTGGTTAGATTATACTTTCAGGTACTGCATGTGGGGTTCTGGATGCCATATTATAAAATGGATATTAAGGCATTCAAGGGTAGATTTACAAGTGTGACACCAGAAATGTGTGGATATACATATCAGGAAAGCATTGACAGGTTGGGTATTGTCTCTCTTTTAGAAAAAAAATGTAAGTTTGGAGTGATCTAAAATAAGCCATTAAAATTGAATGTTTTTGATAGTGGATTGAGAGACAATCAGAGGCCATCAATACAAAATAGTTAACAAGGAAGCAAATGGGGAATTTAGAAGAAACATCTTTACCTAAAGAGGAGTGAACTCACTACGATAGGGAGTGGTTAAAGTGAATAGTATGGATGTATTTAATGGGAAGCTAGGCAAGCAACATACAAAGGGAAAAAAGAGGGTCACAATGTTTGAGATGCCCCGAGGTTATTCAAGAAGATATATAAAGTTGTTTCCTTCAATGCAGCGATGGTGACAAGATAATTGAATTTAACAACGGACAAAGAGAAATACACACATCAAACTACAAAAGACGGGAGTACCCTGATGGAACTGTTAAAACAGTGTATCTAAATGGTCAGCAAGAAACAAAGTACAGCTCAGGAAGAGTAAGAATCAAAGACAAAGAAGGCAATGTAATTATGGACAGTAAACCCCAGTAATTGTAAGTCTTTAAACATAAAAGTCTATTGGATCTAAATGTTATTGGTTTAATCAAATGTATTTACATACTATCTAGCATTGTATTTTAATTATATTTAACTGTAACTAGTATTGTCTTTTGTTTTCCTATATGTAGACAAATGAGTACTAAAATGAAGGTTTAAGATAAATCAAAGTGCCTGTGACAAAATTATGATATGCAAGTTTAAATCTTTATAAAATTGAAGTCTGTTGTACACTGTGTACGATCATCATTATTTAAGTTAAATTAGAATTGCATTTGATAAGTAAACTAAATAACTTGGACCCCACAGTAAATCTTCTCCTTTAGCACATATAGAATGGATCAGTGTTAACATTCACATTATAGCCAATTTCTTTTTGACCTAGAATCTTATTTTGTGCCAGCTCATCTTCCAACTGCTGAATCATACTTGGCAGTGTGCTCAGTCAGTTTATAAGTCTTCGCCAGAGATTGCAATAATTTGTAGTTGAATAAATCACCTAATCCAATCACCTTTCTTACAGTTATGACAAGCATAGGAAATTAAGGTAAATCATAAGGAAATCTTTAAGATGGGAGATGTCCTTAGAACTGTATAAATGTGATTGAGAAAGCACAGTAATTATCATAGCTGGACATGCATGTCTTGTTTTGTTGTTTTAGCTATAACTTTGCTTCCCCCTCTGCCTCAAGATACCAACTTTATCTCGGGGGTAGCTCACGCTTGCATCTAAGTCAGAAGGTTAAATCTTCCAAGTCCCAATCCAGAAACTTGAGCATATAACCTAAACTGACATTTGTGCAATTCAAGACCCCCATTCGCCCTCTCAGGTGTAAAAAATATAATATACATATTTTTGAAGTACTTTTTCTGTTTTCAAAAGTCTAGTAGTGACAGTTGAATGTGCTCTGTCATTTGATCATGGCTGATATGTTTCTCAACCCCATTTTCCCACCTCTTCCCCAAAACCTTTTGATCCCCTTTCCAACCAAGACCCTAAGTCTGTCTTAAACACACTCAATACTTGGCCTCAACAGCCTTCTGTGCAGTAAATTCCACAGATTCACCACTCTCTGGTTGAAGAAATTCCTCATCTCAGTTTAAAGGCTTTTACTCCAAGGCTGCCCCACATCCTAGTCTCTCTTACTTATGGAAACATCTTCTCCACATCCAATCTGTCCAGGCTTTTCAGTATTCTGTAAGTTTTGATGAGATTCCCATGAAAGTGGAGGCTTTGGAGAGGGTACAGAAAAGATTTACCTGGATGTTGACTGGTATGGAGGAAGTTAGCTATGAGGAAGAGGTTGGATAAACTTGGTTTGTTCTCACTGGAGCGATGGAGGTTGAAGAGAGATCTGATTGAAGTCTACAAGATTGAGGCATGGACAGATGTCAGAAGCTTTTTCTCATGATGGAAGAGTCAGTTACTAGGGGACATGGGTTAAGGTGTGAGGGGCAAGATTTAAAGATGTACGAGGCAGTTTTTTTTTAAACACAGTAGTGGGAGTATGTAACTTGTTGGCTGGGAAGGTAGGGGTAGTGAATGCAATAGTGACTTTCAAGGGGAGTCTTGACAAATGTATGAATAGAATGTGAATAGAGGCATATAGTCTCTGGAAGGGTTAGGACGTTTTAGTTGAGTCAGGCTGCATGGTTGGTGCAGGCTTGGAGGGCCTAGTCTTGTGTTGTTATTTTCTTTTGTTCGTTCGTTGTTGTGGGTTCAAGTCTCATTCTAGGATCTCAGCACAAAAATCAAGGTTGACTCTCCAGTGTGGTTTGGGAATGTTGCATCATTGGAGATGCTCTCTGGATGTGATATTAAACTATCAGCCCATTTGAGTGGAGGTAGAAGATTACTGAAGAAACTCAGTTATCCTTGGCCCAGAACAATATTTTTCCCTCAATCATTATCACAAAATTAGATTAGTCATTAATACATTGCTGTTTGAGAGTTTGTTTTGTACAAATCAACTGCTGCATTTCCTACATTATGCATTGTGAACGTACCTGACAAGTTCTTTGACATATCTAGTTGTGAAAGGTGCTGTATAAACACAAGTCTTATTCGCAAAGTCACCACTCTGCATCCTAGTCCCTCACACCATATCCTTGGGTGCATTGTAATTTGGGAATTCTTGTCTCCGAATAATTTATGCAGTATCAAGCCTGGACTAGAGACAATAGCAGTCATTGAATATATGCTTTTAATAGTCAAACTGGGATTCTTACCTTATTGGATGGTTAGTCACTAGATTCTTAATTCTGAGTACGATTCCTACTGACTTTTTGGTCAGCATATCTGTATTCTGGTCAGGCCTTCCTGTACATTGCAACTAAATGCTGTACACATGGAACTATGGTGACTAATTAATTGTCACTTAGCAGCTGTGCATGTCATAGCTCATCACATTCTAACTATTCATTATAAAGACATTGTCCTAAATTCTGCCAAATCTGTCTGCCCTAGCAGAAAAGCAGGGATTTAAGGTGCCAACAGAAGCATTCAATCATGAGTTCTTGGTACTGCATTCTTTGCAAGTAAAGAAGTTTAGACAAACTTTTAATTTATTTCTCTTGCCCTCCATCTTGCCACATCTTTCCTGCTTTGTTTTTGTATATCAGTAAGCTGAGCAACTGCCAACTCCATCTGTAAAAGTCTTACCTCTATCCTTCACAAAGGTAACTTTTTTTAATATAGCTGCTTTAATGTTCAGCCCCCTCCTTGAAATTGGAGTCTCTTTATTGGAAGATGTTGTGGTATTTTCTCCTTTCTATAATACTAGTAGTATGGAAAATTGATGTTTAAACATCACAGGAATAGGTCGTTATTGATATAAAAGATAAGCAAGGGGATGAAAGGTTATTGTAGGTAGTTAAGAATCTGGAGGGGTTAAAATCAGATAAGCCATGATAGAGCAGTCTACCACTACTACTAATTCATATGTACATAGAGTGGACCGTAATCATGGTCCAGATGCTATATTAAGAAATGCCAGAAAGAACAGAAACAAGATGAATCAGCACAGAAACCAATGTTTATAGTTGTTTTTTTTCCTCTTCAAGTCTCTCTGTATAAGTTCTAATAGTTTGAAGCATTTTTATTAAATCAAAAATTGGAGCACATCAAATAAAATACCTCTGCTCAGTTAAGATTGTCACCACCCTTTTGAGTAACATATATTGCAGGGCTGCTTTGAAGAAGCTGTTCTTCTGGCTCTGGCAGAGTGTGTAAAATGTCAAATGCATTAAAGACTCTGCAACTGTTCTACTGTGTACTTTTACACATGACAAATCAAAAACCAAATTTTATTTAATCAGTAACAAAACAGCAAAAAGGTTTTCTTCAATGGCAAATTTAAAAACTGCAGTGCAACATGCATACAAATCACTTTTCTAAAATCCAACATGTTGACAGAATACGCTGTGGGACTAGAACATGAAAGCTTTCCTTCATTTAACTTAAATGTTAAATGAACATTTTAAAAAGGATACCATAACACCTGTTGCTCCAGTGATAAGGGCTTCCATTTTATGGTCATTAGGTAGGGATGATAGTTTGATAGGTGACACAATTACATATATAAGCTGATGTTTAAATGTGGAAGTATTAGATGGTGAAAGAAAGCAACGTCCATGATGTTCCAAATACCTTGCAAACAAACTTTTACAATGGGACATAATTTTTAATCATATCACTAGGAAATGTTATAATCATGTGTGTTCTGTATGTGGATTGTCAATTTATATTGATTGTTTCTACCTTCTGTAATTGCTTCCACAATTTGAAACTTCTACCATACTGAAGTAGTATGGTGTTGACGATCCCCAGTTTTTAAGCTTCCAGTTCAAAATCAACTAGCTTGACAATGTAGTCTAGGTGCAATGCTAGCTTTATTACAACACCGTGTTGTAACCAGAGTAATTACAGCAAAGTAGAAATGCATATTTCATGTTATACCTAATGATATGTAAACAACTTACACATTTAAATCTCCCACTCATCTCACCCAACTCTGACAAGTTTGTGTAACATCTTATGATACAGCACTAATGACAGTCTCAATTGTCCTGCTGCAGTTTTGACCTTTAAACTAATTTATCAGCTCATTTAACTAATTGCTGAAATTATCCAAGTTTTTGGCTCCTGCTAACTTATGTACAGTCAAATGCCCCAACTCTGTTTTTTCCATTTTCAACTATTTCCTTCCTTTAGTTAACACTTCAATGAACTCATCACAAAGTAATTTATTGTACAATCTAAAGTACTTTTTTGAAGTATTGCCAGTTGTAATGTAGGACAAATCTTTTGGCACTGTTTAAAATAGCAGGTTAGTCAATGTTTGTTCTTCAATAACAATCTACACACAAAATCCCACAAACAGAAAATGAAAACTTGTAATAATAGGAAATGTGATTTTTATTTTTTTAAAGTAATTATGTTTATGTTTAACAAATCTGGTAGTACTGGGTTATTATGCATTTATTCCCAGATATGTCTTTACAGCAAGTGATCTTTTTATAGAAAATCCTCCAGTTCATTTTTTCGTTTTAACACCTATTCTTTCACCAAAGTCTGTTTCTTTGAAAGTAAATTGACAAGTCTTTATCTTTGTTAGTGATTGGTTCATTTAAAATTCATGGTCACTTAATCATTCCCTAACGAATTGTTACTGCTACATTCCATGTTTATAAAAATTAAGTTTTCCCTGGAATGTACAACTTTTAGGCCTGAATTTTCCACAGCTGTTTGAGCAGTTTCTGGGTGGCCAAGTACAAGAAATCATGGAAATCAGCAGAAGCAGCAAGGAAGTATAACTGGTCATAGTATAATCCTGAGCTGCACTATGTTTTGGCAAATGCAATTCCACCTCCAACCATAGCTCAAAAACTAGCTGGAATACAATTAAACAGCCTAATGCAGGAAGATCTGTAGGTCAAGGGAAGACAAATTGACTTAAGATCCATCTAATCAGTTTCCAGAAAAAGTATTAGTTTGGTTGTGCATGGAGTCAAATTGCCATTTCTAAAACATGTTCCTTTTCATTCTGATGCATAGATTTTAGTTAAGTCTTCAAGTGGCTACTTATAAACAATGTAAATATCTTCATACATTTTCCTGATCCTTCAGGTTTTGCAATACTTGACAGTTCCAAAAAAAAAAGAAGCATGTTACTAGCAACACTCCAGAAAATAACTTTATTAAACATGTGAATTTTGGCTTCAAACAAATGTTCAGAAATCAGAAATCTGCCCTCAAACAACAGAATTAGTTACCATAATTGGTATTATTAATTTTCATTAAACACAATGATAACATGCTACTGCAACACTCTTGGGAGCAGAGAGAAGAAAATAACTCAAATTAAAAGTGCAAGTCAAATTGTCTTGCTGTTGAAATACCTTAAATCTATCCAATTCACTCAACTGAAATGCCATCCTGTCAGTCAACACTCGGAAAAATGATGGCATGTTAAATATTACTTAGGGATGAAAACTTAGACATGAACTTTAATCAGCTTTAACCCAAGGTTGCCGTTAATGAAGTTACCAAAAAGAATGCAAAGATATATATCTTGCAGAATCTTCTACAACTTGAAGGTTGTCGTTATCCTGTTTTGCAGAGATTAGACAGAGCAAGATTAGATAAGATCTTGTATACATTCTCAGTTTTCAAGCTATAGAGTTAGATTTTTATTAGTTAGAAATATTTGTCTTAAGGTCTTACCTCTACACTGTACCATACTTTATATCATACTTAAATTTCTCAAGTGGGAAATGGAACAAGAACAAATTTGTTGACCTTTGTCTCAAACTGGTATAATGGAACATCAGGCCCCTGATACCTGGTATCCAAGAATACAGAACAGAAAGCTATGTACATTAACTATCTTTTATTCAACCCTCCACTTTCTTCCAGGCTTACTGATACACGAGTTTAAAATATATGCACTTCTTCAGTTACCATGCAAGAGGGTTCAAGTTCCAAAGTAACTGCACATTATTGATAGGAATTAAACTTATGATCTTGAGTATTCGATAATCTATTCAAAAGTTCCACACCATTCAGTTATCCAATATGCAGGTGGGAAATGTAAGAATCATAGTGGCAAAGATGATGTACAAGGATGTCACCAGGACTACTGGGTCAGAGTTTATCGGGATTTCATAGTTGGCTTGATCAGGGTTTTAATCCTTGGAACATAGGAGAAACAGTTTTTTCCCCCCAGGATAGGGGAAATGAAAGTTAGAGAGCATTGGTTTGTGAGGGGGAAGATTTAAAAAGAGACCCAAAGGGGCAACTTCTTCATGCAGAGGGTGATGAATGAACTGCTAGAAAATGTAATTCAGGCAGGTTCAATAGCAATTTTTAAAAAGCATTTGGATAGCTACAGGGATGGGAAAGGATTAGAGAGATACAGGCTAATGATGGACAATTGGGACTATCGGGCAGGGTACCATACTCAGCATGGCACAAGGGCTTGTTTCTGTGCTGTAGTACTTTATGATTTGAGGCATTAGCTATATCTTCTCTCCATAGAAGCTGTCAGAATTGTTGAGATTTTCCAGCATTTTCAGTAATTTACTTTTATGAAGAAACAATCAAGTTTATTTCAAAACTTACCTTTACATATCCAAATCTGCAAGGCCCTTTTCTACAAGTGGAAGGTGAATCAGTGATCCTTCTTCATACAAGAATACAGAAACTTCTGGGCACAAGCTCTGAAGAACATTGTGCATTTGTAAAAATCAATTTTAAAAAACTAACATGCAAAACGTTTTCATAAATTGCAATCACAGGTGCAATCTTGAATTTTGCATACTTGATATTTGAAAATGCAACAAAGCACGAATTGAAATACCAGTGTCCAATTGCATAGGCAGTGCAAGAACACACATAATTGATGTCAGGATTAAACTGCAGTCATTTTTGCTAAAATTGTAAAGACTGGCCAAAGATAAATCAGAAATAACGTACACATCTAATTTATATTGATAACACTTTCTTACACTGCTCTTCACAATGAACTCCAACTATTCACTGAGAAAGACAGTATCTAACATTTAATAATGGAAATATTTCACTAATCTGCTATGAACTTTTCTTAATTGTTCAGCGCAACATCAAGGGCCGAAGAGCCTGTTGTGCGCTGTAATGTTCTATAACTACCTTTTCATTCTTTATTTCACAACTTAAAGGGATTCTTAATGTTCAATTTTGGAGTTCCCCAACTCAAAGTCCACTTTATCTATGTTAGAATGGTATTTTAAAAATGTATTTAACTGAAAGACCTTGCTCCTTGCAGGTTTAATTTGTATATTCAAGCCATGCAAATAAATAAAAACAGCAACTGAAAACGGTAATATTTATGGTATTGTTTTACTTGAAACTTACTTAAGCACACAGATAATTATTAACCAATTTTATTCAGATTACTTACTATCAAGAATGCTGTAAGTTGATTTCCTTGTACAATGTCAACCATTGTCCATAGAGCTTCCATGGACCATTCTGGACTGTAAACAAGTCGGTCCATATCATTCATTAAAGCTGGGGGCTTAAATCCTGCCAGCTTAACTTTGATGGCACGAATGGGATACTGTACCAAGTGTGCAGGAATCTGACGAAGCCTGCCATGAAAGATTAGAGCATATATATTACAATTAATGCTTGGGCACATTGTTGAGGAGAATAGGTCTTATTGGATAACACAGACTGTGCAGTCAACTAAGGAGTAATAAGAGTTTTCAAATCAAGAAACACTTCTTACTGATGCCTTGGTTCTGGGGTCCAGCATCTTTATAGCTTGCAAGACAAGCAACTGAGCAAGGAAACTGGCTTCAAGAAAATCCCATTATGCAAGAATGATGCAAACAATATAGAGTTATTTTCACATGCTGTCTTCAAGATAACAGTACACCTCCTCAATTATGACTACATCCAAGAAATCAACACAACTTTGTTATTCTCTGCCTATGATTACAAACAAATCAAATATTGAAGTAAAAGTCCTTCCAAGGTTTCATAGTTACAATCAATGTTTACCCCACAAAATTTTGGTACAGAATGCTGTGCAGTTAAATTGGCTTTTTTGGCCATTTCACACAAAAAGCAAACAAAAAAGTTGCACAATTTCTGAGCAAATATTACAAATCTTAATGAAACTAACTACCAATCTGAATATATTCAGAAATGTAAAAACTAAGCAAAATGAAAAAAATTACCCCACTTCAAAACAGTCAAATTGCTGCTGTATGTTTAATGATATAATGGCCATATGTCCATTCATAATGTTCATATGAAATAGGTTATTTTTATGTTGAAATCTATGTAAGCATGATAGCTTAAACATATTTTAGACATAGTTACCTATAATCTGGTAAAGATGCAGTAGAGCCAAAGTCAACATGTTGCACAAGGACCATTAATGGTTGGATATTATCTAATGACAGTACTTTTGCTCTGTACCATCGTCCATCACTGTATTCAGCAAGGCAGGGCATTTCTGCAAAGGAACAAATTTCAAATGACAAAAAAGCCTTAATTGTAAAGCATTATAGTTACCTCTATCTTAGCAAAAAAGAATACTACCTTTGAAAGATCTAGTTGTTATAACAATCTTGTGATACAAGTTATTATACAACTGGTAACATATCAGAGCAGAAGTATTGAACTATATCAAAGTCCAGAACAGAGTTATTCCTGATCTGTCAGCAACACTGACATTGAACTACTGCTAGGGCTAGTGCAATTTTCTGACCATATTTGGAAATTTACTCGGTCTCTGTGACCAAATTTCCAAGTATTTTTGAGATGAAGGCTGATAAGTCATTTGAACACTATTTTACATCCTCTTCTGCCAAGTTGCTTAAATTTCACACAATAATGGTTGTGAGGAAATCTGCGAAAACAGGATGGCTGCTAATTTATAATTTAAGACAAGAATGATGACATAGCTGCATTTATAAAAGTCTTAAAAAAATGCAAACATCCCAAAAAATCCATGAAATGTAATACAAGGGTGAATGTCCAAAATCCAACTGTCCAAAAGCTTCATCTGAGTAGCAAAGGAATCAAAAGACAATAGATTTGAGACAGAAGAAATGAGAGAAAACTAGAAGATTCTGGAAGATAAAATATTCCATTTAAAGTTTATTTATTAATGTTACAAATAGGCTTTCATTAACACTGCAATGAAGTTACTGTGAAAATCCCATAGTCTCCACGCACTGGCACTTTCTGGATACACTGAGGGAGAATTTAGCATGGCCGATGCACCTAATCAGCGCATCTTTCAGACTGTGGGGAGAAACCAGAGCACCCAAAGGAAACCTACACAGACATGGGGAGAGTGTGCAGACTGTGACCCAAGCTGGGAATTGAACCCGGGTCCCTGGCGCTGAGAGGCAGTGATAACCACTGGTTAGCCAGTGACATTTAGTTAAATGAAATTTGAACTTATCCAAATACCAGGACAATTTGGTTAGGGTGCTACTTCTCAGTGCATTGGACTAGTTATTGGCTTTGCCACTTCAAAGTAATACGGTCTACTTCCTGTACTCAGTCAATCCTCAACAATATCTGAACAACTATGCAGATAGTGCTGTTGTACCTCAAATCATATAGACATTCTGGTATTTATAGCCACTGAATCATATCAAAAAGGTTAGTGTCCATGATGTTTCAAAGGGATAAGATATTTTCAGTTTATTATTATGCTAACAAGAGAGCATGGATGACCAGGCAAATTTGTTTGGACTTGTTTTGAGAAACACTATTTTCAAGACTCCTGCTCATTGCAAGTCAGTTGGACTTGATGAAAAGTGCAAGATGATGTTGTTTGACAATTGCTCAACACTAATGTGCAAAATCCAAAAAAATCCAAAATCAGCCACAGCTTTGATCCCAAGACAAGAGTTTAGATGTTCAATCTGTAAATTTCTTTGAAATAAAATACAGAAAATTATTAATATAGATAAATTTCCTGGGCTAGATGAGCTGCATCCCAGAGTGTTGAAGGAGGAAACTATAAAGGTAGTGGATATATTGATGATTCTCTTTCAAAATTAAATAAACTCTGGAAAGGTTTCTGTAGACTGGAAAACAGCAAAATGTATCGCCAGTGTTTAAAGAAGAGATAAGGAGAATGAGAACTACAGACCTGTTACTTTGACGTCAGTAGTCAGGAAAATATTAGGACCTATTACAAGATGTGGTAACTAGACACTTGGAAAATGGTATGATTGGGCAGAGCCAACATGGATTTATGACAGAGAAATCATGTTTGACAAACCTTAACTGTTGAGTCTTTTTGAGGGTGTTACTTGTAGCATAGATAAAAAGGAGAACTGTTGGTTGTGAATTTTAATTTTCAGAAAGCAGTTCCACAAATGTCCCAAAATTAGAACACATGGGATTGGGGTAATATGCTGCTATAGATTGAATATTGGTTAACACAGAAAATAAATGGCTCATTCTCAGGGTGAAAGGCTGTGCTAGTGGGAGACTGCAAGGATTAACACTGGAGACACAGCTGTTCACGACTAAGAGAAGTAGCCATGGCATTAGAGGGTGTCTTGGTAGTCATCTTTCAAAATTTTATACCTATTGGAACAGTCTTGGCAGTCTTGAGTAGCAATGTAATCCCATTATTTAAAGAGAGTAAACAGAGAATTAGCCCAATAAAAAAATACATTATAAAAATGGGTTATAGCAATTCAAGGTATTTTGCATCCCTTTGGGATGCAAAATACACCAGCCACTTTTCAAAGGCTTATGAACAGAGCTGTTGCAAGATTGACTAATTGTGCCGTGTACATAGATGATTTAGTGATCTTCAGTCATTCATGGAAAGATCACATGGCACATCTGGCAGAGCTCTTTGTCTTCCATAGCTTGCCAAAGTTGGTTATAAACTTGGCAAAAACAGAATTTGTGAAGACAGAAGTGATATTCTTAGGACACGACATTGGATAAGGAAGGATGATACTGAGAAAGCTAGAGGAATCTCCAAGACCATCCTCAAAAGGAGGAAGTGCTGTGATTTTTGGGATTGAGCAGATTCTACAGGAAATTTGTATCACATTTCAGTAGCTTACTCGCAACGTTGATGGATTTATTAAAAAAAATATGAAATTTTGGTGAACAGAACAATGTCAGCAGCATTTGAGAATTTGAAAAGTGTTAACCACACCAAATTATTTGAAACTCTTCAAGATCACCAGTGACAGCAGAGATGTAGGTGTTGAAGCTGTGGTGTTACAGAAGATGATTGTGTAATTGAAAGGCCAGTTGGTTATTTTTAACATCTCAACATTTTCAAAACCTCAATATCCACCAGACAAAATATTTCACAACTGAAAAGAAGTTTTGAGCTTAGTAACGGCCTTACAACATTTTAACTTTAACATTACAAACAACGCATCATTTTGTATTTGCTGATCACAATTCTTTGACATTTCTGGAACGATTTAAGGACAAGAACATCAGATTACTTTGTCTGAATCTTATGTTACAAGCATTTAATTTACAAATAATATATGTTGCGGGTCGTGAAAACGTTTATTGCAGATGCTTTATCGCAGGTTTAAAGGAAAAAAAGGAAGCCATCTTTTCACGATGACAGTTTTTTTAAAAAGGGGAGATGTTGCAAATTTCAGTCGAATATTAGAATTGGGTGTTTGTAAAATTTTTTAAAAATTGTAAAAATGCTAAGAGGTGAAAGTATTGCATGGTCCCTTAAAAAAGTATGATGCCAGTACACAGACTGAAACATTGTATCAAAGGTCAAACAACAGGGTGCCTTGGTAATAGTCAGATGTTCTAAATTTAGCCAATCAAATTTGAATCAGGTACTTAACTACTAGCAACCTGTCAGATTTAAAATTGATGTTTTGGTAACCTAATAATAATCCTATTGTAGGGGATGTGGATGTATCATCACAGATATAAATGAACAGGCAGTAGAGCAAAAAGAAGAGACAACCAGTGTCCTCTGCCATAGCTCATAGTTTTTAGCTCAAAACCTCATCTGAATAGCAAAGGAATCAAAAGACAATAGATTTGAGACAGAAGAAATTAGAGAAAACTAGAAGATTCTGGAAGATAACAAACCTAGCTGGAATTGAAACAGTGACTAAAATTCTATTCTTTTGTTAATAAGTGGGCATTGTATTTATCGAAACAGCATTCCATTAGATAGGCTGGTAGCTTGGGCAGATAGATGGCAGATGGAATTCAATCCTGATAAATGCAAGGTGATGCATTTCAGGAGAAAGAATGTAAGAGGGAGGTATTTGATAAGGGTAGACCTATTAAGAGTATAGAAACGCAGAGGGACCTTGGGGTGCAGGTGAACAAGTCTCTGGAGGTGGCAGAGCAGGTGGAGAAGGTTGTGAAGAAAACATAGTACGCTAGCCTTTATAGGAAGGGGTATAGAGTACAAGAGCTGGCCTTTAATGTTGCAGTTGTATAGAACGTTGGTTAGACCTCATTTGGAATACTGCGTTCAGTTCTGGTCGCCTTACTAGCGGAAGGACATGAAGACTAGAGAGTGTGCAGAGGAGGTTTACTGGGATGCTGCCTGGTATGGAAGATCTGAGTTACAAGGCAAATTGGGCTGTTTTCCTTAGAAAGATGTAGACTTAGAGGAGATCTAGTAGAGGTGTACAAGATTATGAGTACAGATAGAGTAAACATTTTCCTAGGGTGGACTCAAATAGCATGAGGAGTCAAGGGCTTAGGGTGACAGGGGTAAGGTATAATTTGGATGCTAGAGGGAGTTTTTTCACACAGAGGGGTGGTGGGGGTATGGAACGCGCTGCCAAGTGGTGGAGGCAGGCAGGCACTCTGGAGTTATTTAAGAAATACTTAGATGGGCACATGAACAGAATGGAAATGGAAGGATATAGAAAACTGATTTAAAATAGAACATTACGGCGCAGTACAGGCCCTTCAGCCCTCAATGTTGCGCCGGCCAGTGGACCCTCTAACCAATATCCAAATAATGATATTCCAATATCATCCATATGCCTATCCACCGAACATTTGAATGCCCCCAAGGTAGGCGAGTCCACAACTGCTGCAGGCAGGGCATTCCACGCCCTCACCACCCTCTGTGTAAAGAATCTGCCTCTGACATCCGTCCTATAACTACCACCTCTTAATTTAAAGTTATGTCCCCTCGTGTTGGTCATCACCATCCGAGGAAAAAGGCTCTCACTATCCACCCTATCCAGTCCTTTGATCATCTTATACGCCTCAATTAGGTCACCGTGTAACCTTCTTCTCTCTAATGAAAATAACCTCAGGTCCCTCAGCCTTTCCTCATAAGGCCTTCCCACCATACCAGGCAACATCCTGGTAAACCTCCTCTGCACCCTTTCCAATGCTTCCACATCTTTCTTATAATGCGGCAACCAGAACTGTACGCAATACTCCAAGTGCGGCCGCACCAGAGTTTTGTACAGTTGTAACATAACCTCATGGCTCCTAAATTCAATCCCTCTACCAATAAAAGCTAACACACCGTACGCCTTCTTAACAACTTTATCAACCTGGGTGCCAACTTTCAAAGAGCTATGTACTTGTACCCCAAGATCCCTCTGCTCGACAACACTATTAAGGGTCCTTCCATTAGCCCTATATTTCATATGCCTGTTATTCCTACCAAAGTGAATCACTTCACACTTATCCGTATTGAATTCCATTTGCCACCTCACGGCCCAGCTCTGCAACTTATGTCCCTCTGCAAACTGTAACATCCATCCTCGCTGTCTACAACTCCCCCCCACCACTTTGGTATCATCAGCAAATTTACTAATCCAACCCTCTACACCCTCAACTAGGTCATTTATAAAAATGACAAACAGCAGTGGCCCCAAAACAGATCCTTGAGGTACACCACTTGTAACTGCACTCCAGGTTGAATATTTCCCATCAACCACCACCCTCTGTCTTCTATCAGCTAGCCAATTCCTAATCCAAACTGCTAAATCACCTTCAATCCCATGCATCTGCACTTTCTGCAGTAGCCTACCATGGGGAACCTTATCAAACGCTTTGCTAAAATCCATATACACTACATCAACTGCCTTACCCTTATCTACCTCTTTGGTCACCTCCTCAAAAAACTCTAAGGTTTGTGAGGCACGACCTACCCTTCACAAAACCGTGCTGACTATCCCTAATCAATTTATTTCTCTCTAGATGCTTATAAATCCTATCCCTTATAATTCTTTCCAAGACTTTGCCCACAACAGAAGTCAGGCTCACCGGTCTATAATTTCCAGGATGGTCCCTACTCCCCTTTTTGAACAAAGGGACAACATTTGCCATCCTCCAGTCTTCCGGCACTATACCTGTAGCCTCTCTAGCCTCCCAGAGAATCCTAGGGTAAATCCCATCTGGCCCAGGGGACTTATCAATTTTCATACCCTCAAGATTCGCTAACACCTCCTCCTTATGAACCTCAATCCTGCCCAGTCTACAATCTGGTATCGCAGTATTCTCCCCGACAACATTGTCTTTCTCCTGCGTGAATACTGACGAAAAATACTCATTCAGTGTCTCTCCTATCTCCTCAGGTTCCACGCACAACTTCCCACTGCTATCTCTGACTGGCCCTAATCTTGCCCTAACCAATCTTTTATTATTTATATACCTGTAAAAGGCTTTAGGATTCTCCTTAATCCTATCCGCCAAAGTCTTCTCGTGTCCTCTTCTCAACTCCCTCTTTAGCTCCTTCCTGGCTTTATAGCTCTCCAGTGCCCTAACTGAGCCTTCACGTCTCATCATTATATAAGCCTCCTTCTTCCTCTTCACCAGAAATTCAACTTCCCTAGTACACCATGGTTCCCTCACTCGACCACTTCCTCCCTGCCTGGCAGGTACATATTTATTACGGACATGCAGAAGCTGTTCCTTAAATATGCTCCACATTACAGATGTCCCCAGCCCCTGCAATATCCTGCTTCACCCTATGCATCCTAAAACTCTCCTAATAGCCTCATAATTACCTTTCCCCCAGCTATAACTACTGTTATTCGGTATGTGCCCATCCCTTTCCATCACTAAGGTAAACGTAACCGAATTGTGGTCACTATCACCAAAGTGCTCACCCACCTCCAAGTCTAACACCTGGTCTGGTTCATTACCCAGTACCAAATCCAATATAGCTTCACCTCTTGTTGGCCTATCTACATACTGAGTCATGAAACCTTCCTGCACACATTGAACAAAAACTGACCCCTCTAACGTACTTGAACTATAGCTTTTCAAATCGATACTAGAAAAGTTAAAGTCCCCCATTACAACTACCCTGTTACTTTCACACCTATCCAGGATCAACTTTGCAATCCCTTCCCCTACTTCTCTGGAACTTTTTGGAGGCCTATAAAAAACTCCCAACAGTGTGACCTCTCCTTTCTTGTTTCTAATCTCAGCCCACACGACCTCAGCAGACAAGTCCACATCAAACGTCTTTTCTGCCACCGTAATGCTGTCCTTAACTAACAATGCCACTCCTCCCCCTCTTCTACCACCACCTCTGCTCTGACTGAAACATCTGAACCCCGGAACCTGCAACAACCATAGGGATCATGAGCCTTGGGAGTTCACTGGGAAGTGTGTAAATTGTCGATGATATCGATGTATTTGTTTTATAACAGGTACTTCAGTCCGCCTTGTCTAACAACGGGCATGCACGCAATGGGTCGTGAGAGGGCTGCTCTTGGATTTTGAGAGTAGCCTAGTGCTTCGCGCTGTTAGTGTATGCTTGATCTGGACCATTTGATGGGCAACATGACGGCTCAGTGACTATTGCTGTGCTTGTGCAGTGACTAGGCCTGTGTCTGTGGGAGTTTGCGCATTCTCCCCGTGCTTGTGTGGGTTTTCTCTGGGTGCTCCGGTTTCCTCCCACATCTCAAAGATGTGCTCTTAGGCTAATTGACAGAACAAATTCTCCCTAAATTGTCTCAAATTTGGTTCCAATGCATAGATCTATAAACATAGACAGGGATCACGGGTAGAAGTGGGAACATTGAGGTGGCAGCCGGGGTCGATGGGCTGAAGGGCCTGTTTCCCGTACTGTGTTGTTCTTTAATAGTATTTTATTCGGTTTGTTAACCAGTGAACAAAGTGTTATTTAATTTTTTTTGAAAGAGCTTGTCAGAATTATCTTTAACCACAAAAAGTTGCTGAAGAGTATATTGTACCACTTCTCACATGCTTAACAGATAACGCATGGCACTCCTGAGTGGTTAGATGTCAGCTCTCAAGATGAGGACCAATGTCTGCTTCACAACAGATATGATAACAGAGCACCGAAAAAATATCAACAAGATTATACAAAGTTGATGTGGATTTATGGCAGGAAAGCATATCAAACCCAAGGAATATTTGAGGACTAATCAGTAGAATAGATATAGATGAACCAATAGATGAGCTGTATTTGAATTTTCAACGCTTTTAATAAAGAACCAAATAAGAGGTTAATCAAATGATATGGGCTTGGATGCAACATACTGGCATGAATTCAGAATAGTTAGCAGACACGAATTGCAGAGTAGGAATAAATGTTCTTTCTCTAAAGCGACAAGTGGTGACTAGCAGGATCCTGTAGGTATCAGTGCTCAGAATCAGAGGTTTCAGCATGGAAACAGATTTCTTGGCCCAACCTGTCCATGCCACCTAGCTTTTAAATCACTAAGCTAGCCCTAATTGCCTGCATTTGGCCCATATCCCTCTGTACCCACCATACCCAAATAACTTTTTAAATGTTTTTTGAAAGACAAAATTGTTCCAGATACTTCATCCACTGGAAAAAAAATTGTCCCTCTGGAATCTTTTGTATTTCACCTTAAATCTATGCTGTTTCAGATTCCCCTATCTTTTGGGAAAAATGTTGACTATCTATGCCCCTCATTATCTTATTGAATTCTAAGATCACCCTTAGCCTCCTATATTGCAGATAAAAAAGTCCCAGTCCACCCAACTTCTCCTTATTACTCAACCATCAAGTTCTGGCAGCATTCTAATAAATCTTTTCTGCACTTTTTCTAGTTTAATAATTTCTTATCATAGGGTGACCAGAACTATGTACTATATTCCAGTGTGGCCTTTTTAATGTCTTGTACAACTTCAGCAAGACATCCCAACTTCTATATTCACCCTATATTGGTCCTGACCAATGAAATCAAGCATGCTGAATGTCTTCACCACCCTGTCCACTTCTGACTTCACTTTTAAGGAGGTATGAACTTTTGCCCTTAGATCTTTTTGTTCTATAATTCTCCCCAACATCCTACCATTAACTGAGTAGATCTTGTCCCAATTCAATCAAAATGCATCACCTCACATTTCTCCAAATTAAACTCCATTCATTCATTGGTCCACTGACCCAACTGATCAAAATCCCACTGCAATCCTAGATAACCACCTACACTATCCATTATGCCATCAATCTGGTTTCATCTGCAAACTTATTAATCATGCCCCCTAAATTCTCATCCCAAATCATTAATATAAATAACAAACAACAGTGGACCTAGTACTGATCCCCAAGGCACACTGCTGGTTACAGGCCTCCAGTTTGAGAAAAAAAACAATCCTCCACAACCACCCTCTGGCTTCAGTCAAGCCAATTTTGTATCCAATTGGCTACCTCAGACTGGATCCTGAGAGATTTAACCTTATGTAATAACCTTTCAAGCAGCATCTTGTCAAAAGCCTTGCTAAAGTCTATGTTGACAACAGCAACTACACTGCACTCATCTACATTCTTGGTGACCCTTCAAAAAGGCTTAATCAAATTTGGTACAATATTTTCCACTCAAAGCCATGTTGACTATTCCTAATCAGTCCTTGCCTCTCTAAATGCCTGTAATACCTTCTAACATTACCCAGTACAGGCGTTAGGCTCACCAGATTGTGGTTCCCTGGCTTTTCCCAGAAGCCTTCTGAAACAATGGCACATTTGCTACTCTCCAATCTTCAGGCATCTTACCTGTGGCTATGATTCAAATATCTCTGCCAGGGGACCCACAATTTTCTCCCTCTTCTGTTGTCCTGGGATATATTTCATCAGGTGCCGGGGATTTATCTATCTTGATGTCTTTAAGACATTTAAAGATTGGGGTCCAGTTAGAGTCAGAGGTTTACAGTGTGGAAACAGGACCTTTGGCCCAACTTGGCCATGCCGCCCTTTTTAAATTCCTCAAGTTAATGCCAATTGCTCAAATTTGGCCCATATCCCTTTATACCCGATGTACCCATGTAACTATCTAAATGCTTTTTAAAAGACAAAATTGTACCTGCCTCTACAACTACTTCTGGCAGCTTGTTCCAGACACTCTCCACCCTCTGGAGAAAGTGGCCCTCTGGACACTTTTGTATCTCTCCCCTCTCACCTTCAACCTATGCTCTCTAGTTTTAGACTCCCCTACCTTTGGGAAAAGATATTGACTATCTAGCTGATGCCCCTCATTATTTTATAGACCTCAATAAGATCACCCCTCAGCCTCCTTTGCTCCAGAGAAAAAGATCCCAGTCTATCCAGCTTCTCCTTATAACTCAATCCATAAAGTCCTGGTAGCATCCTGGTAAATCTTTTCTGCACTCTTTCTAGTTTAATAGTATTCTTTCTATAATACGGTGACCAAAATTGTACATAGTATTCCAAGTGTAGTCTTACCAATGTCTTGTACAACTTCAACAAGACATTCTAACTTCTGTATTCAATGCTCTGACTGATGAAACCAAGCATGCCAAATGCCTTCACCACTCTCTCCACCTGTGACTCCACTTTCAAGGAGTTATGAACACGTACCCCCAGATCCTTTGTTCTGTAACTCTCCCCAATGCCCTACCATTAACTGAATAAGTCCTGCCCTGGTTCAATCTACCAAAATGCACCACCATGCATTTGTCTAAATTAAAGTCCATCTCCATTCGTCAGCCCACTGGCCCAACTGATCAAAATTCCATTGTAATTGGAGATAACTTTCTTCACTGTTCACCATGCGACCAATCTTAGTGTCATCTGCAAACTTACTAAGCATGCTTTCTATATTCTCATCCAAATCATTAATATAAACGACAAACAGCAGACCCAGCACTAATACTCGAGGCACACTGCTGGTCACAGGCCTCCAGTTGAAAAAACAACTCTCTACAACCACCCTCTGGTTTCTGTTAAGAATTTTGTATCATTTAGATACTTCACAACAACCGACCAGGCGGTACCTAGTCAAAGGCCTTGCTAAAGTCCATGTAGACAACATCAACTGCACTGCCTTCATTTAACTTCTTGGTTACCCCTTCAAAAAACTCAAATTTGTGATACATGATTTTCCACTCACAAAGCTATGTTGACCGTCCCTAATCAGTACTTGTGACTCTAAATGCCTATAAATCCTGTCTTTCAAAATACCTTTCAACAATTTACCCACCACAGATGTGAGGCTCACTGGCCTGTACTTCCCAGGTTATTCATAAAATACACCAATGATTTGGCTGAGGGAACTAAATGTAATATTTCCATGTCTGCTGACAACACAAAATTTGGTGAAGTTGAATGCAGTGAGGAGCATATTAAGCTGCGTCAGAGAAGTTGAGTCATGCAAAGTTATCCAGTTCAGATAGTGAAAGCGAAAGGCAGAGTATTATTTAAATGTTGACAGGTTAGGAAAAGTTGGCATAGAAAGTGACCTGGGTATTCTTCTACACCAAACACTGAAAGCAAAACATGCAAGTACAGCAGGAAGTTAGGAAGACAAATAGTAAGTCAGCCTTCATTTCAAGGCGGCTGGAGAACGGAAAGGATGTCTTACAGAACCTTGGTGAGACCACATCCAGAGTAGTGTATCTTGGTGTCTTTATCCAAGAAAGGATACGTTTCCCATGGAGATATGCAGCAAAGGTTCATGACTGATTCATTGGATGGCAAGATTGAGGGGTGGGGGGCGGAAAGAGATTTGGTTGACTGGATTGGTATTCACTAGAATTTAGAAGAATGGGAAGGGATTTAATTGAAACGTATAAAATTCTGACACAGCTGGACAAACTGGATGCAAGGTTATTGTTTCCTCTGGCTAGGGGTCAAGAACAAAGGGATTACATTTTCAGAGTACGAAGTGGGCCAGTTAGAAGCGAGGAAGAAAAGAAACTTCTTTCACTTGAGAGTGATGAACCCTTCTATCACAGAAGGCTGTGGAGGCCAAATCACTGAATATATTTAAGAAGAAAACATTCTAAAGGCACCAAAGGGTATGGAGAGAGCGTGAGAATCAGCCATGATAATAATGAATAGCAGAACAGGCTTGATGGGCTGAATGGCTTACTCCTGCTCCTATTTTCTATACCTCTATAAATGGTTTCAGAAATAGAACATAGAACATTACAGTGCAGTACAGGCTCTTCAGCCTTCATGTTGCGCCGACCTGTGAAACCAAAAAACCCATCTAACCTACACTATTCCAATATCATAGGTTTATCTAATGATCATTTAAATGCCCTTAAACGTTGGCGAGTCCACTACTATTGCAGGCTGGGCATTCCATGCCCTTACTAATTTCTAAATAAAGAATCCACCTTTGACATCTGTCTTATATCTATCACCCCTCAATTTAAAGTTCTATCCCCATCCGAGGAAAATGGCTCTCACTGTCCACCCTATCTAATCCTCTGATCATCTCGTATGCCTCTATTAAGTCACCTCTTAACCTTCTTCTCTAATGAACACAGCCTCAAGTCCCTCAGCCCTTCTTCTTAAGACTTCTCACTATACCAGGTAGCATCCTGGTAAGTGTCCCCTGCACTCTTTCCAAGGCTTCCACATCCATCCTATAATGTGACGACCAGAACTTTACGCAAATACTCCAAGTGCGGCCACACTCGAGTTTTGTATAGTTGCAACATGATCTCATGGCTCCAAAACTCAATCCCTCTACCAATAAAAGTGAACACACCGTACGCCTTCTTAACAACCTTATCAACCTGGGTACCAACTTTCAGGAATCCATGCACATAGACACCAAGAAGTCTTTGCTCATGCACACTGTCAAGTAACTTACCATTAGCCCAGTACTCTGTATTCCTATTACTCCTTCCAAAGTGAATCACTTCACACTCTTCTCATTAAACTCCATTTGCAACTCTCAGCCCAGATCTGCAACTTATATTTATAAAACATTTATAAAAATGACGAACAGCAGTGGCCCCAAAACAGATCTTTGAGGTACAACACTAGTAACTGAACTCCAGGATGAACATTTCCTATCAACCACCACCCTCTGGTCTTTTTACAGCTAGCCAATTTCTGATCCAAACTGCTAAAATTACCCTAAATCCCATATCTCCATATCTTCTGCAATAGCTTACCATGGGGAACATAATCAAACACTTTACTGAAACCCACATACACCAGATAAACTACTTTACCCTTATCCACCTCTGTGGTCATCTTCTCAAAGAACTCAAAGTTTGTGAGGCACAACCTGCCTTCACAAAACCATGCTGACGATCCCTAATCAAATTATTTGTTTCTAGATTATCATAAATCCTATCTCTTATAATCCTTTCCAAAATTTTGCCCACAACAGCAGTAAGGCTCACTGACTATAATTATCAGGGCTGTCTCAACTCTCCTTGAACAAGTGGACAACATTTGCTTTAGTCCAGTCTTCTGGCACTATTCCTGTGGGGACCAAACGTAATATTTCCAAATTTGCTGATAGAAAACAAGATGAAATGCAAGTTGCAGGGAGGATGCAATGAGGTTTCAAGGGGATTGGAAAAGACCAGCTGCATGGGCAAAAATGTGGCAGATGGAATATCATGTGAAGTTATCCACTTGGGTAAGAAAGAGAAAAGCAAGATATTTCTTAAATGGTGAGAGGTTGGGAAGTGTTGATGTTCAAAAGGTATCAGTGTCTTTGTTTAGGAATCATTAAAAGTTAGCAAGCAAGTGCAGCAAGCAATTAAGACTGCTATGTTAGTCTTCATCACAAAGGGATTCAAATGTAGGAGTAGAGAGGTCTTGCTGCAATTGTGTGGAGCCTTGGTGAGATTACACCAAATACAATTTTGGATTCCTAGTTTAAAGGCAGGGTATACTTGCACTGATGCATAGCATAATGGAGCACCACTACAAGACTAATCCCTGGGATGACAACATCATGTATAAGAGATGGAAGGAACTGGACCCTTATTCTCAAGACTTCCGAAAAGTGATGGGTGATCGCATTGAAACTTAAGTTCTTACAGGACAGGACAGATGTGGATAGAACATTTCCCCAGGCTGATGAGTCCAGAACCAGGACAGTCTCCAAATAAGCAGGCCATTTTAGGCTGAGAGGAGGAGGAAATTTATTCACTCAGAGGGCAGCGAATTTTTGAAATTCTCTACTTAAGGACTATGGAAATTCAGTAACCGAATATGTTCAAGGCTGAAATCAATAGATTTCTAGATAACTACTCACATCAAGGAATATGGAAGTGGGGAAAAATGGCATAAGAGATAGATGATCAGCCATGTTGTTTGAATGGCAGAGCAGGTGCATAGGCCAAACAGCTTGCTCTCTATATTCCTAATAAGAAATATAACTCACATTTACTTGTAACCTTGAGTAGTGAACAAGATGCACGATAGATATACCTGTCACATTCAGTACTGCAAATTTTGGTTAGTTTTCACCCATTTAACAATTGTTACATACAGAAAAAGTTGACACAAGCAAGGCTAAGTTTATTATAATTACGATTATAACCATTTTACAACACATCATCGCAATGCACGTTACATAATTTTGCTGTGGTTAAAATGCTGTTTGTTCTGACAACACAGACAAACCTACACATTAAGTCTCTTACTATACCTGATCTGAAATCTGAGAGTAAAGCAAGTGTCTCTGCATTCTGATTAAGTTCTCTCAAAGCTCGTTCAAGATCATCTTCAGGTTCATAGCTTATGCCACTATCATCTGTGTCACTGTCAGATTCAATCTCTCTCCTTGGACCAATTGAAATGTACACCTTAAGAAAATTTAAAAATTGTACAGAATTACAAAGTAACAAGCCATTCAGTCTGAACAAAACGTGATGGTCCATATGAGCAGCAGTTTTAATACCATGCGCTTCCTCTTTTCCCATATCCCTTTATTCCTTCAATCAGACTAACCTATTCTTAAATGATGTCTTGGTCTCTGCTCCAATTACCAAGTGATGCTAGTCAACTTCACAACTAAAAAGGATTTTTCCTTCTCCATGTTCAAAATGTCATAATTCAATCTTGTACCTATTTCCACTTATTCAATTATTCCAACATTAGAATCCATGTCCACTGACTTCAATTATTCTAAATTGGTGGTCATGCTTTTATCTAAAGAGTTCCCCACCCTAGCCTTTCCACCTCTCTCCTCTCATAAGAGGCTCTTTGACCAAGTTTTTGGCCATCTATCCAAATTTATTCTTTATAGAGGCAGTCAGTGCAGCAGACAGCCATTTTGCACTAACTCTCCGAAAAAGCATTTTATCCAGGCCCATTCCCACATACTAACCCGTGCATTTACCATTGAGATCCACCTAATTTACACACCTTTGGACTGTAGAAAGAGATCAGAGCACCAGATGGAAACCTATTCAAACAGAGAACATGTAAAATTTACACAGCCAGTCACCTAGGAGAATTGAACCCAGATCCCTGGCTCTGTAAGGGAGCAGTGCTAACCACTGTGCTGCCTATCAGATAGTCATAGAGTTATGTTACTGTTATGCGGTCAGAACTAGTAGTAATCAAACTGCAGTGGTCTGATCAGGGAGCATCTGGAATATGGTGTCTATATTTTTGGTTACCAGAAGCAGACACACTCAAGCTTTCGAAGCAAATGAAACATTTATCTAGGAGGTGGCACAAAGAACAATGGAAAGTACAACATAGGAACAGCAACCCCCCCCCACAAGCCTGTGCCAATCATGGTCCCCTATATAAACAAACTCTCTGCCCTTACTTGGTCCATATCCCTCTATTTCCTCTCTATTTACATATCCATCAAGATGCTTCTTAAATGTTTCTAATGTGCCTGCTTCCACCACATCCTCTTGCAGCACATTTCAGGTACCTGCTACTGAAAAACTTATCCCGCACATCTGCCTCTCACCTTGAACATGTGCCCCTTGTAATTGACACTTCCATCCTTGGAAAAAGCATCTGATTATGCTTCTCAATTCTCAATCTGTTTATGCTTCTCAATTTTATGGACCTCTTGGACATAGAGAATCATCATGAGCAGACTTTTTGGGAGAGGGGTGCATTAAGGGGTACAAAGGTGTGGAGAATTGCAAGACAGAATTATTCAAGCCCGTATCATCTCACAAAATAGGGCCAAGAGAAAATGCAAGACAGCTCAGGTGTTAATAATATCAGTGGGAAATTGTCATGGCTCAACTTTAATCTAAATATAATATATATCAAACTACAGACGTGCCCAAATCTCTGCTGCAGCCATGTTGGAATTATAATGTACTATTTCAGCACCCAATACCCTCTGCTAAGTTATATGGTGGGAAGGTTACAAAAAGGAGAAAAGAATAACGTTTCCAACCAAAAAGCATCATTCCTATCCTCATCTTTTTTAAAAAAAGAAAAATTCCGCATGCATCTTTTCCCTCCTAAACTGAAGGGAATGTGGTTCCTCTCTAGATTGCAGGAACCTCATTTTAAACTAGCAGATTCAATAAAGTAGAATTTTAACAGCCCTCAGTTAAGTCAGCATCTATCTGAAATCCCTCTATCCAGAAATATAGTATACATACCTGATTGGGAGTTTCTAGGTGCTTTACAGTTACAGGGAAAATCTTTCCAGGTAAAGGTAATAATGGATAATCATATTCTGGCAGAATAAGAGTTTCAAAATGTGAAGGCAGTAAATCCTGTGGACACAGATTTCCAACATGTAAGATAAATTATTGTTTCATGACTAATGTGTCTAAGACTGGGCTTTGTCCAGATGTGTCTATTTATTAGATTGATGGAAATGCAGAAATAATTTTGAAATAGAAACACTTTTCTTACATGAATTCACTTTACATACATTTCCCTATGGTTTGCTCTGATTACTGTGCATCTAAAATTTTAGAATGGAATATAAGAATTGCTAACCAAATAAGACCACATCCAGCTAATTCAATGTCCATCAAATCGACAGTCTTGTGATATGAAGGGGGGGCAGTTCAGATCAGAGTTGAGGAGGAATTTCTTCACTCAAAGGGTGGTGAATCTTTGGAATTCTCTGCCTGTTGAAGTGGTGGAGGCTTCCTCGCTGAATATATTTAAGTCAAGGGTGGATAGGTTTTTGACTAACAAGGGAATTAAGGGTTACGGGGAGAAAGCAGGAAAGTGGAACTGAACCGCTGCAGATCAGCCATGATCTTATTGAATGGCAGGGCAGGCTCAAGGGGCTAGATGGCCTACTCCTGCTCCTATTTCTTATGTTCTTATGATACATGTAACTAGCTGCTGGTTAACCATAACTATCTCTACAAATTAGTCTACAACAGATTTAAACAATGCAAAAAAAAGCTGAAAACTTCGGAAACCATTAGGTCCAACGTCACCAGGTTTCTCCAAGCATGCTACACTGATGGAACAGCTCTGCCCAAAGGGACAAATTACTCTCATTCACCACCCCTCCTCCCTAAAAATACTGACTAATTTGTTGTGCTTTTCCAGATCTTATGTATCAAGTAATTAACAAATAAGGGATTATTTAATATTCTTTTAAAAAAGGCATGCTAATCTCAATTCCGATATTTAGAAATAACAAATTCAGAGATTGCCCAATCCAAGATCAGATTTAAAAATGTGCAAACTTTTCACATATCAATCATATTCCAGTAGATTCTACCATTTACACTCTTACTCATCTGCATATTTGGAACAAGTTCAACTTGCATTTCACTTTCAATTTCTGAAAATTTGACTTGTGCATTATGTAATATTTCACATCTTTTTAACCAATGTCATGGAATCTGTAGTTTTAAAGCTTACATTTTCTCAAGACAGCCCCTAATTAAAATGGGAAACAAGGAAAGGAAACAGACCCTTTCAGTTTCTAAGGAAACTGAGGCATTTTCCGACCACACTCCAGCCATGGAGTTTATTGTGCTCTATCAACTATGATTCATAGCACTTCACTCACTATGTACACAAAACCAATTTGCAAGATCCATCTTTAGTGTATTAGTTATTTCATGTGTTTATAATTAACCACAACTTTACATATATATAAAATGTAACCACAATCCATCAGTTGTGGAAGGGGTAGATGTGGAGGATTGTGTTCTAAACTGTAGAATCCATTTTAAAAATTACTGATTTCAACAAAGAGCATAACACCAACCTTTGAAAATCTAGTCATGAGCTGTGTATTCCCACTACTTTGATTTTTCAACATTGCTCAAATTTTTGAGTCAATCGCAAAATTAAGCAAGGTCTTTGGATTTAAATCCAAACAGCAGATGCATTTAAATAAATAATTCACGAGGGCAAGACACACAATCGGAATTTCACAACTTCTGTGACGATAGAAAACCAGAGATTACAGGATCCTAACAGTACAAAAGAAGACCATTCAGCCCATCAGGTCTGCACAAACTCATCTGACAAAGTACTTTACCCAGGCCCTTTCCTATGCCTGTATCCCTACACAATTCACCTAACCTGTAGGAGGAAACTGAAGCACTCGCAGAAAACCCATGCAGCCATGAGGAGATTGTGCAAATTCCACAGTCATCCAAGGCCAGAACAGAACTTGGGTCCCTGGCGCAGTGAGGCAGCAATGCTAACCACTATGCCACCATGCCATATGATACAAGCACAATCAGAATACTGTGCAGTTGTATCCCCATAATCTTGCTGTCTTTGCATTTCTTACTATGGATACAAGATTCAGAGTGCTACTGACATAAGCTTGGTAAAATGCTATTGCACACAAGATATATATTACACAATGTAACCACAATCTACCAGTTGTAAAAGGGGTAGATATGGAGTTACGTTGATCAACTGGACTATTTTATGGGATCAACCTGAGTTTTGTTGCAGTTGTAACTGTGCAAGCGAGAACATCACTATTTGGAAAACTCAAATTAAAGACAATGGTAATCTCTTCCCAATGTGTTCATATGTGTGTATTTGATATCAAGGTGGACTCCAGTGATGATTGAGCTTTCTGCAAATCTGATGATATATACTGTTTGCATAACCTAAAAATAATTAAATAGCAACAAAGCAACTCTGCCGATCCTAAAATATAACTGGCATACAAAATCTAGTTGAGTGTCTGTTGAAAGGCAGCGATAAATGGATGTTTGGAATTAACAACTGACTAAAATTAATGCTAATACTTTTACCTCGTGCATCAAATCCCAAATCTCTTCAGGCATATTTCCATTATTTAGGCCAGGACAACATTTCTGTGAAAGAAAAGTTCATTTAGTACGTTGTATTACAAAATACATTTTTATAAGTCCTCTGTTTGCTTTCAATATGACAGATGGATGGCCGGGAGGGATGGCACGCATGTGTGGAGCTGGGAGTATGACAGTGAGGGAATGTGGGTGAGTTGGAGTCAGTAAGTACAAGAAACTGAGTGGGTGGTTGAAGGTCACTGCGTACAATACTGGGTGAGTTGAGGGGGTGTGAGACAGCCTTACGCATCCACTCGCACACACTGACCCTCTCACATTCGTTATTTTTAATACTCATCCATTTTTTAAAACCTTGATTTATTGCTATGACATTGCTGTTCTTTAGCTCAACAATTCTTTCCTTAAAACCTCAAATTAAAAAGAAATCAATTTTTTGTTATGCCAAACCTCATGTTTCCAAAATTTGAGGAGCGGCCCCTTGAGTGACAAAAATATACACAGATGTGTGCTCCTCACCTTCAAACAAAAGGGTTGGGCAAGATCTACATCCTTCAAAAAATTTCAAACTTCACACATAAACGAAATCCTCTGAGGATGGACCACTCCTTTACAAATCTCAAGGAAATTTACACACTCTTAATGAGCTTTCACTAAGAACTTCTGGGTCAGTTTTTAAACTGGCTCCATGTGAATTCTATATTCAGGAAAAGTGAACCTTCCTATCTACACTGGTTTATAAATCATCACCCGTATCAGAGATACTACCAGACATTGACATAGCATCTCTACCATGGTAAACATCCCAAGATCTGCAAAGAAGCATCATGACCAAACCACATAGGGTGCCATTAAGACAGACAAGTGAGCAAAAGCTTGGTTAAATAGCTGGTTTTAAAAAGTGTCAAACAGAGGACTGAAGGACAATGGGGCAGAAGGGAAAGAATTTGAGTTTAGGATCCATGCTGTCATTGGTGAAGTGATTGAAAGAGGGCAGATTCAACGATGGTTTTCAAAAATTGGATAAATTGCTATCAGACAGCTGGTTTGGACACAACAGGCCAAATAACTTCTAGTCCTATAACCATTCTGTGATTAAGCTACTTCACTGCAGATGTTCCTCTAATCCATTCATATATAGTTTCTATTATGTTAATAGGCCATAATGAGATGGTTAGCTTTAATTTGTTTCTCTTTAACATAGGCACAGTTCATTTACTTCAAAAATGTTTGCAAACTTCTCCAGTACCAAAGTGAGATTTATTGATTGCCAGCAAAGTGGCAATTAAATTTGATTAAGTGTGCAATCTTACCTTTAACATTATTGAAGCCCTTTCATTTTGAACAGCATGGTTATGGAGAATCATAAAGCAAGAAACAGACATTCCATCAAAGCGAAGATCAACTAGTGGTGTTTCTAGGTAATTTTCTGATTGAACCTGGAATTAGATAATATAAATTTTATTACTTGAATATCTTAATTAGATCACTCCCTTTCCTACTAAATCTAGCAACACAAGCAATGCTGATCCAACCCATCTTCAATTGAACTTAATCCCAGATAGCATTTGATGTGTCAGTGCTGTACCTGCTCCACTGCTGAAGGAATCATGGGCATACTTCAGGTAACTTCTTCGTAATGTGATGTTAAATTGATAAATCTGTCATTTTCTGGACTGAAGAGGTTGTTGTCTTATGACAGAAGGTTAGACAGGTTAAACCTGTATCCATTAGCATTTAGGAGAATGAGGGAAGGCGGCAACACCTTTAGCATTGTTGCCTCACAGCACCAGGGGTGTGGGTTCAATTCCAGCCTCAGGTCACTCTGTGTGGAGCAAATGTTCAATCTATATGCACGTGGGTTTCCTCTGGGTGCTCTGATTTTCTCTCAGTCCAAAGATGTGGTGTTAGGTTGACTGGTCATGCTAAATTGCCCCATTATGTCAAGGGGACCAGCAAGGTCTGTGCTGTTATATGTGCTGTTTGAGACCAGAACACCCCATTCACCTGACGAAGATTTCAGTCTCGAAAGCTTTTGAGTTTACTATCAAATAAATCAGTTGGACTTAAACCTGGTGTTGTCTGACTTCTTATGGTAAGAAACAGGAGCCAGGGGACACACTTTAAAAATAAAGGGTCTCCCATTTAAGGCAAGATGAGGAGACATATTTTGTGAAGTTCTGTTCTTCAAGAAGACAGTCAAAGCAGCGTCATTGAATATTTTTAAGGCCAAGTCTCTCAGATTCTTGACTGACGAGGGAAATCAAAACTACAGGGACAGACAAGGAAGTAGAGGCCACAAACATGATCTTATAAAATGGCACAACAGAAATCAAGGGGCCAAATGGCCTTCTCCTGATTCATATTTTTGTAAGTATATAACTGCTTTCAAAAGGATACCCAGATACACTACTTCAAAAGTAAAATAAACAGGAATGATCAATAATTCACTTCCACTTCTAGCCAATCCTGATTGCAGTCATTGCATGCAAGGACATCAGCCACCATGGCTTTGCTATTTTGTATCCTGTCAGGATTACTCGCTATATACAATTTTCCTATCAAATTGGTGGTCTCTACTGTTTAATAAATTACCTTAATTGCATTAAAGTTCTTTTTTTAAAAAATGTCACATATGGGTGTTCATCTTTGTGATAACTCAATTGCACTCTAGTTTTTAATCAAAAAGTATGTTGCCTTGATGTGCACAAGTAGTAGTTATATCTAAAATATATATTCTATAAATCAACTCAACTATAAATCTAACCACTAAAACCTGTCTGTAATGAAAAAAATCCAAATGATGCATATACTATTTGTACATATATGCATACAAATAAGTTACTTCAGTTACACTTGCATTAGTGTTGAAAACTCTTTTAGGTTATGAAGTACAATAAGCCAACATTAATGCTATACATGAATCATTTCGATTAGATGTTTGCACAAAACCATTGTATATAGAATGAAAAATAATTACCATGATCTCCACCTCCAAATTTCTTTGAAAAAGTAATTCTCTGAGTGTGTCAATAGCATCTTCCTGCCACTTGTTTCCCACCTGTAAAAGTTGTCAATTAATTCGAAACTCAAAATGAATAGGTTTTAACTGCAGTTTTACTTATGATGGTTAGTTTCAAAGAGCACAGCATGTGACATTAAAGCTCAAAAATTAGAGTACAGAGATGTCTGAGCATTAAGAGCAATCATTAATATTAGTGTTAAACAGATAGCCAATGGTTTAACCAGCAATTCTAGAACAAAGAACAAATTATCGTTTCCCCCAAGACACAGACATGCAATTATAGAAACTATGTTAATGTTGCATCAGCTGAAATGAATGGAACATATTGTTAGAATACATGATTCACAACTGCCCAAATAGGTGCTGTGTTCAGAGCTATGCCAAGGAATTCTTTGGATACTGAGTTTTAAAAAAAAGGACTCTTCAGGATATATCATTTCTCTGTGGGCAACAAACATGGTTACCAAAGACATGGAATTTGTATTGTCAATTACACTTTATCCAAATCCTGTACATGATATACTTACAGGTGCTACTCCAAAAAGCTGAAATGGCAGACAAAGCTCAGGAATATCAGGATACATTAACATGGGATAAACATGGCATTGAGGGATTGTTTCCGTGTATCCAAGATCAACATATTGCACCTAGTAAGAAGACGATGAATGAATAATTATACTTATCTAGCAAATCTAATTTTCAAATATTAAAATCAGAATATTTTAAGTGTTAGTTCTATTCTTGCATTCTTCATAATTTTCTTAGAATTAAATGTTCACAAAATAATATGGATAGCAATATAGCAAAATGTTTGTAAACTATCTGAAATCTGCTTAAGGAGATAGGTATGTGATATTTTATAGAAGATTATGGGTCCAACATATAAAGTATGATGAATACTGAAATATTATGAGCAGAAAATATGGCCCATCATTTCACATCAAGTTTTTACATTTATTTTTCTTTGCAATGACAAAACTTTACTTTAAAAAATGGATTGTTTATTTAAAAAAAATGGATTACCAAGCAACAAAAAAGTGCAACTAGTTGAAAAGTAGACAGAGGAGGACATGTCAAAAGTAATCACAAGTTCTGAAGCACAGCAACAATGACGTGGGAAGCAAATAGAAAGGGTTGTCACAGGAAATGGTAACTATCGAAAGTGTGAAAGATTGCCCTGGTATGCCAATTCAGTAAAAGCAGGATAAATTTAATCTAACCAGTGTCATCAGACTAAACTCGATCAGCAAAAACAATGGTAGAAATCATTAATAGTGTCAAACAGCTCTAGGGTTGCCCTTCTATTAAATTATCTTGTGTAAGGAAGGCAACCCCAGAGGCAACTATTGCAGGCAACTCAACAAGTCCCAAGCATCACAGCCAAAGTTCTTCAAGACTTGAACTGTTTCAACATCTTCCCAAGCTCAGGGATGGAAATGTTTGCTGATGTCCAACTTAATCTAACATAAAACTGCCTATGCATAAAAATGAAAGGAAATAGCTATATTAAAATCACACAAATATGAGGACCCATTTACAGAAGCTTTCTCCAACATGCGAAAAGCAAGATTACCCATGCATGCGAAAGAAACTAAACTATTTCTGATGGCTGTTTTCCAAAGTTCTCTGGACTCTGGAACGGCTCCAACAGATTGGAAGGTAGCTAATGTTAGCCCACTATTCAAAAAAGGGAAGTAGAGAGAAAACTGGGAACAAACAGACCAATGAGCCTAATGCTGGTGGTAGGAAAGTTGCTAAAGGCCATTATCAAGGATTTCGTAGTACAGCATTTGGAAAGCAGAGGATAAGGGGTTAACATTTTAGCATTGATGAGAATTTTCTTCATCCAGTGTGTGTTGAATGCTTGAAATTTACTACCACAGAAAGTGGTTGAGTCCAAAACATGCAATTTCAAGGTGGAATTAGATATAGCTTTTGGGGCTAAAAGGATGAAGGGCTTGGGGGGGGGGGGGGGGGGGGGGGGGCAGGATCAGAGACTATTGATTTTGATGATCAGCTGCGATCATAATGAATGGTGGATTAGGCCCAAAGGGCCAAATGCCCTACTCCTGCTTCCATTTACTACATATATACCTAAAGTGAGGCAACCCTTCCAAATCACAAAAATTTGCACACTCTTAAAATGGTTTGCAAGTTTTAATTGATGTGAAATTAGTAAAAGTTATAAACGTGTTGAAACAGTTCTGAGAAGGTTTAATCAATTAATACCTGGAATGAGCAAGTTATGAGGAAAGGCTGGACAGGTTAGGTTTGTATCCACTCAAGTTTATATAAGCAACAGACAACTTGATTGAAGCACAATTTGACAAGTGGGTGTGTAAAAATGTTTCTTCTTGTGAGAGAATTGCGGACCAATGATGAACAATAAAAGATTGCCCAATTACAAGAGATGAGGAAATGTTTTCTCTCCAAAGGATTTATGACACTTTGGAAATCTCTTCCTCAATAGTGGTTTGAGGCAGAGTCTATAAATATCTTTAAGGGAGAAGCAGATAAATAAGACCTGAATGGTTATCGGGGTTAGGCAGGAATATGAAAATGAAATTAAAATTACATCATCCATGGTCTTACTGCAGCTCAGTTGTGGGGCCAACTAGCCTATTCCTGTTCCTAATTCATATGATCAGTACTCCTTTTGAGCAGAACGGTGAGCAATGAATTATCCGTATAATGACAATGCCATTATTTTCCTTTTTAATGTAATTTTATAATCATTTTAGAAAAGACACCAGGCTTTTTACTTAACTACGTGCTTTATTCAATGTAAAATAATTTTAATGACTTTACATGAAAGCTCCATGATGCAGTGGGCTCCTTTCATTACTCAGTATAGACTGACTGATTCCATCTCTACTTGCTACAAAAGGATAAATCTGAATTAATTTGTAACCCAATTTCTAATGGAGTCTGAAGAAAAACAAAATGTCACATCAATACAATTGCGCGAGGTGTTGGGATTGGGAAAGGCACAGCACATACATACATGTTTCAGATATTAAGTAAGCTAAGCGTACTCAACATGTACACAAATGCTTGGAGGAAAAAAGTGCTTTATTTCTGCAATGATACTTATACATTCTAAAAACCTAGCAGTATTAGCTTAGCAAGCATCATGGAAAGATTTTACCCAAATCCATATGTACTGTTCAGGCTATTACAGAAACTATATCACATTCTGTAGAAAGAAAGTCTAAACACCATACTTCTATCATCACCCAGAATCCTAGGCTTTACTAGCATATTTACAAATGCACCAACACTTGGACATATCTCACCTTAACTGATCCTCCAATTACTTCCAAAATCCTTCCTCTGTACCAGAGTGCATCAGAACCTTTAACAATGCAACCTTCTCTTTTGCTATAGTAATATGGTTTCAGAAATGGTAGAACTTTAAAACTGGTCTGGATAGCATTGGTCAACATGGAGAATTGCTCTTCTGAATTCAAAGCAAAAAGTGCAACAGTTATGATCAGTTATCAACTTGCAAGATTCTATGAAGCCGTAGCAAAAACAACTAAATATTGAAAATAATGTGCACCATGTTAACACTTCAAAATGACATTTTGAAAATTAACTACAACAACTGTCAAGACAATATCTTATTTTGAGCCTTTGACGCTTCAGAATACAAAAATTTTTAATAAGATCACATTTTTAAAAGAGAGATTTTGTCTATGTAGTGCTCATTTATAGCAATTCAATGCATGCACGACAACTTGCGATCTCTGTAACCTTTTATTGAGTGTTAACCAAACATTAGTTTTTCATATTGGTTACTTCTCTGGGACGAACAACCAACACGACAGCATTTTCCCAAATCTTTGGGAAATCGGTTGGATTTAAACCTGGTGTTGTTAGACTTCTTACTGTGTTTACCCTAGTCCAATGCGGGCATCTCTACATCAAATCTTTGACCCAGGGTGGGAGTCAGCACAGACCTAAATATGCCTGTGGTTCATTCCTTTTTGCATCTCTGGCTTGGAGACCAACGAGGTAACAGAGGAGATCTTCAAATCAAAAGATAAGGTTACCAACAGAATGGTCTCCTGCACTGTAAGGATTCTATAAACAATCTGGCTATCAAAGGAGGAAAAGTCTCAAACGATGTACAAGTGTCTCAATATCAAGTCCCTACAGGTCAACCGGTATTGGTGCGAGGAACCTGGCTATTGATTAATTTAGACCAGCTTTAAAAATTATATATGGATTGCAGACTGTTTGCTTAAATGCCATTATCAAACAGATATAATATGAGGAACTTCAAAAGGACACTCCTAGGCACAAGGAATAAAAAGGAGCAATCACACTATTGAGAATGTATCATAGAACTCCAAACGTGAGAGATTGAAGCAAATATACAGACAAATTGCAAAGAAATGCAGGAATAATAATAGTAACTGTAGGGAATTTCAATGATCCTGATATTAACTGGGATAAAAATCACACAGTATAGAGCAACAATTCTTAAAACATCACTCAAGTATATTAAGCAGTACATAGATCAGAAGGGATAGTGCTGTATTTAATTTATGCAAGGAAGCTGGGCAGGTAGAAAGAACGAGAGTCAATATTTTGCTGGTAATGATCATAATTTTAAGAAAAAGCATACAAAGTGCCCACTGGCCCATCATATTATTGCCAGCTCTCTGCAAGAGCTACAGTTAGTCACATTTCCTTGTAACCCTGAAAGTATGCTCTTTGGTATGTTATCCAATTCTATTTTGTTATGACCTTTGTAGGCAGAGACCAAAACTTTTAAGAGGGATTTGAGCTTCTAATTAAAAGCTGCAAAGAAAAAAAGTGACGACAAGGTTTCACATTTTAAAATTTTACTGTAACAAATGACTGAAAGCCACCATAGACTAAACACCAACTTTTTATAGGCAGACTATGGAAATAAACATTTCCCTTTTAAACTAATGCATCACATTCTCCATAGAAACAACTCTTAAAGCAAACATTCCACAGCTTCCAATGTGTACCCATATTCCCCCATTTGGCCAACTGGTAACATCAGGTGATCGTTTCAAAGCACTTTCTTCAGTTTTTGAAATTTCTTAAAATCAATCACCATCAGTAAAGCCTGTTCTAATGATTCTCTTTCCCACAGCCTTATCAGGATAAATTAGATGGCTGCTGGATGTCTCTAACTGAATACCTATTCACTCTCAACATTCTATTATGGTAGCCTTCAAAGCTGAAGCAGCTTCTTTGTTGATCATACAGAACTGCTGTCCCTTCATGATATTCACTGATTTAATCAGGAAGTCTGTAATCTGTTTTCAAAAACGGCTTCCTCTGCTCTCTTCCCCATAGTAATGTGATGCACATTAACTTTGTACTATTGTTAAAAATACTGCATAGCTGTTCTTGATTGTCTTTCATTTTGGACAGTTAAAGTCAAATGGACAACTTGCAGCACAACTATTTATAAGCTAACAAATACAACACCTCAACTGTTCATATTATATATTAATGATATGAATGAAGGAACTAAATGTATTATGTCCACTTGCACGGGTGGGGGAGTTGCAAGGAGGATGCAGAAATGCTTCAGTGATTTGGACCGAGATTGAGTAGTAGGGCTCATGCATAGTAGATGCAGTATAATGTGAATAAATGTGAGGTTATCCATTTTGTTAGCAAGGAGGGAGATTATTTGAACGGCTGCAAATTGTGGGAGGTGGATATTTAATATGATTTTGATATCTTTGTATATCAGTTACTGAAAATAAGTGCACAGGTACAGCAGGCAATAAAGGCAGCAAATTGTATGCTGGCCTTCATTGCTAGATGATCAGTACGGATGTTTTACTGCAATTGTTAGGGTATTGGTATGCCACGCCTGGACTTTGTATGCAGTTTTGATATCCTTGTCTGAGGAAGGAAAGATGTCCTTGCTTTGGAGGGAGTGCAATGACAGTGTATCAGGTTGATTCCTGAGATGGCAGGACTGTTGTTATATGAACAGAGACTAAGTTGGTGGTTAGAAAAGCAAGAGGGGATCTCATAGAAACCTAAAATTCTAACAGGGTTAGACACGGTAGATTCAGAAAGCATGTTCCCAAGGTGGGGGAGTCCAGAACTAGGGGTCATAGTCTGAAGATAAGGGGTAAACCTTTTAGGATTGAGGCAACGAGAAATGTCTTTACCAAAAGAAGTGGCAAATATGTGAGATTCACTGCCACACATAGTTGAGGCCACAATATTGTGAGATTTTCAAGGAGGAATTAGATATAGCACTAATTCAATCCCCTGACTGAATTTGATAAAATCAGCCAGAATGAATGGCACAGCAGGCTTCAAGAATTGAATGGCCTACTCCTGCTTCTATATTCTATGCATCTTTCCACATACACAGTGCTCATGATCTGGAATGCAGTGACTGAGGTTGGGAAGATGGCAAATCCAATCAAATTTCAGAAGTTTGATAATTAAGAACATAAGAATTAGGAGTAAGAGTAGGCCATCTGGCCCTTCAACTTGCTCTGCCATTCAGTAAGATCGTGGCTGATCTTTTTGTGGTCTCAGTTCTATTTACCTGCCCACTTACCATAACCCTTAATTTCATTACTGTTCAAAAATGTATCTATCCTTGCCTTAAAAACATTCAATGAAATAGCCTCAACAGCTTCACTGGACAGGGAATTCCACAGCTTCACAACATTTTGTTGAAATTCCTCCTCAATTCAGTCTTAATCTGCTCCCCTTATTTTGAGGCTTTGGTCCCGAGTTTTAGTTTCACCTGCCAGTGAAAATAATTTTTCTGCTTCTATCTTATCTATTGCCTTCACAATATGTTTCTATAAGATCTCCCCTCATTCTTCTGAATTTGAAGTATAACTCCAGTCTACTCAATCTCACCTCATAAAGGCAACCCTCTCAACTCTGGAATCAATCTAGTAAATCTCCTCAGTACCCCCTCCAGTATAGTATATCCTCTCAAGTGAGGTCAAAACTATACATAGTACTCCAGGTGTGGCCTCACCAGTACCTTATACATGTGCAATATAAATGTGCTGTTTTTGAACTCCATTCCTCTAGCAAAGAACAACAAAATTCCATTTGCCTTCTTAATTACCCAGTGCATCTGCAAACCAACTTCTTATGATTCATGCACAAGGACACCCAGGTCCCTCTGCATTGCAGTTTTTAATCATTTAAATAATCGTCCATTTTGCTGTTATTCCTACTAAAACATTTGCTCTCACATTCATCAACATTGGGCAAAGATCTGGCACATGGAGTACAGTCACTTAGACTATTTATATCACTTTGCATACTGTGTGTCCTCTGCACATTTTGCTCTGCCACTCAGCTTAGTGTCACCTGTGAATTTTAACACACTACACTTGGTCCCCAACTCCAAATAATCTATGTAAATCAAATCCTATTAATTTTTGCCATTTTGTATGCATTTTCTTTCAATTTGATACCCTCCTTTATTTCATAGAAACCCTACAGCATGAGAAGAGGCCATTCGGCCCAATGAGTCTGCACCAACCACAATCTCACTCATGCCCTACTCACATATCCCTAAATATTTACTCACTAATCCCTCTAACCCAAACATCTCAGGACACTAAGGAACAATTTAGCATTCAATTTTAGCTGAATTCGTTGATAGTTGGAGAGATGTATAAAGAGTGAGAAGACAGCTCTCACAGCTCTGACGGTTTAGAAATGTGAAGTGTACCGACAACTAAACAATGAGAAACAATACAGACAGTTACCAGCAGATCCGACCAAAGAACACACTCGTCAACTCAACACTCTGATCAAAACTTTTGATCCGGACCTTCAGAACACCCTCCGGGCTCTCATTCCACGTACTCCCCGCATTGGGGATCTCTACTGCCTCCCAAAGATACAAGGCAAACATACCCGGCCATCCCATCGTATCGGGCAAAGGGACCGTGTGAGAACATCTCCGGCTATATCGAGGGCATCCTGAAACCCATTGTACAAAGAACCCCCAGCTTTTGTCTTGACACTACGGACTTCCTACAGAAATGCAGCACACATGGAGCAGTTGTTGAACCAGACACACTCCTTGTCGCAATGGATGTCTCAGCGCTCCACACCAACATCCCCCCTGACGATGGTATTGCTGCAACTGCCTCAGTACTCAATGCCAACAACTGCCAGTTTCCGGATGCAATTTTACAACTCATCCGCTTCATCTTGGACCACAACGTCTTCACCTTCAACAATCAGCTTTTCATCCAGACACATGGAACTGCTATGGGGACCAAATTCGCACCTCAATATGCCAACATCTTCATGAACAGGTTCGAATAAGACTTCTTCACCACACGGGATCTTCAACCAAGGCTATATACTAATACATTGATGACATTTTTTTCTTTTGTTCACCGTGAGTCCAATCATTGAAACAACTGTATGATGATATCAACAAATTCCATCCCACCATCAGACTCACCATGGACTATTCTCCAGAATCAGTTGCATTCTTGGACACACGCATCTCCATCAAGGACGGTCACCTCAGCACCTCACTGTACCGCAAACCGACAAACAATCTCACAATGCTCCACTTCTCCAGCTTCCACCCTAGACATGTTAAAGAGGCCATCCCCTACGGACAAGCCCTCCTTATACACAGAATTTGCTCAGATGAGGAGGATCGTGACAGACACCTCCAGACGCTGAAAGATGCCGTCCTGAGAACATGATATGGCGCTCGACTGATCGATCGACAGTTCCGACGTGCCACAGCGATAAACCGCACTGACCTCCTCAGAAGACGAACACGGTGAACAGAGTACCCTTTGTTGTCCAGTACTTCCCCGGAACGGAGAAGCTACGACATCTTCTCCGGAGTCTTCAACATGTCATTGATGACGATGAACATCTCGCTAGGGCCATCCCCACCCCCCAACTTCTTGCTTTCAGACAACTGCGCAACCTCAAACAGATCACTGTTCGCAGCAAACTACCCAACCTTTAGGAAAACAGGGACCACAATACCACACAACCCTGCCACAGCAACCTCTGCAAGATACGCCGGATCATTGACATGGACGACATCGTCAAACGTGAGAATACCATTCACCAGGTACACGGTACATACTCTTGCAACTCGGCCAACGTTGTCTACCTAATATGTTGCAAGAAAGGACGTCCCGAAGCATGGTACAGTGGGGAGACCATGCAGACACTACGACATCGGATGAATGAACATCGCTCAATAATCACCAGGCAAAACAGTTACCTTCCTGTGGGTGAACACTTCAGCAGTCATGGGCATTCGGCCTCCGACTTTCGGGTAAATGTTCTTCAAGGGGGCCTTCACGACACATGACAGCGCAGAGTCGCTGAGCAGAGACTGATAGCCAAGTTCCGCACACAAGGACAGTCTTAACAGGGATCTTGGCTTCATGTCACACTATCTGTAACCCCCATGACTTGCCTGGGTTAGCAAAAAACCTCACTTACTGTGCTATCTGGAGACAATACACATCCCTCTAACCTCTGCTGTTAGCCACTTTAAGACTTGAATGGCAGGTTAGGTGTAAGGATTCACATTCTAATCAGCAATCTGTAAACTGTCTGTGCTGATGTGTGCGCTTTTGGAGACCAGAACACCTCATTCGCCTGACGAAGGCCACAAAGGCTGAAAGTTTGCAGATTTACTATCAAATAAATCAGTTGGATTTAAAATTGGTGTTGCCAGACTTTACTCGGTTTAGAAAGCCAGAGTGGGAAAAATCTGTCTGTTTAATCATACCATGAAATAATAGTCATCTAAAGAACAGCTAGTTAAAGGAAACTGGAGGAAGGAAAGGGAGTTTCCAAGTAGTAAGGAGCTAACGGAACAGAGGAAACTGGGAACCAGAGCAGCTTATTGCTCAGAAAAGATACACAGAGAATTCAAGGATAGAGGATCACGAAAGGCCAGAAAGATATCTGCAATGGTGCTACTGTTTGTGAGAAATCACTACTGTTTGGGAGACATTACTTGAAATAATTGTGGAGATCGGCGGCTGGAATTCAGTTTGTGTAAAAGCCGCCAAGACAAAGAAATCCAAAAGGGTTTGGTGTAAATCCTGGACTGGATTCGCTGGTAATAGTGGAGCAGAAACTTGGACAGGATTTCAGAATGCAAACTGCCAAGGGAAAACATTATTATGAATATTTTTGGGAATGGAGTTTGTGACAATCTGGATGGACTCTGAGAAGTAAACCACTAATACTGAGGTTCAGAGAAGAATGCATATATTTGATTATAGTCATTTTGTATGCTTAAAAATAACTTGTTAGTGAGAATGTTGTAGCTTAATATGCACTTTATAATCTGTCAATCTTAAAATCTGTATTTGTTAAGGGGGAGTAAAGGAGTATTGTATAATAATCCAGCTTTTTATGGTTAATGAATACATTTTTTGATAAAATGAATTAATGGTCTTTGACTGTTCCATAACATGGAAAAAGGTAACATTTACAGTCTTTGTCCAGTTATAACACTAATTGGGATTGTACCAGTAGCTCACCTCCTGATTCTCCAAAGCCTGTCCACCATCTACAAGGCACAAGTCAGAAGTGTGATGGATTACACTCCACTCAAGAAACTTGACAACATCCAAATAACGCAGCCTGCTTGATTGGCACCCCATCCAAATATTCACTCTCTCCAACACCGAAATAGCAGATGCATTGCAAGGAACTCAGCCAAGACCACTTGATACAACACCTTCCAAACACGACATTACTACCATCTAGAATGACAAGGATAACACCACCTGGAAGTTCCCCTCCAACCCATTCACCATCCTGGCTTGGAAACATCTTGCTGTTATTTTACTATCCCTCGATCAAAATCTTGGAACTCCCTCCCTACACACTGTGTGTACTCACACCACATGGATCACAGTGGTTGAAGCCAATTCACAAATACTTCTTGTGGGCATTTACGGTTAAGCAATAAATGCTGGCCTAGCAAATGACACCCACATCCCATGAATGAATTTAAAAAGGTGGAAGAGTAGGACTAGCTATGTTGTTCTTCCAAAAAGCAAACAAGCAACATAACTGGCTGAATACCATCTTGTTCTGTAAGCTTTTTACAATTATATGATGAGCAAATGAATGCATTTGGCGAGGGTGAACAAGTCAAGGGAAAACAAACATATTGTCAGATACACAGAACATATAGGTATCAGGATATGTTGGTTAAACTAAAATGGGATATTTTCCTTTATCAGCCAAGGTCTACTTATGCTACCACTACAGTTTGGATATGTTTACACTGGAAAGACTACACAGAAGATCTGAGGATTTTGCAGGTTTTTAAAGTTATGATAAAATACTGCAGTTGCTGGAATTGATTCTTTATACTTGAATATGAAGATTAAAGTCAATAGTTTAAAACTACAATAGATTTGAAAGTAAGAGTTATGTGTAATTATCCACAGTTCTTTATTCAAATGATTGAGTGTATGTTCATTCACAACTTTGTGCTCGATAACTTACTCAAAGATACTGCCATTCCATAGATGATTCCATCATCACCAATACCAGTTATTTCAACCTCAAAGATACGAGTATTTGGAAGGACAGGTGGTTTGTACATTTTTTTGGATGGCAGATTATTTTCATGACCGGGTATCAAATATTCAACAATTTCAGTTGTTTGGCCCCATGACGGTTGCCTGTCATTTTGCTTCACATCAGCCTGTATTGCTCCACCATCTGATGCATTTGAACTTAAAGTGAACAAAAATATTCCGTCAGATCTGAAGGTTTAAAATTAAGCCTTGACTCAATGAAAATAACCTATTTTAAGCTACATGATTGTCATTTTCATATTTAAAACATTGATAAACTCATTCAAGTATCATTAAATTCACTTGCAACCAAATCTTGATTTCAGTTCATTCTCAAAGAAGGAATTTTACTGATAATTTTCGGTGAAAGTTCATTTGTTTCCTTAACAGCAAACTCCTCTGGTGAGATATTATTCTCAGTGATAAATGTGGCAACGGCTCATTCAGGTTAAAAAGTTAATTCACAAAACTTACAAGTTTAAGTAATTCAGCATATTAATAACAGTGCAAACAGTCTAAATATTGACAGCGGACATTACTTCAGAACGTGGATGCATGTGGAATTTTGACTTTAATTCTTAACTTGCCAATCATGAAATCATGCAACTGCAAATTGAACTTTGGTACTAGAACTACACTATTTTACATCAAATGGTCACAGCTAGAGGTTTCCATCTCAAAGCCAATTATTCCAGTAAAACAAAATATCATTCACTCATGAAACAGAACAATTAGTTACATTTTCTGAGGCAAGGCCAGACCTTTCTTGACCAAATACTGTGCTATGTTGATAAATTGTCCAATTTCATCCTTGGCATAGAGTTTCACTGGCAGGGGAGATTTAGAAAAGGATTCCTGCAAGTTTAAAAAAACCAGTTTAAATACAAAGTATATTTTGAACTATTGGTAGTGCCATTCTAGCTGTTAAATCAACTTCATGGAAGTTAGACTGGAAGAACTAAAAAAACTTTAGTACTAATTACCCAGCATTAAGTTAGTGTGCAAGTTTCCTGAATATCAGGATTAAAAAATGCAGTCAATTTTTCATACAGCAACTGCCACACATGATATTGGCTGAGCAATTCCCTGTTAAATCTGGAGACTAAAAGTGCCAACCCTCTACTGGAAAATAGCAAGCGTTGGAAAATATGTCTTCTTGATCCATTGTATATACAAAAAAACCCTTTCAATATTTATAGCAAGGTGCTCCAACGCAGAGGCCAAAGTCAACTATGAGAAGCTTGAATTTTAATTCCACCCACTGGCAGAGCAGTCATCTAATTTCAGACACAGTTGCCTTTTTGTTAGGACATTAAATTAAAATGCAGCTGAGTAGTACTGCTCTTCTTCCAGTCAGACACTCAAAAGTGTATAGTCAAAGAGTAAGAAAGGAACACAAAGAAAAAGGGTGAAGCACAGGCAAACAAAAGACACTAAGTGAAGGTGGGGGAAAAAAGAGACAGCAAAACACAGTAATGCTTGACATGAAAGAACATGCAATTTAGGATGCATTTACAACTTTAAGGACCAGTTTGTTTTGCATTCATACTATAGTGCAAAGGCAGCCTTAAATCAGATATAAACTGCACATTGGTTGCTTCACAAGGATCTAGTCCATGGCATCAAAAGACTGGATATCTTGGACTTATGAAGTAGAAAACGTAAGACTCTACACAGTTAAGTAACTATTGGTACAATTTTCAATATTGATTGAAATATGAGAAATAAACTTTGTTCAGGTTTTCTTCTGATGAGAGGTTACTGACCCAAGATATTAACTCGGTTGTTCTCTCCACAAATGCCTGACCTGTTTGAGTATATCCAATATTTTTAAGTTAATCAACTCTGTGAAAAACTATGATCTGTTCTTTTACATCCTTGGGTGAGAGTTAGCCCATTCTTCAATTCACATGATAATGAATACACTAGTTTTGACATTTGTAGGGATTGGCCAAGGGCACTGGGTATTACTGGCTAGGAAACATGGAAATTCCAGAAGCTTGTAGGTATTGCTAAAATTAATAGGATCCTATTAGAAATTTGATTATTTTCAGCAGCCAACCAAATTGAAAAGAACACCTGAACGAGATGTTTCCTCATTTTCAGTGATTTAGTAAACAAAATAATCCGCCATAGCTAATTTTGAGTTAAATCTAATAATAGTCTTTTGATATAGTCAGACCAATATGACTGAATTCAATCATTAAAATAATCTTAGGTGCCTCTACTCCATCTATTGTACTGACTAAAGTCATGCTTTTAAGTCCTTGTTTAGGTCCCTGGCTGACCACCAGGCAAAAACAAAATGTTGAAATAGCAGGAGGCCACTAGAAGACAACTATGCTTTATCTGTGGATTCAAAAACTGAACATTTTTACAATGGACGTATGTGATCCAAGTTAACATAAACCTCACCAACCAAGCTCAATCATTAGCTTGGGAAGTTTAGTTATTTGTCTTACCTCATTCCCAGCAGCTGAGTGTTTTTGCTTCCAACCCAGAGACTATCAACGTCAACTATGTTCATTCAAGAAAAAGCTGGCCCTGATCCAAATGGAATCAGCAAGTCTGAGTGGCAGTATGAATGCCAAGTCCAGTTTGCCAGAGGCTGTTTTTCCTTTCTTCACAAACTGTTTAATGCATCACTGCAGAGCACCAAACCTTTTCTCCAACACATTACTGGCTAGGTTTCTGCAAGTTACCATTTATTCATCCTAACTTTATCCAATGCAGAAGACACATCAGAAAACTGAGAAATATCTGAATAACCCAAAATGCAATCAGCCCAGGAATCAGAAAAGGATAGTCAATCTGCGCTGATTTTTGCCTTTGTAACTTCAATTCAGAGTTTGAAGAGAAAATTGGGAAGACCTCATGGACAGAAAAGAGCACCTTCTCTCTTCCTGGTCCCTGAAGCAAATCTTAACTCAAAATAAATATACTTTTCTTGGTCTATTCTGGTTCCTCATCCATCAGTTTGGCTTTGCAATGTTAAGGACCAGATCAGAAACTCAAAAGGTGTTTTACGAAGTTAGCTAGATCCTAACTTTACATTAGGGTAAGCATAAGGTGTTTTCGTTCAAAGTATGATTCAAGTGACCCACTCAGCAGCTTTTATTAAAACTCATTTGTTCCAATCTAGTGGCATCTCCCATAGACATACATTCCATATTTAGAACCTGTTAGCATAGAAACCAAAAGATGCTTACGTAGATACCAGATTTCCAGCCTTTGACATTGGAGAGTGATGCAGACAGACACCTCTTAATTCTCATGCAGCAACTTTGAGAAAGCTCTGCTCCCAGACAAGAGAATTACAGGGAAAGGTTTATTTCCTACTAGATCTGAGACAGCAAGAAATAGAGAAAGCAGCCTCAAAATCTCAAAAGCAGACTTCCTTGAGTATTCTGAAAAGGCCCAGCTATACCAATCATATGATCTCACTGGTCAACCTAGTCAAGACCTACTTTGCACCTTTCAAGGGAAAAGCAAAACAGAACCCTGAATTAATTCAGATCAAAACAAACACTGCATGGCACGATGGCACAGTGGTTAGCACTGCTGCCTCAGCTCCAGAAACCCAGGTTCAATTCTGGCATTGGGTGACTGCGTAGAACAAAGATGCATGGGAAACAGGCCTTTCGGCCCAACGAGCCTGCGCCACCACCCTGATGTTCCCACCTCTACCCATGATCCCTGTCTATGTTTACAGATCTATGAATTAAAAAACAAATTTGAGACAATTTAGGGAGAATTTGTTTTGCCAATTAGTCTAAGAGCACATCTTTGGAGTTTGCACATTCTCCCCATTTCTGCATAGGTTTCCACAAGGTGCTCTGGTTTCCTCCCACACTCCAAAGATGCACAGGTTAGGTGGATTGGTGATGCTAAATTGTCCTTTAGCATCAGAGGGATTAGCAGCATAACGTGGGTTAGAGTTACAGCTTGGGTAGGATTGTTGCTGGTGCAGATGTGATGGGCTGAATAGCCTGCTTCTGCACCACAGGGATTCTATGCATCAATTAAGATCAATTATGCTGCTGGTTCCTGACAAATTGACTGAGAAAATGGAAGCAACTAGTAAACACATTGAGCACAGAAACATGACGGAAACACATTTTTTCAAGGCGTACATCACAGAAGGGAAGCAACAATTTCATCATACAGGCCTCAGGTTACAATTGTAGTCAGGAATCAATTACTTAATTGGAAACTGATCTGCATACATAAACTGCCTTTTTGTATAGGTCCCCCTCACTCTTTTCGCAGAAGTGAAAATTGCAACACAGGGGAAGATGACAGGATTAAAGAGGGGGGGAAGAAAAATTGCTGCGGCCATTTCAAATGCCTATTCAGGTTGTACTGCCAGAAGGGTTAAAATCAGTCCTGCTGGGTTTGGCCCTTTTCACTAAATGCTCAGAGGGTGTTGGTCACAGAATGCATCTGTGAAGAAAGCCTCTGTGATCTTAAGTTAACTGACTGTTATCTTTATTAACAAGTAGAATTACGTTCAGTTAAAAGGGTGCAAGCTGAAGGTATCTCCATGTTTAGTCTTTAGCTGTCCTTGTTCAACACCATACTAGATCTAGATTATGTGCTTTCTTACATCTGTGCATCAGTAGTAGTCCAAGTTCCATTTTAGATATGCATGTGCTAGACGTTTATACCATATACTACATAAAGAAAACAACCACTTATCATAAATATGTAGGCGAAAGGAGTATGGAGTACAAATGTAGGGAAGTCTCGCTACAACCGTACAGGGTATGGGGGAGACCACAGTCAGAGTACTTCATAAAGTTTTGTTGTCCTTACTCAAGGGATATTCTTGTACTGGAAATAGTTCTGGGAAGATTCATGGGCTGATTTCTGGGATGAAAGTTTTGTCTTATGAGTGAAGCAGATTGGGCTCATGAGGTTATCTGATTGAAACAGACAAGATTATAAGAGGACTTAGAGTAGATGATGTGAGGATACTTCCCTCATTGGGGGATTTAAACTAGGGAACACAGTTTAAAAAGTCAGTCTCCCAGTGAAAACTGCTAGGAGGAATTTCTTTTCTCAGAGGGCTGTTAATCCTTGAAATTTTATCCCTGCAACCAGTGGAGGCTAGGTGTTTGGTTACATTCAATTTTTGATCTACAAGGAAAATGGAATTAAGGTCATAATATGATCAGCAATGATCTTATTGAATCTGGAGTAGGCTCAATGGGTTAAATGGCCCATACTTGCTCATATTTCTCTATCTTAAACTCAACAACCTGTTCAATGCAATAATCACACTGAAAACAATATTTCTTATATGTACATAGTACACCTCAGCAGAGAATAGAACACCATACCAGCTCAGAAATATTAAAACTGAACTTGATCTTCCATAGGCATTCATCCAGGAAATCAAGGCAAATTGGTCTTCATGTGAAGTGTAGTTAGAGGGCAGAAATTCAGGGCACAGTCATAATTCATTAATCATTTTATCTAAAATATCTAAGCCTCAGAATATTTAATTTTCAGTTATGACTTGAATTTTTTTTTAAATGGATAAACAGACCTCAATGTTGATAAGTACCAAATTTCCAACCAGAATTTCTCCCAGAAAGTCACATGATGTCGCTGTCCAATTTAAGCCTCCTCCAGCTGGTCTAAAACAATGAAATCATTCAGGTCATTTTCACTTCATCATAAAATGTATATGGCACATAAATAAATTTCAATCATCCTTTCATTAGGAACAAAAGCTGAATTCAATTTAACTAATGCTTTTTATAAAGTTACCTGATGAAAGCTGAATATTTTGCTTTTATTTGGTGCATCAATTAAATATTACTTCCTCGAACACCCTGTCACCATCTTTCAGAGAACTCCATTAGGAATCCCTCCAATCAGATTTCAGTCCTTGCCTCAAGTTCCATTTTCTAACCATCTTAGCAAAGGAGTACCCTTAGCAAAATATTTTGTTGTAATTTTGCTGTCAAATTTGACCCCAAGATGATCTTGACCATATATTCCCATCTTAATCAGACTGCTTATTTCCATCTCTGTATTACTACTCAACATCACCAGTATTTCAGGTAATCTGTTACAATGCCTTTGTTAACTCATGACTTTACAATTTCAATATACTCCTTGCTCATCTTTCACACTCTACCCATCTTGCAATCATCTAATTTTTCACTGCCAATCTTAAAGTCCAATCACCTTACTCTCACTGATCAACACTAGCTCCCAGTCAAGCAACATCTTAATTTTAAAATTCGCACCCTAGTTTTCAAATCCCTTCAGAGTCTTACCTGTCCTGTCTTTGTTATATCTTCCAGACCCACAACCAGTCATATATAAGCCACTCTTATTCTTGTCTTTTGATATTCCCAATTTGAAATCATTCTACCATTGATGGCCACGCCTTCAAAAACCTGGGCCCCAAAGTCCCAGGATTCCTTCTCTATACTTTCTGCCTCTCCACCTTTAAGGTCTTTTACTCCTTAAAAATCTACCCTTTTCACCAAATATCTGGTCATCTCACCAAATATCTCCTTATGCAGCTCAGTGTCATATTCCATTTACAATGCTTCTGTTCAGCGCCTTGGCTCATTTTATCACATAAAAAAGGTGCTATACAATCTATTATCTTCAAAGGAAAAAAGTACCTTTTAGTATTCAAAGTGACAAAACTACAATAATCACAGGATTTAAAAATCACCTGATGCAGGATAAAGAACATTCAAGTGCCAAAGGTCTAAATCGGAATTCTTCTTTTAATTGTCTTATCAGGCAGGTACTCACAGTTTCTGTATTTCCAAAGTCATAGCAGAAAACCTGCAAAAATAACTAATTTAAGCACATGAAAACTTTAAAAACTGTAAAGGATATATTGAAACTAGCTTGGCCTCTCAGTAATAATATAGTAATTTCTATCTTTGCAATAACCCAAAGAAATCCTTTTCGATCTACAATTAACCTGGGAAATAGATGTATTCCTCACAACATGCATAAGTCACCTACTGAACTCGAGGAAAACACACATCTAAGCTTTTTAAACACTAATATTCTCTCCCTAATATTAGTTCTCAATTGCCAAATTTTGAGGTCTTAGTGTGAGGTTACTTTCATGGAACACAATACTTTAACAGAGTATCTTAATACTATAAGCCTCTTAAATTTAAACCACACATAGCAACATATTAAAATGTTTAGTAACTGGCATCATTCAGGACAATCCCCAAAAAGGTACGTGTTGGTTTATAAGTTCTGATGGAGAGGCAATTGAGTCAGACTGATACTCCACTCTAAATGACTTGTCTAAAAGCCTATTTTGCTTGACCATCCAACTCAAGAGAAGTGCACCTTTCCCGGGGCCTACCTTCAAAACCAGCCCTTTTACTTTATAACACTTGCTGCTGCAATCTAGGTAAGGTTAAAGGTCCGCCAAGTTTAGTAATGGGAAGGGAGTTGGGGGAAATAAGGACAGAAGAGATTTTTTCGAATGTTTTCTGGGTTCCCATTAATATCCCAAATTTGCAACTTAAATTCATGTTTCGATCGTTTCCCAACATAAAGCAATTGCCAAAAGGTAGTTTGCACTTACTGAGCAATTGCCATCAGTCATTACTTGGGACTGCCTGGGGTGTGGGGGGAATGATCCCCAGCATATATGTGAGATATTTCCCAGATATACTATCTTGAAGCTCAGCCCAATGTGTCTAAAAGAATAGAGAACTAGCTTTCGTCATTATAACTCGGATACCCGCTATAAAAAGAAAAAAAAAATGAAGGTCAGTGTACAAAAAATTCTATGGACTGATACAAGTATAGCTTTGACAACCTAATTATTTTTCAAAAGAAGAAAGCAGGAAACATACAGGGGAACTCTCGTATCAGTCTCCATTTGTAGGTTTTCACTGTGTCAATAACTGCTTTATAGGAAGATACCAAAGCCTTTTGGAATGCCTTCTTAGATTGGAACTAGAACTGGCTTTGCCAACATTTTTCTGATTTTGTGTTAAATACTAGACACACTTTGTCCCACAAAACTGAACTTTGGTGGTACAGAAGCATTTTATAAAGATGGAACAGAAAATATCTTTGCAATGTATATTTTTTTCAGGTGATCACTGACTGACAAGTATGATTGTCTACCCAAGAAACTCCACACTACCATCATGGGTGGGTTCTTGCAAGGCTCAGGAGCCCATTTAGAACTGCATCTTCAGTGGCACATTTGGTAGGTGTTTCTGGGGAGGCAGAATTAGTCCTTAGACTTGAGATTGCTGGCATTCTTTTTGTAGGCTCCCTTTCCAGAGCTCCTCAGGTGTTCTCAAAGAATTGTGTCCCTTTAATCAAGATTCTCAAAAAAGTAAATTTTTTTTACTGAGCAAGAAGCTCTCAGGCATTGACATCTATGTTGTATTTCTTGGGGTCAACTTGGGGTAATACCCTTCTTGTGTTCCTTGACCTGGGTAAAAAAGATTCGTTTTGGCAGCTGGGACGCTGGTGACCTAAGCATGCGGCCAGCCCAACAAAGTTGGTTTTGGATGATCGTGGCTCGATGCAGGTGCTCTTGGCCCCAAGGTCGCTGATATTAGTATGCCTGTCCTCCCAGCTAATGTGGAAAATCAGTCTCAGAGTTTTTATATATGCAGCTTGAAAAAGATAAACAGATTTCAACTGCAACCAACTTTTTCCACAAATTCAATGGGCAGATGGCATGTATAGGTATTGCTGAAAAATAAAATTTTTTCCTTGAGCTTTTCAATTTGCACTTATCAGGACATTTGCAACAGTACAACGCAGGGGAATCAACAAATTTATATAGTAGAAGTAGTAGTAGAAAACGTTGGTTAGACCTCATTTGGAATACTGCATCCAGTTCTGGTCACCTTACTACCAGAAGGATGTGGAGACCCTGCAAAGAGTGCAGAGGAGGCTTATCAGGATGCTGACTGGTATAGAAGGACTGGGTTACGAGGAAAGGTTAGGTAAATTGGGGCTGTTTTCTTTAGAAAGATGTAGACTGAGAGGAGATCTAATAGAGCTGTACAAGATTATGAAGGGTATAGGTAAACAGTGGTAAGCTTTTTCCTGGATTGGAATCAAGCATCACGAGGGGCCATGGGCTTAGGGTGAGGGGGGGCAAGATATAATTTGGATGTAAGAGAGAGTGGTTTTTCACAGAGGGTTGTGGGGGTATAGAATGCACTGCCAAGAAAAATGGTGGAGGCAGGCATGCTGGAATTATTTAAGAAATATTTAGACAGGCACATGAGCGGAATAGGGTTGGAAGGATATAGTAGAGCGATTTAAGTAGGGATTGTGAGCCTTGTGAAATTCCTGGGAATTGCATAAGTTGTGCATGTTATTGATGTATTTCTCTTTTATCTTACAGGTACTTCGGTCCGCCTTTTTGTCCAACAAGGGCATACATGCAATGGGTCACAAGAGGGCTGCTCTTGGATTTTGAGAGTTGCCTATTGCTTCATGTCATTAGTGTACGCTTAAACTGGACCAGTTAATGGGCAATGCAACAGCTCAGTGACTGTCACTGTTGCTGTGCAGATACAGGGATTTTAGCCAATATTTGTGGGAGTTTGTGCATTCTCCCCGTGCTTGCATGGGTTTTCTCCAGATGCTCCAGTCTCCTCCCCCACCCCAAAGATGTGCTCTTAGGCTGATTGGCAAAACAAATTGTCCCTAAAAATTCTCTCCCCAGTTTGGTTCCAATGCAGATTTCCGTAAACATAGACAAGGGTCATGTTGGAAGTGAGAATGTTAAAATGGTGGCGCAGGCTCCTTGGGCTGAAGGGCCTGTTTCCTGTACTGTGTTGTTTTTTGTTGAGACTGCTGATTGATTGGTAGGTGTGCTGTTATGGAGAATGCATCAATTGATAATGACTGGCAGTTAACTGCCAAACTTTCCTTGATATTTAAACCAGACAACTTTACTGGTCAGGGCAGGACAACATCTTGACTGTTTTCTAGCAATATTCAACTTCTGTACTGTTAAACAATTAAAACGTATTAGGTGCTGTTGGTAGGGCTAAACATAAATGCACTACATGATTGTCTTACAACACAACCCAATAACCTATGACATCCAGAAGAGCTACTCAGTTACTGGAGAACTTCTTCCCCATCTGTGACTAATATGGTAAACTGTGAGACCTCGACTATTTTACAGGTTAGATGTGTCTAGCCAACACAGAAGCTTGCAACTTAAAATGCTCATTTATCCAAGTTGCCCAAGATACCAAGTTCTACAGCAACACCCTTTGACTAATTGAAACTCAAAATATTACCAGGAATGTAGACAGCATCCAGTGCAAAACATTACCTCCACAAACTTATCTGAGATCACTCTGGTGACTTTCCCTCTTCTCCATTCTTTGTGCTCAAAAACCGGTAATGCACAATCCATACTTTCCTCCCAATGAACAATTTCTTGTTCCAATGATGAATACACTATTCTCATTTCTTCCTGCAAACTGGAGAGAACATTATAGTTCAATCAATTTTACATATTCTCTTTCATGTTTCCGTAAACTTTTATGGTTCGTTTTCATTCCTATTACTATGATGGTTAAAATATTTAAGATTTATTCTGTACAATTAAAATTCAAAACAAGTTGTTTAATCTAGTATTTTACATTTTATGATATCTCTACAGGTCTAAATGGAGTCAACAATAATTACAAAAACAATGAGATGAAAAATATATAAAAGGGATTTGATTTCAGAAGTAAATTATCAAAGTGAATAGATGCTTTTGCCTTTCTATGGAGACTAACCATAAGGCTACAGCAGCAAGATAGGGAAGATACACCCTCATTAAATACACGTGAAGTATTTGAAGTGCATGAGTTTGGAACATTTACTAATATTAACTAGAAGGGTCATTTGGCCTCAAAATGTTAACTGTTTCTCTCTTCACATGACTCGCTGAGTTTATCCAGAATGTTCTGTTATTATTTCAGGTTTCCAGCATTTTATTTTTATTTTTCCAGCATTTTACAGTATTTTATTTTTATTTATTAAAAGTAGGTTACTGCGTAGTAATTTCTCAGCCTGACTGGCTAATACACAGAAGTTGCAGATTTAAAAGCAGTCTAGTGAATTGTAAGGATTCTTCTAGTCAGTATTTAAGGCTTTCAACAATGACAGTAGTTAAATTCAGGACTGCCAAAGATAAATAAAATACATTTTTCATTAACAAACAAGTCCATATTGAGAGTTAAGGCACAGCTATTAGCTTCCCTTCAAAAGGGAGTGGGTGCAAATGGAGGAACATTGAAAAATGTAGCACTGTGCATAAAAGGAATTAGGCCCCACCTGCCTGGTACTTCTTTAGGTGATTAACATGATACTTACTCTTTCAGCTGATGCTGCAACCTTAACAGCTGTACAAATATGCTGCTAGGTGAAGCCACAAATGTCACTTTCACATCCACTTGCTGAACAAAATCAAAAGCATTTCTACTTGTTAGCCCAGGAAAATCCACTCCTTTAAGCTGCTGGCAATTCGCAATAGTGTCATAAACATCTATTGTTTCAGCTTCATTTATTTGCTGGGTCGAGATGTTCAAAGCCTTGTTACTGCACTCTACGTTTTTATCTGTGGAATTGCTTTGAAGGCAACACCCATAAGTGAGAAACTATTTCTTAAGATGACATACTGTAACATTGATATCATATCTACAAAGTTAATTACAGCATCAATTAAAGATCAAGCAAGCTAACAACAATGCTAGAAACTTCTGAGATCCTTGGAGAATCTTAACACCATCTATTGAATACACAAGATAACAGAGAACACAGTTTTCTTGGAACATACATCACAAACACTGTGCATTCACACATAATTCCCTATCTGCCCTGAAAGCAACCCAAGCAGTTACGAAGGCTTTCAAACCCTGAAACAGCATCAAGTTATTCAACGGGATAGTGTTTCTAAGTTAATTCCTGTTCCTAGATAACAATTTGCATTCTAGATTTAAAACAATCTAAATATAGCTTCCATTGAGTGCAAAGGCCAGTAGTTATTCTATGAAGCATAAGAGGTTATATTATGCAACAAACTATAAAAAGTGCTAATTTCAGAAGCAAATAAAAACAAAATCACATCTATCACTGCTATTTAAAATACAAATGTTGAAAAGCATGCTTAAGAAAAAAAGACACTTACTTATTCGTAAAGCATGCCAGGTGTTCTTCAACTAACATGTTGTTTATACAAGGTTTGGTTCCATGAACATCAGCTGTTGATTCATATAATCGAACTGATATTATGCTTGCCTGAGATTCACCTGAGGATGACAAAACAAATACATCTAAAACTTCATACAGATTTTTAAGATGAACTGAGGAACAAAATCAAGCTTATAAAGAAATTGTACCACAGCAATGTTTGCTCATTTTTAGAGCCAAAAATCGTTTAGTGTTACTCCTTTCAGCTGAAGTGCAACACTTAAAGAAACATTATTTTCTTTTTATATATATTCATAGAAACCCTTCAGTACAGAAAGATGTCATCTGGCCCATCGAGTCTGCACCGACCACAATCCTACCCAGGTCCTGCCCCCATATCTCTACATATTTACGCACTAATCCCTCTAACCTAGTATGGTCAATCAACCTAACCCACATTTCTTTGGACTGTGGGAGGAAACCAGAGCACCAGGAGGAAACCCACGGATCTGCATTCTTGAATGGATCCATCTGCAAGGATCTTGCATTCATCAGGACTGATACAAGAATGAAAAACTTTAAAAGGAACAGCAATACATACCAAGAAAGAAAGGGAGTGAATGTATTACAGACCTATCGTCTGCATGTTTTTGTTTATTCAAAAAAGTGCAATGTCAGGACATATTCCTTTTGCCTGCAGAGGGCAGATTCCTACAAATGAATGAATATAGGTCGCTTCAGCAAATAAAAGTGAGTCACATTGCAACTCTGACTGAAATCTTTAATTGGTTGTTAGTGCAATTCTTGGTGCACTCAGGATTGTTCAGCAAATACTACTCATTATATGAAGTTATATCGAGATTAAACATTATGTTCTATATTTTGCAAGCCTTATTTGGTCAAACACAATTAGCATCAGTATTGTGGTGCCATTCACTACAACCACTGGCAAATGATATCAAACACATCCCTTCAGCTGTTTACAATAACATTACTTCAAAGGGTCATGAATCTCTAAAATTCTCTACTTCAGACAGCTGCCAATGCTCTATTGTTGAATATATTTTAAGGCTGGGCTAGACAGATTTTTGGCTACAGAAAGGAGGGATATGCACAGCAAACACGGAAGTGGAGCAGAATTCCAAGATCAGCCACGAGTCTACTGACTGACACAGTAAGCCTACCAGGCTATGTGGTCTGCTTCTCTTATTTCTTGTGTTCATAAGGTTTTTCAATACTTCAATTCAGCTTCCAACATTTAAAAGGCCTCTAAGCCACATCCTCCTCTCCCACCAATACCTCAATGACCCCGCATATCCTAACAATCCACCACTTTGTCCACACCCTCCCATTTCCCATAAGATACCCAAGGAGGTGCATTCATGCATTCTTCATTGTCAGTCATTTGGTATCCACAATATACAATCCTTGTTGAGCAATGCAATAGCAATAGAATTATTTTGAAACCAAAACAAAATTAAACCTTCAACAATCTAAGAAACCTCGAATTCAAACATGCTATCATTGACACAGGAAAGAAAGGAAAATCTTATCCAGTGGAAAGAAAGTAATTCTTGGTGCTCATTAGGTTTGTAAACAAAGCAAAAAAGTCAGATATATTCTTGCATTACATCATCTCAGAAGCATCATTTTTGGATCAATAGACTAACTGCTAAATTGACGGCAATATAACTTTTGAACCCCAGCCAAGCATTCATATCGGTTCCAGCTATCATAGTAAAGTTCCAGCCACATTTCCTGAAACTGAAAACAGCGGTGTCCCATTTCCATTTATGGAGGAGAGCCAGTGTAGTGCCTGTCAATTAAATGTGGGAAAGCAGCCACAGAATCCTTCCTTTCGTTTTAAAGAACAGCTAGCCAGAGCTGTCATCAATGTAACTCAGCACAAAACAGGAGAGGCTAACAGACTTGTTAAAATACATTTTTCATATATTGTGGCACTTTTGACAATTGGAAAAATACTGCAATGAATTATATAATGTTAGTGAATGCAAGCATCACTTATGAAAAACATACCTACATTACAGTAGATCAAACAGTGACATCTTAAGTATCAAAACATTTTGCACTTACCTTTCAGGATATCCCTAGATTCCCAAGTAGGCTTTCCCATGTTCATTACTCCCCAAGAGGTGCCTTTTTAGGACTTCCAAAACCCTACATGGAAGCGACGTGAGGTCTGGAAGGCAGGGAAAATCCAGCCCATGACCTTCATTATCTGAAGTTGAGTGTTTATGTTTACAAATTACCTTCTCACTAGTGAGAGCCTTGTATAGTGAGAACATATACAAGGTGTGTAATTATACAACAGCACAGAAATAGCATCATCAAGGCTTCGAGGGGAAAAGAAAAATCAACCATCACCTTAGAGAACTACAGATGGTCAGCAACAGAAACATTGGAAGGTCAGCAATTGAGTAAGAACCATGAAATGCATCACTTACAAGTTACACAACACCACATGCATTTGTTCAATGTGAGTTGTTGAAACCTTTCCTTTGCAAAATCACTCCATCCTTCTATGCTGTTGATAGGTTCCACATCAGACAATCTGCACCATAAAGCCTGAAATATAGAACAAGTGCACAATTACATCATCTACAAAGAAAATCAAATCTATTGACAATCAAAAATGTGCCACTTTTATTGGTTTTTTTGATTGTGGTAATGCACTTGGTGTGGTCTATATGGATTTCCAAAAGATCTTTGATGGTGTCACACAGAAGATTTACCAAAGTTAAAGCCCACTGAATAATGACACAAAGTTTCCTAATATCTGGCACACAAGTTTTTGTAGGAAATCTACAATGAGTGTCCGTAGTGGCTACAGTTTAGTAGGTGAAAGGATACCGAACTTCCACTGATAATGGCTACGATGGCAGGCTTGAGGAGATGTGCCTAATGAGTACTGAGGTACTCAGCTTTGGTTGGGATAGTCTGGCTGATTGAGAGGCTGGTAGAAGACCACATGTATTATCTTTCTCCAAGTCCATAACAAGAAAGCTTGCAAGTTTACTATCAAATAAATCGGTTGGATTTAAAATTGGTGTTGTCAGACCTCTTACTGTGATTACCAGTCAAGCATGGAAAACTACTACCCAAACTGTTTCCACGGCTAGCCTATCCAAAATGTCTTTGTTTCCACACAGTGGTGCTGTGTGCATCTTAATGTACAAACCCTCAAGGCTACTGAGGGATGCTAGTTATCTGCAAGTATATCATCAAACACCACTCCAACCTGATGGTTACTTAACTTCTGAATTTGAAATGGAAAAAAAAGATAAGCTGTTAGCGTATCATGCATGATGTATACAGGTGAGTTTTAAGTGAGATAGGAATGAGGGAAGGCAAATTCCCCAAATTCACCAGGGGCCACATCCCTGCTGTCAACACAGCTGTTTTTTTTAAAAATGTAGCCTTCCTCTTCTGGTTACCTGTTCCCCATTATGGTGTTTGAGTGTATTAAAGAAAAAAACTGTAATGAATATCAAGGCAAAATAGTGTTATGCATTTGTGAAAGGTGGTAGAGATATACTGAGTTGAAAGAAGTCAGCAGCAAAGGTAGTGATGCAGACCACTGCAGTGGGGACATAAAAATGGTGATGCAAAGTGTGCAGCAGTCTGGGAGAGTGAAAAGAGTCAGCAGTGCCAGTGCAACATGTAGTGCAAGACAAAGAATATGCAAATACAGACATTATTTCTTTTCATGCATTGCAATCATGTCCTGAAAGCAATACTACTTACTATCTCTAGTCCTCTGACCAGGTGAGCAACCATTTCTTCTGCTACCAATCTCTTCAGCCATGCAATAATGGAACTTTCGCTGGCAATTCAATTTCAATGGAAACCCAAACAGTTCCACCTTGACTCTGGGATCAAGCATCTGACCTGGAAACCCTAAAAGGATGTCATGGTTATGGACTTCGAGAGCCTTCCAGGCGTTTTCAATGAATGTCATAATATGTGGTTCTCTACTAGCCTCTCAATCAGCCAGATTATCCCAGCCAAAGCAGAGTACCTCAGTACTTATTATCCAGATCTCAAGGTTGCCCACCATAATCTTGTCAGTGGAAAATCAGCATCCTTTCACCTATAAACTGTAGGTATTAGGTATATTCAACATTGGTTTCCTACAGAAGTTTATGTACATGATATTGGGAAACCTTGTCTCTTTACTATGTGGACTTTAACTTTGGGTAAACCTTCAGTGCATCAAACATTTGTGATACTGATGTTGAAGAGATCGTCCTATGCCTGCAGCCTAAGTGCATAACCTTGTGGTATAGGCAGGGAAACACAATATTAACATCCCCAATAAGAAAGATAGTAACAAATAGCACAAGCAACACTGGCTACCTTTTTCTCATTTGGGGCCTCAGTTGTGTCATCATAATCCACCGTCCATCTTGCATCCATGACATAGAGACGCCAGCATTGGACTGGCATAAACATAGTAAGACTCACAATAGCAGGTTAAAAAGTCCAACAGGTTTATTTGATAGTCAACACCACAAGCTTTCAGAATACATTTGCATCCTGCATTTTGCATCAGACATGGGTCATGAACCAATTTTTACATCTGATTTTGAAAGAGATTTCATCTTAACCCCTGGGTACATCAAGGACATATCAAGCACTCAGGGAAGAGAGGGTACTCTTGAACTAGAGCCAATTTGCAGAAGTCAATGACCAAGAATTTGGAAAAAAATGTTGTAAATACTCAGTTCTGGCAGCATCTGTGCACAGAAAAAATTAGTATTGCTCAGCGATCCTTTTATCAAAACTGCAAGCAGCAAATACAGATGCTGCATTTTCTGTTTTAATTTCAAATTTCCAGCAACTACAGTATTTTAGCTCTTGTACCAAAAATTAGGAAGATGACTATAGAAAGATATAGCCCCGGTACACCTTTGGCCCATTCAATCTATACTAGCTTCCTGAAAGCTATCCAGATAAACTCTGGAGTTATTTAAGAAATACTTAGATGGGCACATGAACAGAATGGGAATGGAGGGGTATAGAAAACTGATTTAAAATAGGGATCATGAGCCTTGGGAGTTCCTGGGAAGTGTGTAAATAGATGATGATATCGATGTACTTGTTTCTGGGAGTCATTGGGAAGTGTCAATGACTCTTCCATTGTCATTGGAATTATTGATATTGATGCACTACAGGTGCTTTGGTCCATCTTGTTGTCTAACGAGGGGCATACATGCGATGGGTCGAGAGAGGGCTGCTCTTGGATTTTTTTTTTAAAGAGTATCCTGGTGCTTCACGTCGTTAGTGTACGCTTGACCTGGACCATTTGATGGGTAACACAACAGCTCAGTGACTATCGCTGTGCTGTACAGATACATGGATTTAGGCCTGTGTCTGTGGGAGTTTGCGCATTCTCCATGTGCTTGCGTGGGTTTTCTCCGGGTGCTCCGGTTTCCTCCCACATTCCAAAGATGTGCTCTTAGACTAATTGGCAAAGCAAATTCTCCCTAAATTGGCTCAAATTTGGTTTTTAATCCATAGATCTATAAACAAAGACAGGGATCACGGGTAGAACTGGGAACATCGGGGTGGCGGCACGGGCTCGTTGGGCCGAAGGGCCTGTTTCCTGTGCTGTTTTGTTCTTTCCACCTGTGTTCTCCTCACTGCCTAACAGCCTCTTAATTTTCCTTTGATGTATTTGTCCAATTTATTTCCAAACGTTAGTGATTTTGCTTCCACTATCATCAGCAAGACTAATCCTGATCATAAGGCACAAAAAAAAACTTGTTTCATACTGACAGTGTGTGACCATGTGTAATTACTCGAAGAAAGAGTTCACAGACTTAGGAGTTTTTTTTTTAAAGAGGGAGAGGTTCTGATGACTGACCTCCAACTTTAGCAATCAGTATTTGCAGTTAACACTTACCTGTATAGGTAATGTCAGAAAGTCCTCTTTTAATTTCCGTATATTTGTTACTGGTATTCTTGCAGTGTTGCCATAATCCACATATTTGACATCAACTTCTCTACGTCCAGGTAAGCCTAAAATAAATAACTTACCCTGTTAACATTGCTGACACTTTAACTAAATAGAAAAAAAAAACTCCAGAATAGCTGAAATACAATTGCACAAAAACCCAAAAATACTGGGAGAAATACTAAAGATTGTGGCATCTTTCAGCTAATACAAACTTCTAATTTACAAATACTCGTAAGTTAGTTCAGTACCACTCAAATACATGGCAGAAAACAAAAAAGTGAAACAGAATAGAAGAAAGAAAAATACAGGAGTAAAATAACTGAGGATTTGGAAAGACAGAAGTTTATGGAAGGGAATTCGAGAGGAATTTGATGCATTGACACCATACCAAGCCACGAATAAAAGTGTTAATACATATTTGATGGTGCCATTTGCTCAGACATCATGTACAATAAAAAACATGAGTGAAGTCAATCACCTGCTCATGGCTCTCATGGAAACTAATATTTCCAAAGAGAAGATCCTAAAACAGATGTTCTACAAAATGCTGGAGGGTCAAGTGACTGCAGTGTCAGAGGTAGCACAGAAGTATCAGAGCCTTGATCACTCAATGTTTCAAAGCCTCAAGCATCATGCAATATAATTTCTATGGTTTAGGCAGAATAAAAACTGACATCAAAAATAGATCTAAGGCAGCAAGTACCAAATCTTGGAAAGAGTTATGGTGCTAAAAGAATTTTGAGATTATGAAAGGTAAAAATTCATATTTGCAAGCAGAAGACTGAGTAGTAAAGTTGGTCAAGTCAGGTCATGAATGATTAGTGCTTTAATTTTCAAACATGCATCTTCCTTACACTCTTGAACTGGAGGCCACAGTTCTATTTTGTGTATTTGCATGTTAATATCTGAACTAAATCAACATGGTTGAGTCCAATGAGCCATGATAACAAAAAAGACGATGATACAGAATTGATAACCCATTTTCTTGAAAGGAATCTAGACTCTGGATATATCAATGCTGCAGACCAAAAATCATTCAATTTCTGTTCCTCAAAATGTGATGGGGAACTTCCCCTCCCCTACTGGCAACTGCCCAGGAAGTTTAAAACTCCTGTTCGGCAAACTGCCTTGCATTGGTAACTATCCGATATTGCTATTTAAAGTGGAAAACCCAGAAGGTTCCAAGTGTATTACAATAAGTTACCCAGAAAAAAGGTTTGAACATTTAAACCCACATCTTACATTAGCAAATGTGAGGTTATCCACTTTGGTAGAAATAATAGTAGGAGGGATTATTATTTAAAAGGCGAAAAGCTACAGCATGCTATGGTGCAGAGGGACCTAGGGGTCCTTGTGCCCAAATCGCAAAAACACAGTATGCAGGTAATCAAGAAGGCAAATGGAATGTTGGTCTTTACTATGAGGGAGATAGAATATAAAAGCAGGGAAATCTTGCTGCAACTGTACAGGGTACTGGTGAGGCCGCAGCTGGAGTACTGTGTGCAGTTTTGGTTGCTGCACTTGCGGAATGATATACTGGCCTTGGAGGGAGTGCAGAAAAGATTCACTAGGCTGATACTGGAGACGAGGGGGTTAGCCTATGAAGAGGGATTGAATAAACTGGGTCTGTACTTTTGGAATTTAGAAGGCTGAAAGAGGATCTTATGAGACATACAAGATAATGAAGGGGATAGATAGGGTTGAGGAAGAGAGATTCTTCCCGCTTAGAAAGGATAGCAGGACTAGAGGGCACAGCTTCAAAATAAGGTGGTGGGGCAGTTTAGATCCGAGTTGAGGAGGAACTTCACTCAAAAGGGTGGTGAATCTCGAATTCTCTACCCATTGAAGTGGTGGAGGCTACCTCGCTGAATATATTTAAGTCACGGGTAGATAGGTTTCTGATAGACAAGGGAATTAAAGGTTACGGGGAGAAAGCGGAACTGATCCACTTCAGATCAGCCATGATCTTATTGAATGGCGGGGCAGGCTCGAAGGGCTAGATGGCCTACTCCTGCTCCTATTTCTTATGTTTTGGGTAGCAGCAGTACTGACCTGACACCCTACCTCTCCCGATTCTCTTGCCTTCAACATAAGGCCTTGTGAATCTGATGCACCACTGTTCTCACTCAGTCCAAGTGAGAAGGTTGGGTGAGAAAAGAATTGTTTCATTTTAAAGGTGAGGCAATCCAACCTTGAAGGTGAAGCAGTGAGGCAATCCAACTCTTGATTGCCACTCATGGATGTTCAGGGCTCTTATTTAACCTTTTATAGATTAGACCTATAAAAGAGACAGGTAAATTGCTACCAGATCAAAGAAGAAGAAACTTTTGTGCTCAAACTGGCCAACTTTGATGGATTAGTTTGAAAACAAAAATCTGCTTGGGCGAATAAGTAGATACAGTTTAACTTTGGCTAGTACCAGAACCATCCATTGGATGAGTTTCCATATTTAAGAAAAGGTCAGAACGCAACATTTAAGGTTTACCGGAATTGTCCTATGTCTTCTATCTTTCCCAGTTTATTTAGCTTTCAGATGGTGGGGAGTGTACATTTTTACGCAATAGGCATTGCAATTGTTGAAGGATGGGCCTCATCATGGTTCTTGTTTATGAAAGAAATGGTGTCACAAAATTATAGAAAGAGTTGGTGCCACTTAGCACCATTCCCTCTCCTAAAACTGCAGAGCCTAGCAGGCAAGTCCAAAACAAATTAGCATTCCTGTGTCTTTTATACAGGGTTGTGCTGATATCAGGAGACAAGAATGAACTAATTCCATAGAATCAAATCAAGATTGGAGAGGTTACTAAAAGGTAGTGTGCGAAAGATTCCGGAAAGAAGATTATTAATGAGTCTACATGTGATGATACTATTCCTTTAAGAAACATATGTTTCTTGTAAGGGGTATGTTTAGAATTCAGATTTTTGCAGGATGCTGAATTGTCTACCAAAACTTTTAAATTGATAGCTGGGAATACAGGATAAGGGAATACATTTTAGACCTGAAGTGTTTGTTTTAAGTTAAGCTACTGCATGTGTTGACCTCCTCTCAGTTTGAGTAGAGTTTTGATTAGGTTGATCGACAGGGATTGTCATGTGCTTAATGGGAGGAACTAAGTTTGCAGAGAAAAGAGTTTCGTTCATTTTTAAAATAAACAATTACTGTCTTGCTCTGAAAGTAATAAGACTTGTCTCGGTCTCACTCTCAACTTATCTGAAAGCCCCAAAATAGGCAACTCAAATACAATTTTAAGTGGGGGTTTAAGAAGAATGTTTCCTTAATTTGAACTCATAGGGCTATCCCTTTGAGCAGTTAAGAACTGTCTCTTATGTTTAAACATTTAATTGTTAAATGTTAAGCAAATTAATTTGTTATAGTAAACTGTGATAAAATTATGTTAGAGTAAAACATCATATCCTCACTAGTGCCAAAATAGAAAAATGCTGGTGTTTGGTCTGACTTCATAATATATCTTAGGGTTTCTGATCTGGTACCTTAAAGGCTATTATAAGTGTTAGCCAATATCCAGAGTAAACATGTATGATATTTTTGGTACTTTACTTTTTGACTTAGATTGCAAGGAAGTACTCCAATCAAAAATAAAGATTGATGACTGTGGAGTTTGGACATGGCAGAAAAAGTGTTTCAGTCATCAGAAGTGTTAACATTTCGTTAATATATTTACCATTAATTTGACATCTGTACCACCCTCCATCTTCAAAGAGTGCTGCACAAGCTTGTCCTACAACAGGACACAGGATCTCCAAATTGACATCTTTTCCAGTATAAAATTCAAACATGTTTCTTGTAAGAATGAGAAGGTCCACAGTGTCCATCTGCCATGGGAAGTAGAAAATATTGATTACTGGGGAAAAAACGGCAAATTGCTTCCTTAAATGATAAAATTCACTGAATAGTATGCAATGCAAAAACATACCAACAGTTAAAAATGTTACATCTCAGAGACAGAAAACAGTTGTCAGATTAAGATGCAATCAAGCTCTATCTAGCGTCACCTTCAGAGTAATCTGTTAACACTCATCAAGATTGATCATGAGGATGAATGAGGCATAGGACCTCTGCCACAGTCGCATCATTAGATAACCATCCAACTGGTTCATATACTTTCCCACGTCTGATTCCTCTGATATTTTTTTCCATTATTCAAAGTTTATTCATTAGTGCCACAAGTAGGGCTTACATTAACGTTGAAGTTAGCATGAAAATTCTCCAGTCACCACAATCTGGCACTTGTTCGGGTACACAAGGGAGAATTTAGCACGGCCAATGCATCTAACCAGCATGTCTTTTCGACTGTGGGAAGAAACCGGAGCACCTAAAGAAAACCCATGCAAACACAGGGAGAATGTGCAGACTGCACAGACAGTGACCCAAGCCAGGATTTGAAACAGGATCCCGAGCACGGAGAATATTAGTGCTAATCACTGTGCTGCCCCACTGTTAGTTGATTGATAGTTTTCAAGCATTTAAGGCATAGAAGATAAAACTGAAATAAAGATAAATCAATGACCTGGAAGTGTGCAATTTCCCGATTCACATTCCAAAGCATGATAGGAATCCCAACCCAAAATCTATTTCAAGTACTATTTGATTAATCTCAATTATGCTGTAATCTTGATTTAGAACAGTGCAATTTCATTTGCTTAGCAAGGAATATTGTGCACAGATTAGCCTTAGCTGAGATCGTCAGAATATTTTATCCTTCTTCCACTTCATGGTAGTGTTCAACTCAAAGTATGCCATCCTCCTCTGACACTTGAGGCTTCTCAACATAAAGCAGGTCTAAATTCCATGTGCCTTCTGAAAAGCTTTTAGTTCTTTATCAGTAGCAATTTTGAGATGGCCTATACCAACAACAAATGTTAGCTCCATTTTTAACTCTTCTACAATTGAGGTAACATCCATTTTCTCTCCCACCTTTGCAACTTCTAGTCGTTAGCTTTCTTTCTTTATATATGTACCATTATTTTTTCATGTTGCACTATCTTAATTTTCTAACTTGCCTTAAAAAATATCAGCTCCTTCTTCAGTATCTCTGGATTCAAAGACCAGGCAATCTCCAAGCCCGCACTGGATGTCAGTACCTTCTCTCTGCATGGCTCAAAACTGCAAGAATTCTTTTAAAACACTACTGGATTGGAGACACCTCATCTTAATAGTGCCAAATCTCAGGGCCACACTCAATGAGTCATTGTCCCAAGTAATAGTATTTTGCACCAATCATCTTAAATGGGTAAAATCTCCATTTTACCATAAAAATGTACCGTTTAAAAAATATCTGACCAGAAATATCAAATACCTTGCAATATTCTGACAGCACTAATTTTAACACTTTAGCCTTTGTATACGAATTGCATAAACAGCTTGCTCTTCAAATATACTTAAACATTTGTTGTAAAATATATAAATTACCAATTGAATGTAGAAATCCAATGGGCTGTTGATGTGAGTAACCATCATTTGAATCTCCTTTAAGAAGGGTGGTTTAATAGGTGGATAATATTGCATGGGTAACATGTTGCTTTCCAAGTTTGGTACAGGAACAGAATATTCACTAACAAACCTAAGATAATACAGAGTTATTTGATGCAGGAAAACAACAAATTTATGAAGACAAAATGTTTCTTTGAATAATTCTGAAATTCCAGACATTAGATATGGAAAGGAAACTATTGACAATAATCTGTTTGGGAAATTTATATTTATCTTATGCAATTGATTTTTTTTAAACCACATAAGAAACCTACTTTTGAAAATATATGGGATAATACAATTGTTATTATATTCCTTATGGCCAAATGCCCCTCCAACTCTAATTTTCAAGTTTGCTGATAACATCACCAATCTATTACTCAAACCAGTCTCCCATGCACTGACACCATTTATAGTTCCAGCTGCCTCAGAAAAGCAGCCAGCATAATTAAGGATCCCATACACGCCGGACATTCTTTCTTCCACCTTTTTCCATTAGGAAGATACAAAAGTCTGAGGATGTGTTGTTGTTCGTCCATTGTCATTGATGAGGACCTCAACACCATTAGTCATTTTGAGGCTGATTGCGGTGTGTCTGAAGATGACTGATCAGGCCAATTCGGGCACGGAATGTCTTGGTACACAGTGGACAGACTTGTGTTGACACTGTAGTTGTCCCGCTGGTGATTCTGGACTTGCGCAGCTCCGCTTAAGTTGTGCTTCAGCAATACACCTTGCTTCGTGAGCTTGACAGCCTTTCTATATGAGGCAGCACCAGCTAGGGCAGTCTTGTGCCAGCATTTCCCAGGCGGTCACGTCTATGTCAATAATTTCAGGGAGGCTTTGCGTGTGTCTTTGAAACATTTCTTCTGCCCTTCACGCACGCATCTTCCAGCAGAGTTCCCCAAAAAGGAGCTGCTTGGGTATGCACTCGTCTGACGTACGGATGACGTGACCAGCCTATCGGATCTGTGCTTTCATCAGCAGTGTGTGGACTGATGGTAGAGTTGCTCTAGAGAGAGCTTCAGTGTCTGGTACTTTGTCTTGCCATCTGATGTGTAAAATTCTGCGAAGACAAGTCATATGGAAAAGATTGAGCTGTCTTGCATGTCTTCAATACACAGTCCACGTTTCACAGGCATACAGGAATGAGTACCATGGCATTGTAGGCCTTCAGTTTTGTTGCTGGGCTGATTCCTCGACATTCCCATACAGTGGAGCGTGGTCTACCAAAAACAGAACTTGCCTTTACTATTCTGCAGTTAACTTCTGCATCAACAGTCATTGCTTGGGAGAGAGTGCTGCCAAGATAAGTGGACTGGTCCACTCCCTGTAGTTTCTGCCCTTTGTGATTATGGGTTCTGTGTACAGTGCACAAGGAGCAGGCTGGTGCATGACTTCGGTGTTTTTAATGCTGATGGTGAGTCCAAAGTTGTCACAAGCCGTGGAAAATTTGTCTATATTGACTTGCACCTCTGGCTCTGAGCGAGCACTCAGGGTGAGTCATCAGCAAAGTGGAAATCTCTCAGAACAGTCTCCTTCACTTTGATAATAGATTGAAGAAACCTCAGTTTGAAAAGCTTCCCATTCACTCTGTACTTGGAGATTGATTCTGTCCTGGAAGGCATCACTTAGCATGGCAGTAAACATCATACTGAACAATTTGCGTGCAAGCACACAGCCCTGTTTGACACCACTGGTGACTGGGAATGCTTCAAGGGATTCTTTGCTATTCTGTACTCTAGCCATTATGGAACTGGCGTACTATCTGAATGAATTGAGGGGGGGTGGAACGGGAATTTGACATGATCCTCCACAGGCCTTGTCGTCTTACAGCATCGAAGGCTTTTGCAAGGTCAAAAGGTTGTGTAGAGCTCACGATTCTGCTCCTGACACTTCTCCTGAAGTTGGCGCACAGCAAAAGTCACGTCAGTAGTCCCACAACCTTTGCAGAAGCCAAACTGTGACTCTGGAAGCAGGCCCAGTTCCAGATGAGTGACCAGACAATTTAGCAGGACTCTTGTGAGGATTTTCCTGTGATGGAGAGCAGCAAGATTCCTCAGTCATTGTCACATATTTGCCGACTGCCCTTCCTCTTGTAGGGGTGTATGATGGAAGTATCTTTAAGTTCCTGAGGAATGGATCCTTGCTTCCAAAAGAACTGGAACAACTTGGCGAGCTTCTCGATAAGTGCAGGACCAACAGCTTTATAGATCTCTGCAGGTATGGCATCTGCCCCTGGGGCTTTGCCACTGAATAGCTGGCTGACAGCTTTTGTGATCTCGGCTACTACTGGGGGTCATCCATGGCACTGCTGATATTGACGTATTGCCTCATTGTTAATAGATGACGATCGGTCATGCCTCCAAATGCCTCCCTGCCAGATTGCAGAGTCACACCCTACTCTTGCACTGAAATCACCAAGCAAGATCAGCTTGTCGGTACGGCTCACTGCTGATAGAACTTGTCTTTCATCTCTCCGGGTTGTTCATTGTGGGGGCATAGGTGCTGATCAGGTTGGCTTGACTTCTGTTCTGTAGCGGAAACTATAATGTCATAAGCTGGTCGTTCACACCCACGTGTAGCCTATCAAGTTTCTGAACAAGGTGACTTCTAATGGTGAATTCAACTCCAGCATCACGACACTGATCGCTGCTGCAACTGCTCCAGAAAAAAAAAGTGTATCCACCTCCAGTTTCAGTCATCTTTGGCAAGATGAGTTGAGTTTTGCTCAGGGCTGCAACGTCAATGTTGTATCTTAGAAGTTTTCTGACAACTAAGGCTGTTCTTCTTTCTGGTCTGTCTGTTGTAGAGTTGTCCAAAAGCATGCGCACATTCCAAGTGCCAACGATGAGCGGTGTCACCTTGTTTTATTTTGTGTGTTCGACCACAAGATGGGATCCTGCCAGCTGTGGTAAACTGGCCAGGGTGTAGTGAAGCAGGCAACGTTTAGGGCACCTTTTTCTAGACCGTTCCTCATTCTACGGAGGGTAACAGTGTGTTCCTGAAGAGGACCGTTCAGCTACCCAGGTAGATTCTGAGTTCCACTGCTGCTTCAGTCGGCTGAAAATGACAACTGTGACTACAGATCCCAGTGTATCCACACTTGCTGCTTCGTCGCTCGTTCATCACCACTGGACTTCAAAAGGTTGAACAGGACACTGATGATAACGAATGATGTTGTCGAAACTAGCGCTTGATTTGGGTTAAAATGAGGGAGAATTGCACAGTGTCAGCCTCACTCTCTCTTCCTAATTCCCATCTAGATCCAGTGGCAAGACAAGAGTCAAGACAACTGGAGATGAGACTAGGCGCAATGGATGACCAGGACGTCTTCTGTGTCTTGTCCTGCTCTTCGCATTCCACGACACTTGCAGAGACCACCTTCTTGACTATTGAACCTTCCATTGGTCTCTTCCGCTCAATTCGCCAGACTGTCTTCACATGCTGGGATAGACATCTCCCTATCTCACTGGGGATTCAGACCCGTCGGCCACCTTCACATGGTTTAGTCAGCTTGTCAAGGCCCTTGCCCAGGGTGTGGTCACTGTTGCATGCAAACAGCTACAGGAAGCCACAGGTGAGAGCCGAGTGCCAGATGGGGACAAAGAATGAACAAACTGTCCTGAAAGGTCATGACATGTTCCCCCACCAAAGGTATTACTGCTCCCTGATATCCCCCACACGCTCTTGAGGACATGTACCAAGCAACTCAACAACATCTTTTCTGCTGCATCAGACTTTTGAATGGATCTCCCATTAAGCTGATCTTTCCCTACACCCTAGCTATAGCTTTTCACACTCTCCTTTCCTTCTTTATGTCTGGTGGGTTTTATCTGAATAGCACACAAGGAACAATACTTTTCACTGTAAAATACATGTGACTAAATCAAATTGTGTACTGGCCACAGCATGAAACTTGTCATGAAGCTGAGCAGTTTTAAAAAAATGGGTGATACGTCAATGTAACTACAGGCACCTTTAAAAGAAACAAAAGATGCAGTTGATAACCTGTGATGCAATGAATTAATGAAATGTCTTTTCATCTAGCAGAGTTTGAAACCAAATTAGTTACTGTGTTTCTGCTGATGCCAAGAGTATTACACAATCATTCATACAGTCTGAGCCTGTTTCTGGTGGAAATGGATCCAAAAAAAATGCAGGATAACTGTCTGGCGTGGACAATGGGAAAACATTTGGACTTCACATTTCATACCTGAAATTAGGGCTCAAGACATTTGGGAGGCAAAGCAGACATTAAAATTAGGCCATCAGTCAGTTTAATTACTGAAAATAAAACAATATCCATAATCCCAAATGACTAGAGAACAAGCATTTAAAATTTTCCTCCCAGGGTTCAAGGATATTCTCAAGACAACATACCTGGCCAATTCCAAGAACACGAGTGCATCACGTAATGACACCGGAACATCACTCTCCATCTTATCCATAGGAGGTTTTTTCAAATCCACAAGAAGCTTATCTCCATCCTCTCCCAAAACTATCATCTGTACTGCTTTGTTATCCACAATTCGTGTAAACTCAGTCTTGGCTTCAACACTCCAACTGTTACTCTATTTAAGTTGATCAGATAGATTAATCTAACATTTTATGCAAGTTTATCATTTGATTCTAGGTATACTCCACTTTATTCCAAAAGTACACATTCTATAAATTAGCATGGAAGATCCTCCTTCAGAAAAGAAAATAATGAAAACACTACTTTGGAAGATGGGGAGAAAAGGTAACACTGCAATCACAGAAGTAGTCAATGAATAAATATACAATCTGCTTTCCAAGAAAATTAGAAGTCTACATGGTACAAAAAAAATTGGTGGGCCAACTGAGACCGTGCAACAAACAAAACACAAAAATGTTTCACACATTCGTGTGCATACATGAGAGAGAAATACTGCATCTACTGGAATTCCACCAGCTGCCGAGGTAAGATTTGAATATTCATGTCCCAGAGCATTAGCCTGGGCTTCTGGGTTGCTGGTCTAATAATTTAAAACTATGGACAACACTCCCCTACAGACATACTTAACAGAATGCACAAATGACATGACACTGAGCAAGCTGAGTTATGTAAACCTCCCAGGAAGAACATGCATTCCAAATACAGCAAACACCAATATCTAAACACAACTTTATAGCATCAAATACATACAAGCCACTTACCAAGTTTGCTGGAACAATGTCTTTCAAAGAACATTTGATAGCTAATGGAGGAATATGATTTAATGCTTTCATTTGAGGCGTCAGTTTTCGTACAAACTGGTTCAAGTCGCTGATGCATGTGTATGTAGCCACACTATCCTCCAACTTCTTCAAGGGGCTGTCAATTCTATGCATAATAACATTATAAGAAAATGTCACATTTAGCCATGTGTTACTTTTAAAAGTATTTATAAAAAAATTCCCAATATTCAATCTAGTGGTAGGCCAGAATAAAGGGGTACAGCTGCACGCAATCCTCTCTTCAGTCAAGTTGCGTTGCAAGCAGGAACCAGTCAATATTGATTAGGAAGCCTGGCCAGTTTTTCTCTTCCTGTTCAAGCAGAGAACCTAAAGTATAAACTGCTTCCCCAGGTGAAATCTGCTTACCCAGCACAGACCAGGAATTGGACCACAAAAGTTCCTTGGTAAGGATGTATGGTTCAGCTATACATCACCTTACTAACAGTCACTGGGGATGTGAGTGGCAAATGCAACTTTAGGCTTAAGGAGGAATCAAAAAATTCCATACAAAAATAAAATACTGCAGGTGCTGGAAGTTTGAAATAAAAACAATTTTGGAAACATTCAGCACATTATGTACAATTCTGATAGGTTATCGGCCCTATATGTTACTTCTGTTTTGTACAGAAGCAACATATAGGACCAATAACCTATCAGAATTGAAATTTTATCGCTGATTCAAAGTGAGCTTGGAGGCAGGACAGAACTCAAGGCTGGGGGATGTGTGATAGGATGGAATACGGGAGAAATTAAATGGCAAAGGAAAGATGATGCAAAGAGGTGGTAATAGGACAAGAAGCAAAAGATCTATCCAGAGAAAATGCAAAGTGGAAAGCAGAATCACTACTTTGTGTATTTTGTTTTTGATTGGCACTAAAAAGGTTGGATCTGAAAGTGCCAAACTTGATATTGAGCCCAGATAGCTATAATCAAAATATCTGCAATCAAAACATCTGCTGTTCCTGCATAACTTTAATGTTAAGCTTTTACTGGAACAGTGTAGTGGACAAGAACAGACAGGTCAACATGAGAGTGGAGCAGCAGAAATGCAGGCAAGCATGCAGGTGCAGCAGGCAGTAAAGACAGCAAATGGTATGTTAATCTTCATAATGAGAATATAAGTACAGGAGAGAAATGTCTTGCTGAAGTTATACCAGGCCTTGTGAAGCCACACCTGGATAACTGCTTGCAGTTTTGGTTTGAGGGTGTTCAGATGTGCAGCAAAGGTGTAACAGACTGATTCCAGGGATGAGAGACTAACATACAAGAGAGGGAAGACGACGAAGGAGGACGAGGACGAGGAGGTGGTGGTGGTGGTGGTCACATCAGAACCCACAGAAGTCTAACAAGACTAGGCATGGTAGATGCAGGACACTCCCAAGTGTGAGGGATTCCAAAACCAGGATCATATCGAAGGATATGGGATAAACCATTTAGGACTGAGATGAGGAATAATTTCTTTGCTCAGAGGAAGCCTGTGAAATTCGCTAACACAGAAAGCACATGCTCTTGGGCAAAGGGAATCAAAGGATATTGGCAAGTTGGATGATCCACCATCATAATGGCAGAGCAGGCTTGAGGAGCTGAAAGGCCTACTCCTGTTTTTGTGTTATCTGAAATCAGGACGTCTGGCACTGCAAGGATGCATAATCATAGAAATCACAGAAACCCTACAAGTGCAAAACGAGGCCCTTCAGCCTATCGAGTGTGCACTGACCACAATCCCATCCAGACCCTATCCCTACATTCTTACATATTATTACCCGTTAATCCCTCTAATTTAGGCATCACAGGACACTGAGGGACAATTTTTAGCATGGCCAATCAACCTAACCCACACATCTTCAGACTGTGGGAGGAAACCAGAGCACCTGGAGGAAACCCACACAGACACAAGGAGAATATGCAAACTCCACACAGACAGTGACCCAAGCTGGGAATCAAACCCAGGTCCCTGGAGCCATAAAACAGCAGTGCTAACCACTGTGCTATCTTGCCGCCCCAAATCACTGCAATCACTGATGTAATTTTTCAGCCACTGCACAGGAGATAGTTGATTTCATCTGGTATACATACGTCCATTTAAGAGTGCACATTTACTAATAAAATGAAACATTGAGGCCTACAAAGTCAACACCAACCTTTACCCAAGGCCTACCAAACTATACTCATGCATGCAGAGCAGCAGCAGCAGAAAGTTCTGCAGTTCTCAATACTGATTGCATTACTTAACTTTGCATGTTCTATCAGCATCAATGCTGGGCCACTACACAGCTTCTTAGCAACATTTCACTTTTGATATGCCAGGATACTATGCTATTTTTTTCAATAATAATTGTTTCCTGGCATGGGAGCAACCACACATGACCCCCAGAAAATTATACTGTCTTCATAGCTTAAGTCATGTTTTCAAATCAAGTAAGGCTTTGTGGCCTCAAACTTGAACCTGAAACATCCACTTCAATCATATTCTTGATTCCTGGTAGTAAATGGTTCCTTTGCGTTCAAGTTCTGATCTGCTGCAGAAGGTTAGGGTGCAGGGAGTTGGGGGTAGGATGTCAGACTGGATAGAGGATTGGTTGTCTAATAGGAAGCAGAGGGTAGGTATTAATGGGTGCTATTCTGATTGGCAGCTGGTGACTAGTGGAATGCCCCAGGGATTGCTGCTGGGGCCTCAGCTATTTACCATTTATATATATGATCTGGAGGAAGAGGCTGAGTCAGGGTGACAAAATTTGCTGATGACACAAAGATGAGTGGAAAAGCAAATTGCATGGAGGGTGTGAAAAGCCTGCAGAGGGATCTGGATAGGTTGAGTGAGTGGGCGAGGACCTGGCAAATGGAGTATAATGTTAGGAAATGTGGAGGTTATCCAGTTTGGTAGGAATAATGGTAGGAAGGATTACTATTTAAATGGCGAAAAGCTGCAGCATGCAACAGTGCAGAGGGACTTGGGGGTCCTCGTGCACGAATTGCAAAAACACAGTATGCAGGTGCAGCAGGTGATTAAGAAGGTGAATGCAATGTTGGCCTTTATAGCTAGGGGGATAGAATATAAAAGTAGAGAGATCTTGCTCCAACTGTACAGGGTACTGGTGAGGCCACAGCTGGAGTACTGTGTGCAGTTTTGGTTGCCGCACTTGTGAAAGGGTATATTGGCCTTGGAGGGAGTGTGGAAAAGTTCACTAGGCTGATACCGGAGACGAGGGGGTTAGTCTATGAAGAGAGATTGAATAAACTGGGTCTGTACTCAGAGTTTAGAAGGCTGAGAGAGGATCTTATAGAGACATACAAGATAATGAAGGGGATAGATAGGGTTGAGGTAGAGAGATTCTTCCTGCTTAGAAAGGATAGCAGGACTAGAGGGCACAGCTTCAAAATAAGGCAGGGGGGCAGTTTAGATCACAGTTGAGGATGAACTTCTTCACTCAAAAGGGTGGTGAATCTCTGGAATTCTCTGTCTGTTGAAGTGGTGGAGGCTTCCTTGCTGAATATGTTCAAGTCAAGAGTGAATAGGTTTTTGACTGACAAGGGAATTAAGGGTTACGGGGAGAAAGCGGGAAAGTGGATCTGATCCACTTCAGATCAGCCATGATCTTATGAATGGCGGGGCAGGCTCGAGGGGCTGGGCTCTCTTATGTTCTTATCTTTCCTTATGTTCTTACTAGCAGTATTTCCAAGAAGTTCAAAACCATTACAATTTCTTCTGGCACCGGTGGGGGTGTTGGACATGCAAGTTTTGGGAGACGGCATAAAGCATCAGCATTAGCTAGCCAGGCTCCAGGTTGATGTTGTAAGATGTATTTGCATGCCAAGAACATTAACATTCAACATTTTATACAAACAGATCTGGGTATCTTCTTTGAACAACCTCAATAATGATTTGTGGTCCACCACTATTGTGAAATGCCTTCTACATCTGTAATAGTGGAATTTCTTGATTAAAAACGCTGCTAACCTTTCTTTCAATTTGGGAGTATCCCTTTTTCTGCTTCAGAGGGAGAACTTGATTTGCAAGCCATCAATTTCATCTTTCAATCTGTGAGAAAGCATAACTCCAATTCCACAGGATTGAAATGAACCAATGCTGTCACCTAATGGAAGGCCTCATTTTGAGGCACCTTCCAAAACCTTAGAACCACAGAACACTATAGCAGAGAATCAAGGCCTTTTGGCCCTTCTTGGCTGCACCAAACCATTTTTCTGCCTAGTTCCACTGACCATATCTTCTCCACACTCCTTATCCATGTACCTGTCCAAGCTTTTCTTAAAAAGGAGCCCACATTTATCACTTCATCTGGCAGCCCATTCCACACTCCCACCATTCTACGGGAAGAACACCCTCCCCCCCACCAAATATTTCCTTTAAACTTTTCCCCCTTACCTTTAACCCATGTCCCCTAGTTTTTTCTCCCCTAGCCTCAGTGGAAAAAGCCTGCTTGCATTCACTATCTACATCCATCATAATTTTATACACCTCTATCAAAATTTCCCTCATTCTTTTACGCTCCAGGAAAATAGAACCAGCTTTGGTGTTTCCTGGTAACATGTGCAGGGATGCTAATCAGATAAATTAATTTCAGACTTAGCTATAATAGTTTACCATATCTAGGAAGGATTTCAACTTCGTAGCATTCTTGGGAGCAGGTGCTTCCCTTATAACCTTCACTTTTTCCTCCTGGGAATGCAGCCTTTTGTAACCCAAATAAGTTTCTTGACCAATCTCAAAAGTATACTTCTCTCTTCTGAAGTGCGCTCAGACATTTGTAAATCTCTTCAACCCTTCTTCCATGTTACCCAAATGCTCCTCTTCCATGAAGCCAGTAAACACCACAACAATTAAAGTGCAACTCTGGGTAATCCCTGTAACAAATTTTCCACTACATGCTGAAAACCACACATGCCAATGATATTCCAAACGGTAACCAGATATACTCATAAGACAGAGTTAGAATGACTCATCTGATTCAAGTTGTAAGTAAGCTGTCATCTGGTTTGGCATATAGATCCTCAATCTTGGGTACGGATACTTGTCCAATTGGGTCAGTTTGTAATTCTCTACCAACTATCTTGACTGGTTTAACAGGAACAATAAATGCAACCCACTCTGCAAACTGCATCAGTCTTGTGATGCCCACATATTCATGATGTTCAATTCTGTGTCCACTTTTTCCAATGGAATAGGGAACCAGTCTAGCCCTGTAATATCTCAGCATGGCTTCAGGATCCATATTTATTGTAGCCCCTTAATTTTCCTATATTTCTTCTTGGAAAATCTTAAGAGATCTTCAAATGTTGTTGTATAAACCTCTGTCACTCAATTTGATTATCTAATCCAACATATTGAAGTCAGTGGCACCCCTTTAGACTTTGTTCTTGTCCCAATGTGACAAAAAGCAGGATCTGGGCTGATTGCTGTCTGTAGGCTACTGGAGTCATAATAGCCCCTTGATTTTAAGTGTGTCTCTGGAATAAGTGGCTAGTTTGGTTATAGCACTCTCCAACCTAAACAACTGGACCTCATTCTGTGAGTAACAATAAGTCTGCTCTCCTAGGACGGTTGCCAAAGCCCCAGTGTCCACTTCTATTTCCACAGGATGTCCATTTATTGGTAATACCATTGTTATTGGGAACACTTTGCTCACATCAATATAGTTTAATAACAACACTCCGCTCTGTTAACTGACATTTCCCTATACTGTAGACTGGCACCTGCCCCATTTCTGGTCTGTATATGCTCTGCTTGCTTCTACATCAATGCCTTAAGTGATCCCTCCTACTGCACCTCGATATTGGCATTTCTCTGGGATGCAATTACCCCACATCCTGTGCTGTTGTTTATGACAACTGTTCCCAAGTGACAGGCCTTGCTGTGAAGCACGCTTTACGCCTCAAGCACTTTTTCCAGCGCTTTCCATGAATAAAGGTTATTTGAATGGCCTAAAATCAAGCTCAACTACTCTAGTGACTTCTTTTAGATTCCCACATTATTTATCCCACACACTAGTTAATCTCAATATTTTTGTTCATTTCAAAAAATGCATATGGGTACAATAGGTACAGCAATCTTCTTCAGTGCATCAGATGGTTCAAGCTCACCAAAAAACAGCATAGTGGTATCCTTTCATTGGATATCAAAATTGATTTAAATAATTGAAGCTCATTTTGTCCTCCAAAATGAAATGCTGATCAGCAGAAAATAAACCATAATGACAATATTTCACAAAATGATTGACTGAACACAAATGCACACGTGCCACAATGCCAAAAGTTCAATTATTTGCATTTCACAGCTGCTTTGAAATTCTAAGAGTTATACCTCGTGTTCCTGTATTATGTCTTTTCATTAGGATGGCAAATTTGAATAACAGACTTAAATTAATTTCATTTTGAGTTGCATCTTGTTCAAATGCACAGTATACCTGAAATTAAATTGTACTTTAGTTTGCAAATCTCTACATATTGACTGGCTGTAGCAACTACAAATCTGACACACTAAGAGGAAACAAAAGGATGATAGTGGTATATTTCTAGTTTCGTTGATAACTCATAGCAAATGAAATGGACCAGAAAATCAGAGAATTGATCCATGCTCTGTGCTAAGTTAGCAAGTTTCAGTCACAGCATGATAGCTGGTCTTGGAATAAGAGGCAATTTCAGCACATTTCCTGCTTTTGAATGTTGTTTGGGCGGTAATTGTATCTTTGATGGTGTTAAAGATCATTTCCAGCCTCAACACATTTAGTTAATTGGACAAGCAATCAGGGGGCTGTTGGTTCATATGGATTCACATTCATGTGACACCTATAAGTTCTAGAGGCATCTGGTATCAGAGTCAGTTTGTGGGGGGATGGTGGAAGAAGCAGGGGAAAGAGAGAGGAGAAACCTATAGCATATTTAAAAAAAAATCAAATTTGCAATACCCTGGAAGTACAAAGATTTCCGAATGGCCGAAGTCCAACGTGAACACTTGGATTGCTGCGATATCAGTAACTGGATATGTTTCTACATTGTTACACTTCTCTTTTTTTCCTGATGGCACCAGTTCTGTGATAATTGCTCGGCACCACGCGCGAAAAATGCTGCTTTTAACAATGATCCTCTCACCTGCATTGGAAAGGGAAAAAAATAATTTTTGCAATGAATATTTTAAAACAAATGATCCTGATCACCAACTCCCAAATGAAGGAAATAGTCTTCCCTGTTAAAAATCAATGTTTGTTATTTTAAGAACCTCATTAAATTTCTTCTTCAAGCCCATTTATTCAAACAGAAAAACATTAGGAGTCAGTTAGAGTACTTTTAAGCTAACTGATCTTTACCTCAATTCTTACTTATGATACTAATAAATAAACTTCAAAACTTCCCCATTCTCTCTATCACCATATAGTCCCTAAAAGATAAAACAAAAATCACCGTACAGTCCAAAATTTATTATTTCACTTGGTCTTGAATATATGCAACATCCATAATATTCAGGGGAGTTTCAAATTCAGTGAAGAAATTTTCATTGCTTAAATATCTGATCCCTTTTCCTTTTGCCTCTAGTTCTAGACTCTCCAACCAGGTAAACAGCTTCCACCTGTCTGCCCTTCTAGCCCCAATAATATTTTGTATGTTTCAATGATCTCACTCATTTTTCTGGAGCAGGTAAAGATCAATCTACTCAACCTCTCAATCCTTTAACTTCAGGAATTACTCGTGAATATTCAGTGCACTGCCTCTAAATCAGGTGGAATCTTCCTTATACAAAGATGACAACATTGGAACCTTAACTGGAATATTGTGCACAAAGTTCTGCACAACTGTAGTAAGTCTTTATTCTAGTGCTCCAAATTCCTTGCAATAAAAAGCCAATATTCCATTTGCTTATCTAATTGCTAGCTACATCCGCAACCTGCACGTTAACTTGCTGTTTCTATGGAGGAAACAAATACCTCTGAAAAAGAACATTTAAGTTTCTCACCATTTAAAAAACAATGAATAATCTCACATTGTACTTCATCTGTGAGCTCTCTGTTGCTGGGTCTATATCCTTTTGGAATCCTTATTTATTCCTACAACTTGCTGTTCCACACGCTTTGTCCTGGCTTTTCCAGCAGCAATACCAGCAGGCATCACGGTAGGCAGGATGGAAACATCTGTACAGCTGTTGACTTTCTATCCAATACACCAGCAACAATGCGCAGTGTTGAGAGCAGAAGATACCACTCTTTATATCAAAATTGAATACATTTCTCTTGTTACTGAGCTACAGTCATTGCTACAGCCAGCTAACTTGAAATTGCCCCATTATTCTGACTTCCTGCTTTGTTAATTAATACACTATTCATGCCAATCCATTACCCCATATCTTGCATAATAATATTTTAATCATTCTCATCAAGTGCTTTTTGGAAACATAGGTATGCTACATACAAGATTCCCCTTTATCCATCCCATTAGTTACAGCCTCAAAAAATCTAATCAAATTGTCAAACACTATTTCCCTTTCATAAAGTGGACTTTGCATAATTAAGTGCCTCTTTAAAAAGCGATTCCAATATTTTCCCAATGACCAAAGGCACGTTAACTAACTGTAGTTCCTGGCTTTCTCTTTCCTTTCTTGAGTAGGGGTATTACATTTGCTATCCTCCAGTTTTGGGGGCTGTTCTACAATAGAAGAAATTGTAGAATATCATAACCAGTACATCCAACATTTCTGCAATTATCTCTTTCAAAGTCCAACAACATAAATCAAATGATCAACCAGCCTTTAGTTCATATAATATTGTTTTAGGTTCCTCACTGTGATTAGACTTTGGTTCCCCACTATTTCTGGTATGCTCATGGCTTCTATTGCAATTCAACCGCTAACTTGTTCTTCATTATAATGTATTTCCCTTGGTCTCTATGGAATTAACGTTCAGTTTTGCCACTATTTCTTTTTATATACTTTTTTTTAAGAAGCCTTTATAATTTGTTTATATATGTTTTGTTAGTTTACTATTAATTTTTGATTAATGTTTGCTAATTTATGGAAGTCTATAAGTGGCTTTTATTACTAGTCTTTGCAACATTTGAAGTTTCCTCTTTAAATATGCTCAATTTTTTTGTCAGTCTAATGGCTAATTTTTGTGGAATTTTTGTTTCTCATTGGAATATATTTCTTATGAGGATGTGGAGTTTCTTAAAATGTTTGCCCTTACATTTAACTGACAAAAGTTATTTTTTTTTAAAATCCAAGACCACTTGCCCCTGAAGCTTATGCAATCAGTTAAATTTAAGGCATTGGCTTGAATTTCTAAAATGGCAGAAAAAGCCAAAATCTGGAAATCCAGCTGCTAGCATCTACCGTTCTTGCAGGGATAAGATTGGAGTCAGGATTTGTGCATGTGCATTCCACAGAGGCAGCTAACATATAAATCAGTAGCTGGCTCCACCATTGCTTAACTTTGATGATCCAGGTGTGTGAAAGATGTCATGTGCAAGTTAAACCTGGTAGAAGCAATTCTGAACTTTGTGCAGCCCTTAGGAGAGGTGTGGTATGTCTTTGATTGTGATCCTCAGACACCTTTGGGGAGGTAAGTTGCACCTTGGGATTCCTACAGGTGTTTGTGAACACGCAAAGTGCTTAAGCTAATTGTCAAGCTGATTGGAACTGTTGAAGGTATCATAATGAATTATCAAATGCAGCTGACAAAAACATTTAAAACTCCTGTCCTTTGGAAAAACTGTCAGTGTTTAAATGCATCAAAATCTATTTAAATTTAAATCCAGAGAAAATCTTGCAACGTTGAAGAATCGGATGATCTCCTACAGGGCTGCTTGGAGTCAGTGGAACTGGTCTGTATTTAAAAACTCTGCGACCAGCCCAAATGAATATGCCATTACAGTAACTAACTTCATTAGTGTATAGAAGACTGTGCCAAAGAAGCAAATCCGTGCGTTCCCCAACCAGAAACCAAGGATGAATAGTGATAGCCACTGCTTGCTGAAGTCCAAGTCTGGAGGCGCTCAAGTCAAATGACACTGATATATAAGAAAGCTAGATAAGATCTAAGGAGATCCATCAAATATGCCAAAAGACAGTTCCTGACCAGGCAAGAGTCCCAGGCAAGCCACATGAAGCCCTGCTGACTATGGCAAGGACTGCAACAAAGATGAAGACCGGTAAAAATCACCAGCTCCAACACACCACTTTCTGATGAACTCAATGCATTCTATGCCCATTTTGAGAGATCCAGGGTGGAGAGCATGCCTCCACCCTGGATGAACACATCTGAGGTCACCATGGCAGATGTCACAGCAGCTTTTGCCAAGGTCAATCCATGGAAATCAACAGGCCCAGATAAGTACTCAGACCCTGTGCAGCTTAGCTGGTGAGGGTATTCATAGACATATTTAACCTCTCTTTACAAGAATCTGAGGTCCCCATTTACTTTAAGACGACAACCATCACCTTGGTACACAAGAAAAACCAAGCAGTGTGTCTTAATGACTATCAGTTGGTGGGTCTGACATCTATCACTATGAAGTACTTCAAAAGGTTAGTCATGGCATGAATCAACTCCAGCCTCCTGGACTATCTGGATCTACTACAGCTTGCCTACTGCTGCAACAGGTCCACAGCAAACACCAACTTCCTGGCTCTGTGCTCAACCCTTGAATATCTAAATAACAGACATCTATGTCAGACTCATATTTATTGACTATAGCTCAGGCTTCGTCACCATTATTCCCACAAAACTCATCTCCAAACTCTGTAGTCTGGGCCTGGATCCAGGACTTTCTAATTCTCAGACCATAATTAGTAAGGATAGGGAACAACAACAGCTCTACAGTGATCTTTAACATCTGTGCCCGAAAAGGCTGTGTTCTCAGCTCTGCACTATATTTCTTACATACCTATGACTGTGTGGCCAAATTCCCCTCCAATTCGATTTAAGTTTGCTGACAACACCACTGTAGTGGGTGTGATCTCAAACAATGACAAGAATCTGGTGAGGCAACAATAATTTCTCCCTCTATCAACAAAACAAAGGAGATTGTCATCGACTTCAGGAAGCATAAAGGAGGACATGCCCATCTACATCAATGGGCACAAAATAGAAATGGTCAAGTGCTTCAAGCTTTTAGGTGTCCAGATCACCAACCACCTACCCTCGTCCCCTCATGCCAACACTATAGTTAAGAAAGCCCACCAACACCTCTACTTTCTCAGAAGACTAAGGAAATTTGGTATAAAAGCTATGACTCTCAACGTTTACAGATGCACCATAGAAGGCATTCTTTCTGGTTATATCACAACTTGATATGCTCTGCCCAAGACCACAAGGAAACTACAAAAGGTTGTGAATGTAGCCCAATCCAAGAAATAAACCTGCCTCCCATCCATTGACATACACTTCCCATTTCTTTTGCAAAGCAGCCAGCATAATTAAGGACCCCACACATTCTCTCTTCCACATTCTTGTGTCAGGAAAAAGATACAAAAGCCTGAGGTCAAGAATAGCTTCTTCGCTGCTGCTGTCATTTTTGAATGGGCTTACCTTGCATTAGTTTGATCTTTCTCTACTCCCTAGAAATGTCTATAACACTATATTCTGTACTCTCTCGTTTCTTTCTCTATGAATGGTGTGCTTTGTCTGTAAAGCATGCACGAAACAATATTTTTCGCTTATGTTAATATGTGACAACAATCAAAAAGTATCATTACGTGCTATTTCACTGTCTATTGACATATGCCTGGGAGCTTCCATTATTGGATTGGTACTGCATTATTAATATTGCAATCTTCCATTACCACAGTAAGGTACCTTTAATTCAGTTTGATTGACAGCTCCAAGTGGTGATAGACAATAGAGGAACTATGAATTCCAATTGTCGTTTTCATGTAAGTGTAACTGAAACGAACATAAATGTAGTGAATGAGTCTTTTTTAAAATGAAATCTGTAATAGACACATAGAACTTTTATCTTAGCATAGGTCCTCTAGTTTACCTATTGTGAATAATGGACAAATTGTTATGGTAGGTAGGAGGCAAAAAGGATGAATAATAGGTAGGGGGCCAGGGTTTGCATGGTTGGCCATGAATGTGGGTAGAATGGACAGGGCATTGGAGATATGCACAGCATAAAGGGCCATCAAGGATGAAGGATATTTTTGTTTTCTTGCTTTAAAACAAAAGCCTAGACTATGATAGAGTATAGAGGCAAGTCTTCTACACAGCCCACCTCCACACTAGGCAGCCTGGTCCAATTCCCAGAGAACTCTTCCTCCCTGGAACAAAAGTCCCAACTTCTGGGGCATTTTCTCCCAGGTCAGGTTTGCGTAGCCAGAAAACTTCTAAACCAGGAAAAATTCAGGCTTCTAAAGTTTGAAAGTGATATTTAAATGACAAAAATGAAATTTTAACATACAAATCATTTTGCACTATAGGATACTTTACTGGAAGATTACTAAGTATTACTACCTCATTACATAATACAAGATTCAAAACTGCCTTAGTCCTGGTTCCATGAGTATTATTTTATCTCTTTCTGCTCAGGCAATTTCCTAACCAGGTTAAAAATTTTATTTCATTATTTCTAAAGCAAAGCTTTAATATGCATCATGATTGATTAACAATTATTTGTAATCCTGAGAGAAATGTTTATCAGTCCCAAGTCAGAAGCTGAATTCCGATGTATTTCCACAAGAATCAACACCTACTGACAATGCAGAGGGCTGGTCAACAAAAAAAAGCTTGTGGATCTTTGTTGCACTAAAGAACATTCACCTGGCACATCAACTAGCTCCAAGTAGGCTTTAGTCCCATGACCAGCAACTTGCAATGCTATAAATTGAATTAATGGATTTCAAGACCAGGATTTGACAAATGTTCAAAGTAAACCTTACAATTTGTTTCAAATCATAACAAACAACAATACTATAGTTACCAAGTTCCAGAACAACCGTAGGCAATTTTTGCAAATCCATACTACGGGAGAAGCTATCAGCCTCTGCAGCCAAGAGAATGGCTCTCTTTTTTTCCGAAGATTTCTGAACGTAGAAATGGCATGGATTTATCACGTGACTGACTGAAACCAATCCCTGAAAACCTGAAGTACAATAGTTAATTATTTAAAACTGAACAGCAGCTTACTTAATATCGAATGGCAAAGATACAGAAAATCCAAAATCCTACCTGCATAAAAGCTAAAGCTGGTGTCTGAAGCATTTTTCTTGTGAAAACTTTTCTTCTGTCTCTTGGAAATTGGTTTTAGCTTTGGATCATTTTGATCAATGGTACCTGAAAAAAAAAAATCAATTCTGAAAATATCTCTTGTAATTTAAAGAGATGGTTCCATACTTGGAGAAAATAATTTTGTACAAGTCCAAACTGAAGAAGTTTAATTCTCTTTGGTTAAAATAAAAGCAATTAAAAGTTCTAAATACAAATTGCATAGAAGTCAGAGGACTTCAAAAGATTCAAATAAAAACTGATTTTAAAGATCCCATACATCTTCCTTTCATAATCAAAATGATTCTAACTGATTTCTAATTATCAGATTTCTAGTAGGAACTACTACCATACAGGGTGGGTGGAAAAACAGGCAAGTGAGAGTTTAAGGTAATTTGGTCAATGACTGCACCCTGGGGTCCTCATGTTAAAGTCTGTGCAGACTTCTGCCAGAGTCCATTGGCCAAGTTATGTGGCAATAAAGAATTGGTGATGACAGGGCTTGAACCTGGGAGTCCCTCATCAAGAATCTGCACACAGGCAAATGAATGAAGGCCATGTTGGGACATTGGGCAGCAGCATCTGTGACTGAGCAGTTGTCTTCAGGATATCCTCTGCTCAATCCAAATGGAGAGGGGGGTAAAAGTTATGTCCAAAGAATAGGTTGTCTCATCTTCTTCTCACTGAGATGCCACACCCTGCAAGAGCATCCATCTTTGTGGTCAAAGAAAACAAATACTAAAATTCTGCATATTGAAATGTTAGAACACTCACTGGCAATCTCAAAAGGGCCAAGCAGAAAGAATTGTAATCACATGATCTGTCAAGAATCCATGCTGACATCAGCACCCTCACAGGAAGAGGCAACTGAAAGAACAAGCAGGGAATGACATTCTACTGTAAAAAAAGGTGATAACAATCTGGCCATCCAGAGTTGGATCTTGGATACCTTGTCGCAACTGCTGAATTGTATGGAAAGCTGCAAGCAACATTAGCACTAATGACTGTGGCATGCTTCGATCCTGGATTATGACGATGAAATGTTTTGAAAAAACAATTGATTCAGACCTTGACATTGCTACCCCCTCAAACAAAACACAACCTTCTGGGACCTGTTGGCTATGATTCTGATGTCTGAAGAGGAACCACTAAGAAAAACAAAATGGAAAAAGCAAATGCAAATAATGTCCTAGTGACCAAATGTTTTCAGCATGATCTTGTTTAACAAAGAGCCTCTTCTGCCAGAACGACAAACATAAACCATATGGAAGCACTGGCAGCTCCTGGATCGTTGAAGTCAAATATCTAAACAACTCCTGGATCTGTTGATCCTTGAAGGAGACAGATGCCCACCAGGCAGATCATTACTCACCTAGCAATGAGCATCTACCCAGCACCAAGCCATCACAAAACACAAACATCTAACAAGAAAATGATCAGTTTTAGAGCCAAGACACTGGAGAGGAATTCAAAGTTCAGCTCAACCAATGTGGGAAATCTTTACACATCCAAATTTCAGAACAATGGGATCAAATAAAGTCAGCCGTACAGCCTCCTGTGACCACACATTGGGTTTGAGCACCATCATCTGCTTTGAAGACAATGCTGAAATATACGCAACTTCCTGTAACAAAAAAACAGGCTGAACAACCCAAGGTCACAAGTCAAGTACACGGCATTCTACCAGGTCAAGGCTGACATCAAAAGACAAACGCAGAAGGTAAAAAAACAATTGGGTCAGCACAGTGGTTAGCACTGTTATCTTACAGCACTAGGGATCCAGGTTCAATTTCTGGCTTGAGTCATATCTGTGCGGAGTTTGCACATTCTGTGCCTGCATGGGCTTCCCTCAGGTGCTGTGTATTTGATTCTGTCTGCCTCCAAACGTTTTCCCCTTCCAACCCCTCCTCTTCTGTAGTAACTTGCTATCTGTCAGATCACTAATTTTCCCAGTTCTGATAAAAGATTGACCTGAAGTTCTGACTTTAGTTTTTACTCTCAAAAGATGCTGCGAGACATATGCATTTTCAGCATAGCAAAATGCTGCATTATCCTAGTATCTTTTTTCACATTAAACTTAATTATTATTTGCTGGGTTAGTGCTTCCTTGTATTTTGAAAACAGGAATTACATTTGCCACTCATTAGCCCTCTAGTACTATTCCTCTTTGACCGAATTTTTGTATTAAATCTTGCATCTCTATCTTGGTTTCTTTGAAAACGTGCAGTTGCAATCTTTCTGAAACCAGACTCTTATTGTCCTTAAGTTTGGCTAGTTTGCTGACAATGTCGGGGTGGCAATGGTAGCAGAGCGTAGCACTGCTGGCTCGCAGCACCAGGGACCCAGGTCCAATTCCTGACTTGGGTCACTATTTGTGTGGAGTATGCACATTCTCCCAGCATCTGCATGGGTTTCCTCCTGGTGCTCCAGTTTCTTCCCACAATCTGAAAGACGTGCTTGTTAGATGCACCCAAACAGGTACTGGACACTCTAGACTAGGGGAATTTCACAGTAATGTCATTGCAGTGTTAATGCAAGCCTTACTTGTGACTAATAAATAAACTTCACTTTTTTTTTGATTAAGTAAATTCCACTCCAACGCTGGAACTATGGCAAATTGAGAAGTTGGATATGGGTTTTAATTCAATTATATGGGTTAGTTTTGATTTTTGCCCAATATTAAAACTGTATAAAAAATGAAAAATCAATAATTACCCCAATGAAAATATTTAGCTTAGTTTAAATGGAGCTGACTTGATTAAATTCAGCAAGAACTGCCCAATATTCTTATGACTACAGAAACCCATGACATCAGGATAATATGCTCCACATTTTGAATGTGGCCTACATATTTAAAACATATATTTGAACATTGAAGACACCAATTCCTATGAAAAGTAAACTTTCAAAATACGTACTTGTTTTGTCATCTTCAAATATTTCTTCAACAATAATATTTCTATCTTGACTGGAAAGAGATAATCTGTTCTGCGTATGTAATGAAGACTTTCCCCTTATTTTTGAACCATTGTCCAGCTGAGAAACATTCACATCATGATACGTTACAGAATCCATCATCTGTCTTTTTTCAGAAGATTCAATTTTGTAGCTTGAAAGATGTTGCTTTCTCAGTGAACAGGCTTGTTCATTTACTTTTCCAAAAATATCATTTGGAAATTTATTTTCTGTTCCCGAACCAATGAATCTATAAACAGCAAGAAAAGCAGAGAATCAATTTACATTTAAGGAAGAATACACTTTTCTTAGAGAAATGCAACAAATGCTCACTTGATTAATTCTTGGATTAGAGAGCTGTCCATTCAGATGAGACAGAATGGAATAGACCTATATAATGTTTAGAAGAGAGGTGACCTTGTTGAAACATGAAGATTTAGAGGCCTTGAGTAAATGTTGAGCTGTTTGTCTTACCTGGAGAGTCTAGAACTAGAAATCAGTCTTAGAATAAGGGGTGAACCATTTAGGTCCATGATAAAGAGAAATATATTTGCCCAAAAGGTTGCAACTCTTTGGGATTCTCATGAACAGTTCAGATGGAGGTAAATGGGAGAGCATCAAATTGTGAACCATGAATGTTTTGTCAAATATTGGAAGATTTTAATAATTAAAGTTGACCTGATTTCTGGACATTAGAATGGTCTTACCTTTTGACATTTATGAGATAACATTTTACACATCATTCAAAGCAATATTCTCTAAAATGAAATTACACTCTCATTCATGATGAACCCCAACTTTTGGAGTCAATGCAGTGTTGTAACTAACAACCTCAAAAGAAAAAAGGTACAAATATGTTCAAGGACTGACAAGATACAAAGCTAGCAAAACGAATTTTTGGTCATCGTGGCTGGTGTACTAACAGGCAACAGTTTTAGAGCTTGTTTAAAAAAAAAACGCAGGGACAGATGTCGGTGAAAACAAGCAACAGTCTTATTCAGTGCAAGTACTGAATGTATGTTCTGAGAAGGCAGTTTGACCATACTAGTTATCAAGATGAGCTAGAAGTGAAAGTGAATTGCAAAGTGTGTCTGGTCAACCTTTTGAATTGCATTTCCATGGTGATAATTACACTAGGACATGATTAAACTTTAGCTCATTCCATAATTTTTACATGGTATTCTGAACACCAGGAATGTTTCTGTATTTAAACGCTACAAATACAAGCTGACTTTTGAATTGAGATATTTTAAAGAGGTGGTGATGATCTATTACAAAAATTAGAGATAAAACTGTTTAAAAGTTGAGCAAGTCTCACAACACCATGTTAAAATTCAACAGGTTTATCTGATAACACAAACCACAAGCTTTCAGAGTGCTGCTCCTTCATCAGGTGTGTGGGAGTTGTGTTCACAAATGGAACATATAAAGACACAAACTCAATTTACGAAGTAATGGTTGAAATGAGAGTCTTTACAAGTAATCAAGTCTTAAAAGGTATAAACAATGTAAGCAGAGAGTGTGTTAAACACAGGTTAAAGAAATGTATATTGTCTCCAGACAGGACAGTTAGTGAGATTTTGCAAGCCCAGGCAAGTCATGGAGGTTACAGATAGTGTGACATGATCCCAAGATCCTGGTTGAGGCCATCCTCATGTGCAGAACTTAGCTATCATTCTCTGCTCAGCGATTCTGTGTCATTGTGTAGGCCATCTTTCAGAATGCTTATCCAAAGATTGGAGGCCAAATGCTCATGGCCACTGAAGCGTTCCCCGACAAGAGGAGAATACTCTTGCCTGATCGTTGAGCGGTGTTCATTCATCTGTTGTTGTAGTATCTACATAGTCTTCCCAATGTACCATGCCTCACTACATCCTTTCCTGCAGCGTATCAGTAGACAGTGTTGGCCAAGTTGCAAACGTTACGTATCGTGTACATGGCAGATGATCTCATGTGAGTTGACGGCATTCAGCGTCGATGATCCAGTGCACCTTGCAGAGGTTTTAGTGGCAGGATTGTGTAGTGTTGTGATCACTGTTCTCCTGAAGGCTTCGTAGTTTGCTGCGGACAAAGGATAATTTGGGGTTGTGAAGTTGTCTGAAGGCAAGAAGTGGCAGTGTGGGGATGGCCTTGGCAAAGATGCTCATCTTCAATGACATATTGAAGGCTTCGGAGAAGACGTTGTAGCTTCTCTGCTCTGGGGAAGTACTGGACAACGAAGGGTATGCTGTCTGCTGTGTGCCGTGTTTGTGCTCTGAGGTCAGTGCAGTTTTTCACTGAAGTACACATCTCTTATCCTGGCTGGAGACAATACACGTCTCTAACCTGTGCTTAATCCTCTCTCCACTCACATTGTCTGTACCTTTAAAGACTTGATTACCTGTAAAGACTCACATTCCATGCATTACTTTGTAAATTAAGTTTGTGTCTTTATATGCCCCATTTGTGAACACAACTCCCACTCACCTGATGAAGGAGCAGCGCTCCGAAAGCTAGTGGCTTGTGCTATCAAATAAACTTGTAGGATTTTAACCTGAGACTTCTTACTCTGTTTACCTCAGTCCAACGCCAGCATCTCCACATAAAAGATGGAGCACAATGGTCCCCAAATAATGACCACAAAAAAGTAGATACTTGATCTCTGCATCACTTGGGCAACATGTCATGGTGTCATTTTTTGGTATTCATTTAACATAAAAGGTAAACTCAAATATACGTGTTACTGTTCCAAACATGTCATGAACAAATAGGCTTTTAGAAAAATGGATTATTTGAATACCTATTAAGGTCATTGTAGGTCACCAACTGATGAATAATACATTAAAATATTTTTTCAAGGGACAGAGGTGTCACTGGCTAGACTAGTATTTCTTACCCATCCCTACTTCTCCTTGAGGTGATGGTGATTCACCTTCTTTAACTAGTGCAGATCCGTCCACAGTGCTGTTGGAAGTGGAGATCCAGGATTTTGACCCAGTGACGGTGAAGGAACTATGATACAGTTCTAAGTCAGGATGGTCTGTAGCTTGCCTGAAAAGTACTTGCCAGTGGTGGTTTTTCCCTACATCTGCTGCCCTTGTCCTTCTAGATGGTAAAAGTCACAGGGTTGGAAGGTGCTGACAAAGGAGCCTTGCTGAGTAATTGCATTGCAACTTGCAGACAGTGTACACTGCTGACTGTGTTAGTGGTGGAAGAAGTGCCAATCAAGCAGAATAGAAGTCCCAGTGTTGGCAGGTGATGCTAAAACAAGAGAGCCTTGGCAAGTTGCTGCAATGAATTTTGTGAATGGCATAAATTGCTCTCATTGTGTTAGCAGTGGCAGAGCAGAAGGTGTCAAATCTAGTGGACAGCATCTTTTGTAAACTTGCCATTAACACAACCTATTGATGCTAGAGTTGAAAAATGAAATAAGCTTTGAATTGTCTGAATTTCATCATTACTGTATACCAATATTTGTGAAAGTATTCATACCTAATTAATAAAACATGGTTATAATGGCCACAACATAATAAATAATAATTGAGTGCTGTAATAGTCTGCATAACTACCTAAGCATGGATCCATGTATTAATTATAGGAAATGGTAGCAGGGTGATACTAAGCTGATAGCCCAAGGAGGCTGAACTAATGTGCTAGTAGCACAAGTTCAAATCATACCATGTCAACTGGGAATTTAAAGTGTAGAATGAAACTAGCAGTTTGGTCACAAAAATCCACATGGTTCACTAGTGCCTCTTACTCAAATCTGCCATCCTAATATACTCTAACCTATATGTAACTCCATACTCAGCTTTGTGGCTGATTCTTAACTGCCTTTTGAAGTGAGCTAGCAAGCTTCATTAAACAAGTACAGAAAGATCAATAAAAATATGCGTAGGTTAGAGGGATTAGAGGGTAAATATGTGGAATATGGGGGTAGGTCCTGGGTGGGATTGTGGTCAGTGCAGACTCAATGGGCCAAATGGCCTCTTTCTAAACTGCAGAATTTCTATGATTCTATGTTTCTATAAATAAAGGAACACTGACCAACCTAAGCATCAGATAGAAAAGATGGACATCCATACAGTTGATGTTGTAAAATTTTCCTCTAGCATTTGTGGGCACGTGCAGATTGTGTGCACTACACCATGACAATCATACTCTCAAGAACAACTTGTGTCCAGACTTTTCAATCACTATCCTTGGGTACCCATTTAAAGCAGCAAGACAGAACAACTCAAAGTAATGGCCTTGAGAGCCCTCATTTCCACACCCCATGATGTTTCATGGCATTGAGTTAAACCCACAGATGGAAACCACCTAAGCACTTACTGCCCACTCTCATCTCAGTACTTTTCCATTTTGAACATTACTTCAAAAGGAGTACAGAGGATGGAATGGGTACAAAACATAGCATGGATGGGAGACTGGAATGCTCATTTCCAAAGTGGCTCAGTAGCATCACCACTTACTGTGCTGACCGAATCCTCACAGCAAGAACACCAATTGGTGACACTACCATTGTGTTAAATTGGAGATTCCAAACAGATCTAGCAGCTCAAAACTCAAGAGTGCTTTGTAAAAAATCAACAGCAGAACTGACTTCAACCACAATCTATCACCTCATGGATCAGCATATCCTTCATTTTAACAAAGGACTAACTCTTGGTTCAAAGAGAAATGGTGGAGAGCATGCCAACAGCGCTGAAGCATCTTCAGCCAGAAATGAATGATCCATATCAGCATCCAGCTGAAATTCCCAATAGCATAGATGCCCCCCATCGACCATTATAATTCACTCTATTATGGCAACAAACAGCTGAGCTGACTAGACACAAAGGCTTTTTAACACTATTTTATGAGATCTGGGCATCACTAGTTGGACCAGCATTTCTTGCCCATTCCAAATTGTCCTGGGGAGCTGATGGTGAGCCATTTGTGGACTACTGCAGTCGATCTCGTACAGCATAGGGTGCTGCTGCAAAAGGAGTTCCAGGATCTGTGAGGTCTGTGTAATGTTTCAGAACTGCTGCCAAGCTTGGGACAAATCTTCTACAATAGTTCAACAATTCCAGAAAGGGATGTAACTGGTTAATATTCTGAGGTGCAGGAGTTTTTGCAGTAGCCTTAACCTTAGAAGGGAGATTTGTGAAGACCAGTGGCGTCGATCACGCATCCCAAATACTCATGGAGGATTGGAAAAACTCACTTGTCATTGTGGATTTTCAAACCATAGTTTTCCAATCTCAGGAGACTGGCATCCAAATATCAAAGATGGTCCTCTTCATCTCTTTCAGTGACCAGGATACCTTCCAGAAAGCACTGGACTCTCCGCTCAGAATCCACTGTCCTTGAGACAAAGCAGGAACAGATGTGATACCAAAAGACAAACTTTCAGTACCAAAACTTGTACATCACGATTGTCATTATTTGTTGTGAATTATCCCTTTTCTACATGTAGAGATAAATCTGTTGTCTGCTCACTGAGCTACTTCAATGCAACCCTGGAGGGCAACCGCTTCATCTCCATGTATCTTCAGCACTATCCTTGATGGCTTAAGGGAATGTGTTTGAGTTCCTCCTTACTGTAGACAGTCTCTGGCACCAGCAAGACTGCTGTCCCAGTGTCAACTTCCATCCTTACTGGCTGTCCATCCAGCAGTGGAGTAAGCCAGTATGTGTGTGTAGTACTCAAAGACATGTAGTAATTATTCCTCCGCTGACCAGAGTCGCTTCACTTTTCTCAATCCTTTTGTACAGCATAGACATTTTGTTTAAATACTGCCTTGGCTGTTCTTGCTTCTCATTTTCCTTCCTGCCAGCAAGTTCGGTGTCCCTCTTTTCTCCCCACAGCTTTGACATTCCATGTCTTTACACTAGCATTCAGTAGAAATGTCCTCGTTTTACATAGCAGTAACACTTAAGAGCTCCAGGACTCTTTAGATGTTGATTCAATTAAATTTTATGCATTTGAGTAGACAAACTCAATTTCTGGGCTTCCTTTGCAGTCAGCATCAAAAGAAACAGTGATTTCTGCAGAGTTAAGATTACTCTCAGTTGAGACGTTTGTGTGTTGCCTTGCTGAGCAGAAAAGAAACAAATCCGTTCTGAATGGTATAATTCAGCTCAAATCCAAACTCTCAATTTTCTGCAAGTCTTTTAAGACTGCCACGAATTGCATGTTGACTCCCCCACTTGGTTTCAGTGAAAAACTTGCTTGCATATGAGCAGACTGTGGAAATTTGCTTTAGTATCTGGCTTATTGGGTTGCACTAAATTACAGAGATTAAAAGTCATTGTTTCCCATTTGACATCCCATGAATGAACAGAAAAGAATCTCATCAGAACCCAAGGATATACTAACAATTTATAATTCAAAAATATTTGATTGTGTTCATTGATCTATAACCAAGGATAAGGCTGAAGTATTCGCAACAATCTTCAGCCAGAAGTGCCAAGTAGATGACTGATTTTGGCCTCCTCCATCTTAGATGCCAAGTCTCCAGCCAATTTGATTAACTCCACTGATAATCAAGAAACAGCTAGAGGCACTGGATACTGCAAAGACAAAGGGCCTAGATAACATTTTGGCAACAGTACTGAAGAATTGTACTTGAACTCCAGAACTTGTCACACCCCTAGTCATGCTCTTCTAGTACAATTTCAACACTGGCAACTACCCAATAATGTGGATAATTGCCAAGGTACGTCTTGTAAATAAAAAGTAGGATACATCCAATCTAGCCAATTACCACCCAGTCCATTCTCTACCATCAATAAAAGGGGTCATCAGCAGTATTATCAAGGAGCACCTGCTCAGCAACACCCATTTTGGGTTTTGCCAGGGTCAATCAGCTCCTGACCTCATTACAGCCTTGATTCAAACATGGACAAAAGAGCTGAATTCTAGTGGTGAAGTGAGAGCAACAGTTCTTGACATAAAGGTTGCATTTGACTGAGTATGGCATTAAGGAGCCCTAAGCAAAACTGCAATCAATGGGTACGGGGACAAACTCTCCATTGGGCAAACTCTCCACCAGAGTCATATCTGGTACATAGGAAAGATGATTGAGAGCCTAGAGAGTCAAAAACTCAACTGGACTCACCACTTAAACACAGTGGCTACAAGAGCAGATCAGAGGACTAGGAATGTTGCTGCATGTAACTCACCTCCTGACTCTCCCATCCACTAAAAGGCACAAGTCAGGAGTGTGATGGAATACTCGTCACTTGTCTAGATGGATGCAGTTCCAATAATGCTCAAGAAGTTGATACCATCCAGGGCAAAGGAGTCCACTTGATTGGCGCCACATCTGCAAACATTCAATCCCTCACCACCTAGTAGCATGTACTATCTACAAGATGCACTACAACAATTCACCAAAGATCCTTAGACAGTACATTCAAACACATGACCACTTCCATCTAGGAGGACAAGGACAGCAGATAAATGGGAACACCACTACCTGCAAGTTCCCCTCTAAGCCATTCACCAAACTGATTTGGAAACGTATCACTGTTTCTTTATAGTCACTGGATCAAGATTCTGGAATTTCCTCCCTTATGGCACTGTGAGTCAACCCACAGTGATTCAAGGCAGCTGCTCACCACCACCTCAAAAGGCAACTAGAGCTGGGCAATAAACGCTGGCCAGGCAGTGACACCCATGTCCCATGAATGAATTTTAAAAAAGTAATTAATTCCCCTACAAGTAGCAAATTAAATGAACCACCACTTAAACTGTTATTTGGTGATGGTTGTTGTTTGATGATTTAAGAGGGATTACTGGCCAGAACACATGGAGACTTCTTGTTTTTCCCTCAAATAGCATCATCAGTCTTTCTACCATCAATGTGAATTACAAGGGTAGATGGGCTTTATGCTTCCTCTCAACTAAACAGTGACCAGCCTAGAATATGCAGTTGAATCTTGGAGTAGGGCTTGAATCTACTGTCAGGAAAACAGAGACAGTTTTAAGTAATCTATATATTTATTGATAAATATTAGAATATAGTTTTAAGTGTTATTCTATGTTTAATGGAGAACAAACCCAGTTATATTTATGCTAGACAGTGTTTGTATGCATCGGGGTTTGATCAGCTCAGTTGTGCATCCATTGTGCTTAAAGGCGGCTATGGTGCGAAAAGTAAACAAGCTAGCAAAGTAACCGGGGCACCTTTAAGGTACAGAAGGTTTCTGAGTTTTATCTCAGCTGGCTACATAGCAGTAGAAGATAGGCAGTGAGTGAGAGACAAGGCAGCTCTCAGAAAAGCTATACATTAGATTATGGTGCACAAAAGCAAGTTCCAAGGGAACAAAAGGAAGTTAGTTCTCAAAAGCAAATAACAGAAAAGCAACTCCAGGAATATCGAGGTAAAAAGGATTGAGGGGGAAACTGAGAATAGGGTACTGTTCATGGAAGTCAGAGTCAGACCTGGGAAGAGAAGAGCTGATGAAGTTAGCTACCAACAAGCTACTTATCTGAAGCTTTAGTGTCCCTATTTCTAGTGTTTGAAGTAGTAGCCCCTGTTGGGGGGACTAAGTATGCATAGAATTTTGGACATGTTGCAAGATAAAAAGGAGATATCCCTTCCCTGTGCACCAAATCTAGATTGGTGGCACAAAGGATTACACACATATTCAAAACATATGGAACATCTACTTACTTTTCTGATCCCAATTCAATTTTTCCTAAATTTACAAGATCCATCATTAATGGTCCAGGTTGTATTTGAAATCTGAAAAAAAGATTCAGTGAGATCTGAAAGTAGATCTTTAATTTCTTATTTCCTTCTCTTCATCATAGAATATAGTTCATGCATGCCAAATATGCTCCAGGGCTGTTTGCAAAAAGTTATCCTTCACATAAACATTGTAGGCAATTAACTCTGACATCATTTGTATTCATTTCAAAAAACACTTAACATTGGTCAGAAATGCTGTAAAATCTCAGCAGATCTGAGAGCATTTGTGGACAAAGAATAGAGCCAATATGGATTCCGATGACCCTTCAGAGACAAGAACAAAAAATCAGGAGAGGGTAGATGCGGGGGTGGGGTGCTATAATTGGACAAAAGGGAATGTAAATGAAGAAGGAAGTTGGAAACAGTAGTAAAACGTCCTGTTAAGCGATCAAAACACGTGAATGGCGGAACAGAGGTATAGATGTTGCCTTGGAAGGGGTGGGGCACAAATGGAGATCAGGAACAGAGAAGTGGAAAAAATGGAAGTGAGAAAAAAAATTATAAAAAATGATAAAAAAAAATGGATAAATGAAATAAAAATAAGTAAAATGAAATAAATGGAAATGGGGTGAACGTATAGGGGAGAACTCATGCTCGGAAGTTGTTGAACTCAAATGTTCAGTCCAGAAGGCTGTTCATTCAGGAGAGGTGCTGTTCGTCCATTATGTTACTTCATTGAGATGAAACAAGGAAACAATGAAATAAAATAATGGACGAATAGCACCTCTTCTCTGAATGAACAGCCTTCTGGATTGAACATTTGAGTTCAACAACTTCAAAGCACGAGTTCTCCCCTGTACCTTCACCCAATTTCCATTTATTTCATTTTATTTCTTTTCATCTCATTGATCTATTTTTTCTCACTTCCATTTTTCCACTTCTCCATTCCTGATCTCCAACTGCCTCTCACCACCACCCCAACTTCAGAGCAACTGCCATAACAATCTGTACTTCTGTTCTGCCATTCACACATTCTGATCACTTAATGGACACCTTTAACAATCTTGCTCAGTCTTCTTCATCCTTATTTATATTTTGTCAAATTGCAGCTGCCACCCACCTTCATAGTACAGAACTCTCTTGACTGTCTGAGCTCTGAAGGGTCATCTAGTCTCAAAATGTTAGCTCTACTCTCTCTCCACAGATGCTGTCAGACTTGCTAAGATTTCCTAGCATTTTCCATTTCTGTTTCAGATTCCAACATCCACGGTATTTTGCTTTAATTTTTTAGTATTGAAGTTGGGGGGAAGAGAATCTGTATAGCAGTCATAAGTAGCAGTCATTAGGCTATGAGCAATAAAATTAAAACAACATTGTGCCAATATCAAGTTTTCAACCTGGATTTTTAAGCCTAAAAACTACTTCTAAGCATGTCTGTTATCAATACTTGCATCATCTTCTAAGGATGTTTAAAAGTATGTAAATGAAATTTGAACTTGGATGCAAGCCAAATAAACTTTTTGGAGGCTCTACAATGATAAGCCAAGAAACGGTGACAACTTTGGAGTGATAAATTTTGTACACAGGGAACCGGCACAAGGTGAACACTGATAGTCAAATCTTGGCAGGAGTCAAGTAGTCGTAAAAGGCTAGGCTATGTTTATGCTGCTTAACCAAATAGATACAACACCTTTCCAAAATTTCAACACTATCCTGAACAAAGTAGCTCACCTCAGTTGGCAGCATATCCATGACCTCTAAAGGGCAGCCAGCACTTGAAAACATCTGCAAATATTCCTTTAATTTATGCACATCCCAGTTTTGAAACGTATCTCAATTCTTTCATTGTTACGATGTCAAAATTCACGCTGAACTCCCTATCTACACTATATGTAATAAAGTAGTTTGCCGTTCTAGGATAATTAGGGGTGAGCTACAAATGCTAGCCTCATTAGCAATGCCTACACTTTGCTAGCAATGCCTACATTCCATGAAAAAAAATTAAAATGAAATCTCAGTCCTGCAGTCTTTACCACTGAGAAGGAAAAACACCCATGTTGAGACACTCTCATTGGGAGTTAGACACATTATGTAATTCCTTAATTGCTTTTCAATATCCTCATTCCACACCTCGCGCCACTGAAGAACAACCATTACTCAAAAAAGTATTTTGTCTCTTTTATAAACGTGTTGAAATTAAAGCAAGCACTTACCTTAGATCGATTCCAGATTCTAGTGCCTCTACGAAATTATTTGCTTGATCTAAGCATTTCAAATTTTCAATAATCTACAATCAAAAAAGCAGGAAACAAGATCAAAACAGAAAAATGCTGAAGGAGTAAGACACAAAGACGAAACACCCTCACAAATCATGTGTACAGTTACCAAATTTAACCATATCTAATGAACCCAAAATTGAGGAATGTGCGCCATTACAATCTTGTAAATAACGTTGCAGATGATTTCAATTTTGCCTTAAGTTGGAGATGCTGGGGGACAGAATTTTATGTCCCTATGTAAACAGTCCTTTCGTGTGTGAGATGTAACATGGAATGTGGACAGAAAATTAAGGTAAGTTCTTATTTAAAATTCAAGCAAACTGTTGGCAGTATAATGGAAAAGAGACATACATCTGTATAGTGCCTTTCATAACCAGACATCCTAAAGCTATTTACATCCAATTACTACTGGGAAATGCAGCAATCAGCACAAAGCAAACTTCATAAACAAAGTGTGCTGTGACCTGATCATCTGCATTTTTAATGCTGATAGTTAAAAATTGCTCAGAATGCCAGAGAAAAAATTGTCTAGAAGCATCCATATAAAATCAAAACAAATAGTATTTCAAAGGCAGATGAAAATGTAATATTCTCCAACTGGAAATATCAAGCTATTTTAATAAATGTTCAATAATGAACTTGTATTACATATCAAATTCTTACCTGCTGTGAATTAAAATAGGTTATGAGAGATTTAGATTTGGCCTCCATTGCAACTTTTATTACAGAGTCTAAGCCATTAATCTTCTCCTTTAGGACTTTTTGAAGCTTAGCAATCCCATTAAGGTGTTTTTTAACTACGAATTCTAGCTCTTTGAACAACATTTCTTTCCTGTAAAAAGCAAGGCCAAACTGAATTACGTTCAACAGCTTGTTAATCAAAACACAACTATTCACAGTGACTCAAACACTTCTGATGTACAGACAGCAAGTATAGATACAAAAACCAGCAAGCAAATTCTTCAACTTCTGTTCAACCTGTCTGGTCCTTGCCTTCTCATACATGTACTGTTGGTTCCTATCTTGCTCCCAGCACTCAAATTGCATTTCTGAAGCCAATAACCTACTCATCACTATTCCCCTTTGAAACAGTACCATAGGATCTTTTCCACCCGCCTGAGCACATGTTGAGGGCCTTGGTGTACTGTCTCATCTGAAAGCTAATTATTTCCAATCCAATTGTGGTTCAGGCTACTTTTGTCAAATGGCATAGGGATAATAATTATATTAATAAGCACATATAAACAAGATGCAGGAATGGGCCAATCAACCCCTCAAGCCTGCTCTGCTATTTAATATCATGGCTGATCCGACTGTATCTTCAGATTGTATTCCACCTACCCTTGATAATGTATCACCCTTTCACTCATCAAGAATCTATCCATCTTGGCTTAAAACATGCTCAATGATTGGAATTCTCCACCTCATGAGGACTGTGGAAGCTCAAAGAGTCACCACCTTCAGTGAAAAAAAATCCTCTTCATCTCAGTTTCAAGCAGCCTGTCCCTTATTTTGATACTGTGCCTGCTGGTTCCAGATTCACCAGCTGAGGAAGCATCCTATATACATCTATCCTGTCATAGCCCATTAAGGAACTTCCTAAGTTTCAAAAGAGATCACCCCTCATTCTTCAAAATTCTGAAGAATATATGTCCAATTTCCTCAATCATTCCAGGGATCAGGCTGGTAACAGATCTATAGAAAATTATAGCTCAGAAACAGATCTTTTGGCCTTTCTTGTCCATGCTGAATCATTTTTTGCTTAGTTCCACTGACCTGCACTTGGATCATATCCCTCCAGTCATCTCATCCATGAGCCCATTCAAGATTTTCTTAAAAATATGTTAAGTGACCCCATATTTACTACTTTATCCGGCAGCTCATTCCACACTCCCACCACTTTCTGCGTGAAGCTCCCCCTAATATTCCCTTTAAACTTTTCTCCTTTCACCCTTAACCCATGTCCTCTGGTGTTTTTCCTCCCTTAGCCACAGTGGAAAAAACCTGCTTGCATTCACTATCTATACCCATCAAAACCTTATACACCTTTACCAAATTTCCCCTCGTTTTCCTACGCTTCAGAGAATGAAGTCCTAACCTATTCAATCTCTCTCTGAAACTCAGCTTCTCAAGTCCCGGCAACAAGCTCATGAATCTTCTCTGCACTTCTTCAATCTTATTTACATCCTTCCTGTAACTAGGTGATCAAAACTGTACACAATACTCTAAATTTGGCCTCACCAATGCCTTATATAATCTTACCACAACACTCCAACTTTTATATCGATACAATTTATAAAGGCCAATGTACCAAAAGCACTCTTTACAACCCTATCCACGTCACTTTTAGGAAATTCTGTATTCCTAGGACCTTCTGTTCATCTGCACTCTTCAGAATCCTACCACTTAGCCTGTACATTCATTTGTCTGTTAAATTTCACTGGTCATTTTTCAGTCCATTTTTCTAGTTGGCCCAAACCCCTCTGCAAGCTTTGAAAACCTTCTTCACTGTCCACTACACCTCCAAACTTTATCAGCAAATTTGCTCAATTTACCACATTATCATCTATATCAGTGACCTGGAAGATAAACAACAACAGACCCAACACCGATCCCTGCGGACTCTAGTCACAGGCCTCCACTCAGGGAAGCAATCCTCCACAACCATTGAGCCAGTGTTTAATCCCATTTACAACCTCCCCATCTATACCTAGCGACTGAATCTTCCTAACTAACTTCCCATGAGGGAGGCTGTCAAAGACCTTGCTGAAATCCAGGTAGACAACACCCACCGCCTTCCTTTCATCCACTTTCTGGTGACCTCCTCGAAAAACTCTTATCACGCACAAATACATGTTGACTCTCCCTAATAAGTCCTTGTCTATCCAAATATTTGTAGATCCTATTCATCATCACACCTTCCAATAACTTGCCACTGACGTCAAACTTACTGGCCTGTAATTTCCCAGATTTCTTTTGGAACCTTTTTTAAACAATGGAACAAGATAAGCCACCCTCCAATCATCCAGCACCTCCCCCGTGAATACTGACATTTTAAATTTGTCTGCCAGGGCCCCAGCAAGTTCAGCACTAGTCTCTCTCAAGGTCCATGGGAATACCCTGTCCGGTGCTGGGGATTTATCCATTCTGATTCGCCTCAAGACAGCCAGTACCACCTTCTCTTTAATCTGTAAAGGTTCCATGACCTCCCTACCTGTTTGCTCATTTTCCGCACACTTTATACCAATTTCCTCAGTAAATACAGATGCAAAAAACACATTTAGTATCTTTCCCATCTCTTTTGGTTCCATACACAGTCTACCACTCTGATCTTCAAGACCAATTTTATCCCTTACTATCCTTTTGCTCCTAACATACCTATAGAAGCACTCTTCTATGACAAGTATATCCTTCCTTAATTAAGGGAGACCACAACTGTACATTGCTGTCTCATCTTGCTGCAATAGCATCTTGGTATCTTTCTTCCTACACGAAATCCCTTTGTGATGAAGATCAACATTTCATTTGCCTTGTTAATTGCTTGCTGTATCTGCATGCTATCTTTTAGTAATTCATTTATAAGATATCCTAGTTCATTTGGGCATCCACAATACAGAACCTCTCGCCATTTGCCTCTTTTTTTTTTGAGTGCTTAACTTTATACTTATTCACTTGATATTCCATTTATCATGTTCTTGCCCATTCACTTAACTGGTTCAAGTCCCCTTGAAGCCTCCATGCATTTTTCTTAACTTTAGTTTTAATCAGCAGCAAACTTAGAAGTATTTCATGTGGTCTCCACATCCAAATCATTCATATTAAATTGTGAATAGCTGTGACCACAGCACAGATCTTTCCGATACACACCAGTCTGTCAGCCTGAGAATCATAGAATCCTACAGTGCAGAAGGAGGCTATTTGGCCCATCGGGTCTGTACTGTCAACAATCCCACCCTTGGCCCTATCTCCAGAACCCCACATATTTACCCTCTAACTTACACTTCCCCTGATACTAAGGGCAATTTAGCACAACCAATCACCTAACCTGCACATCTTTGGACTGTGGGAGGAAATCGGAGCACTCGGAGGAAACCCATGTAGGCACAGAGAAAATGTGCAAATTCCACACAGTGACCCAAGCCGGGAACTGAATCCAGCATTGACAGACATTGGTGCTAACCACTGAGTCATCGCGCTACCCACCCGTTTAATCATCCTGTGTGGCACTTTATCAGAAATCTTCTGAAAGTCCAAATATGCTACATGGTGTTTCTCCTTTAGCTATGCTATGCTACAACTAACCGTCAGTAAAACTCAAGTTTGTCAAATACATTTTCTTTTCTTAAATCCATGCTGACTGCCCAATCCTACCATAATTTATCAAGTGTCCCATTATCAAATCCTCTATAAATTTTTGAAAGATAACTAACAACTTATCCACCATCTATTGCCACCTGTTTCAATACTCTGGAATGCAGATCAGGTCCAGAGAATTTAGTCCAATTAGTTTTGAAAATCATCTCTATTAAGTAATTATTTTTTTATTCCTTGTTTTCACAAGCTTCGTGATTCCCTAATATTCCTGGGAAATTTTCCAAGATTCTCTGGAGAACAAACAAGTATTTGTTTAGATTCTCTGCCATTTCTTTATTTTCCATTATGAATTTTTCTCCGCCTGTAGCGGACACATTTGTCCTTGCTAATCTTTTCCTTTTCACATACCCAAAGAAACTTGTACTGTCCACAATTATGGTTCTCATTAGCTTGCATTCATATTTACTTCATCACTTTCTTGATCCTCCTTTGCTGGATACCAAATTGCTCCCAATCCTCAGGCTTACTACTTTTCCTGGCAATCTTCTAAGTACATTAGATCAAAGGAAGTGGCTTAAGTACATTTGAACTTAAGTACGATTGATTCACCTTTCTTGTTACACTCTTGTCTTCAACATCCTGTGGGTTACTTATGATCAGAGACAAACTGGAATAGGCAGATAAATATTATGGTTCTAACAGCCAATGACAGCCTGCGAATTCTAAGGCAAACAGCTCAGCTCCTGCCTTCCCAAAGCCTATCCAGAAGGGAAAATCAAGACTCTTGATGGGACACTCGCCACTTGCTTGGATAAATGCAGCTCCCAACACTACTCAAGAAGCACAACACCATCTAAAAGCACCCAATTTGAACGGCATCCCATCCACCTGAAACATTTACTCTGCACCACCGGCACACAGTGACAATAGCATGTACCATATACAAAACTACAGTTCTCGCAAAGTTTGAGGCCTGCAACTTCTACCACTTAGAAGAACAAGGAAAGCAGTGCCACCACAAGCTCCCCATCAAGCCGTATTCTGAAAATATATTGCCGTTCTTTCACTGCGGCTGGGTTACATTCCTGGAATTTCCCCCTTAACAGCAGAGTGACTGCTGCAGAAAAGACAGCAGCTCACCACAACCTTCGTGTGTAATTAAGATGAGGCAATAAATCATGGTTTTACCAAAAACTCTCATCCCAAGAATCAATAAAATAAATTCAATGTAGTGATCAAGTCAGATCCATTTCTCAATTGGTAAATGGCTTGTCTGTAACAAAAACAAACAAGCCTACTGCACTAGGGCTTCAAATAAGCTCCAACAAGGTTTAGGGAACCTCATCAGTAATTGACTGACAACTGAAGTTACAAATTGATGACAATTACCAATAAAGTGCATTCTTTGAATTTTAGAATTATTGCACTAACCAGTACTGGTTACAAATGTCAGCTCTGCAATATCTTCTAAAGTCTGTGGTCCATAGCAGGCAGAAGATTATACATTTCCCAAACAGATGAGGCAGCACGTAGTGAAAAGTAACCAAAAATTCTGGGAATCATGCATAATCCCCAGCAGTACAATGAAAATTCTATCTATAATGAATCCAAGTGTACAAAAGGACCATTTTGAAAAAATTATAATCAAATGTAGGAAAAACAATCGCAACTTTTAGTCAAAATATTTATAATGAGCTCACACAGTATACTTAGGAGTCCTGTATGTCAACCATTTGATGAATGTTACCTGCTCTGAAGAGATTGGTTAATTTTCTCAAATTCTTTATCTATTTCTTTCCTAATTCCATTACGATCTTTTTCGATTAGAAAGGTAACGCCTTCCAGTCGCTGTGTAAAAATGAATATGGAACACAAAGTAGAGCAGTTGACTAGCCACAGGGAGAATACAAACACTAGCACAAACCAAGTAGGAGGGGGAGAGAACGAATCAGAAAAATCACTATTTAAATTCCAGTATCTCAAATTTTATTTTATGGAGTATGCATGAATATTATGCAAGCTATTAAAAGATTTTTAAAACCAGCCTGCTGTAAATGAAATAGCCACAGAAGAAATGAAGCTCTTAATTGTAACAGAAACAGGCATTTTCACAGAACCTGAAGATGTTTTGAAAACTATGGAGGCAGAAAACTACACCAGCCCAGAAAATAATTTTTCTTAAATTGTGTTTGCTGTGCAATGCAACACCATGACAAATAACTTCACTTTAAGTGACAACACTGATATTCTGCTTCCAGCCATTTTAATCAAAGTACAACTTCCAAACCTTCAGTGTCAGGGTGTCAAGTTGATTGCTACCTTACCTGCAACATTTCCAGCAAATGTCAGAGCAGCTCCATTTAATTCAGCACATAAATAAAATTAGCATTTTGTTTATACAACGTGCTAAAAGACTGCGCAAAATTAAAAACAAACTCATGCTCGCAAAACAGTTTGAAACAGACTGATAATTTTGCTTACTATATTTAAGTGACTACTACCTTGGTATCTTATAGCTCCTGAATTTTGCTGCAATCTTTAAGACATTCGATCTTTTAATCTTGTTTTCTATTGTTCCTTAAATCATCCTTTGCAGCATTTCTCATTATTCTGAATTAACTTAGTCAGATAGGAATGGAGCAGATTCTCCCCTTACAGTGTCACCTAGAAGAGTGCCTCAAAGCTTCCTTCCTTCAACTCAACGAAAGTACACCTTTCACACCGGATGAACCTATAATGAGGTCACCATTGCTGACATTACAGCAGCCTTCCCCAAAGTCAACCCACGGAAAGCAATTAATCCAGATGGGGGTACCCAAACAAGCATTCATATCCTGCACAGACTAACTGGCGGGTGTATTCACAGACATCTTCAGCCATTCTTTGCACCAATCTGTGGTTTCTATCCTCTTAAAGATGATCATTCCAGTACCAAAGAAAAACCTAGCAGCATGCCTGAATGACTATAGTCAGGGGCTCCACAACACCATTCTTATGAAGCTTATCTCCAAACTCAGTGGCTTGGGGTTCAGCTCTTCGCTCATCTGGATCCTAGAATTCTTAACCCACAGACCACAAATCAGTAAGAATAGGTAACACCACCACCTCCATGATCATCCTCAACACCCCACAAGGCAGTATCCTCAGCCCCTTACTAGATTTCTTACACACCTATGCCAGTGTGGCCAAAATCCCCTCCAATTCATTTTTCAAGTTTCCTCATGATGCCACTGTAGTGAATCGGATCTCAAGCGATGAGGAGATGGTGTATAGCGAACTGGTGCAACAACAGTAATTTCTTCCTTAATGTCAACAAAAGAGGTAGTCATTCACTTCAGGAAGAGTAGTGGGGGAAATGCCCTTGTCTACATCAATGGGGACAAAGTATAAATGGTCAAGAGCTTCAAGTTTTTACTGTTTACCCTGTCCTGTCCCTCTATGCAGTATTTATAGTTAAGAAAACCCATCAAGGCCTCACAAGACTAAGGAAATCTGGCATGACCACTACAATTCTCACCAACTTTTACAAGTGCATCATAGAGTGTGTTCTTCTTTCCAGTTGTATCACAGCTTGGTATAACTCTTGCTTTGTCCAAAACTACAATAAAATACAAAAGGGTCGTGAACGAAACCCAGTCCATCACTCAAACTTGTCTCCCACCTATTGGCACTGTCTACACTTCCCGCTGCCTTGGAAAAGCATGATGTAGAGATGCTGGAGTTGGACTGGGGTACACACAGTAAGAAGTCTGACAATACCAGGTTTAAATCCAACTGATTTATTTGATTTAATGTCAGCCTTGGAAAAGCAACCAGCCTAATCAACGATCCACGCAACCAGGACATACTGTCTTCCACCATCTGGAAAAAGCTACAAAAGTCTGAAGACATATAGCAGCCAACTGAAGGACAACTTCTTCCCTGTTGTCATCAGACTTCTGAATGGATCTCTCACATATTAAGTTGATCTTTCTCTATACCCTAGTATGACTGTAACAATACATTCTGCACTCCTTTCCTTCTCTCCCTATGTACACTATGTTTTGTCTATATAGCGCATAAACAATATTTTCCATGTCTTTCAATACATGTGACAAAATAAATCAAATATACATATATGCATAAACATAGGGATCAGTTTTCATAGTAGCAGGATACTCATGTATTCTACTCTTCCATTATACCCAGCTGTACCTGCCAACACACACAGTTCATTGTCTGTTTTCTTACTACTGCATTATAATCAGAGTTTTAGTCTTTCACACTCTGCAATTCACCTTCAAAACATCTCAAAATCTCATTATTAGTTACTGCACTGGGTTGTGAAAGATGCCATTTGAATGCAAATTATTCCTTAAACTAAAAGGCAATAGAGCTGGGTAGATGGAGTTTGAACAAGGTGAGTGGAATATTAAATATCAAGAGGGGAGAAAAATGGGAAGAAAATAAATAAAACAAGATTTTGGGGGGGGCGGGGGGATTAGAAAACAGAGCCTTCAAGGCAGAGGACTGGTACTTGCATAATGTACAATAAAAATTACAGATATTATATAAGATCAGATCTGAAGACTAATCACATTGCAGTTTGAATTTTTGAAGGTGTAATGGATCCATAGAAACGAAGGGAATAAAATTCTCGACTATCTGGTTAGGAAATCAATGTTTAACCACTTGCAGTACTATATTTTCTAGATGTGTACAATATTTGCATATTTCAAATTTAAAAATTGAAAAAAAAAGTACAGTATTGCTTCTATTCTTCCCTGAAGTAGGCACACCATTTACAGTTGTTTTTATAAAAGATAGCTTACCTGAAGTAAGTTATCAAACCTGGCCCGTTCGTACAACACTTTGTAAAAACCATTATCGCCCCTCTAAACAAGAGAAAGTAGAATTATATTGTTTTGGTACAGTCATTCTTCAATGGAATTTAAATTCACAACTTCCAGCTTGTGTTTTGATTTGGAGATCAAATGACATTCATAAAACAGTCACAAGCCAAATTATTGAAGCTCAATAAGAAATTAACAGATGAAAGTTTATACATTTGCTTATGCTGAATCATTCAACGTGGTGTTTTGGAATCTGCAGAAGGGTCAACAAAAGGTGGTACCAGAGGTCAACTTAATGCCCACAAAAGAAAGCAAGAGCCCTGTATGAGAAGAATACCTCATTGCATTCTTGACAATGCACAGGCTCCCACTAAGCCATCTGTGCCAAACTGGGGAAGCCTCTGCAGCATGGGAATCATATCTCACTGAGTTTCTTCATTATGCTGATGGTCAAAGGGAGAAAACTCTAACCAATAAAATCTTTATACTGTATGCTACAGGTTCCTAGCATCAGACTGAAGTAGCTGCAGTTTTGTTAGAAAGGGTGAATCATATCCAAATGTGATCTTACCTTCACTTGCCATTATAATTTAAATCCTGCAAGGATTCCAGATGTCAGGCAAGAACAGAAATCTTAGTTATACAGCTTTTCTTCCCCAATCACATAGATGCGTTTGGCTCAGTTACTATTTCTCTATCCTAAGAGTAAAGTTGTTCACTTAAATCTCACTGCACTACCAAGGTTGAGTTGCATCATGGATCTTTCAAGAAGTGTTAAACTGACAATATCTACCTCTTCAGACAAACAAACAATCCTAGGGAATTACATGGAAGTTCTGGTTAGTATTTATGGAACTTTACACAGGATAAGCTGGTTGTTACACTAGTACTATGCTGCAGCAACTTTAAAAAGTAGTCCACTGATTACGAAGCATATCCATCATGGTGAAAGATACTAAAAGATTCAAGTTTTCTCCTTTCCTTTCATCAAAATGCACACTGATCTTGCTTTTCTTCCATATTAGGATGTTATTAGAAGGACCAGGGTGGGCTATGGGGCCACATCAGTTAAGAATTCAGAGTCTGCACTGAAATCACATCTTGTGAAATCGACTCAAGAAAAAAAAACAAACCTTAAATCATTTACTTCTGCGGAAAGCATTAAATTACAGCGGCATATCACTCAAAGAAGTTTGTAATTTAAAGGACAATGCTTTGGAAAACAAATATATAACCACTCTTTGATTTAATAATTAGAAATGCATTTTACATTATGGCAACATAGTTCCTTCCAATTAGCCATAGCTGACACTCAGTTGAGCAACAGATGTTTTGTTGTTAAGAACAAACACATTAATCCACACACATTTGTGGGAAAAAAAATGCATTCCAAATTGTGTAGAATTTTGCTTAATGGAAGGCTTCATTGTTATATTTCACATTTTTAAGTGCAAGTGAGCACATAAAACCAATTTTAAACTAGGAATATAAATGAAACTAGTTATAAAGGAACTTCCCAATTGAGTAGATCCACTGCTGGCATAATGCAAGAAATCAAATTTCTGAATAACGTGGAAGCAGATCATGGCCTTTTTGAAAGCAGTCATGAAAAAGGTGCTTGATTCCAGATTGAGAGATTGAAACTGACAACAATTAAACTTGATCGACTGCTCAGTTTTAACAACTTGGACTACTGTAGGACTACACAAAACACTCAATTCTTTAGCAAATTAACTAGTTCCTAACTTTTGTTTTAGAAGAAATTAAAGTGCTTTAGTTCACTATTTTTATAGTTTGTATACATTTAGCACTTATGGCCTTTTTTCAGGAGGGTCAAAAAAATTGAAATCACCACTTGTTATTTGCTTTGCCTAAAGTTGTCACTCTGTAAACAGGGTACTACTTGCATTGCTGCTCCCGTGATTATCTGTTCACTTGGATTAACTCAGCATGTAGGACATGACTACCACACAACTAAAGCTAATACTGTCTACAAGGCATGTCAGAACTGCCTCATTTATTGGTACTGTTACGGATATCTTCCATCATAAATCACTAGACATTCATGTGGTCAAAAACCTGTCTACAAAAACCTATTATTTGATTAAAAATTACATACCTCTTTCAGCTCTAAATGATCCGCATGTCCCTTACGCATAGTTGATAATTCAGAGCAAACAATGCTGTTCTCACTTTCACCATTCAATGTCACCAATTTGGAGCTGTTCGACATACAACTGAAATACATGAGATCAAACATCATGCCAAACATCCATTCTATTTATGGAATGACATGTTACAAGTTCTTGGAATAGAATCAATTTGTTTCTCCTGCTTTCTCTAAAAGTAGTCTTGTTAATATTTCACAATCAATTGCAAAGCAGCTTCAAAATTACATCAAGATTTTCTTCCAGAAATAATCTGAAAAGTTGTATTGCTGTACAATTCAAATGTGGCACTTTACAATGTAACAGAAGATCAATTTTGTTAAACACAAAAGAAATTATGCTTGGAGGTGTCCCATTCCACATACAAATTGTCGTGTATCTGCAATTACAAACACTTTTACTGCCGATGCTGGAATCTGAAAGAAAATGTTTTTAAATCTCAAGAGGTCTGGTAAGATCTGTCAAAAGAGAACAGAGCTAATACTCAAATCTGGATGACCCTTTATCAGAACTGAAGACAACTGAAAATAGAATGAGATTTACTGTTTGTGGTGTGGTGAGGGAGGCTGAATTGAGGGCTAGCAATAAGTAGAGACAAGGAATATATTGACAAAAGATGTCATGGACAAAAAGACAGAGAATATAAAAGGTACTGATTATGGCTAAAAAAAATGCTGATAATGGAACATCAAGGGATCAGAATGCGCTGATGGCAGAACAGAGGTAAACTGTGTGTGGCAGAACAGAGGTAACAAACAGCCCTAGTAGGATGGCATTCAAGTAATAATTTGTCTTCCTATTATTGCTAAAGTGATCAATCTCACATTTATCCACATTATACTGCATCTGCAAGTTCAACACAGCCTACTGAAATCACAATGAAGCATCGCTGCAGCCTCCTCACATCTCATCCTCCCACTCAACTTTACCTCCAGATTTGAAGGTAATACAATGATTTGGACAAGGGAACTGTATTAATACATAATGTTAATAGTTAGGGTCTTAGCACAGATTCCTGCAGAATAACCCCACTAGTCTGACTGCCAAAAACAAAATGACCAATTTATGCCAACTCTTTGCTTCCTAGCCACTAACCAGCTTCCTATCCATTTCAAGACATCATTTGCAATCCTATGCATTTTTAACTTTACATTGAAGTCTGTTATGCGAGACCTTGACAAAAGCTTTCTGAAAGTCTAAATAAACCTCATCCAATACATTTCCTCAGTCAATTCTACTAATTACATCCTCAAAGAACACCAATAGATCCATCAAGCAGGATTACCCTTTTGCAAATCCATACTAACTTTGCCTGATTATACCACAGCTTTCCAAATGAAATCCTCAAATAATAGACCCTAACAACTTCCTCTCTACTGATCTATAGTTCCTGGTTTTCTCTCTACCTCCTTTTTTGAATAACAAGCTTATATTAGTTACTCTCAAATTTGCAGGAACTATTCCAGAGTCCAAAGAATTTTGGAAAATAACCACCAATGGATCAACTATTTCCAGGCCACCTCTTCAAGTAGAAGGAAGATCATCAGGATCTGGAGATTTATCCACTTTCAATCCCATCAATTCCTCCAAAATCATTTCTCTATTAATACTGGTTTCCTTCAGCTCCAAACTAAAACAGGTTTTTCTCAGCACTTTTGGTACAGGAAACACAAACTTAATTCCACGGCCACTTCTTTATTCCCTATTATGAATTCTCCTGTTTGACTATAAAAGGAATCTACGTTTGTTTTTGTCAATCTTTTTCTCTTTATATATCTATAGAAACTATTACAATTTCTCACCTAGCTTACTTCCATACTGTGTTCTTCCTTACATCAGCTCCCAGTTCTCAAGCCTATTTCTTTTTCTTGCCAATTTGTATGCTTTTTCCCTTGAATATGATACTAAGTCTAATTTCCCTTGCAAGCTACCATTTGGTCACAATTTCCTTACAACTTCGAGAGCTCACCTATATATCACCTGGGTTCAATTCGCAGCTTGGGTTACTGTGTGGAGTTTGCACATTCTCCTTGTGTTTGCATGAGTTTCCTCCCACAGTTCAAAGATATATGGATTAGGTTGATTGGCCAAGCTAAAAGCTAGTCGGTTTTTTATATACCTACCACTGCCTGTCCACACCTTTCCTTTCAGTAATATTTCCCAGTCCATCATGGCCAATTCATGCCTCATACCATCATAGTTACCAAAGAGATTCAGGATCCTGGTCTCAGAACCCATCACTACCCATCTTGACAAAGAATTCTACTATATTATGGCCACTCATCCTCAAGGGTCCTCAACTAGATTGCCAACTAATCCTCTCTCAATGCACAACACCAAGTACAATGTAGCCTGTTCCCTTGTTGGTTTCTCAACCCATTCCTCCAGAAAACCATCCCACATGCACTCCAGAAATTCCATCTCTATTGTACTGTGACTAATTTGACTTTCCCAATCTATAGGCAGATTGGTAGACTTCCACAGTCAGAGATTTTGTTTCAAATTGCAGGGGCTATTTTATTTATTTGACTTGTCACACGTATTATACGGTGAAGTAGTGTTTCTTGCATGCTATAGACAATTCATAGAGAAGGAAAGGGTACAGAATGTACTGTTATAGTCACAGCTAAAGTGTAGAGAAAGATCAACTTCATCTGGTGTCCATTCAAAAATGCAATGGCAGTCAGAAAGCAACTGTTCTTGAATGGGTTGGTATGTGAGCTCAGACTTTGGTATTTTTATCCTGACAAAAGATGGTGGTGGAAAAAGTGTATGTCTGGGGTACATGGGGTCCTTATTGTGCTGGTTGCTTTTCCAAAGCTGCAGACATGTAGAGTGTCAATGGATGGTAAGTTGGTTTGAGTGACGGACTGGTCCTTATTAATGACTCTTAGTAGTTTATTGCGGTCTTAGAGCAGGAGCCATACCAAGTTGTGATACAACCATGGCACGGTAACACAGTAGTTAGCACCGCTGCTTCACAGCTCCAGTGACCAGAGTTCGATTCCCAGCTTGGGTCACTGTCTGCATGGAGTTTGCATATTCTCGTGTTTGCATGGGTTCCCTCCGAGTGCTCCCGTTTCCTCCCACAGACCAAAGATATGCAGGTTCGATTGATTGGCCAAGCTAAAAATTGCCCCTTAGTGTCCTGAGCTATGTAATTTAGAGGGATTAGTGGGTAAAATAGCAGGGATATGGGGGATAGGTCCTGGGTGGGATTGTGGTCAGTGCAGATTCGATGTGCCAATGGCCTCTATACTGTACAGTTTCCATGGCATCTATGACAACTAGAAAGCTTTCTATGGTGCATCTGTAAAAGTTGGTGAGTCACGGTGAACATGCCAAATTTCCTTAGTCTTCTGAGAAAGTAGAGGCTTTGGTGGGTTTTCTTAACTATGGTGTCAGCACAGAGGGGGGCTAGGACACACTGTTGGTGATCTGGACACCTAAAAAACTTGAAGCTCTTGATCATTTCTACTTCATCCCTATTGATATAGACAAGGGCATATCCTCCTTTACATTTCCTGAAGTCAATGACTATCTCCTTCATTTTGTTGACATTGAGGAGCAGATTATTGCTGTTTCATCAGTTCACCAGATTCTCTCATTCCTCTATTCTGTCTTGTCATTGTTTGAGTTCTGACCCACTACTGTGGTGTCATCACCAAACAAAAAAAAGAGTTGGAGAGGCATATGGCCATACAGTCACAGGTGTATAAGGAGTAAAGGGGGCTGGAACACACTCTTGTGGGGCACTGGTGTTGAGAATGATCGTGGAGGTCATCCTCCACGTTTTTGCTGATCCTTACTGATTGTGGTCTGTGGGTTAGGAAATTCACAGACAGGAGTCAAGCCCTAAGTTGATGAGCTTCGCAGGAATAAAAAAAAAAGTGTTGAGGGTTGCGCTGCAATCAATTAATAGGACTCCGACATAGATGTCTTTATTATCTACATGTTCCAGGATTGAAGCAGCTCCAGGGAGATGGCATCTGCTATAGACCCAGGCAAGCAGGGAGATTAGAGCTGACTTATGCCATGAATAATTTTTTAAAGCACTTCATAACGATGGATGTCAGAGCCACTGGATGATTGTCAGTAAGACATGCTCTGTCACCAGATGATGTTCGTCTTTTTGAAGAAGATAGGGACCTCAGATTGTTGCAAAAAGATGTAGAAAATTGTGAGAATATCCCCTACCGGTAGGTTTACACAGGACGAGGGCTTGTCCGGGTACCCCATTTTGACCAGTCACTTTCAAAACTGACCTTTGAAAAGCTTGACAAGTACAATGGTGACCCAGTTCATCTGAGGCTCACGCTGACCTCTTGCTCAAAACAAGCATACAATGCACTGAGCTCATCAGGGAAGGGTGCACTGGTGTCAGCAATTTATGCTTGTTATGTCTTGCAGATCTTGCCATATCGGTAGGACTCCATGGTGGCTAGCCTGCGACTCTAGCTAACTTTCTTGTATAAAGAAATAGGAGACAAAATACATCTCTTTAACCCTCTCTCCACTCACATTGCCTTGATTATCTGTAAAGACCCACATTCCAACCATCAGTTTGTAAACTGAGTGTGTCTCTTTATCTATCCTGTTTATGAATAAACTCCCACTTACCTAGCGAAGGAGCAGCAGTCCAAAAAACTAGTGACTTTTGCTACCAAATAAACCTGTTGGACTTTAACCTGGTGTCGTGACACTTCTTGCTGTGTTTACCCCAGTCTAAATGCCAACATCTCCACATCATGACTACCATCAACACTGCAAAACTGCCAACTTCAAGTGGAGAAGATCTCCAAGAAGACTGCACATATTGACATAGACATCAAGCTTCTACACAGATGCACAAAAGCAAACAAGATACTGAAAAGACTACAGATCACAACCCACTCAGGTCAACTATAACACAGACTGCACTGAGAGACTTTGCCAATGCACCTCTCTCACACTCAACAGCAAACATGCATCCTAGAAGTTCAAGTCCATATTTTCAACTTGCGCTCAGGAAGCAGACTAGCTGCGAAACTCTGCCAAGCAGATGAGACAAAAGGAACTATGCCACCTACGTGCACGCCAAGAACAGGAAACTTGAGAAACTTAGCATCACGACCAGCAGCAATCAAGTCTCCCCTGGTACCACAGTAGAAAACAGTACCACTGCAGGGAAGTCTATTGTCAACTTGGACTACACACCTCAACCAGATAAAACTAAAGTTCCCAGCCAAGAGTGCAATTTCTGACCCACCTCTAAAATAGACTCACTAAAATAGGAATTCATCTGATGAGTGAGGCTGCCAGAGAGTTCTTCTACAAACTCTAAAGAGGCCAACAGCAAACTCAGTGAGATAGTCAATGAACTAAAACAGCCAGAGAGGCAGTGCAGCAACCAAAGAGGAGTCGAATTGGATTCCTCTGGAAGGCTGCTGCTCTCAACTTGACATGCATGCCCAAACTGTCAGGAGGTGCGTCAACACCAGATTCATCAGTCGCACTCAAGACAGCCCCAAACATCACCCAAGGACAACGCAACATCACCTGCACTCTGAAGACCAACTACAACATTGTCATCAAACCAGGAGACAAAAAAGGGCTATCATAATACTGAACAGAACAGATTACTGCAAAGAAGTGTACCAACAACTAAACAAGGAACACTACAGACAGTTAACCGCAGGTCCGACCAAAGAACACATCTGTCAACTCAGACTGATTAAGATCCTTGATCCAGACCTTCAGAGCTCTCATTTCACGTACTCCCTGCATTGGAGATCTCTACTGCCTCCTGAAGATACAAGGTCAACACACTTGCCCAATACGATGGGATGGCCAATGAGACCCCGAGCGAGAACCTCTCCAGCTACGTCGAGGGCATCCTAAAACCCATTGTACAAAGAACCCCCAGTTTTTGTCATGACACTACGGACTTCTTAGAGAAGCTCAGCACACATGGAGCAGTTGAACCAGGAGTACTCCTCATCACAATGGATGTCTCAGCACTCCACACCAACATCACCCACAATGATAGCATTGCTGAACTGCCTCAGTACTCAACACTAATAAACTACCAGTCTCCGGATGCAATTTTACAACTTATCTGCTTCATCCTGGACTACAATGTCTTCGCCTTCAACAACCAATTCTTCATCCAGACTCAAGGAACATCCAAATTCACACCTCAATATGCCAAAAACTTCATGCACAGGTTCAAACAAGACCTCTTCACCAAAGAGGACCTTCAACTGATGCTATACACTGGATACACTGATGACATTTTCTTCTTTTGGACTCAATTGTTTCAGTGATTGTTCACCATATGATGACATCAACAAGTTCCATTCCACCAGACTCATCACGAACTGCTCTTGGAATTGGCTGCATTCTTGAACACGCATCTCCATCAAGGACAGTCACCTCTGCACTTCACTATAATGCAAGCCCACGGATAACCTCATGGTGCTCCATTTCTCCAGTTTCCACCCTAAACACAGACAAGCCTCATAGGACACAGGATGAGGATGATTGCCAGACGCTGAAAGATCCTGACCTTATGAGGGCATATGATGCTTGACTCAAAATCGGCAGTTCTGATGCGCTGTTTCGAAAAACCACACCGACCTCCTCAGAAGACAAACACGAGACATGACGGACAGAGTACCCTTTGTTGTCCAATACTTCTCCAGAACGAAGAAGCTACGATGTCATTGATGAAGCCGAACACCTCATCAAGGCCATCCCCACACACCCACTTTTTGTCTTTGACCAACCGCACAACTTCAAACAGACCATTGTGTGCAGCAAACTATCCAATCTTCAGGAGAACAGTGACTGCAACAGTACACAACCCTGCCACAGCAACCTTTACAAAATGTGCCAGATCATCAACAGGATGCCATCACCTCATGTGAACACCATTCACCAGGTATACGGTACACACTCTTGCAACTTGGCCAACATTGTCTACCTGAGACACTGCAGGAAAGGATATCCCAAGGCATGGTACATTGGGGAGACAATGCAGATGTTACAACAACAGATGAATAAATATTACTCAACAAATCACCAGGCAAGACAGTTCTCTTCCTATTGGGGAACACTTTAGTGGTCACGAGCATTCAGCCTCCGATCTTCAGGTAAGCATTCTTCATGACATATGACAATGCACAATCACTGAGCAGAGACTGATAGCCAAGTTCCGCACACGAGGACGGCCTCAACCAGGATCTTGATTCATGTCACACTATGTGTAACCCCCATGACTTCCCTGGGCTTGCAAAATCTCACTAATTGTCCCAGTTGGAGACACTACACATCCCTAACCTGTGCTTAACCCCCTCTCCACTCTCACCGCCTGTATCTTTAAGACTTGATTACCTGTAAGGACTCGTAATCCAACCATTATTTTGTATATTGGAGTTTGTGTCTTTATATACCCTGTTTAACGAATACAGCTCTCATTTACCTGACGAAGAAGAGCACTCCAAAAGCTAGTGGCTTTTGCTACCAAATAAACCTGCTGGACCTTAACCTGGTATTGTGAACTTCTTACTGTCTTTACTCTAGTTTAATGGCAGCATCTCCACATCATTTCTTGTGTTATTCAGGATAGCCAGCCATGAATGCCCCAGACCTACGTTTCAGCAAGCAATGGATATCTCTATTCATCCATGGTTTCCAGTTGGGGAAACAAACAGATTTGCTTCATTGACCCACAACCTCCTACACACTGATGAAGTTACTATAGTGGCATACTCCTTTGTACTGATTGCAGAATTTTTAAACAGTGACCAGTCTACTGAGTCTAAGCAGGCCTACAGAACATCTGATTCCTCCAACCAACAATGCACACAGTCTGGTGAAGGAGTGAGACACGTCTCTGTGAAACAGAGCACACAGCAATCCCTCAGTTCTCTTTGAAAAGTTAGTCTGGCTTTAAGCTCATCTAGCTGGTTTTCTGGAGATTGGACATTTGCAAGGGTACTACTTCTATTACTGTGTCATATCTTCAGTATGTAAAAACTTCCAGGCGCTTACCCTCATAGCACACACAGAACAGACACAGGGCCAACTTATACAAAGCTATTTGAACATTCCAGGTGGAAACCTGAATATACTTGTCCATCCAAGCAATTCCATTCAGGGCAGTCATTATGTTTTATTGTTTTTAACCGGAGAAGGTAATCAGCTTTCAGATGTTTTTAAGCAGTACTTTGTCTGGAAACAGCCTGGGGCTCCATTATATCATTAAGAATCACCCTGCAGCCATCCCCATTAGCAGCTAATTACATTTTAGCCATCTTTGGTGTTGTGTCCCTTTATACTTTGGTCAGAGTTATATTTAATAATTTCATGGTCTTTTTTCTCCATCACCACGACACAGTTCACTCTGTTTTAGTTCTCCGGTGAAGGTACAAGTAGATACCACTCTGTCACAATTTCCCAGTGCCGTGACAGTAGTCACCATCTGGAGATCCATTTTTAAATATACCCAAAGCCAAGAGACTGATGGCCACCATTAATATGGTTCCTTTAAGTTGTGCTCTGATCTTGGTGTGCAAACACAAAGGGTTGGAAATGGGAGAGAAAGCACATTATTGCAGCAGGTGACCCAACTATTGCTAACTCTGCCCTACTACAATTATGCCAGCCACAGGGATGGGGTGTGGGTCAGGAAACCTTAAAATGTACTATAAATTCCCATTCAAGGCCAGAGTGGGGGCAAGAGACCACTGCCAACATCACCCACAAGGTGTCACCCACCAATGATGTGTAGTGAAATACTAGTAGTGATCATTGCTCTCTCAGAGCTAATCAAATTGGTCAGCTTTCAGGACTTGCTGTTCCTGAGGGGCATGATGTGCCACCTGCAGCTCACCGCCCACCCCTTCTGAAAAAGTTTCTCGTGGAGAAAAACTAAGTAGCAAGAGATTAGAGGGAGGTCACCAGATTACAGTCAGAACATGACCAATTTCAATAGTAGCAGCATAGGAGCAGACTACTAATTCTGTCTTGACCACAGGAAAATAAATGAAAAGGAAAACTTGACAATATAACCCCATGAATAACATTACAGTTACATTTCTAACAATTTATTATGGTAGCTGAAAAGATTCTGGACAGGGTTCTCTAGTCTCATCCTAGTTGGATTTGTTGCAAACAAGAAAGGAAAATTTATTATTTCATTAACTTTCAGCAGCACTTGAAAGCCCCAACTGTGAATAAGGATGGAACAGTTTAGCCATTGGTTTTAAGCAGTTCTAAAACAATAAAAAAAGTTTTGAATTTTTACTTTAAATTCTCTTTCATATGGATTGTGCAATAGGCATTATTTGGTTTATTTTCTTTCAAGGTAACTATTTTTTACTAGCATTAGACACATCAGAAGAAAATTTCTACACCTCAAGTATTGCATAACCACTTTTAAAAGAAAAGTCTGCACTCAAAATATCACCTAAGGAATGTGGGCACTCACCCAGGACCGTTCGTATGTCTCTCAGAACCAGCATCACTGGCTTTGTTTGTACTTTGAGCAGGCCTCAACTTGATTTGCAAGATATCAGTTTCTGCTTCACACCATAATTCAGCATCTTTATTTTTCTCTTTACAGTGCTGTTTTCTTGTCCATTTTTTATTCTCCAAGGTGTAATGTTTCTCTCGTTGGGAGGCCAGCTTTCCAAAGTCTTTTCCATGTTGCATATTAGTCTGATAGTTATCTTTGCAAGCTTCTGCTTCCCCCATCTCAAAACTGAAGGAAAAAAATCTCAATGTGAAATTACATAAAGAATAGTACTGAAGGGGGAGGACCGATAGAAGCACAAAGAAACAATACAAACTGACATTGTTGAGGCGACTGGATAAGTTGAAAATGATAAATGCGGACCAAGAGCTGTGTTCAGGGAGGCAATGGCCTAATGATATTAAATCGCTAGACTATTAATCCAGAAAGTCAGCCAATGATCTGGGGGACCTGTGTTCAAACCCTATCATGTCAACTGGTGGAATTTGAATTCAATAATAAAATCTGGAGTTAAGATCTAATGATGACCATGAAACCTTTTGTCGAAAAAACCTATCTGGTTCAATTTTAGCCTCAGATCAGTGCGTGTGGAGTTTGCACATTCTTCCCTGATGCTTGGGTCCACCTCCTACAGTGCAAAGACATGCAGATTAGGGTGATAGATCAATTTAACATGGCCAGTGGGGTAAATATGCAGGGTTACGTAAATAGGGCCTGGATGGGATTGTGGTTGGTGCAGATTTGATGAGCTGAATGGCCTTCTTCTGCACTGTAGGGATTCTATGAAACTGTACTCAACATTGTCCCTTTTTTTTAATAACTGACAATCTGCACCCTTCCAGGTTTGCGCTTCAAGTTCCAATCAAAAATCATCCAAACATCACATACTTTTCTGTGTACATTATAAACATCCATTATTCAGACCACAATTTATCATCCTAAATCTAGTGCATTCCGAGAGTACAGAAATCATAAAATGAATTTTGCTAGCAAATCGTTAAAAGCACATGTACTGAAACTTCAATACACTTAGTTCTCCATAGGAACCATTTGCTGGGCATAGAACATAGAACATTACAGCACAGAACAGGCCCTTCGGCTTTCGATGTTGCGCCAACCAATATAAACAGCAATGCCCCTCCAAACTAAACCATTCCCTTCTCTTCCATATATTTATCAACTAACCTCTTAAACGCCACCAAACTTGGCGCATCTACAACTGCTGCAGGCAGGGCATTCCACTCCCGAACCACCCTTTGGGTAAAGAACCTGCCTCTGATATCCGTCCTATAACTATCACCCCTTAATTTAAAGCTGTGTCCCCTCGTGCTAGCTTTTTTCCATCCTAGGAAAAAGGCTATCACTGTCCACCCTATCTAAACCTCTAATCATCTTATATGTTTCGATCAGGTCCCCTCTTAGCCTCCTCCTTTCTAACGAAAACAACCTCAAATCCTTCAGCCTCTCCTCATAAGACCTGCCCTCCATACCAGGCAACATCCTGGTAAACCTCCTCTGTACCCTCTCCAATGCCTCCACATCTTTCTTATAATGTGGGGACCAGAACTGCACACAATACTCCAAGTGCGGCCCACTAGAGTTTTGTACAGTTGCAACATGACGTTGCGGCTCCGAAATTCAATCCCTCTACCAATAAAAGCCAAGACTCCATATGCCTTCCTAACCACCTTCTCGACCTGACTGCCTACTTTCAGGGATCTATGCACATACACACCAAGATCCCTCTGTTCATCTAGACTACTAAGAATCCTACCATGTGCCCTATACTCTACACATTTATTATTTCTGCCATAGTGCATTACCTCACACTTTTCCACATTAACCTCCATTTGCCACTTCTCGGCCCAGCTCTGCAACTTGTCCAAGTCCCTCTGCAAACTATAACACCCCTCTTCACTATCTACCACTCCACCGACTTTAGTGTCATCTGCAAATTTACTAATCCTTCCTTCAATACCCTCATCCAGATCATTTATAAAAATTACAAACAGCAGGGGCCCCAAAACAGATCCCTGAGGTACACCCCTTGTCACCGAACTCCACGATGAATATCTCCCATCAACCACCACCCTCTGTCTTCTATCTGCTAGCCAATTCCTAACCCATTAGCTAAATCACCCTCTATCCCATACATCTGCATTTTCTGCAGAAGTCTTCCATGGGCCACCTTATCAAACGCCTTACTAAAGTCCATATATACCACATCAACCGCCTTACCCCCATCCACCTCTTTAGTCACTTTTTCAAAAAACTCCATGAGGTTAGTAAGGCACGACCTACCCTTCACAAAACCATGCTGACTATCTCCAATCAATTCATTACTCTCTAAATAACTATAAATCCTATCCCTAATTATTCTCTCCAATACTTTGCACACCACAGAAGTAAGACTCACTGGCCTATAATTCCCTGGAAGGTCTCTCTTCCCCTTCTTGAACAACAGGACCACATTCGCTATCCTCCAGTCCTCTGGAACCACACCCGTAACCAACGACGACCTGAAGATCAGAGCCAGAGGCTCTGCAATCTCCTCTCTTGCCTCCCAGAGAATCCTAGGGTAATCCCGTCCGGCCCAGGGGACTTATCCAACTTCAAACCCTCGAGAATATCTAGCACATCCTCCCTATCTACTTCTATACTTTCCAGTTTGCTACCCTGTACCTCAGTGTTCTCCATAACTACATTTACATCACCCTGCGTGAATACCGAAGAGAAATATTTATTCAGTACCTCTCCAATCTCCTCAGGCTCCACGCCCAACTTCCCACTGCTGTCTATGACTGGCCCTAATCTTGCCCTAACCAATCTTCTATTCTTAACATATCTAAAGATATGTTAAGAATACATTACATCAAATACATTAAATCAAATCACAAAACCACTCCCATGCTGAATTCTTCTCCCCATACAGAACTGCCTATACTACAAGCTAAAGCATTAGTTTCCAAAATGTTCTTATTGAGTCAAGCAAATCATAAATCATAAATTTTACCTTTCAGAAGTTATTGCTTTCTGGCTCCAGTAAATCTGCAGAGGAGAAAATATGAAAGCAATTTAAATGCAATGAATGAATTATTGCACAAAACTTGCTTTGCTAAAAATTATAACAGCTTATTTCAACACTTCAGAAATTTCCATTTAAGTCAATATTATCTAAATATCAGAAATATTGTAGTGTCTTTATAAGCCTTTCTCCCTCCTGCCCACTTGTGTGCTTTTGGCAGGATTTGTCTGCAAGAATGTATTGCAAGTCCAGACCTGTTCACTTGTATTCATGTTTTCCTTTATTTACTACTGTATAACTAAACAACGGAGTTTTACACAACAAAGACTTGTCATTGTCACATGTATTAATATAGTGAAAAGTATTGTTTCTTGTGCGCTGTACGGACAAAGCATATCATTCATAGAAGGAAACAAGAATGCACTGTTAGTCATAAGTAGGGTGTAGAAAAGAATCAGCTTAATTCAAGGCAAATCCATTCAAAAGTCTGACAGCAGCAGGGAAGCAGCTGTTCTTGAGTCAGTTGGTATGTGACCTCAGATTTTTGTATCTTTTTCCCAAAAGATGGAAGAGAGAAAGTCCAGGGTGCATGCAGTTCTTAATTGTACTGGTTACTTTGCCAAGGCAGCCGGAAGTGTAGACAGAATCAATGGGTGGGAGGCTGGTTTGCATGACAGACTGGGCTACATTCATGATCTTTTGTAGTTCCTTGCAGTCTTGGGCTGAGTTCAAGTTGGTCCAAGTTGTGATACAACCAGAAATAAATGCTTTCTATGGTGCGTTGTAAAAGTTGGAGACAGTTGTAGCCAACATGCCAAATTTCCTTAGTTTGAGAAAGTAGAGGCGTTGATGGGCTATAACGTCAGCATGGAGGGACCAGGACAGGTTGCTGGTGATCTGGATACCTAAAATCTTGAAGTTCGCAACCTTTTCTATTTCGTCCCCATTGATGTAGACAAGGGCATGTTTTCCTTTACGTTTCCTGAAGTCAATGACAACCTCCTTCGAGATTGTTGTTGTTGCACTAGTTTCTCTATTATTTCATTCCTGTACTCCGTCTTGTCATTGTTTGAGATCAACCCATTATGGTAATATCATCAGCAAACTTGAAAATCGAATTGGAGGGGAACTTGACCACACGGTCAGTGGTGCACAAGGGATATAGTGGGGGGCTGAGAACACAGCCTTGTGGGGCACTGGTGTTGAGGATGATCATGGAGGAGGCTGGTTTGCATGGCAGACTGGTGTTGCTGCTTACCCTTATTGTGGTCTGAGAGTTAGGAAGTTCAGGATCCAGCAGCAGGAGGTGTTGAGGCCCAGACATTGGAGTCTGGACCTGTACTGAAGTACAGGTTCATCCAGGGCTCCCAGGATGGAGGGCATGTTCTTGCTGACCTCTTGTTCAAAACAGGCGTAGAATGCATTGAACTCATCAGGAAGGGGTGCGTTGGAGCTGACAATTTTACATGCCTTCATCTTGCAGCCTGTTATGTCTTGCAGGCCTTGTCACAGTCGGCAGGGCTCCGTGTAGTTAACTTGATCCAGTACTGTCTTTTGGCATCTTTGATGGATCTCCTTAGATTGTATCTGGCTTTCTTGTATAGGTCAGCGTGCCACAGATGTGGACTTCAAGCAGTGGATATCCCTGTTCATCAATGGTTATCCATCTTGTAACAGAGCATTTGAATACCTTATTGATCCAGTGAAGCAACGGTTGATTCTCCTGAATTTGTGGGGCAAGTTGATGAGGAATCTGGCCATGTCCTTGCTAGAGGAAGATTCAAAAGTTGTACATGACCATCAACACGTAAAGGGTTGTTCAAGTACAATGATTTGGTTTTTGGTACATCATCCAGTCAATAAATTTTCAATGGACAATCTGTTGTTACAAGGCATTCCTCACGTTCCAGCATATTTAATGACATTCTAATTACAGAAAAATGGAGGAGCACCTCAACAACCTGATTCGAGTTTTAAAGAGTTTCAGAGGTAAGACTGCGTCTGAAACAGAACAAATGCATTTTCCAGGAACAAGCAGAGAGCATCTAGGCCAATGAGTCATTGCACAAGATTCTTCTCCTGTCAAAGGGAAAGTTCAAGCAATTAAGGAAGCTCTAGGTCCCAGGAATGTGGCAAGCGTAAGTCATTTTCGGGTTTAAAATAAGCTATTATGGAAAAGTTTTTGCAAGATATTTGGTGTTAGCTCCATTGTACTGTCTTCTCCACAAAGAAAGCAAATGCAAAGGGAATCTGCCAATAGGTGGTTTTCAAAAATGTGAAAGTTCTGCAGCTCATCTGCTAGCCAATTTTTGATCCAGACAGGGAGCTTATTCTGTCATGCGATGCCTCACTCTGACAAATGGGGAGCAGTAGTCTCTCATGTGATGGAGGGTGGGTTCTAAAAACCCATTGGTTTTGAATTTAGGATACTGGCAAATGCCAAAAAGCTGATATTCATAGTTGGACAAGGAATTTCTAGTCATCATTTTTGCAGTGACAAAAACTCCATCAGTACACCTCTATGTTGGTTCATTACCATATGTCCTGACCACAAGTGACAATGAGCCTTTTCAACAAATCAAAGTGTATTTCTCTTGTGGTCTCAGCAAGAATACAGTGCTAGACACTTATATGGTCAGCGGATCAGTACAACAGAGTACAGAGCAGGGAAGGACAAAGCTAACGGAGATGTGCCAAATTGTCTCCCTTCACCAATTCTGCCAATCCATATAGTATGCATTCTTGAGGCAATTTTCTTACGAGAACCTTGCCCAAACTCCATTGAGTGCTATGCAAATTAAACAGTGAATGGACAGAGATCCAATTCTGTTGCAAGTTAAAAGGATTTCTGCTGCAAAGATGGCCAACTGTCACTGAAAATGGTGCACTGAAGCCTTATGACAAACTCAAAGACAAGTTGAGGGTGCAGAATAGTTGCATACTTAGGAATCAATAGTCATCCTATTTCTTGGTTGTTCGTAAGTCATGGATGAAATTCATAAGGCTCAGCCAGGTGCCTCCTGGACTAAGAGTCTAGCCAGGCTACGTGTTTGATGGCCTAATAGAGATCTACATTTGTTGTCTAATATAGATCTGGATTTGGAAAATAAGTTATGACTCTGGACTTGGCGAACAGGGGGAAGTCTTGTTCTACCCCTCAGATTGCATAACCAGCACCACTTCATCCTTGGGAGCAGCCTGATTAGTCATGGTTTAGACTACATGCACACTTTGTGGGAATTTTCATGAATCTCATGTTTTGGTCATCATAGGTGTTCTCTCGAAATGGTAGAAAACACAAATCATAAGCAATATTATGAATCCTGTGACAATAAAGAATCTACAAAAATTTTCACAATTCACTAATTACTAGATTTGTTTGGTTCAGATAAGTGCATTACATAAATTGTTTCAGGAATTCATGCAAAACAATGGTATACACAATGCACATACTTTGCTGTTGTTTCACCCAGCTTCAAATGGTTTCGCGGAGAGAGCTGTTCAAATTTTGAAGGAGGGATCGAAGAGAATGGCAGGTATACTTTAAAAACAGAAGCTCATCCAGTATCGTATCAAACCACGATCAACAGTTACGCAGGAGAGAACCCTGTAGTGAGGTAGAAAGCCAAAATCTCATCTAGATCTGCTTCACCCAGATCTCAGAGCGAAAGTGGGCAGGAAACAAGAGAACCAAAAAGAATGGACAAAATTTGCACTCCAAAAGAGAGGCAATTCAAACTGATGATCCAGGTCTACAATAGAAAATTTGGAGTAACCGGAAGTGGTTACAAGGACTACTAACTCTGAACCAAAGTGATCCAGCATCTTGAGTCATAAGATTGCAGTTGTGCACAGACACCTAAATAATGTTCACTTGTGGTATAATCCCGAGTTGGAGAAAGCTTTCAGAGTCAATAACTTTTACTGATAAAATGGCAGAAGGTAACATTGCTGTGGATATCCAAGAAATGGTTTCTGTTTCCAGTTCACTCAGCTGTGGCAGAAGAGTAGGAATGTACAGGTTCTCAATCTACCTTCTCATCTATGATTTCATATCCAAAGTTAGAGATTCACCTATTGCATAGGTTGCAACTCAACCACAAAGTTCCTAAAAGAGTTTTGTGTAATTCAAAGAATAAAGAAAATTACAGCACAGGAACAGGCCCTTTGAGCCTGCACCAACCATTCTGCCCAACTCAACTAAAACCTCTCACCCTTCCAGGGACCATATCCCTCTATTTCCATCCTATTCATGTACTTATCAAGATGCTTCTTACAAGTCACTATTATATCTGCTTCCACTAGTTCCCCCAGTAACACGTTTTCCAGGCACCCACTACTATATAAAAGAAACTTGCCTCGTACATCTCCTTTAAACCTCTCACCTTAAACTTATGCCCCTTAGTAATTGGCTCTTTCACTCTGGAAAAGGCTTCAGACTATCTATTCTATTCATGTCTCTCAATCTTGTAGGCTTCTATCAGGTCTCCCTTCAATCTCCATTGCTCCAGTGAGCAAACCAACTTTTTCCAATCTCTCCTCATAGCTAATGCCCTCCATACCAGGCAACGCTCTGATAAATCTTTGCTGTAAGACATTACTTTTGTTGTATTTCTGTTCTGATGGAGGATTGAAATTTGAGGGGCTGGGGGTGGTGCGTGCTTAGAAAATGGAGAGAGAAAAAGGGAAGTGTCAGAACACACTCTCCCTTCTGATCATGCATAGGGTTTGGGTGGGGCTTCAATCTGCATGAGTGTGCAGCAAATCCAGATCTGTTCATTACTGTTCCTGTTTGCAATTATTTACTACTGCTTTGTACAACTTTGTTATACAAAGATTATCCTTCTTTTAACAATGCATTGATTACCTTATTTGTGGACTCAAGTTATCACCAGATGTTAACTGCTTTATATTTTAATGACTGGCATTTTGTTTTAAAAAGTGTATAAAATTGCAAATTTAGAATTTTTTTAGTTACATAAAGAAACAGTTGTGTTTGTGCTGCAACAGTAGGGAGAGCACTACTTGCATGTGTAGACGTATTACAGCAGGATTGTCCAATATACCAATGATGGGCCATATTCCAGCTAGTCAAAAGATTTTCACCCAGCCTACCAATCAAACTAGACAAGTGGCAGTGACAGATTTAGAATTGCTCCTCCAATTGCAGATTGTTTTTGGAGCAGTGAGAATGCCACAGATGATCTGCTAATATTAAAAGACTATATATTTTTTGAAAATACACCATGATATACACTTACCTTAAAGTTTGAACTGTCCAATTCCAAATTCTGATTTGTGTGCTTGCATTCCTGACATAGCCTTCTTTCTACAATTTAAAATTTTTTTTTAAAGCAACACTGATAGTAAACAATTATTATACAGAAAAATAATGTTCTTTAGCACTAAAATCAAGCTCTTTCACAGTATGACTTCAAATTCTAAAAATTAAAAATTATTGAAAAATTGTAGTTGTGGAACATGATGAAACTGAATGCAATTAACCTGGTTAATAATGTATAAGCACCAGTAACACATCACACAATCTAATGAATTTAGCTGAGTTTAATCCAGTAATGTATTTCAGGGAAGGGAGCTTGTCACTCTTCAAGTCTGGTTTGCATGAACTTCCAGTGCCATATTCATGGATGTACACTTAAGTGTACTTAGGTAGCATTGGGCAACAAATATTGTGCACTAGCGTCACCCAGTTAGAAATACGTAGGATTTCTTGTCAGTTCCTGGTCAAGTGCTCATTCAAAGGCACTTAGTTCTCCATCAAGGGATCCGATATATCCCTTGTTCTTGTGGCCCATACCCTCTCCAACAACCTGTGTGTCATGCACATGCTGCTTGGGAATTTTTTTTAAAAGCAACATGGATAGCAAAGATAACACAACATTTCATCTCTAAAAAGCTTCTCCAACAGCTACAAGGCTCCTCAACTAGCTGTTGATCTTAATACTAATCTGCTGATCATAAACCATATTCAGGCCCAAGTAGTAATGTAAAAGCTCATACAAGAAGTATTCAAAAATCAGTACAGCAATTCTAAATTGATCATCCATGATCAAATAATTTAATAATATTTGATAACTGTCTTGTCAGAACTTGCATTCATTCCCCCAGGAGTTATCATACTGCAACAAATGACTGACTTTCAAAAACACTTCAAATACTAAAAGACTCTGGAGAGGAAATGGAGGACAAATGTCTCAGATTATGGGATGTAATAGCATAGGTGACAGTGAGAGCTGGAAGAGAAGGAAAGATGGGCCATTAAAAAAGGAGAAAGGAGAAGGCCAACAGTCAGAATAAGAGCCCTTCAGGGGATCTCATTAAAGCATTCAAAATTCTTGTAAGGCTCTAGAGGGTAGATGCAGGAATAATGGTTTTTCCTGGCTGTAGTGCTTTGAACCAGGAGGACACAAGTCTCAAAATAAGAAATAAGACAGATCAGGAGTATTTCTTTTTCACTCAAGGTGGTGTTGAATTTTTGAAATACTTTACTCCAGAGGGTTGTTGAACACTCAGTAACAGGAGTATATTCAAAAAGTATCAATAGGTTTATAAAGATATCAATGGATATGGGGACAGGGCTGGAGAATGGTGCTGAAGATCATCCACGATCTAGTTGAATGGGTCAGAGTGGGCCAAAATAGTGTAATCTCTGCACCTGTTTTCAATGTTCCTTTTCTCTCTTCAGTCCAGGCAAAGACTTTCTTAAGGATCAGTCAGAATGACGCACTGCCTTCTTGGTATCAAGAATCAAGAACATGAAGGAATTTGTGAACATCATTTTAGGGAAAGATAATCAGCCACTGGCCCAGACGTAGACCCCTAACAGAAACGCAAGGAGCTAGTGAGCAGTTTTTAAAAAAACTCAAATATTATCAGTCTGAAATTAAATTAATGGTCAGCTGCTGAGCATACGGTTACAAGAGAGGGGATGGTTTGCAGTGTGGGATGGAAGAATCAGTTAGAGAAATGCCTAAAACTTTGCAACAACTTTTTCCTGTGATATAAACATAATTAGGATTATAAATTTAAAAAAAACAGACCTGTGACTTTCAATTTGTGCTTGCTCTCATTATTTTCATCAATGGCAACTTCAGGGCCTTCAGTAGTCACCTGGCTATTAATCCTTAATTAACGGGAAAAATAAATTCTAGTTTAATGTTACTAAGTTAATATTGGCACAATTAAAAATGTAACAAACATACACAGCAATCTCAGCTGTTTTGTATCTTCAAATCCCCATGAAATACTTGAAATCTTGTACAATGGTCTTATTTATTCTTCAATTTTAACAAAGACAAATGTATGAGTCTGTATGAGGCAGATGCTTAGAAGGTGCAACGGTAAATTTTGTGCTCATTATGGTAAGCCACGAAAACGCTGAAAGAAAAATTTCACAAATCATTTCCCTCCAAAAATGGATAATTGCATTTCAGCAGAATACTTAAAATCTAACTACTCATACGGGTAAAACCTTTGGTACGAGGAAGAAAAACTTTAAACCCTTCAAACACAAAATTGATCAAGTCTATATTTTTTTCACGTGAGCCATTAGCGAATTTATATAAATTTGGGAGGAAGGTACGTGACCTACATGCCTCCTGCACTTACAAGCACGGCCGTTGGGTATACACCCAGAGATCGGTGTGGCAGCACCTGACTATCGATTAGTTCAAGTTTAAAAGATTAATTAATATCACAAGTAGTACTAACATTAACGTTGCAATGAATTTACTGAAAATTCCCTGTGAAAATAAATTGCAATAATTAAAACATCACTCAAAAAGGGCACGAAACCAATGAGATAAAAAAAAATGCTGCACAACAGCAGGAACTCTCTCCAACAAACAACAATCAGCATGAGGACAACCAGCACACCAAAAGGCGGGCAGGCCAGGTAGAACATCAGACCAAATTATGCAGAGGACTACGGAGACCAACAGACAGAGGCCAATATTTGTCTAGGTACTAGCCAGTCATGCAAAAGTCAAGTCAAGGTCGAGTGTTGGACTTGAACTTTAATATTCCGTAACTTAGTATTGATTGTGTGGGTGATTAATTAGTGTGAATAAATATTACTGTACTAACAAGTTGACATGCAATTCTTTGTCCATTATTAAGTGTTTAAAACAGACTGTGCAGCAGGTCCAACACATTGTTGTTGCTCCAGAGGACAGTGTGTTGGCCGTGGTTCCAAATAAAAAGCAGAGGCTACACCATTCAAAATTTGGAATGACATGGACTTTCAGTTGAAAGTCCAAGGTTCTAATGCCTATAGTTAAAAGTTGTCAAATGCCTGCACGAAACACATTTTCCTTTCATCCCACCAAGGCAGACGTCATCCAAAAGGAAACTGACTTGCACTTATTGTGCTATTCACAACCAGATATCTCCAAGCACTTAAATCAGTGAAGCACTTTTGAAGCATAATGACTTTCAACCTTAAGGAAACAGAGCAACCTATTTTGTGTAAAGCAGACTTCCACCAGCAGCGATAATCTGTTTTTGTGGTGTTGGTAGAGGGATAAATATTGATTAGGACTCCAGAAACAATACCACAGCTCTTCTCAGAAGAAATGCTTTATGATCTTCTGCATTTATCAAGTCAGGCACATGGGACCATTACAGAACGCCTCATCTGAAAATCAATAGCACAACACTGGAATGTCAGCATTGATTTTTGTGCTCAAGTCCTGCTCTAGGACTTGAACATAGTAACAAGGTTGTAAAATGAGAGTACCACCAACAGAGCCAGTGTTGGCACAGCATGAAATAAGGCCCCAAGCTTTTACAAAAGACATTCAAAATTCTCAAGGGAAAAAAAAACTATTTTCCAATTTAAGGAGCACTTGGTTTTCATTCAATACATCTTGGGATAATCACAGCCCTTGACATCTACACCAGTTCTCCAAATGTGCAATTCAAGTGCCACTGCCTCATCTTCACCCCACAACCTTGCATATTATTTCACCACATTTTTCCATTTGAATGTCTCAACTGAACCTGCATGCACTCAAGCAGCACATTCCAACTGCTCACTGCGTGCAAGCTCTTTTTTTTTGATTACTGTCACATGTTAACAGCAAAAAAATATTGTCTCTTGCACGCTATAGAGAGAAACATACCACTCAGAGAGGGAAATGAATGTGCAGAATGTACCATTACAATCACAGCTAGGGTATAGCTAAAGATCTAGATCTAAAGATAAAGGCAACTCCACTCAAAAATCTGCCATCAGCAGGGAAGCAGCTGTTCTCAAGTCGGTTGGTACTTGACCTCAGACTTCTGAATCTTTTTTTTCCCCCAACAGAAGGTGATGGAAGACAGAACGTCCAGGGTACGTGGGGTCCTTAATCACGCTGGCTGCTTTGCTGAGGCAGCAGCAAGTGTAGACAGAATTAATGATTGGGCAGCTGGTTTGCATGTTGGATTAGCTACATTCATGACTTCTGTAGTTCCTTGCAGTCTTGGGCAGAGTGCAAGTTGTGCTTTACCAGAAAAAATGCTTTTGTGAATCTGTAAAAGTTGCAGAGTATAGCTGACATGCCAAATTTCACAGATTTCTGAGAAAGGAAAGACATTTGTGGGCTTTAACTATGAGGGAAAGAGCAAGACAGATTGTTGGTGATCTTGACACCTAAAAACTTGAAGTTATCGACCATTTTTACTTTGTCCCCATTGACAGAGACAGGAGCATGTTCCCCTTTACACTTCCTGAAGTGAACGGCAATCTCCTTCATTTTGTTGACATTGAGAGAGAGATTATTGTTGCACCAGCTTTTCTATCTCATTCCTGTACTCCGTCTCATCATTGTTTGAAATCTGATCCACTACGGTGGTGTTGTCAGCAAACTTGAAAATTGAACTGGAAGGGAATTTGGCCACGTAGATGTACAGTGAGTATGGTGGGGGCTGAGAACAGTCTTGTGGATCAGCAATGTTGAGTATGATCATGCAGGAAGTGTTGTTGCCTGTCCTTACTGATTGTGGTCTGAGAGTTAGGAAGTTCAGGATCCAATTGCACAGGGAGATACTGAGGCCGAGGGCACAGAGTTTGAATACAAATTTTATGGGAATAGTATTGTTGAAGGCTGAGCTATAGTCAATAAATGATTCTGACATAGGTGTCCTTGTTATCTAGGTGTTCCAGGGTTGAGTGCAGGGCCTGGGAAATGGTATCTGCTGTGGAACTGTTGTGGCGGTAGGCAAACTGTAGTGGAACCAGGTAGTCCAAGACACTGGAATCGATTTGTGCCATGACTAACCTTTTGAAGCACTTCACAATGATGGATGTCAGAGCTATCGGCTGATTGCCATTAAACATGCTACTTGGTTTTTCTTAAGTACCAGGGATGATGATGGTCATCTTCTTGATGCAGATAGGAACCTCAGATTGTTGTAGAGAGGTTGAAGATTTTTTTTTTTTTAAGAGCAACACAGCACGGGAAACAGGCCCTTCGGCCCAACGAGCCCACGCTGCCGTCATAACTATATAGTAGCAATTCCATTATCCTATTATAGATTTAGGTTATTCCTAATATGGAAGGCTCTCACTATAGGGACAATTTGTTTCCCAATCAGCCTAAGAGCGAATTTTTGGGTTGTGGGAGGAAACTGGAGCGCCCGGAGAAAACCCACGCAACCACGGGGAGAACGCGCAAACTTCCGCAGACAGCGGCCCAATTCCAAGTGTCTGCACAGCCACATCGATAGTCTCTGAGCTGTCATGGTGCCCTTCAGATGGTCCACATAAAGCACTCATTTACGACATGAAGTACCAGGCAACCCATGAATCAACATCCAAGAGCTGTCCTCACACCACCTGCTGAATGCATGCTCAATGTTGGTCAAGTATGGACCGAATTACCTGTGGAAAAAAAGCCGTAGTTAAACAGTCCTACTATATCCCTCTATCCGCATACCGCTCATGTGGCTGTCCAAGAGACCCTTAAACAGCCCCAGCGTGCCTGCTCCCACCACCTTACTCGGCAGTGCATTCCACACCCCCACTACCCTTTGTGTGAAAAACTGCCCTCTAATATTCGTCCTATACATAGCCCCCCTCACCCTATGGCCATGACCCCTCGTCCTCTCCATTTCTGAAGGTGGAAAAAGTTTACCTCCATTTACTCTATCTATACCCCTTATAATCTTATACACCTCTATGAGATCCCCTCTAAGCTGATGTCTTTCAAGGGAAAACAACCCCAGTTTATCCAATCGTTCCTCATAAGATAGTCCTTCCATACCAGGCAGCATCCTGGTAAACCTCCTCTGCACTCTCTCCAAGGACTCCACATCCTTCCGATAGTACAGCGACCAGAACTGGACGCAGTATTCCAAGTGATGTCTGTGAATACCTCTGCCAGCTGATGTGTGCAGTATCTGAGTGCACATCCCAGCCAGTTGCTTTCTGTGGGTTGACATTCAAGAAAGCTGCTCTGACATCTGCAATGGTGACTCCAGATACAGGTTGAGTGGAGGGCATGCTCTCACTGACCTCTTGCTCAAAATGGGCATAGAATGCATTGTGCTCATCAAGGAGTGATGCATTGGAGCTGGCGATTTTATATGCCTTCATCTTGTAGCCTGTCAGTCAGCGGGGGTTGGTGCAGTTTGCCTGGGACTCTGACTTGGTCTGGTATTGTCTTTTGGCATTTTTAATGGCATTCTTGTATAGGACAGTGTCACCTGACTTGAACACCTCAGATGCAGAGTTCAGCAAGCAGTGGATATCTCTGTTCATCCATGGTTTCCAGTTGGGGAACACGCAGATTTGCTTCTTTGGCACACAGTCTTTACTAAAAAGCAGCTCTCCAGCTGCTTTTGATCATCAGAATTTTTAAATTTGTGCCTCTCATTCTGTATCTTTTCACAAGTAGGATTTATATGGGATCAACTCAGTGGTACAACAGACTAGCACCAAAACACAAATGTGTTGACATATCACCTCAGATATTGCAGTAGTAATGACAGCAAAAACTACTATGTTCATTGATGTTACACCTATCAAACAGACAACTTCTGGCATGTTTCCTGCAATGGAACAAACCTCCATGAAATTCTGGGACCATAGCACTTTCTCTCCCACTCGAGGACGTCCCAAAAGGGCAGTGACCATTTTGGCCCACAGTTATGCTTGCTAAGATACTGCAGTGGCTTACTATTGCTTTCTGCATCCAACAGACAAGGGAAATGCTCAAGGCAGAGTTTAAAATTGGAGAAGCACTCAATATTATAGAACAATTTTTTTTTAAAGTAAGAGTGTTATTTAACAGTTTCATTCAAGCAATTTGCAAGCCCCTTGCTCCAAGCAGTTGAGATCAACTTTGGCATTCAAAAATGAGGGTCTTATTTCAGACCCTGACGAAATTGTGACATGCATGTTTAACATACTTCCCCAAAAACAGAGTGCCAAGGTTTAGCAGGCTAATAAATGCTTTTATATATATGTAGCTGCTTGAATTGAGTGAATGCCATACATACAACTTGTCTATTTATGTATTTATTAGTTCAAAGATAAAAATTTTCTTTTTCCATTAGCTTAGACCAAGAGTTTGAGGTGAAGCTGCAAAATGAAGCAAGTACCTATAATCACAGAATGATACCGTACACAGGAGGGTGTGGTTTGCTGCCATTAAAAACAGTTCATCTCATTTATCCTTTCAAATCCATGCATTGTTTTAAATATATTTAATCAACCTCCATCATCTGTTTTGATCTTAGGGATGAGGTGGCGATGTCAGTACTGGATGTGTGCATGCCAGTAAGAATTTTCACAACAGAAGGTTAAAGTCCAACAGGTTTATTTGGAATCAGCGTTGAGTGCTGCTCCTTCATTGATTTTGACCTTAAAGTACACAGTTTAAAAATAAGGGGTCTCTCAACTAAGATGAGAAAGGAGAAATCCCCCCCCTCCCCAAGCTCATGAGTCTCTTCCTTAGAGGACAGTGGAGCCAAGATCAAATATTTTAAAGACAGAGTTGGATAGGTTCTTGATTGACAAAAGGAGTCAAAAGGTCAAGGATAGGAACGGAAGTGGATTTATGGCCACAATCAGATCAGCAATGAGGATATTGAATGACAGAGCTGAGGGGCTGAACGGAAATTCCTGCTCTTAATTTGTATGTATGCATTTGCTCTAATACAGTTACAAGAAATCAGAAGTTGTTGTAAGTCTAGACTTTTCCAGAGGTGCACTGTACATGTCTTAATTGCAGTCAACTAGAAGACATTCAACAGTTGACCATTTCCACTCTCACACTGTTAGTCTCATGTTAAACCCTTGGAAAGGTTACACCTCGTGGAACAAAATATAATTGGGTTTAAGTAGACTCTGCCAGGCTTAATCTGATATTAGGAAGTGTGGGGGTGTTTATGTCACAAAAAAATTAAACATTGTTCTGGGCAGCTTTCTTCTCGATCAGTAGTGAATGGTTACTTTGCCTCTGCCCCAAAAATAAAGAGCCCATAGGCATTTTATTTCAGTTATAATATTCATAAATTTTTACTTTATATCCTGCTTTATTTTTCACATTCAGCAATCTTACTTTGCATTCTGGAACATTTTTTCTGCATATAATGCACCAATAATGTGCATATCAAGTGGAAAAGCTTCCATTCCAGTATTCACATCCACAGGTGTAGAGACCTAGAAATAAAGTCAAGTATGTTCAAGTTTTCTTAATAGTTGATTGTGAAAGAAGTCATTACACAAGCTCCTATTCAAATACTTAATATTTTGTATAAGAAAAAAGTTGCAATACTTAAAATTAGAGAATGTTACCAAGGAAGACTGTTGTCCTCATCCAAACTACTGTCAACTCTGATAATGTAAGTTACCATAATGAAATTGTCTCCCATACTTGGAACATTGTGCAGTATTTTCAAGAAAACAGGTTCTTCTTAAAGGGAGTGTGACAAAGGCTCACCAGACTTGGGTGAGGGGATAATCCTGTGGGGAACAGATGGAGTGGACTAGTCTTGAGACTGCTGCTCTTTCAAGTTCTTAAAAGGTGCAAGGTTCTGAATCATATATGGTATACCCTCTAGTTCCTTCTTCAAATAAAAGGCATCTATTTCAGACATTTGATACCAAAAGTAAACAAGTGGAAACTAATTGTAATTTTGGGGCAGGGTGGAAATAAATCATTCACTAGGGAACACTCCTCTACAACACTGCCACCTGGTTCAGAGCAGCTTTCAAAGAGAAACCAGATAGCCCCTCAGAAATATTGTGCAATATCAGAAACCAATGGCACAGAAATGGTGAAGAGATTAGTAATCCCAATATTTATTTTAAATGACAATAATACAAAAAAATACCTGACACAAATTACAGATGATGGACCTGGAGTTCAAACATTGCACTTTTAGACATGTCCCACAAAAGACATGCTTACACTGCAGCAAATATGGAAGATGTTCTAAAGAGGCATTGGGTAGTTCTGTAAATGAAAGCAAATTAAACATGAAATGAGCAATACCTATTGAACACAACACAATTGTCACCCAGCTGAAGCTAGAACAATTCACTGCAACTCCTTTAACAGTCATAGAATCGTAGAACCCTACAGTGCAGAAAGAGGCCCATCGAGTCTGCACTGACCACAATCCCATTCAGGCCCTACCCCCATATCCTTACATATTATATCCTCTAATCTACGCATCCCTGAACACTAAGGGGCAATTTCTTAGCATGGCCTATCAACTAACCTGCACATCTTTGGACTGTGGGAGGAAACCCACAGACACAAGGAGAACGTGCAAACTTCACACGACAGTGGCCCGAGCCAGGAATCGAGTCCTCCCCATTCACATTACAGCTAAAAATAAAAATTTAAGCAAATAGAATCGATGAAATTTAATAGTCATAGCAACAGGTACAAGATGGTAGGAATCTCACCTCAATTATGGATTAAATCTCAGAGAGCCCACTGGCTGCCATCTGGATTCCTAATTTCACTAGTGGCAATTTCGTAATGCGGGACAAATGTCATTCGTCCCTCACACCATGGCTGATAGCATTCCTCCCTTACACCATAGCTGGTAACACTCAAATGCAAGTAGCAGTAGTCACTCCTGGTACTGCAGTTAAGGCCTTGTGCAAGGACATTGCTGGATCTCCATAACGCAACTGAATAGAGCTGGACTACCAGGCCCAGGCAGGAAGAGCTGTTGACAGGATGGGGGTAATTGCTCATGAGCAATTACCTTCATCCCATCAACAGCTCTTCCTGCCTGGGCCTGGTGATCCAGCTCTATTCAGTTGCGTAATGGAGATCCAGCAATATCCTTCCACAAGGCCTGAACTGCAGTGCCAGGAGTGACTACTGCCTCTTGCATTGGAGAGTTAACAGCTTCCTGAGTCTTCCCATTTTCACCAGCAGATCTTTCTGTTGAACTCTAGAATAGAAGAACCCCTTCCCTGCCCCAAAAAGTTTGGCCATACTCACTAGGATTTACCTGCTGAGTTGCCCATGTGGCAAGATGAGGCCCTTTTGTGACAACTTCGGGACATTAATTCCTGGATTTGAAGGCCATACTTGTCCTCTATCTCCAAGGTTACCAACAGGGAAAGCATTTAACTAGTCAGTTCTACTGAAACATCATAACATTTATTTAGCATCACAAATAGGCTCACATTAAAACTGCAGTAAAGTTTCTGTGAAAATCCCTTATTCACCAGTACACAGAAAAATTAGGTATGGCCAATGCATCTAACCAACTTCTTTCAGACCATGAGAAAAAACCAGGACACCCAGAGGGGATCTATGCAGATTCTTCAGAGACACTAACCCAAGTTGGGAATCAAACCCAGGCCCTGGCACAGCAAGGCAGCAGTACTAATGCCACCATGTCACCTCAATATTTACACATTACCACACATAGTAGAAGTGATTATATGCAGAATGAAAATGCATATGATGAAAATGAAAGTCAGCCAAAGTTTGAATATACAGAACTCAGAGGCGCTACTGGCCATGTCTGAATCTACCATGTCAATAATCAATCAAGTCATCACTGCTCCTATTTTATATACAGGATCATGTGTTAAGATGGCATGGTCAGGGTCCTGATTGCCATGCACAAAGTGATCACCCAGTCTATGTTTGGTCTCTCCAATACAGAGACTACACTGGGAGCAATGAATGCAATAGACCAAACTGAAAGAGGTGCAAGTGAAACGCAGTTTAACCTGGAATGAGTGTTTTGGACCTTGGATGGTAAACATGGATAAATATCTCCCACTTTATGCCTTTTAGCTTTGACAAAGTATCATCAGGACTCAATGTCAGCTCTTCTCTCCTTAGATGCCGCCAAACCTCCAGAGATTTTCTAACATTTTCCCTTTTGGTTTCAGGTTCCGGTATCCACAATAATTTACTTCTTTCCGGTGCTAACTTAAGTGTTTGCCACCTCCGTGTCCATTTCAGGCTGCTAATTTGTGCAATGAAGGTGGCACAAATCTTGAATATTACATCACCTTTCCACCAATCTGCCGGAAATTTATATAAATAAAAGCAGCAGATATTTCAGGATTGCCATAGTTCAACCACGTCCCCCTTCAATTCAATTTCAAGCAGGAGCGGGCCATAACAAAAGGTCTCCATTCCCCCCAGGAACCAAGAGCAGCTGGATTAGGGAAAGAAGTGCGAGATATCGAGGCTCGGCTCAGGTAAAGATAACAATCCTTTCACCTGTCAGAACCAAAGACTGGCCACTAGTTCCTACACTCACCAGGCAGCCGAAACAGCCTCTGACAGCACGAACAAACCCCCGACCTTTCCCCTCCCTCCGCCATTTTACACTGGCCTCGTGATGAAGCGGCTTCCCGCCTGCTGACAACGGAAGTGCGTCACCGCTTCTTCCGGACTTGCGCATTGAGGTTTGTTGACAGGAGCAGGGTAGGGGTTGGAGCTGCTGGCCAAGTCTGCCCCCTGCTTTGAGGACTGAAAATAAACCAACACCATTGCTTTTCAAACATAAAGTGAGATAGTTAAATATGCTCAGATTAAATAGAAATGCTGACTCTTAAAATGTTCTGGACAGCCATAGAATTCCTGCAATACAGAAAGAGGCCAACAATCTCACCCATGCCCTATTCTTGTAACCCCATATATTTACCCTATTAATCCCCCCCTGACAGTAAGGGACAATTTACCATGGCCACTCAACCTAACCCACATGTTTTTGGAGTGTGGGAGGAAACCAGAGCATCTGGAGGAAGACATGCAGAGAACGTGCAAACTCCACACAGACTGTCACCCAAGGCTAGAATTGAACTTGGGACCTAACGCTGTGAGGCAGCAGTGCTAACTACTGTGCCATCCTTGGCCACATGACAATTGCTGATCCACTAGTTTCTAGGGTAACCGCAATTGTGGGCAATGACCATCCACTCCATTAACAATACACTGGTACCATGACTGCAGGACAATCAGCTGACAGGGTATGCTGCAGATTAATTCAACAATACCTCCCAAAGAATATGAAAAATGGCAAGAAGGCACATGTAGTAGGATCTCCAAGTCTCCCACCATCTTGCTACCTTAGCATATAGTGCCACTTCCTAATTATTGCTGAGTCATTATTCTGGAATTCCTCATCTCGCATCATTTTCACAGTTCAAGAAGAGGGTGCAGAGCCATCCTCTCAGGACAATTAGAGACGAGCAGTAAATATGGTCAGGCAGCATGATCCAAATATTTTTGAAACTGTTCACTTACATCTTTATATGCAGTCATCTAATCAAAAACCTCACCTGGTTGTTGTCAAATCCATCTTTATGGCCATTATAAACTGAAACAAAATCTAAATGTTACTGTTGAGATTTTCAGCTTCACTTTGGCATCCTCTGGCAACTAGCTAACCCTCGTGTACTATTTAATATCGTAATGACTAAGGAAGCCTGCCTGAAAAAGGACACCATGGACCTCGTGAGGTGGGGGGAGTAGTGTCACAAATATGAACAGAACATCAGTGTGATTGATTCATATGAGATGTATGGCATCACCACATCTTCTTAATGGATGAAAACTACCAAAAAACTGGCAAAGCTTAAATTAGTGAAAATTCTGCATAATTGGGCTAATATTTAAAAAACTGCTTTTTTGATGTATGTTGGTGACCTGGACTTGGTATAAGAGGGCAGAAAAAAAGTTTATAAATGACATAAACGTAGAAATGTGGTGAGTAATGTGGAAGATATATTAGACCTCAAGATGTTGACAGACCAGTTAAATGAGCAGACATATTGCAGATGAAATTTAACACAGAAGTGTGAAATTATACATTTGGGAGCAAGAATGCGGAGAGCCACATGTCAATAACTGAACAATACACTTTTGAAAAGATACATAGACAAATCTGTGGCAGGACAAGTTGAAAAGATTCTTTAAAAAATACAATATCCCTGGCTTTTTTTTAAAGCACATCTTCACATTGACAGTTTTTTTTAAACCCTTTGAAGAATGATGAAAAAGTAGCGGAGGAAGGATTCCTGAGCTGATCAGCCTGTTGAACTGCATTATGAATATTCCTTCCAAGGCTAACAAATCCTTTCATTAGATTCAAAACTGGAGCTTCTAAATGTTTATTTATTAATGTTATGAGTAGATTTATTTTAACACTGCAATTAAGTTACTGAAAATCTCCTAGTCACCGCATTTCAGTGCCTCTTCGGTTACATCTAACTAGCATGTTTTTTGGACTGTGGAAGGAAACTGGAGCACCCAGAGAAAATCCACGCAGACACGGGCGAACACGCAGACTCTGCACAGACAGTGACTCGGGAATTGAACCTGGCTCTCGGCGCTGTGAAGGCAACAGTGCTAACTACTACGTTAACCTGTCAACTTCTAGTCCAGCACTAGGAGTGGTGCCACTGTGTCACAAAGCCTCACTAGCTTTATTAGAATAGAATTTAACAAGGACAATATGTTACATGTTTATAAAACTGATAAAGCTTCAGCTAGAGTACTGTGTTCAGTTTTGGCATTTTAAGAAGGATGTCAAGGCCAGATTGTCCAGAATGGTATCAAGGATGAGAGATTGTTGTGTAGGAGAGACTTGAGATGTTGGAGCATTTCTTCTTGCATGGGAATTAGGAGCAGGAGTAGGTCATTCAACCTGCTCCATTATTTCAGTAAATTTATGGTCTTAACTACTCTTTCCTTTCTATCCCCCCAATCTTTGGCTTCCTCATCAGTCAAAAATCTAACTCAACTTTAAAAGATATGCAATAATCCTGCCTCCATTTGTTTCTAACAAAGAAAATTCCACAGAATTATAACCCTCAAAAAAAAAAAATTCTCATCTACATCTTAAGAATGAGACATCTTTTTTAAAATTATATTAGACCAGAACAGTTAAGAGATTTTATATTGATATTTGAACCCATGAGTGGATTTAAAAGAATAAATAAGGATAATTGTTCCCAGTGGTAGAAGGATTGGTAAGGGAGACAAAGACTAAAACTGATATTCAGTCATAGCAATAAAAATGGGGATGGCACAGTAGACACACTAAAAAGTCTGACAACACCAGGTTTAAGTCCAACCGATTTATTTGATAGTAAACTCATGTTTTCGAGGTTCCCCTCTTCGTCAGGTGAATGAGGTGTTCTGGTCTTAGACAGCACATATAACAGCACAGACGGTTTACAGATTACTGATTAGAATGCAAATAGCAGGTTAGGTGTAAAGATTCGCATTCTAACCAGTAATCTGTAAACTGTCTGTGCTGTCTAAGACCAGAACACCTCATTCACCTGACGAAGAGGGGAACCTCAAAAGCTTGTGAGCTTACTATCAAATAAATCGGTTGGACTTAAACCTGATGTTGTCAAACTTCTTACTATGTTTACCCCAGTCCAACACCAGCACCTCTACATGATGGCATGGTAGCACAGTGACTAGCACTGCTGCTTCACAGCACCAGGGTTCGATTCCTAGCTTGGGTCAGTATGGAGTTTGCATATTCTCCACGTGTCTGTGTGGGTTTCTCCAGGTACTCCAGTTTCCTCCACATTTCTGAAAGATGTATTGGTTAGGTGCATTGAACTGAACAGGTGCTAGACTGTGGTGACTAGCAGAATTTCACAGTGACATCATGGTAGTGTTAATGTAAGCCTTACTTGAGCCTAATAAATAAACTTTAAACATGACTTGTAAGGAAAAAGAAACTTATGGGACTCTGGGTAAACTGAATTGATTAGTAAGTTTGCAGATGACAAAGATTGATGGATTTGTGAATAGTGATGAGGACCAGAGAGTACAGATCAGTTGGAGACTTGGGCGCAGAGATGGCAAATGGTGTTTAATCCAAACAAAATGTGAGGTAATACATTTTGGAAGGTCTAACACAGATAGGAAATAGAGTAAATGGCAGAACCGTAAGAGTATTGATAGATAAATGGATCTGGGTGTACACGTACACAGGTCACTGAAAGTGGCAATGCAGATGGAGAAGGTAGTCAAGAAAGCATATGGCATACTTGCCTTCATCAGCCAGGGCATTATTTGGCTGATTGGCAAGTCATGTTGCAGCTTTATAGAACCTTAGTTAGGCCACACTTGAAATATAGTGTTCAATTCTGGTCGCCACACTACAAGAAGGATGCGGAGGCTTTGAAGAGGGTACAGAAAAGATTTATCAGGATGTTGCCTGTTATGGAGGACATTAACTATGAGGAGAGGTTGGAGAAACTTGGTTTGTTCTCTCTGGAGACAAAGGTTAATAGAAGTCTACAATATTATGAGAAGCACGGACAGAGTCGATGGTCAGAAGCTTTATCCTAGGATGGAACAATCAATTACTAGGGGGTATAGGTTTAAGGTGTAAGGGGCAAAGTTTAAAGATGTACGAGGCAGATTTTTTTAAAAAAATAGATTAGTGGGCCAGAGGAGGTAGTGGAAGCAGGTAATGGTAGTGATTTTTAAGGGCATTTTGTCAAGTACACAAATAGGATGGGAATAGAGGGATATGGTCCCCAGGAGAATAGGGAGTTTTAGTTAAGTTGGGCAGCATGATCAGTGCAGGCTTGGATGGCCGAAGGGCCTGTGTGCTGTAATTTTTTTTGTAAAGAGAAGAGATGGACTAATTAGATATCTCTGCTAATGAGCTGGTATGGGTACTATAGATTCCTTGTGAGCTATGATAATATGTTCCCACTTCAAAATCATACATTAAGCTAATAGGAGATATAGGGTTTTATCTTGTGTGAACTACAAAAGTTGGCATTTAATAAATGAATATACAAGTTGACAATTTACATGCAGACACTCTATATATTTCAGTTAAGGTATTTATTTGCCTGCTGCTCCTTGGCACTTTGTTTTTGATTAGGCAAACATCCAATTCAGGTCACAATTTTGTCAGGATCTGAAATGAGATCCTGATATTTGAATGCTAAAGAGGATCTCACCTGCCTGAACTGTGGGGCCACTGGACCTGCCTGGGACAAGGGACTTGTAGACTGTCTGAAAATTGACTTGTTAAAATTGAATGTACAGCATGGATCTAGTATATTAAATGCCTCTCTAATTTTACTCCCTGCAGCTGTCCATTTCCCATTGTCCTTTGCTGATGAAATTTGCTCATGGTAAACTTATTTTCCTATTTGATGACATGTTTCATCTGTTTAATGTGCTATTAAGAGTTCTTGTGCCATAGTAGGTTTCCTGTCTGCAGAAAGCAACTGCAAATGCAACAAAATCTTGCTAAACATAACTGTGGACTAAACACAGAAGCCCATGGTTGTCAATAGCTTTCATCCTTAGAAGGGGAGAGTCCCAGCATTTCTTGGATATTTGCTCTATTGTAATCATGCATCTGTGGAGTAGGTTTCATGTTCCAGCAGAAAATGTGCAGAAAGGGAGTTACATTATTCACACTGCACTAGTTTCCTCGGATTTTTGTGCCAATTAGTTAATTAGACATGAGGATGTTAATCAGAGCTTTGCAGCACCATCCCAGTCAGACCAATGCAACTATACATTCAAAGAACAAAACAATACGGGAAACAGGCCCTTCAGCCCAACGAGCCCGCATCCCCACCTTGATGTTCCCACTTCTACCTGTGATCTCTATCTATGTTTATAAATCTATGGATTGAAATCAAATTTGAGACAATTTAGGGAGAATTTGTTCTGCCAATCAGCCTAAGAGCACGTCTTTGGGATGTGGGAGGAAACTGGAGCACCCAGAGAAAACCCACGCAAGCACAGGGAGAATGCGCAAACTCCACAGACACAGGACCAAATCCGTGTATCTGCACAGCACAGTGATAGTCACTGAGCTGTCGTGTTGCCGAAATGGTCCAGGTCAAGCGTACACTAACGACATGAAGTACTAGGATACTTTCAAAAAGAAAATCCAAGAGCAGCCTCTCATGACCCATCACGTATATGCCCCTTGTTAGACAACAAGGTGGACCAAAGTACCTGTAGGATAAAAATAAATACACCAATATCATCATCTACCTACACACTTCCCAGGGAGCTCCCAAGGCTCATGGTCCCTATTTTAAATCAGTTTTCTATATCCCTCCATCCCCATTCTGTTCATGTGCCCATCTAAGTATCTCTTAAATAACTCCAGAGTGCCTGCCTCCACCACAGTGCGTTCCATACCTCCACCACCCTGTGTGTGAAAAAAAACTCCTTCTAGCATTCAAGTTATACCTTATCCCCCTCACCCTAAGCCCATGACCCCTCGTGCTATTTGAGTCCATCCTAGGAAAAAGCTTAACCTTGTTTGTCTATACCCCACAATCTTGTACACCTCTATTAGATCTCCTCTCAGTCTACGTCTTTCTGAGGAAAACAGCCCCAATTTGCCTAACGTCTCCTCGTAACTCAGACCTTCCATACCAGGCAGCATCCTGGTAAACCTCCTCTGCACTCTCTCCAGAGTCTCCACATCCTTCCAGTAGTAAGGCGACCAGAACTGGATGCAGTATTCAAAATGAGGTCTAACCAGCGTTTTATACAACTGTAACATTAAAGGCCAGCTCTTGTACTCTATACCCCTTCCTATAAAGGCTAGCATACCATAAGCTTTCTTCACAACCTTCTCCACCTGCTCTGCCACCTTCAGAGACTTGTGCACCTGCACCCCCAGGTCCCACTGCGTTTCTATACTCTTAATAGGTCTACCCTTTATCATATACCTCCTCCTACATTCTTTCCCCCAAAATGAATCACCTCGCAATTATTAGGATTGAATTCCATCTGCCATCTATCTGCCCAAGCTACCAGCCTACTTATGTCCTGCTGCATTGCCTGACAATGCACGTCACTATCCGCAAATCCAGCCATCTTTGTATCGTCTGCAAACTTGCTGATCACTCCACTTATTCCCTCTTCCAAGACATCTATATACGTTACAAATAGAAGAGGTTCCAGTGCTCTACGGCACACCACTAGTGACCGACCTCCAGCTAGAAAAACACCCTTCCACTATTACTCTGTTTCCTATTACCAAGCCAGTTATTAATTCATCTAGCTACCTGTCCCTGTATCCCATTAGCCTTGCGCTTTTCAACTAACCTCCCATGAGGGACTTTTGACAAACGCCTCACTGAAATCCATATGGATGACATCAACGGCTCACCTTCAACCGTTTTTGTCACCTCCTCAAAAAATTCTACCAGATTCGTAAGGCACGACCTCCCCTTAACAAAGCCATGCTGTGTATCCCTAATCAGATCGCAACGATGTAAGTGCCTATACATCCTATCTTTAAGAATCCCCTCCAACAGCTCCCCTACCACTGACGTCAAACTCACCGGCCTCTAATTTCCAGGGTTATCCCTACTACCTTTTTTAAACAACGGTTCAACATTAGCTATTTTCCAGTCCTCTGGGACCTCACCTGTGTCCAAAGAAGAGACAAAGATTTGCGTCCGAGGTCCAGCAATTTCACCTTGCATCTCCCTAAGCAGCTTGGGATAAGCGCCATCAAGCCCCAGAGATTTATCAGTTTTAGTGCTACTTAAAAGCTCTAACACTTCCTCCCTCGGTTTGGATATTTCCCTCAACTGGTCCACAGCTCCCTTGGAGACAGGAGCTGTCAACAAGCCCCTCTCCTTCGTGAATACTGACTCAAAGTATTCATCCAGGATCTCCCCCATTCCCTCGGGCTCTAAGCACAGTTCCCCTCCTCTGTCCCCCAGAGGTCCAATTTTTTTCTCTAACTGCCCTTTTATTTCTTGATTTCCTGCTGCAATCAGGTGAACTGAAGAATGATAGCGCAGATGAATGTAATGGAATTTTGAATTCAAAATAATTGATTAGAGTAAAAGTTAAAACATTTCTCTATCATGCTGTATTAGGCCTAATTATATCATGCAAGACTGAGGCCTGTTCTGGCTAAACAAAATGTCCAACATATTTGCAATGTGCCAGAGGTCCAACACCGTTTTGGAATTAAGCCTCAAGCTTCAACTGAATAATTTCACTTTTGTCAGACATCCTGAACAGATTTGCCAATTTCTGTTGGACCAATTTGAGCGGGTTATAATATTAGTAGCAGACCATGAGTAGGTCCTGGAGGCAGGAGACAAATTGTTGAGGGGTCAATCCTGGGGCCGACAATTCCCCACAGTAATACTATGGGACTAGTAGGAAACACCATATAAAGAGCCAGAAAAGCTGTTTATAAAATCTGTACCTAGCTATGTTTATAACCAATTTAGGAGAGAGATGCTTATAAACAGGCAATAGGACACTCAGATCCTCTGCACTAGAGTATTAGAATACACAAGATGTCTTAACTTTTAGGGCAGTTGGCAGGGATGACTCATATCACCTGGCCTAATACAGTAACAGACATATTTCAAGTGGGATGCAAAGCACAGCCTTGCAAAATTGGAACTTTATGTCCATATTTTATGTTGCAATTCCCCTCTTTGGCCACATTGTCATCTTTTAATAAAAAAATGCATAACTTAGAATGTTCTTAAAAATCAAAACATAGCTGCTGAATATGTCCATAACTCCAAAAAAAGTGTTATGGAATTAGCAAGTTTATAGTGAAAGGATTTCAAATTCATAATTCTATGGCTCAGGTCATGTCAGTTTGATTATTATTATTGCTATTAATTACTTCATTGACATGGATGAGGTAAGTCCAAAGGTCCATGATTTTCTATTTCCCACTGCAATACAATCAAATTACTTCCAAGAAACTCTGTTGTATAATTTATGATGCATAGACAGGCGCACAAAGTGGCATTATTAATAGCATATCCCACCAGGAATATTGATCATGATTAACATTGGTATGTTTCAGAAACAAGATTACCACAAGATGGCACTGTTGTGAAACTTATCTTCATATTGTATATAGTATATCCTTTAGTGTTAGTTTTGAGTATAACACGATTTTGCATTAACTAAATTTTGTTCACCAGATGTCTTGACACATATGAATGCTTATGACTCTTCAAATCACTGTGAAACCAACAGCATATAGTTTGGGTTTAAACAACATAAACAGCATATTTTCTTCCCATAGGGACACTGCTTACTTAATTAAGTGGAAGAAACATGCACCAGAGAATTAGCAAACAAGCAGAAAAGCTTGAGTCAAGGTTCAGAGATTCACACATGCTTACAGGGCATGGCTAGAATTTAATCATCTGAAACTCTGCAGCTTACCAGTACAATTTTCTATGCTTGTCCAGCTTGTGCCACTTTTAATAAATTCAGTAAAAGTTTACATTACAGAACATATGGTATTTGTAGGTACATGAGTGAGTGTATTACAGGATTCTGTGCGTTTGTTAATGCTATATATTGAGCATTGACCAGATTCTTGGTAAAGCAAGTCTCAAACTGGAGAGACAATGGCCTAATGGTATTATAGCTAGTCTATTAATCCAGAAACTCAGCTAATGTTACGGGACCTGGGTTCAAAACCTGCCACAGCAGATGGTGGAATTTTAATTCAATAAAAAAAATGTCTGGTATTAAGAATCTACTGATGACCATGAAAGATTATTGATCGTTAGAAAAACTCATCTGATGTCCTTTAGGGAAGTTCATAAGATATAGGATCAGAATTAGGTTATTTGGCCCATTGGTCCACTCCACCATTTGATCGTTGCTGATATGCTCCTCATTCTCAACCAATTAAAAATATGTCTAACTCCTCCTTGAATTTACTCACTGTCCCTGCATCTACTGCACTTTGGGATAGCAAATGCTACAGAATTTGGGAGAAGTAGTTTCTCCTCAACTCTGTTTTAAATTTGCTACTGTTTATCCTAAGACTATGACCTCTCATCCTAGAATGGCCCACAAGAGGAAGCATCCACTCCACATCTACTTTATCCATACCTTTCATCTTGTACGCTTCAATTCGATCTCCCCTCATTCTTCTAAATTCCAGGGAGTATAGGCCTAAAAAGTTCAATCTCTCTTTACTAGACAAACCCCTCATCTCTGGAATCAATCCAGTGAACCTCCTCTGCACTGCCTCCAATGCCATTACATTTTTCTTCAAATAAAGATCTGAAAAGTGTGCACAATACCCCAGGTGAGGCCTCAATGCCTTGTATAGTTGCAAAAATACTTCCTTACCTTTATATTCTATTCCTTTTCTATAAATGCCAACATTCCATTCACATTCTTTATTATCTGTTCTATCTGCCTGCTTGTTTTCTATGATTAATGAAGAAGGACACTCAGATCCTCTGCACCAGAGCACCTCAAAACCTCTCCCTATTTAGATAATAAGTCGCCTTCCCATTCTGACCAAAATGCATGACTTCATACATTAAACTTCATCTGCCACAATTTGACCCATTCTCCTCATACCTCTACATCCATTTGTAAGGTTCTTATTTCCTCATTGCAACGTACACTGCCACCTATTTTTGTGTCATCTGCAAATTTGGCTATAGAGAATCTTCTATCCCCGTATCTAAGTCATTAATATATTTTGTAAACCACTGAGGCCCACGGACCAAATGCTGTGGCACCTCACTAGTTACTTGCCATCTAGAAAAAAAGACAATTATCCTGGTTCTGTCTTCTGTCAAACTAATAAATTACCTCTAACCCCATGTGACCTAAGCTTGGGAATTAAGATGCTGCACAAAAGTTATCAAGCACTTTCCAGAGGTCCAGATATATTGCATCTACCAAACCCTATTATCGACTATGCTTGTTACATCCTCAAAGAACTCTAGCAAATTAGTCAAACATAATTTTCCTGTCATAAAACCATGCTGTCTCTGATGGATAGCATTTTGACTTTCCAGATGTGTTGATATTGCTTCCTTGATAATTGATTCTAACACTTTCCCAAAAACAGATGTTTAACTAACTGATCTGTAATTTCCTACATTTTGCCTCCCTCCCTTTTTAAGGGTGTTACATTTGTATTTTTCCAAATCATTGGAACCTGTGTCCAGGAAATTTTGGAATATTATAACATATGGATTCACTGTCTCAGCCACCACTTCCTTTCATACCCAAGGATGTAGATATCCAGGAATAGGGAACTTATTGGCCCTCAATCCCAACTGTTTGTGGTGTAATATTGATTGATCTAAGTTCTATCTTTTCTATTACCTTTGACTTGCCTGTCCCTATAGTAATGGTATTAATGTCCTCCACCATGAAAACTGAGGCAAAGTATTGATTACGCATCTGATGTCCTTATCTGATCTGGCCTACACATGACTCCAGATCCATTGCAGTGTGGTTGACTCTCAACTGCCATCAGGCAATCAGGGAATGACCACAAATTCTGCCCAGAAGCCCATGTCACACAAATGAATAAAAAAGGAAGAGGAAGGTTAGGAATTTGTTGTGTGATGGATGTGAGCAAACTAATCTCTCAGGATTGCTCAGTAGTTGGAGCTCCTCCAGTCGCAGAAATTTCCTTCGGCAGGTAAATCAGTGGAGAGGAACCCATATGTTACAACGCTTCCTCAGTTTCTCACACATCACATCATGTATCACTCACTTAGATTGTAAGTGGCCTATGGGTGTTCTGACCAGATAACTAGCAATATGTTGAATTATATTAAAATTGAAAGGTGCATCTGTTTAAACAAGCTTTGGGCAAGACAACTAGACAATTGTTATATATTTGTACCTATTGGCTCATTGAATACATTGCTATAGCAGGACCCACACACATAATATATTGCAAGATGTAAAGCAGGAAACAGATCACAGACTTCAAATAAAGATTTGGTTCATTTTTTAACCCAGTGCTTTCAAGTGTCATGTATACAAATGCACAGCAATACAGATGCACACGCTGAGCCACTCGAAGAGTTTTAGCAAGGAAAAGTTGGAAATGTTTTCGTTTTTCCGGGTGTGCATGCCAGTAAACTAACAGGTATACTGAACGTGAGTAAAGTGGACATGAATAAAAAATATTCCATAACCAAATTATAGAACTGGCTGCAGCAAAAGATAGGCTGAAGTTCAAATTAGTACCTTGTGTGTAAAGAAAACCAAGGCAGCTGCTGGAACCATATGGGAAACAAATGGCAGTAGTTTTAAGCATTGTTGAAGTGTTTGAGGAGTGAAGGAACACTTATACCGAGTGTTTTGGCTATTTGGATTAGCAAACAATATATCTGACAATATCATAGTGCCCACTTTCCTTAGTGTGAGGGGGGAAAAACACTTAATCTCTTTAGCAGTCTAGTATAACCCAACAAACTAGTCACTAAAACGTATAAGTAAATTGTGGATATTTCACAAGCACTTTTTTTTTTGCTTAAATCCTCGGTGAATTAGAGAATAGAAAGAGGAGTAGGCTATTTGGCCTCTCGCACCTACTCTACAGTTTAACAGAATCATGGCTGATCCAACATTCCTCGCATGTATTTTCTTATCGTTTTCCTGTAACTTTAAATTTCTTTACTGATCAAAAATCTGTCTTAGAAACACAATAGGCTCTATTTTTCCATTTTCATTCCAAGTTCCGGGTATACTTGATTCTGGGAATGTTTCACACCCAGCTTTTAGACTCATTCTCAGGTGCTCCCATACGCATACTGCCGGAAAAAATTGCAGAGATTCTGAATCGCACTGCAGAAGCCTGTGGGTGGGGCTGAACGCGCCCAAAATCCTGCAGCTCCAATTGGTGCCTCCATCTGCACATCCACAGAAACAAAGATAGAAAAACACTCCCCTGCCAGATGATGCCTCCTCCTGGCCCCCACAGACATTGTCCCACCCCTTTAACATTAATGGCTTCCTTATGCCCCCGCCCCCACCCCCACACCAATCATGGTCTCCTGTGCCTCCCTCTTACCCCCTCACCAATATACGAGTGGCAGCAGATCCCTCCCTTCTCCCCCCCCGACCTCACCGATTGTAGAGTGGCAGCAGGCTCCCCTCTTCCCCAACACCAATCACATGCAGAGTGGCTGCGGACACTCCTTTCCTCCCACCAATCTGAGTGGAGCCATCTAACCTACATCTTGGGCTATTGAAAGAAAGTGGCAGCTGAGATAGCAGATCCATATGCTATAAAATTCCAATCCAAATGCAAATGCATTTAAATTGACATCACACCCATTTTGGGCACAGTCCCAGTGGTGGCCATTTTCAGCTCTTGGTAAAAAGAGAACTGGCACAGATGCAGATGCAGATTGTGCTACTCATTTCATGCCTGACTTTATCAAGTTTTCATGCCCAAAAACAGGCACAGCTTGAAGGTTAAGAAAAGAATCAGGCCCTATGACTCTGTTCCCACAGCTCCATTGAGAGAAGAAATTCCTCCTCATATCAGTCTTAGATTGGTATCCCTTTATTCAGAGACTATGTCCTCTGGTCCTCGACTTTCCCGTGAGGGGAACATCCTTTCAGCTTTTATCCCAGCAAGCCCCTCAAGAATTCTATACATTTCAATGAGATCGCCTCTCATTCTTCTAAATTGCAATCAAATTATTGTGGAAAATTTGTCTCAAACTTGGCAACAATTCCATCGATCGACAGTTCCGACATGCCACAACGATAAACCGCACTGACCTCCTCAGAAGACGAACACGGGACACGGTGAACAGAGTACCCTTTGTTGTCCAGTACTTCCCCGGAGCAGAGAAGCTACGACACCTTCTCTGGAGTCTTCCACATATCATTGATGACGTTGAACATCTCGCTAGGGCCATCCCCACCCCCCCACTTCTTGCTTTCAGACAACCGCACAACCTCAAACAGATCATTGTTCGCAGCAAACTACCAAACCTTCAGGAGAACAGTGACCACAATACCACACAACCCTGCCACAGCAACCTCTGCAAGACATGCCAGATCATAGACATGGACGACATCATCAAACGTGAGGATACCATTCACCAGATACACGGTATATACTCTTGCAACTTGGCCAACGTTGTCTACCTAATACGTTGCAAGAAAGGATGTCCCGAAGCATGGTACATTGGGGAGACCATGCAGACACTACGACAGCGGATGAATGAGCATCGCTCAACAATCACCAGGCAAAACAGTCCCCTTCCTGTGGGCGAACACTTCAGCAGTCATGGGCATTCGGCCTCCGACCTGCGGGTAAATGTTCTTCAAGGGGGCTTTCGTGATACACGACAGCGCAGAGTCGCTGAGCAGAGAATGATAGCCAAGCTCCGCACACATGAGGACGGTCTTAACAGGGATCTTGGCTTCATGACACACTATCTGTAACCCCAGTAACTTGCCTGGGTTAGCAAAAAACCTCACTTACTGTGCTGTCTGGAGAAAATACACAATTCTCTAATCAATGCTCAGGATTCCCTTCACACACATTGTTAGCCACTTTAACACTTGAATAGCAGGTTAGATGTAAGGATTCGCATTCTAATCAGCAATCTCTAACTGTCTGTGCTGATGTGTGCTATTGCAGACCAGAACACTGCATTTGCCTGATGAAGACACAGAGAGAGTGTTGAAAGCTTGCAGATTTACTATCAAATAAATCGGTTGGATTGAAAATTGGTGTTGCTAAATTCTTACTGAGTTCTTACCACCCCAGTCCAACGCCGGCATCTTTACATCATAACAATTCCAAAGCCATTACATAAGATATGGAAATGGTCAGATCAATGCAATAACACCTTCATGCAAGCCAAAGAAGCATTTTTCAAGTCTGAAGCTAGTACTGTTAGCTTGTGACGCATCCCCTTACGGTGTAGGAGCAGTGGTCTCCCACATCATGCCAATGGGTGAAGAAAGATGCATTGCTTTTGCTTCTCAAACCTGGAGCAAAGCTATGCCCAAAGTTATGCCCAAGTTGAACAGGAAAGATTAGAGATCATTTTTGGCACCAAGCAATTCCTTCAGTTCCTATATGGGAGGGTTTGCATTGTTGATGGATCATTATCCACATTTCCATTTACAGATCACACACAGCAATTCCATCACCTGTGGCAAGTAAAGTGTAAAGATGGGTATTGTTTGTCTGCACATACCTACACCAAGTATTGACAACGAAGTCTACATCGTAATACAGATGGACTTTCAAGATTGTCACTACCAAACAGTTCTTTGGGCTGCTGGAAGAGGAATATCTTCAATTTTGAGCAAGTAGACAACAAACCAGTTAGTTTTAGACAAGTGAGAATCCACAGAAATCTTGTGTTCTCAGAACTGATGGATATCGTTTTACAAGGAAAGAATTCACAATTAACACCTGACCTACTGCAGGTGAATGGTGCTGTCAGCACAGTTAGGCTGTCTTCTATGGGATCTTAGTATGATCATTCCACCACCACTGAGGAACAGAGTATTAAAGCAGCAACGTGAGAGGCATTGTGGATTTTTATGCATAAAGGAAATAGCAAATAGTTATTTTTGGTGGCCTGGACTGGCTGCAGAGATTGAGGAAAAAACTAAAACATGTTCTTGTGCAAAGCTAAAAAACGTGCCACCCTTATCACTGCTGTATCCATGGGAATGGCCTGAACAGGCTTGGCAACACATGTGGAATTTGCAGGACATGCATTCTTAGTAACGGTTGATGTTCACACAAATGGCCAGATGTTGCCGTGATGACATCTATATCATCTGAGAAGACTATCAAGAAGCTACAATTTATTGAACAGAATTCAACATATGACTTCCACATCACATCAATGGGCTAGCAGAATGTTTTGTCCAAATCATGAAACAACACTGAAATGAATCAAAGAACAAGGTCCATTTATCAAATATCTTAACAAATTTGCACTCATCTACTGAAAATGCCACATCAAGACCTCCCTTACTCACAAGGAAAAGCCACTTGTTTTGCATTTGATCTTTTAAAACCTCCAAAAACTAAAGGAGATTGTGTGACAGCAACAACAAGCATAAATGGAATGGTGGGAAAGCAAGATAAAACAGTTTTCCATGAAGCAAAATAAGTTTTGGCTTGAAACTGCTATATAGGGGAGAAATGGATTCCAGGTACAGTCCTTGCAAAGTGGATCAGTTTCTTACAGAGATGACATTACCTGAAGGAGATGCACAAACAGTTACTAGCTAGAAAAACAGATTTGATGAGAGTGGAGCCTATTGAAAATTCATGTTCAGATTTACCTAATCAGGATTTTCCTACAACCCCTATACCATCAGATGTTGTTGACATAGGAACTAGAAGGCATAGGTCACTGTGTGCAGAATCTGCATGTTCTCCCAGTTTCCTCCAGGTACTCAGGTTTCATGGACAGAGTGGTGAATATAACATTTAGCACACTTGGTTTCTCTGGTCAGAACATTGAATCCAGGAGTTGGGCTATCTTGTTGAAGTTGTACAAGACATTGGTACAACTCTAGTCACTGTATTACATGAAAGATGTTAAACTAAATTTAAAAAAAGTGTGTAGAAAAGATTTACTAGGATTTGATGCTTTGAGTTATAAGGAAAGGCTGAATAGACTGCGATTTTTCTCCCTGGCGAGTAAGAGGTTTAGGGTGATCTTAGAGATCTATAAAATAATGGGGGGCATAGATCAGCTAGATAGTCAATATCTTTTTCCAAATGTAGGGGAGTCTAAACAGAGGGCATAGATTTCAGGAGAGGGGAGAGATACGAAAGTGTCCAGAGGGGCAATTTCTTCACACAAAGGGTGGCGAGTATCTGTATTGAACTGCCAGAGATAATAATAGAAGTAGGCATAATTTTGTCTTTTAAAAAGCATTTAGACAGTTACATGGGTAAGATGGCTACAGAGGGATGTTGGCCAAGTGCAGGCAATTGGGACTGGCTTAGTGGTTAAGTGACAAAAAGGTGGCATGGACAAGTTGGACAGAAGGGCCTGCTTCCATGCTGTAAACCTCTGACTAACAGGCACACAAAACCCAAAAAAAACCCTCCAACAAATATGCCATCTTGACAGCAACCCCAACCTCTGGAAACACAAAAGTTCCCAAACTAACAGTCCCCTTCCCGTAATACACACAACCTCAAAAACCACCTAAAAAAGACAGCAGAACCCAGGCACCCACTACCCTCTTCCTCCAGGGGTCCCAACCAACACCTCCCCCCCCATCCCAAACACAAATATACCTGCCCCCATCTACTGCCCTAGACAAGAAAAACTAACGTGTAACAATTAAAAGGAAAAGGCCCAGGAGAAGATGACAAAAAAAACCCCCACAATACAAGAGCAAGGCATCACAAAGGACAAGGGTCAGATGGGAGCCAAACAAACAGGGGCAGAGCATGAAGAAAAGGGGACTGTCCTCTCTCTATCTGACCCTAAAACTACCAGACTTTGTTAAGGGAGTTAATACCTCACATTCTGTTCAGACGCAGAAAAGCTCCAGTCCCTATGTGAACATTTGTTAACACAATAAGAAGTCTGACAACATCAGGTTTAAATCCAACCCATTTATTTGATTGTAAACTCGCAAGCTTTCGACTCTATGGCCTTCGTCAGTCGAATGAGTTGTTCTGGTCTCCAACAGCACACATACCAGCACAGACTGTTTACAGATTACTTATTAGAATGTGAATCTTTACACCTAACCTGCTATTCAAGTCTTAAAGTGGCTAACAATGTGAGTGGAAGGAGCACTGAGCACAGGTTACAGAGATGTGTATTGTCTCCAGACAGTACAGTAAGTGAGGTTTTTTGCTAATCCAGGCAAGTCATTAAAAAAAGGGAAGTAAGTGACTTCTGGAAGACATGGATACTACAACATCACTGACTGAAACAAAACTGGAACAGTGTATGTGAGTTATGGTTATCTGTACCCACAAAGCACATAGCGCAGTAGCAGACACACAGTAGCACAACTTACAGTGGCTCTGAAAGTTTACAAGTTCATGAACGTAGCACGGAAGGTCCTGATGGAGGAGCTCCAGAGGAAGAGGTGTATCTTTTCCCTGCAGAAGAAGGAGTCCATTTCATCCTCCTTGCTTTGTCAAACCTTCCTCCTACAGTAGCTGGTGCTGCTTTGACTAGCCTCATGCTCTCTCCCATTCCCCTGCAAAGCTAGAGGGACCACTAGCCTAATACCCATAATCAAATTCTTTCTTTCTCCTGACTCTTAAAAGGTACACATTAAGGTAGAATAGCACAGCACTCACTCTTTTTAGATGAAGTTCTCAGAGAATTTTCTAGAATAAATGTTGATACGTTATTGGTGAAGTCTTGACAAAATGCTTTAGAAAGTCTCCTAATATGTTTCAAAAGCCATCTTCATACTTCTAGCAGTAAATGAACAACAAAAGGTGATCAATCTTTAAGCAGTGCTCAAATTACTCAGAAATGACTATCAACTGGTTGCTATTATGAAAAGATATTAGGTCAAGCACCATATGAAATGCAGCCATTTAATTAGTGCTAGCCTGCAATTTAAAAGTCAATGAACTATTTAATGGTCCTCAGGTTGACTTTGACTCATTTATGATGACAGCTTACACTGAATGAGGCTAAGCCAGCTTTCAATTCAATATCTCATCTTTTGCCACTTTTGAAGCTCCTTGGCATCTGGTGGAGTCGTTAAAAATCAACCCTAAAATGCTTTTAGATAATGCAAACAGCTTTCAGAAGAAACTTGGATTTAGAAATATATATAACCTGTAAGAACATTGACATTACTGATATTTAAGTATGGTGCAGAAGGTAATAGGGAAGGATAATGTAAAGCTGGCTTTTATTTCAAGAGGGTGGGATATAAAGGAAAAGACTGTACACTGGCCTAGTGGGTCCGCATTTGGAATTCTGTGTACAGTTTTGCACCCCCCCCCCGGCCATTTAAGGTAAAATACATTGTTAGAGACGGTAGAGAGAAGGTCTACAAGGATGATCCTGGTTATGGAGGGTCTGCCAAATGAGGAAAGATTAAACAGGTTGGGGCCTATACTTCTTGGAGTTCAGAAGAATAAGAGGTGATATGATTGAAACGTAAGATTCATAGGAGACTCGACAGGTAAATGTTGGGAGCATGTTTCCACTCATTGGAGGGTGTAGGACCAGGGGTCATAGTTACAGAATAAGGGGGTGCTCGTATAACACAGATCTGAGGATAAATTTCTTCTCTCAAAGAGTCGTGAATCTTTGGAATTCTTTATCCCAGGAAACTGTGGAGGTCGAGGGCTTGAACATTTTCAAGGCTGTAACTTATAGGTTTTTAGTCAGAAAGGGAATTAAGGGTTATGGAAATAAGGCAGGATTGTGAACTTTGAGTGTTGGATCAGCCATGATCTTATTATGTAGAAAATAGAAGCAGGATTAGGCCGTTCAGCTCTTTGAACCTGCTCTGCCATTCATTTTGATCAGGATTGATCATCAACTTAAATATCCTGATTCCACCTTTCCCCATAGTCCCAAGAGCTCTATTTAATTTCTCCTTGAAATCACACAATGCTTTGGCCTCAGTTACTTTCTCTGATAGTGAATTCCAGACATTCACCGCTCTCTGGGTGAAGAAATTTTTCTTCACCTCAGTCATAGAAGGTCTATCCTTATCCTCAAACTAAATGGTGGAGCAGGTTCGAAGGACTAAATGGCCTACTCCTGTTTCTATTTCTTATGGTCTTATTTGAGAGAACAATGGGCAAAATCACAAGAGACTCACTTTGTGCAGCCGCCTGCCACTGAATTCGTGATCAAACTGTATTCCTGTCATCTGCTACTCTCCCAGGCACTACTGCATTATTCATCTTGCCATGGTTTTTAAATGTTGTACTTTAATATCCAAAAAGCCCCAGCAGGGTATTCCCATTTTTATGCAGGATTTGCCACAGAGATCCTCCAACGAGTCTGCAAGTGGCTCAATCAGAAAAAAAAAATTAGAGGAAGCACTGTGATGTTGCTGAAGCGGAAGATTTTCTGGAGGACGTGTGGCTGCAGGAGCAAACAGTCGTGTGTCTGAAAGGCAGTTCTTTGCTGGCACAGCAGACGAAAAGAAACATCTGCTCTGTATAATTGAAACCTCAGTAAATTGATCTAATTCTAAATTCAGTGAATGTCTCGTGGATTCAGCCCTGCAGAGGGAGCATCGATGATTCCAACAACTAGTGCAAGTTGAACACACTGAATTATCTGACCTAGTAATTACTTATAATTATAGAATATATAACCTTTGCGAACAAGACTTTTAAAAGAAAGATATTGACCTAATTTTCATATTTAATGGGCCTGATTGGCCAAGGTGCAGGTTCATTGTGTATTAGCAACACTGAGAGCAATTTTTTTAATAGAATCCACAGTGCGGAAGGAAGCCATTCGGCCTTTCGAGTCTGTACAGACTCTCTGACAGAGCATCTTACCCAGGCTCTATTTCTGCAACCCCACATATTTACCTCACTAATCATCCTAACCTATACATCTTCGGATGCTAAGGGACAATTTAGTATGGCCAGTTCCACCTAACCAGCAATTCTTCTGACTATGGAAGGAAACTAAAGCACCCGGAGGAAACTTACAGACATGGGGAGAATGTACAAACTCCACACAGAAAGTGACCCAAAGCTGGAATCAAATGCAGATCCTTGGCACTGTGAGGCAGCAGTGCTAACCATTGTGCCACCATGCTTGATGTGGAATCTAGAAACGCAGGCTAATGGCAGCCATGACTGAGCTTTTGGATCATTGATGTAATGATGCAGTAGGGACCTCAAAGAGCTAGTTCTAACATGGGCAGAAATCCACAGCTGACACCAGGTTTCTCACATGCCTTTCTTGAGGCTTTCATGGATATTGGGTCATACAGGAGAGAATGCTTGTTCTCAGTTTCTGGAAGGAAAAATGTGCTCACAGATACTAAGTGGGTCTGAATAGACTCAGCCTCAACTGATACAACTGATAGAGAATTCACTGTGTACTATGGCTATACCCTTGATTAAATCATACAGGGGTTTTGGTAAGGCAATATCTGGAGTGCTGTGTTTTGGTCTCCACGCTTAAGAAAGGAAATATGTGCATTGGAGGTGGCACCATAAAGTTTCACAAGACTGGCCCCTGGAATGGGGAGGTTGTCCTACAGTGAGAGGCTGAGGAAATAGCGCTTGTATTCTCTGGAGTTGAGAAAAATGAAGGCTATATCATTGCAAAATTCTGAAGGGGTTTGATAGGGTGGATGGTGAGAAATTATTTCCATGGTCAGAGAATCTAAAACATGAGGGCACAATCTCAGGATAAGGGGCTGATCATTTAGCACTGACGTGAGGAGAAATTTTTTCACTCAAAGGATTGAGAATCTTTGGAATTCTGTACTCTTGAGGGTTGTGGACACTCCATTGTTGAACGTGTTTAAGGCTATGATAGATTTTTGGTCTCTCAGGAATGAAGGGATATGGGAAATGGGCAGGAAAATGGAGTTGAAAATCAGCCATGATTGTATTGACAGGTGGAGCAGGATCAATGAGATGCGTTCGTTCTTCCTGCTCCTATTTCTAATTGTTTTTATACAACTGCTGTCATCTCGAGTTGGTTCTGCTGAGGCACCAGCTGAATAACCAAGTTCTCAGCAACACCCTCTTGTGTTTCCCACAGGCCAGATGTGCCAGCAGAGTTGTTTCTGCCATCCTTGGTGAGGAAAGATGTTCCAGATTCAGCACTGACTTATCAATCCTCCACACAATCTGCAGCACAGATATACTTGATTCAGTTGGGCCTTAATTTGTATTAGAACAGGGAGCACTGAGTAAACCACACATCATAGGTGAGCAGGAGGACAAGATTGAGGTAGAGTCAACTGTGGGTAGTTCCCCTTGGGAGTGGAGGACTGACATGCTTCAATGTGCAAAGATGCCAACTCTTGCTTATCACAAATAAGGAGGGCTTATTTGGGTGTCAGAGACAGAAGCAATCCCTGAGGCATTGCAGACCCATAAACAGTCAATTTAGGAGCCTGTTCAGTGCATATACTCCACCATGGTTCAGGATTTTGAATATGAATTCCTTGATTGAGGCGGTGGCCACACTCATGCTGCAACACTCTGAGCGGATGCAGAAGCAACATACTGATATGCCCAGAAAGTGTGAGATTCTGCAGCATGGATAATTCAGCATCAGTGATGGCACAGTGATGTTTGGAACAAATGCCAGCTTCATCATCCAGAATACAAGAGCAACATGAAATGGTTCAGGCAGTTAAATAGACTGGTCAAGAGATCTGTGGCATCAATCTTCATCCACAAGGTATCAATTCACAAGCATGAAATCTTGTCTGTCCTGACACAGGAATTATCCTTGCTACAAGGACGGGTATCAAGCTGGCCTTGCCATAATACAGGGACAACAGCATGGGAAAAAACCTCCATAGGCACCTCCAAGATGAGGACAGAAACCATGGACATCTCAGCCAGATACAGAGATGTGTAAATAGACTGCATCCATCTGTTCCTCAGCCACAGGAAAGCACGCATAGAATCAGGCAGGGTGCTATGCCATTAGTTATACTTTATGGATCACTGGGGTGGTATATGTTCTCAGTGTGTTTGTTCATTAACTTTTCCTTATGCTTTCAATCAGACTTGTATATTATTATGTCTTGATGTCAAAAGGGTAATAAAGTTAATAATGATGGGCTAGTGATTGCCTGGGTTTGATATGATGCCATGATCTGTTTTGTAGGAGAATGTTGACTGTGGAATTCTCTTTCTCAACATTTTTGGGTGTCAGTAGGATTCTTCAGATTTGTGCATTAGCTAGATGTTTTCTCTCTGATTGAAGGTGAGTTGGCTAAGAGTTGTTCAAGTGAAACAATGTTGAATGAGTGTGGGCTTTGTGGCAAGGTCAGTCTGCCAATCGCGTGATGCTTCAGACAACCAAGGAAGTCTCTCTCCAATACCTGGAGTGCCACCTTCATCCTCTTCCTCATCCTCCTCTGAGGAAAGAGTGGTGCTCCATATTCTCTTTCTCATTGTGCAGTGTGTAGCAGATGACCTCATATGAATATTCTGATTGGCACATAATGGATGGCATCACCAGACTGGTCAAGGCATTGGAAATCTATAGCAGCCTTGTCAGTAAAGTTGAAGCCCATGGAATAAAAAAGAAAAAAGTAGAAAAGTGACAGGAAACAGAAAATAATGGTAAATGTTTCTTTTTCAGATTGGAGGTAGGTATATTGGTAGAGTGGACAGGCTGGACATCTTCAGATGAAATTTAATGCAAAGAAATGTGAAATGATACACCTTGATGTGAATATGAGGAAAGGCAATATAAAATAAAGGATACAATACTAAAGGAAGTGCAGAAGCAGAAAAAGATGGGAGTAATTGTGCATAAATCTTTGAAGCTAGTCAGGCACGTTGAGAAAGAGGTTTACGTGGCAAACAGAATCCTAGGCTATATAAAGAGAGATGTAGGATACAAAAGCAAATAATTTGTGGTGAACTTTTATAAAACATTGGAATCAGCTCAGCTGGATTGCCTGTGTCCAGTTCTGGGTACTGCTGATTAGGAAGGATGTGAAGGCTTTGAAGACAGTGAAGAAAATATTTCAGTTACGTGGCTGGATTAGTTACTCTGAGGCTATTTTCTTAGAGAAGAAAAGATTGGGAAGAAATTTGACAGAGGTGCTGAAAATCATAAGGGGTTTGGACAGAGCAGATAAAGGGAAACACTTCCATCGGTGAAGAAGCATCCAGAACCAGAGGATGTCAATTTAAGTTTGTGTCGCTTTTAAAATGAATTCCATGTAAATCTACTGATAAAGCAATATACTTTGGAGTGACGCTTGTAAAAAAAATTCAGATCATTGGCTATCCCCTCCTTCACATATTTAATTTTGAAATTAAGTTCTGCTGTGCAACAAAATTGCGATAGCTAAAAGCTCTTGAATGAATCAGAAAGCTTTGATTTCTGCTTATTGGTGCATGTTACCAATTCATGTTTGTAATTGGGACAATTTCTGAAAGTCATTCAGGAAAACATTTATCCTTAAACAATTTTCTGTGTGTTACTGGGCCAGAGTTATTAAAAAAAATTATTAGATTATCTTAGGTCACATCAAGTTCAATTGCCAATCTGGCAATAGAAGAAACCAGCCTTTTGGAAATTAAATTGATGGCGATCACAATTAGTTACTTATCTTGGCCATGTTTTCTGAGAAATATGGATGGTTTTGCTCAATACTGCTGGGTCTGTATAAAAACAGTTTATTGAACCTTATTAATTACATAATGGGATTGGCATTTACAGGAACATTTCCCAATCAGGTTTGTCTGATTTATGAGCATAAATTGCATAACCTTGGTGATGGTGAATAGACAAGGAATTATTCTGCCTCCTGCATCTCGACTGTTTTCAGACGGCTGGAAGAAAAGATGAAATTTGGTAGGGGGCTCCATACAAATGAAGCAAAAACAATAGATGCCCCCTGCCCCCTGCCGAGGCCAAAAATCGCCGCCCAAGGTCAACTGACCTTTAAATGGTCCATCAAACTTTCTGCTCGACCTGTAACAATTCCCGTGTAGGCAGGACCAGAATATTTACCCCAATGTTGTGATATAAATACTCCATTTTCAGTCATTTACCCTGGTTCCTTTATTCGGATAGATAAACATGACATCTAGCATTGCTTTGGTGAAGGCAGAGCTGTACTGAATTAGTGCAGGAACTACATTCTTTGCCAAAGCTTATGAACAATTTCTGTCATTTTTTGAGATTTTAGGATGGATTTACATACAGTAATCCAGCACCTCTGTGGTAAATTTTCACTTGAAGAAAGAGTAACTCTTCGAAAGCTTGTGCTACTAAATAAGCCTGTTGGATTTTAACCTGGTGTTGTGAGACTGCTTACTGTAGATTTGAGCAATAAAACTGAAGTTTCTGACCAATTCCTATACTGAGTCATTCTCCTGTCCTGGTGGAATTAAATGACCTGAGGCAAGCTTGCTTGCAAGATCGAATGCTGCCAGGAAAATGAAAGGAAGCAGTTGGCTTCTTAGCCTACTCTAAAAGTGACAGCTGTACACTTTAGGAGTGAAGTTAGGAAAACCTTCTATATGTAACAAGTGGTAGAATTTTGGAACTTTTTCCTCAACTGGCAGTTTATGCTTGGTCAAAAGTTAATTTTAAATCTGATAATTTCTAGTTTATGTCAACCAGAAAGAATTAGGGATATGAGCAAAGGCGGGTATGTGAAATTAGGTCATAGCTCAGCCATGATCACATTGAATGGCAGAGAAGCTAGAAGGGCTTGTCTCTGTTTTCTTGTGTCAATATTAGGCAGTTGATCTAGTATTCCCTAATATATCTTAAATAATGATGATAGAAACTTATTGCAACAAATGATTATTATCAATTTTGTCACTCGATCCCTTTCGCTATTTGGCACTATTTAGGCAAGATTCTACCCCTAGTGATAGTGCCTTTACAACAGTGACTACAAAAGCCAAATGGGAACATCTTAAATTCATGCACTTAATAAATGCAAGTCTTTTCTTTCTTACTTGATCAGCAGGTCAAGCTCAACATAGTAAATGTCAAATTATCTGTGTTTCTGTAGGGTAATTTCAGGATGCAACAGTAGAGTTGAATATTTAGCATGATTTAATTATGAAGATATTAAGCTTTTTTTTTATGTTTCAACATAACACTGGCTTGATACACAGTGATACACAGCTATTTGACTCTTGCTTGCAGTTTGCTGTGGCCAGTATGGAATCCTGAAACAATCACCTAAATGTTGACATTTACCATGTTGAGCTTGATTTGCTGATCAAGTAAGAATGAAGAAAAGACTTGCATTTATTAAGTGCATGAACTTAAGATGTCCTCATTTGGTTCTTGGAGTCACTGTTGTAAAGGCATCATCACAAGAGGTAGAATCTTACAATAAATAGTGCCAAATTGCAAAAGGAATGGAGTGACAAAATTGGTAATAATCATTTGCTGCAAAAGAAGTTACTATTGTCATTATTTGTGATATATTAGGGAACACAAGGTCAACTGCCTAATATTGACACAGGACAACATGAGAAAAGACAACATAAGTGCAGTGTGATTTAATTCTACAACATCTTACAGCAGTGAGATGAATATTTTAGTGAGCAAACTTTCATCCTGATTAAATGTTTGAATGCTAGTAAAAGCAAGAGAATTCCAGTGAAATGAAGGAATGGTACTTTCAGGCAAAAAAATTCTTTGCGATTATGCAAGTGAAGAAAAATGTGCAAATTTTGTTATGGTATGAGAAATAAAGATGACCATTCCAAACAAGGCAATATTTTGGGATGAAACTGTGCCAATATAAACAAAATAATGAAACCCAGCAATGTTGTTGCTTTTTGTTAGCTGTAGAAACACAGGGGGGAGAATTTCTCTGGGTTTCTCCTAACTCACTCTGTAGTTCACAGTTTCCCTCACCTCCCCTCTCAGAAATTTTGCAGCTCCTTTGCTGAAGAAAGTGGGAGAATTCTTGTGGAAATTTAAGCCCATTAGTCACTGCCTGACATGCAGTATATTTCACTTGTTGTCACTGTTAGCTTCAAGTGAAATGCATTGTCTGTTCTTTACACTCTTGTTTCCATTCATTTTGATTAATCCTCTTTTTTTGTACTGAGTTCTACTTTTATGCATAATTTCTTTTCATTTCCTTCTGTTTTTATATATATTGACTATATATGAATTAATTGACATAAAGATAAAAGAAATAAAAGACAGCATGTGAAATTCTAGTAAATAGAAAAATAGTAAATTCCAGAACGATATTCTTTCTGATCTTAATTTATGTACGCAAAGTTTATACCGAGAACCAAAGACAACATTAGACTTCTACTGAAATCAAAATGTATTACAATATAAACCAGAGTTTCCATCTCCTTAGTAAGGTCATACCTAAAATCACTGTGCCCAGCCAACCAATTTAATTTTCCCAGGCTCTTGTTTATTCTTGTGAAGAACAAATATCCACTACTGTCATATTGTTTTCACCTGAGGATCTGAATCAATGTTATTCATGTACTTGGCTACTGGTTCTCCTTTTATGTCAAATGATCACCAAATATGCAAAAGTAATAAACTAGATTTTTCTGATGGTGATTACACCTGAGTTAAGTTGGAAGGTCAACAACTTATATTCACCCCTGCTTTGATGCTGCATGAATATCTTTGCTTATCCTAATGTTATTATTGTGTTAGCAGCCCTAAGCATGGTTCATTGTGTTCATTGTGACCTAGATCATTAGATTTAAAAGGATTGAAATTGGTCTCTGCCAACAGATGAAATGGGTTTGGAGCTAATTTTATGCTGCATACAATCTTCTTTACACTAGTCCACAAAAAGTTTGTTCAAATTCATTCTGGACGTTCATTATCTGGTTTGAATTCTGAACAAGAACATTTGGTGGCTGAAATGGTCTCCTTACTAATGCCATCATGCTAATATCTTAATGACCGTCTGGCGAGGGGGTGGCATAGTGGCATTACCACTGGATAATTTCAATAAGACTCTTGAATTAAAGCCAGAATTTTCTTGCCCCGCCCACTATAGGAATCAGAGCAAGTGAGTGGAGGATCATGGAAAGGTCCATTGACCTGGGTGGGATTTTATGGATTTGAGATGAGCGAAGCCATAAAAATCCTGCCTTAAAATTCTGATCATGAAATTATTGTTGGCTTCATAAAAACCCCTCTGGTTCACTAATGTCCTTTAAGAAAGAAAATCTTCAGTTCTTACTTGGTCTGGCCTATATGTGGCTTTAGACCTACAGCAGTGTGGTTGACTCTTAAATGCCCTATGAAATGACTGGTCAAGCACTCAGTTCAAGGACAATTATGATCAGCAGTAAATGCTGGCACTTTCTCAGCCCCCTTCCTCACCGCAATCCTATAACTTTATCCAAGAACTGCCACTTGGCCAAGCAGCAGTGAAGGAGCATAAATCGTAGAAGAAGAAAAGTTAAAACACCATTATTCAATGACTTGCTCAGATACTGACATTGCAATGCCGTCACCCAATGAATGAATAAAAAAAAGGGCAGGTTGATTCTGAGATGAGGCAGAAACAAAAGCAGAGGTGATGGAATAGTAGTATTGTCACTTGATTAGTAATCCAGAGACCCAGGTTAAACTCTGGGGACAGAGGTACGAATCCCCCCAGATGTTGAAATTGGAATTCAATAAAAATCTGGAATCAAAAGTCTAATGATGAACATGAAATTACCATTGATTGTTTTAAAAACCCATCTATTTCAATAATAGCATTTTGGGAAGGAGAAATCTTCCATTGTTACTTAGTCTGGCTACATAATTTTCTAAAATGGCCAAGCAAGCCACTCAGTGAAATGGCAATTAGAGATGGGCAAAAAATACTTGGACCAGGAGGGGCAGATTTCTGCTGCTTGAGCCGTGAGTACTCATAGATGATTGTGGTGGTGCTGGATTTGCGTAGTAGGTCTTTACATATGTTTCAGGTGGGTAACTGTTGTGCAACTAAAGGTTCCCATTAAAGCTGACTGGGTTTTTCTAAAGTGTCTCCCAGGTGGGAAGATTTGCAGTATCCCTCAACTTTTTGCCTGGTTGTTAAAATTGATGTTTATATTATTAAAGAGAGGAAGGAAGTAATTAGGTTGGAAAAAGCAGAGATTAGTGAATTGACATCCACCATAATTACTATATCCAAGAACTGCTGCTGGGTCGGGCAGTAGTGCAGGACCTCGAATCGTAGAGGAAGAAAAATCTAATAATGAAACACCATCATTTAATCTCACACTTGTGGTCACCTTCTCAGATTGTGGCATTGCATGTTGCACAAAAGAAAAAGAGAGAAGAAATCTGCACTTAGTTAATCATCGGGCATGAATGGGCTGAACAAGGGCAAGAACGAAAGATTGTATAAGTTCAGGCTCACGAGAGGACAAGTTCTGATGTGTATATTGATGGGGTGTTAGGCTGATGGGTTTGTGATGGAATCCCTGGTTTCAAAACTTGTATCTTTTCATGAGGAAAACAGTTATGTTGATTCTGCGTGTTGTCATTACACTAGATATGATTTAGTGTTTGCTTTGTTTAGCTCTTTCGTTTTAATAAATGAGATTTTGTGGCTTCATTTCTTCAGTGAATATCAGATTTCAGATTTCTTCTTTTTAAAAACAGTTACTGGTCCCAGCCAAGATCATAACAATATGTGCAATGAAATGTTTAATTAATTGACAGTCTTTTCAGAAATCTTACCATCCCTGTCAAACAGCATAGAATCTGGCATCAATATTGCATGGAGCTTGGAGCTCATACTTTCCCAAATTGTAAGTGGTGGCAAACTCCATGGAAACAGTTGCACGTGATGCAGTGTCTGACAGCAGATGTCTCAGCTTCCAATGCAGCATAAGCAGAAGCCATCTTTGAGCACTGCAGTAGAAACTCAGACTCAAATCATTTGTTGGGATTTGGAAACTGTACTAAACTCCAGAGTATGGAAATTCTTGTTGAGGATTAATCATTGGCAAAAGGACAGTCACTAATTTGAAATGCAAACTAACAAGGTTTATTGGATAATAAAAATTGCCACCTAACATTCCACTAGTTGAGGCATGGCATGCTACACATGTACAGTGCATATCAGTCTCTCTTTCCGTTGGCTTCCAGGTTTTGTGGGGTCTTTACTTCCTGGTTCCTTGAGCATAGTCTCTAGAGACATGACACTGTTTGAGATTTTAACTTAGTCAATTTAACTTAGTCAGCTAACATACATCCAAATCCCTTAAAGCTTAAAAAATTAAACTCTATCTTCCCAGTCTATCTTAATTGCTGAAGCGGCACACTTCATGGCTGCTTGCCTAGTTCAGGATAGGCATGAAGGAAAGTCAGGGACAGAAAACGTTTAAAACTCAGCATGTTTGGCAGCATCTCGTGGAAATAAAATTAGTTCATGTATGACTTCTTCAGAATCAAGTCCTTTAAATGTACAGTCATCATAATGGATGACCCTCCAGAAGTTTGATCTTTTTAGTGATGGTTGCAGGTGTCCTCAACTATGCATGAGTTACATGAAGAGAAGCCCTGTTTTACTTCCTCTCTCGAGACTGGGATAGTACTGCAGAGGATGAGGATAGGCAAGGACCTGTACTAATGGAATACACAAGAGTGATCAGTTATTTTTGTATGGAATATTGGATGGTTTGTTTATTTATTGTCACTTGGATTGGTTGCATTGTGGTCAAGAAGGTGCTGTAACGGCCAGTAAAAGCTGGGAGATAAGATGAAGTGGAATTCAGATTGTGTGTATTGATTTCATAGTCAGGTGAGTCAATAACAGGCAGCTTGACTGGAATTGGGATGTGATTCTTCCCTCTTCTATTCTGCATTTTCTTTTTTCTCAACCTTTTGTGGTGTTTAAAGAAATAAAAGATGATCTTCTTGAAACACGTAAGATTTTGAGGAAGCTTTTGATGATGGCTCAACTTCTCCAACTGCTCGTGCCCTGCAGCCGCTGTCAGCGAGGATAGAGAATTTGATGCTCAGCTAAATCTCCATTCACTGCAGCCGGACCAGAAAATCCTGCTGGCATGAATGGTTGAGAATATTAGCACTAAAGGGCACAGTTTCAAAATAATGGGTCTCCCATTTAAGATGGAGGTGAGGAGGAATTTCTACTCTCAGAGAATCATTAGTCTTTGGGATTCTCTTCTGCAGAGAGCAGTGCAGGTTGGACCATTAAAAAAAATCAAGACTGAGTTAGACAGATTTTTGATCTGCATGGGAGTTGAGGGTTATGAAAGGTAGACAGGAAAGAGGAGCTAAATGGTCTTCTCCTGCTCCCATTTCTTATGATCTAATGATCTTCTTCCTCCTCTTCAGTTGTTCACCATGTGCCTGGTGGCAAAGACTAATGGTGGTGAGGTTGTGCAGGATGCAAAAGATCACAATGAAATCATGAAACGTGCTGTGGAAAGTATAGCGCTCCATACATTGAAGACATTTCTCAAACACTCTATTGGTCTGCTCGATTAGTTTAGCGTGGAAGCAGGGCTCCTGTTATACATATGCTGCCCATGTGAACCAGGTAGTCAGTAGCCAGCACTTGTCACCTAATGCATACCTTCTGGTTTGGCTCAAATCATGAGAGTGAACCAGCACAGAGTTGAGGCATCATGACTGCTCTCAGGATATCAGGCACTCACTGCAGGATATGCTGAGCATTGTTGCACTGAGTGTACCTAGACCATGGTGGAGTTGAGGAATAGGAAGGGAGAGGTTACTATGTTGGGTGTGTACTACAGACTGCCCAACAGCCCGCGGGCCGTGGAAGAAGGGATATGCAGGGACATTTTAGATAAGTGTAGGAAGAATAGGGTGGTTGTAGTGGGAGATTTCAATTTCCCTGGGGTAGATTGGAAGGTGCCCAGAGCGGAAGGTGCGGACGGGGAGGAATTTGTACAGTGTGTTTTGGAAGGGTCCTTGGAGCAGTATGTGGATAGCCCGACTAGAGAGGGGGCTATACTGGATTTGGTTCTGGGGAATGAGCCAGGGCAGGTGGTTGACGTTGTAGTAGGAGAGCATGTGTCAAATAGTGACCACAACTCTGTCTGCTTTAGGATATTAATTGAAAAAGATGAAGCCTGCCTTAAGGGGAGGGTGTTAAACTGGGGGAGGGCTAGATACAGCCAGATTAGGCAGGATCTTAAGGATACCGACTGGGATAAGCTGTTCGAGGGTAGGTCAACGCTGTACATGTGGGAGTCTTTCAAGGGAAAACTAAAATCTTTGCCAGAAAGACACGTGCTGGCAAGGAGGAAGGATGGGAAAGGTAGGATGAGAGAACCGTGGGCTACTAGGGATATCGAGGACTTGGTCAGGAAGAAGCGGGAGGCGTATGTTAGATCTAGGCAACTGGGGACAGAGACAGCGCTGGAAGAATATAGAGAGTGTAGACGGGATCTTAAAAGGGGTGTCAGAAAGGCAAAAAGGGGCCACGAAATGGCTTTGGCAGGTAGGATTAAGGAAAATCCTAAGGCATTTTACTCCTATGTAAGGAGCAAAAGGATGGTTAGAGGGAAGATTGGACCTCTCAGGGACAGAGGAGGGGAACTATGCTTAGAGCCTGAGGGAATGGGGGAGATCCTGAATGAATACTTTGCGTCGGTATTCACGCGGAAGAGCGGCCTGATGTCTGGTGCCGGCTTTGAGAAATTTGAGGACCTTTTAAAGGAAATAATCATTACGAGGGAAGAAGTGTTGGGGCTTTTAGGCAGCATAAAGACATATAAAGCTCCGGGGCCTGATGGCATTTACCCCAGACTGCTAAGGGAGGTGAGAGATGACCTTGCTGGGCCTCTGACGCAAATCTTTGTCTCTTCTTTGGACACAGGTGAGGTCCCAGAGGACTGGAGGATAGCAAATGTAGTACCGTTGTTTAAAAAGGGTCAGAGGGATAACCCAGGGAACTATAGACTTCAGTTATAGGTAAGCTAATGGAGAGGATCCTCAGGGACAGGATGTATGAGCATCTGGAGTGCTGCGATCTGATCAGGGATACGCAGCATGGCTTCGTTAAGGGGAGGTCGTGCCTTACGAATCTAGTGGAATTTTTTGAAGAGGTGACAAAAACGGTTGATGAAGGACAAGCCGTTGATGTCGTCTACATGGATTTCAGTAAGGCGTTTGACAAGGTTCCTCATGGTAGGCTGATAGAAAAGGTTAAGGCGCATGGGATACAGGGCCAGGTAGGTAGATGGGTTGAGAACTGGCTTGGGAGGAGGAGACAGTGGGTAGTAGTGGAAGGCTCTTTTTCCAACTGGAGGTGTGTCACTAGTGGTGTGCCACAGGGCTCAGTACTAGGACCTCTTCTATTTGTGGTTTATATAAATGACTTGGAAGAGGGGGTAGGTGGTGTGATCAGCAAATTTGCTGATGACACTAAGATGCTTGGATTGGCGGGTACTGAGGAGCAGTGCCAGGCAATACAACAGGACATAGATAGGCTGGTAGATTGGGCAGATAGATGGCAAATGGAATTTAATCCGGATAAATGCGAGGTGATGCATTTTGGCCGGAATAATGTAGAGGGGAGTTATAGGATAAAAGGTAAAACTATCCGGAGTATAGAGACGCAGAGAGACCTGGGGGTGCAGGTTCACAAGTCTCTGAAGGTGTCAGTACAGGTGGAGAATGTGATAAAGAAAGCGTATGGTATGTTAGCCTTCATAGGAAGGGGTATAGAATACAAGAGTAGGAGTCTGATGTTGCAAGTGTATAGAACGTTGGTTAGGCCTCACTTGGAGTACTGCGTCCAGTTCTGGTCGCCGTACTACCAGAAGGATGTGGAGGCCTTGGAGAGAGTGCAGAGGAGATTTACCAAGATGCTGCCTGGTATGGAAGGGCTGTCTTATGAGGAAAGATTGAACGCACTGGGGTTGTTTTCCCTTGAAAGACGTCGGCTGAGAGGGGATCTATTAGAGGTATATAAGATTATAAGGGGTATAGATAGAGTAAATGGTGGTAAGCTTTTTGCACCATTAGAAATGGATAGAACGAGGGGTCATGGCCTTAGGGTGAGGGGGCTATGTATAAGACGAATATTAGAGGGCATTTTTTCACACAAAGGGTAGTGGGGGTGTGGAATGCACTGCCGAGTAAGGTGGTGGGAGCAGGCGCGCCAGGGTTGTTTAGGGGTCTCTTGGACAGCCACATGAGCAGTCTGCAGATAGAGGGATATAGCAGGAGTGTCTAAATATCATTTGTTTCCACAGGCAATTCGGTCCACCTTGTTGACCAACAAGGTGCACGCATTCGGCAGGTCGTGCGAGGGCTGCTCTTGGATGTTGCTTCAGGAGTGGCCGAGTGCTTCAAGTCGTTAGTGTATGCTTAAACTGGACCATCTGATGGGCAACATGACAGCTCAGAGACTATCGCTGTTGCTGTGCAGACACGTGGATTTGGGCCTGTGTCTGCGGGAGTTTGCGCATTCTCCTTGTGGTTGCGTGGGTTTTCTCCGGGTGCTCCGGTTTCCTCCCACATCCCAAAAATGTGCTCTTAGGCTGATTGGGTAACAAATTGTCCCTATATTGGTCCCTATATGGAAATCTTCCACAATAGGCATAGCCTAAAGTCATGGATATGTCATTAAGACGTTAGGACGGCAGCGCGGGCTCATTGGGCCGAAGGGCCTGTTTCCCGTGCTGTGTTGCTCTTTGTTCTTTGTTCGTTGTACCACAAGGAATGCAGTAATTCAAGAAGACAGCTCAAGGACACTTGGAGATGATCAATAAATACTGGCCTTGCCAATAATGCTCACATCCTATCAATGAATTAAAAAAAAACTGCACATTTGGGTTATGATAGATCTCTGCATTTAGATGTGCACCCACAAAGCCACATGTATGCCATCAATGGTGTCCTGCACCAAGAAGATGCCTGTTATCCTGGCAATGACATGCACAAGCTCCATCTGCTTCTCCCTCTAGTCAGAGAAAATGGAATGTATTACTCTGTATCGACAAATAGTACATCAGTTGTGAACAGCAAACTAGGAAGTGCAGGAAATGTTATCTGCTCCAGCCTAGAAGGATCTTGATGCTTAGAGGTTCATAGTAATGTTCATCTATATTGCCCAGTTCTGTGACTACAGGTCTGTCTTCAAAAGGTGACAGATTTCAGTGAGAATCTCCTTCATAAAACATATGCCCATTGTTTCTTGCTAACATTGAGGTAAGAAATTGCTCCTTTAAGACTTTGGTTGGAAATAGTAGGCCTCCTGCTGAGATCCCTTCCCTTTGTGAGTCGGTTGCCCTCCTCTGTGTTGCCACAACTCAATCTCTATCATTGCTCTGCCCCTTCCCATTGGGGCTTATCCTTTAGCACTGCCTGGTGCTTGGTGGGCAGTGTCAGAATCCCAGGCTGGCACAGCCCAAGGAGCACTGCCCCCACTGCCTGGACAACTCGCGGGGCCTCAATCACCTCTGGTTCCACTGGTGAAGCCATTATGTCTGGTTCCCATTGGTAGGGACAGTACGTGATCCTCACCGGTAAGGACTTCCACCAGTGAGATTTTTAAGGCAAGTGAGCCCAAATGATTGCATCCCAGGCTCACTAATAATACTTAATAAAAATTTAAATATTAAAATCAGTCTCACACTCTTCCCTGATGTGAGGCTGATTTCACCAGCAGACTGGGGCCAGTAAGATCGCAAGAGGCAAAAAAAAGGTGCAAATCCAATTTTTCACCTCTCCAGCTATTTACCAGTTTGCCTTGCCGATCAACCTGTGTAACAAAGTTGCCTTTCCCTCTGTATTCTTCACCAACTTCAACTGGCAGGAGAAAACTCCATAGCTGTTCTACTATCTCAGCAAAAAGCAATAGAAATCTGTTAGCAACTAAACTGGGAATGATTGAAGATTCCTTTAAGTAGCACTGGTGGGGGCATCTTTTTCCTGCTTAATATGTGTTCATGATGTAAAGATGCCGGCGTTGGACTGGGGTAGTAAGAACTCAGTAAGAATTTAGCAACACCAATTTTAAATCCAACCGATTTATTTGATAGTAAAATTGCAAGCTTTCGACACTGTGTCTTCGTCAGGCAAATGCAGTGTTCTGGTCTGCAATAGCACACATCAGCACAGACAGTTACAGATTGCTGATTAGAATGCAAATCCTTACATCTAACCTGCTATTCAAGTGTTAAAGTGGCTAACAATGTGTGTGAAGGGAATCCTGAGCATTGGTTAGAGAATTGTGTATTTTCTCCACACAGCACAGTAAGTGAGGTTTTTTGCTAACCCAGGCAAGTTACGGGGGTTACAGATAGTGTGACATGAAGCCAAGATCCTTATTAAGACCGTCCTCATGTGTGCGGAACTTGGCTATCAGTCTCTGCTCAGCGACTCTGCGCTGTCGTGTGGCACGAAGGCCCCCTTGAAGAACATTTACCCGCAGGTCAGAGGCCGAATGCCCATGACTGCTGAAGTGTTCGCCCACAGGAAGGGAACTGTTTTGTACATTGGGGAGACCATGCAGACACTACGACAGTGGATGAATGAACATCGCTCAACAATCACCAGGCAAAACAGTTCCCTTCCTGTGGGCGAACACTTCAGCAGTCATGGGCATTCGGCCTCCGACCTGTGGGTAAATGTTCTTCAAGGGGGCCTTTGTGACACACGACAGCGCAGAGTCGCTGAGCAGAGACTGATAGCCAAGGTCCGCACACGTGAGGATGGTCTTAACAGGGATCTTGGCTTCACGTCACACTATCTGTAACCTCCGTAACTTGCCTGGGTTAGCAAAAAAACCTCACTTACTGTGCTGTCTGGAGAAAATACACAATTCTCTAACCAATGCTCAGGATTCCCTTCACACACATTGTTAGCCACTTTAACACTTGAATAGCAGGTTAGATGTAAGGATTAGCATTCTAATCAGCAATCTCTGACTGTCTGTGCTGATGTGTGCTATTGCAGACCAGAACACTGCACTTGCCTGACGAAGACACAGTGTCGAAAGCTCGCAATTTTACTATCAAATAAATCGGTTGGATTTAAAATTGATGTTGCTAAATTCTTACTGAGTTCTTAATATGTGTTCAGCAGTGCATGTCTGAGAGGCTGTTTGATGTTCATGATCTGCCTTCTCTGTACACACACCAAAATGATATATGATGTGGGTCGTACTGGTTTAGGTCATGCACAATGTAAGATGATAAAAATTACAGATCCCACAGAACTTAATCTTCTGGCCTAGTCTGTGAGATTGTAATAACATCAATTGAATCACAAGTATGGTTAAATGGAAGTTTAATAACCTGGGTGCAGTACATATCGAAGCTACCAATAATGACGCAAGGAACAGACTGTTCAGCATGAAATATTTCGTACTTTTGTTTGTAACGTTTTACATGATAATTGTCCAACCTGCACGTAAATTTACTTGACGTTCAGCTTCCTGTGATTCACCTGCATCCAGCAGTTTGACGCAGGATAGTAGATTGTAGTTCAGTTCAGATCTGACGTGGCTATGGGGTTGTTTTGTAAAAGCTGCTGAACTTTTGTAAAGTGATTCACAGTCATTGCGGCAGTTACCTTGTAGCTGAGAATATTGATTAACTATTGACGGTGGGGAGAGATCCATTTTGTTCATTCATTTCCTGAGATGCATTTGCCAATAATTTAATTTGAATTTGAACAATTTGACCTTAAGCCTGATCCTTGTGCCTGATATTTTAGAGACATGTCAACGAATGCTGTTACAGATGAACGATGGTTGGTTACTATCAGGTTCAACTGAAAATGATTTTCATGCAGCCCATTACATTGCCATCACTGCTTTATATACCGCTGCTTTGGCAAGACCTATTTGGAAGAGAAAAGCTAAATATCATAAATGTAATTAATGGCTGAATCAAATACCAGTGATCTTGATATAATTGCTATATTAATAAATTACAATTGCTCCATAATTGTAGTTAAATTATATGGTGCGGTTAGCATGTCCTTTTAATTCACTGCCTCCCTAATTTTAGAATGGTGGTTTTGCAATTTTCTAATATTCATTTCTCATGTGAAATGTTTTTCTGGTCATGAAAAGTTTGACATCCCAGCAGTTGGAAGTCATGAGTTATGTAGTTAATTTTTTTAAAAACCCCAAAGAACTGAATGTGAGCATTTTTGCTTTACAGTTAACTATTAAAATATTATTTTGAGAGATTATTTTTATTAGCATCACAGAATATGAGTCACAGCATGTATGTTTCTGAAATCTGTACCTGTATCTATGTAAAGCTGAAACAACAAGCAGCCTAATCCAATTGACCCAGACTATAGTATTTTCCAAACTCACCACTGACCTCTAGGAAACAATCTTACCATTGCACCCCTTTGGCTCATGGATGAGGTGAGCCGATAAGACAATGGAAGAGCCGAGAAATCAGATTTGCACCCGATTCCTCACCTCTCGCAATCTTACCGGCATCAGAAATCTGATTATGAGAAGACTGATTATAATATTTAAATTGCATTTAAATATGGTATTCTGGCACTCTGCCACTGCCCACCTGGGCAACCTGGCACTGCAGCCTGCATACCCTGCAGCAGCGATCAGTAGGGGAAGATGGGGGGGCTGCAATAGCAATGGAGGGTGGGGGGATGGGGGGGGCACCATTTCCACTCTGCAGCAGCGATCAATGGGAGAGATGGGTGACTGATGTCATTCAGTAGCAATGATTGATTGTGGGGGGAAGAGGAGGGACTGCTGCAACTCTGCTACAGCATCTGTGGGGACTGGATGGTTACTGCTTCGGCCACGATCGGTCTGTGGTTTTGATCAGTCATGAGACCCCATGGCAGCAGGGAAGGAACCGAGTTGCGGCCATAAAGTCCAGCAGAGGCAGTGATAGATCTCTGTTCTCTCAGAGCATAGAAATCTGCACATATGCAATTGTGCCCTCTGCTACTATCAGCCAGCTTTTGAGTGATTTAGGCCCTACCCACTCTCCTTGCTGGCAGATTTCATTTTTTTGACGATGTCAGGTAAAATTCAATTTTTAAGTTGCCCAAAAAAAGGCACAAATTTCCTTTTGTTCTCATGCTTGTTTGGCACTTAGAATTTTTTTTGGTAAGGACACCCTCCCCCTGCCCCACAATTTTTCCCCCACTGCAACGTTTTTCCCTCCATTGATACTACTTGCTTTTAAGCTAGCCACTATTTTTCTTCGAGAGTTGTTTTTCCTCAATGACTGATATCATAACCTTTGTTTATGATGCTCCAGTACCACTAGTACATTCATCCCTTCTCAAAAATTGCGATTGTAGAATCCCTATGTGCAGAAGGATACCATTCAGCCAATCAAGTCTGCATTGATTCTCTGACAGAGCATCTTGCCGAGGCTCATTCCTTAGCTCTATCCCAGTAACTCCATACATTTACCTTACTAACCCCCCTAACCTACACAGCTTGGGACATTAAGAGGCAATTTAGCATGGTCAATCCATCTAACCTGTACATCATTGGACTGTGGGAAGAAATTGGAGCAACTGGAGGAAACTCATGCAGACACAGAGAGAATGTGCAAACATCCAAGGCCAGAATGAAACCCAGGTTCCTGGCACTATGACTGGAAATTATAGACCGGTGAGCCTGACTTCTGTTGTGGGCAAGGTCTTGGAAAGAATTATAAGGGATAGGATTTATAAGCATCTAGAGACGAATAAATTGATTAGGGATAGTCAGCATGGTTTTGTGAAGGGTAGGTCGTGCCTCACAAACCTTATTGAGTTTTTTGAAGAGGTGACCAAAGAGGTAGATAAGGGTAAGGCAGTTGATGTAGTGTATATGGATTTTAGCAAAGCGTTTGATAAGGTTCCCATGGTAGGCTACTGCAGAAAGTGCAGATGCATGGGATTGAAGGTGATTTAGCAGTTTGGATAGGAATTGGCTAGCTGATAGAAGACAGAGGGTGGTGGTTGATGGGAAATATTCAACCTGGAGTGCAGTTACAAGTGGTATACCTCAAGGATCTGTTTTGGGGCCACTGCTGTTTGTCATTTTTATAAATGAACTAGATGAGGGTGTAGAGGGTTGGATTAGTAAATTTGCTGACGATACCAAAGTGGGGGGAGTTGTAGACAGCGAGGATGGATGTTACAGTTTGCAGAGGGACATAGATAGGTTGCAGAGCTGGGCCATGAGGTGGCAAATGGAATTCAATACTGATAAGTGTGAGGTGATTCACTTTGGTAGAATAACAGGCATATGAAATATAGGGCTAATGGAAGGACCCTTAATAGTGTTGTCGAGCAGAGGGATCTTGGGGTACAAGTACATAGCTCTTTGAAAGTTGGCACCAAGGTTGATAAAGTTGTTAAGAAGGCGTACGGTGTGTTAGCTTTTATTGGTAGAGGGATTGAATTTAGGAGCCGTGAAGTTATGTTACAACTGTACAAAACTCTGGTGCGGCAGCACTTGGAGTATTGCGTACAGTTCTGGTCGCCGCATTATAAGAAAGATGTGGAAGCATTGGAAAGGGTGCAGAGGAGGTTTACCAGGATGTTGCCTGGTATGGTGGGAAGGCCTTATGAGGAAAGGCTGAGGGACCTCAGGTTATTTTCATTAGAGAGAAGAAGGTTACGCGGTGACCTAATTGAGGCATATAAGATGATGAAAGGACTGGATAGGGTGGACAGTGAGAGCCTTTTTCCTCGGATGGTGATGACCAACACAAGGGGACATAACTTTAAATTAAGAGGTGGTAGTTATAGGACGGATGTCAGAGGCAGGTTCTTTATACAGAGGGTGGTGAGAGCGTGGAATGCCCTGCCTGCAGAAGTTGTGGACTCGCCTACTTTGGGGGCATTCAAATGTTCGGTGGATAGGCATATGGATGATATTGGAATAGTTTAGGTTAGAAGTTCCACTGGCCGGCGCAACATCGAGGGCCGAAGGGCCTGTACTGCGCTGTAATGTTCTATGTTCTATGAGGCAAGCTGACAGTCCTAACTACTATCCATCCTATTATAAATATAGGCTGGAAATTTCTGGCTTTTTCTGCTATCAAAGTCTTCCAGTTCTGCCAAAGGCAGCTCCCCCAACCCCATGACAGATTTCCTAGCAGCTTGGCTGGTGAGCAACACAAATGGCCATTGACTTTGGTGGGTCTGAAAGATCCCACCAGCGGCCAATGGTGAGTTGCCTCCATTGTGAGCAAGGGAGCTGGAAAATTCTGACCACAGTCACTCCCAAACTTCAAAAGTGCTTGGAGTTGGAGACTGCCCTGTACCTCTATATGATGAGATCTATGTACATAATATAGAGTTATTTATACTTTTGTATTTGTGGCTTGTGTTTTTAAACATAAACACATTTATTGGTAGGCTTTAACTATTTATAGATCCAAGTATGGTTTTGTATGAAGCACACTCAATGAAGTTGGACACAATTTTATCCTCAAATCAGCTTTCAGTTTTTAGGACTAAGACTGTCAAATTTGACATTTCTATACATCAAAGTGATTATGCATAGGTCATATCAATGCATGAATGTTAATTGATCTGTGGTTTCAAGCTTCTTTGGACAATACTGGCAGTTAATGTGTTGCTATGGACTATCTCTTGTAATAAAAGATATATCACTATATCACTATACAGGCTAGCTGCTTTACAGAATGTTTCTCTAGACTGTTTTATGTCTAAGTGACTACATACAGTGTGCGATGCCACTCTCTAGTTCCACATTAACTTTTACATTATGATATATGCAGGCACGTGTCATCACAGTATGATAGCATTATAATTGCTGATTTCACTTCTGATGCTCCAGTTGCTGCCTGGTCCTCCAGGCAGCATTTCTAACACACCTTGTTCCAGCAGGGCTGCTCAGTGGGCTCTATTGTATCGCTGTGCCTGACTGTTCCTTAATCTATGTCAACTCCTGCCATAACTCAGTTGCTGGCATTCGCTGGGTTTGTTAAACATATCCAATAACCTGACTGAATACTGACTGTAGGACAGCAGGGTTACTAACCCTCCAAGATAGACTGGGAATCTCTAGGAATTTACAGTCACCAGAATACTGTGTGTGGAACTCTGGAGAAAAATCATTAGGGATTTTCTTTTGTAAATTTCTTTAAACATTTCTCATTATCAGATATAAAATTATTGAAAATGGAGAAAAGTGGCTGATTGGCTGACAATTAAACATCATCTCATTGGGTCATTAGGCTTTTAGTTTCCAATTGGTGTCGGAGGACTTTGCATCATGAGGATGAATGTGTTAGCTGATGAATGACTGGAGCATGGGGAGGGGGGAAGTCACAAGATGGACATACAGAAGTACATAAAATCATAATTAGCAACCCTAGACAGCAATAAGGCCATGTAAATCCTGCTTCAAAATCTGCTCAATTAGATCTTGCAGCATATCAAATTTGAATAAAGGAATCTCTGCATGTTAAAAACCAATATGTCTTTTCTTTAATCAGAGTAATCAAGAGAGAAATGACAGCTGATGGTTTTTGAATTCAATTAATAAATCTACAGTATAAAACAAGTCTCAGTAATGGAGACCATGGAAACATAACTGATGTGTAAAAACCCATCTGGTTCATTTATGTCCTTTAGGAAGGAAATCTGTCAAGCTTATCTTACCTGACCTACATGAGATTCCAAACTCAAAGCAACATAGTTGACTCTTAATTGTCCTCTGCAATGGTCTCTTAGTTCAAGGGAAATTGGGGCAATTAATTGGGGCATCAGGTACATGAAAAAACATAAATTAGGGGTCCACCTCCTGGAGTACTGCTGAGTTGGTCCTGCAGTCAGCAAATCAGGCTCGTAACCTCCTTTTGGTCCCAATACAAAAGTCTTGAGGACCATATTAAAAAAAAAGCCTAAAAAAGCAGTTAGATATTTGATTAAAAGCTTAGTCAGAGAAATAGTATTAAGGAGGGTCTAGAAAGGAAGGTAAAGATATTTACAAGTATAGAGAGTGAATTCCATAAGGTTGGACTTTAAAAGGAATAAGAATGAAATTTTTGATAAAGGTCAGGGTGCTTGTGGCTGGGGGAATGGTGGTGGCTTCAGTATTTCCATCTTTCTCGTGTTTAACTGCAAGAAATTACAGTTAATCAGAAAAGCAGTCTGATGATGAAGACACAGCCTGGTTGTATTTCCAACTCTCCAATCGATTAGTTAAAGATGGGCTTCTTGCAATCTATTTAAATGTCAAATAACCATTAAAAAAGATGACAATGACAAGGCTTCCCCTCTGCAAGGATAGATAAACCCCTGCCATGAGCAGTGCAACCCTAATTATGTTGCTTTTGCAAAATTGGATCTTCAAGATGATTTTGAAGTTTCTAATTTCTATTATCATAATAATGTTATGTTGATAGAACACTGACTATGGCAAATATTAAACAATAATGGTAATTAAAATTATTACTGACCTCTATAGAAAGTATTCATCATTGGAAATTTAAAAATGCTGTTTATTTCAGAGTTTGATGTGTCACTTTTAACTCACCTCACATTTAGAACAGTTTAAACTCCAGTTTAAGCATTTAGATTATCTGAAGCACACTCAATGAAGTTGGACACAATTTTATCCTCAAATCAGCTTTCAGTTTTTAGGACTAAGACTGTCAAATTTGACATTTCTATACATCAAAGTGATTATGAATAGGTCATATCAATGCATGAATGTTAATTGATCTGTGGTTTCAAGCTTCTTTGGACAATACTGGCAGTTAATGTGTTGCTATGGACTATCTCTTGTAATAAAAGGAATGCCACTTTGGAATGCTAAACCTTCAGCACAGATAAAGTTCTGAAACAGTGAGCCAAAATAATTGCTCATATATAATAAACAGGTTTGCTTTTATTAAATAAGCTGTGAAGCAGCAAACAGACTTCACAATTGAACAATCTAAAAACTAAGATGTATTGTGATATGATCCATCTGAGTTTTGGATGTGCATACAGTCATGTAATTGACTTTTGTATCATATATACATATTTCCTATTTTCAATTTTTTGCACTAAAATGTTTTCTTTTTTGCACAGGAAAGATTTGGAAAATATATATTTAGATACAAAGACTATCTTGATGTGGTTATGTATTGGACAACAGAGATGTTTTGAGCAGCTGATCCTGTGAGAAAATCAGAGGCAGTGTCAGTCACAGCTCCTCTCATGCACCTTTCAGTGGTCGGAAATAATTAATAGCATCTTGAGAACATGTTGCCCATCCATCCTGGGTTACTAATGAAGGAAATAAAGAAAGGAAGCAATGTAAAAGGGTGGGAGTAAGGAATAAATTGCATTAAAAGGGAAAGACACAAATTATGCCATATTTACTCTTAGAAATATCCTGGTTGGTTCAGTTTGTGAATTCAGCCTACAGATAAATTCCATTACCGTGACTAACATGGGAACGCTTGTTGTCATGCACTGCTCATTTGATGCACTGGACTGCAGCATGGACTCGAATTTTTTTGTAGTTCAGTACAAAAGCAAACAGCAGGATGATTATTATTTTTTTCCGGAAAGGAATAATAAGCTGGCTGTGTAAATTCATTACTTTTGAACTACATATTTATTAATGAGCTGAATCTCTTCATATGATTTCATAAAAGGCCATTATTTACAACTGAACATTAATTGCAATACTCGTTTGGTTGTCTCTTATTGAATACTCTATTTCCTGATTTCATGCTGTGCATTGTTTCTAATTTTAGATTTGTGTAGATGTTTCCTAACTGATTGAGCTAGTCAGTTTTAATCATTGTTATAGTTTCTGCAATACATCATGAACACTAATGAGTCCTAATGATTGGCTGTGCTACCAAATAAACTGAATATAAGAGCTCCAAAGATTATAGTTTGGAAGTTTCTTAGTGTTCATTCAGTTTATACTTCAGTATTTGTGCTGCTGAATGGTAGAATAGGGATTTACGCTCATCATTTTTCCCATCCCCCTCTTCCTCACCAAACTTATCTCATCTCCTATTCTCATCTCCTGTTCTCCCAGTTCATTTTCCACTTAACTCCGATCACCCAATTACAGTTGCTGGCACCCAAGCTGGAGTAAATCATCAATGTCTCCCTCCCCAGCTAACTATATGTGGGGTTGGATTTTACCAGCTTTCTGGAGATGGGCTGGGAGGTGGGAGGACTCGCGGGAGAGTGGCAGAAGGCATTGGAAGGGAAAGCTGATGTCTTCTTGCACCATTTGCGGTTTTGATATTCCCAAAAACAGAAACAGCTGGTGCAACTTTTACTGACCAGAAACAGGTGATCAGTGAGTTCAAGTAGCCAATTAATGACCATTTTAGCATGGGATTTTTTACAAGCATTGCCTGCCATGTGGGGAAAACATCAAGTAATCCGTGAGAGCATCCCAGCAGGTTCCCGAGGGGGGCAGGGTCTTTCATTGTAGTCACTTTAAGTACCTTGAAAGAAGAGTTCAAAATTATGAAGGTTTTTGATAGAATGCTTAGACAAAACTATTCCAACTGACAGGACATCAGTAATCAGAAAACACAGATATACAATATTTAGCAAAAAAAACAAGTAAAAAATTGCGGAAAACCTAAATTGTACCATGAGTTGTTACAATCTGGAATGCACTGGCTTAAAGGGAGCAGGAAGAAATGTTATGATCCTCATAGAGACAAGTAATTTTTAAAAATAAATTTGAAATTCCAGTTCATAGCTGAAAGAATGACCAAACATAATCTTGCATTTTAAAATTTTACTGTAACTATTAAACTAAAAAGGATTTGGGCCTGTGTCTGTGGGAGTTTGTGCATTCTCCCCGTGCTTGCGTGGGTTTTCTCCGGGAGCTCTGGTTTCCTCCCACATCCCAAAGATGTGCTCTTAAGCTAATTGGCAAAACAAATCCTCCCTAAATTGTCTCAAATTTGGTTTTTAATCCATAGATCTATAAACATGGACAGGGATCGCGGGTAGAAGTGGAAACATCGAGGTGGCGGCGCGGGCTCGTTGGGCCAAAGGGCCTGTTTCCTGTGCTGTTTTGTTCTTTGTTCTTTAAAAGCACTATTGACTAATGTTGTAGGCTACTTACATTTTAAATTGCATTTCCCCTTTTACTTTTAACATAACCAAAAACCCTTTTCGCAGGTATACTTTATACTTTGCACTGTGCCTTAAGCAGATCTTCAATTCTCCCGAAACCTGCCAAAATACCTGTCAAGATGTAGGCATGGACATGATGGATCAAATGGCCTCCTTCTGCACTTTATGAATGCATGATTCTGATAATTAATGGGGAGACCAAGAAGGCGTGGGGGAGTACAGTAGTGCATGGAAGCCTCAACAAGATTGTTGATATGGAGACGTATTTACCTAACATGTTTATGACTCCCCCTGATTGCTAGCCTTAGTGACAGCCTGACCAGCAAATGGGAGCACGAATGAGCATCAGGAGACCTCAACAAGATTATTGATATGAAAACACATTTAACTGACATATTTATGACTCCCACTTGGCTGCTGGTCATAGGATAGCCTGACCAGCAAGTGGGAGCACAAACAAACATCAGGAGACCACAGCAAAAAATCGTAGAAACAGTTCCCAGCAATTAGCCAACAAGCATCAATTCAAAGCAAGGAAGTCCTGTATGTAAAAACAAAAAACACTAGATATTCTCAGCATGTCAGCCTCAAGGCACAAAGTACCTATGCTCAGGGGGCATGTTGGTACTATCCATCAGACATCAGGCAGTGCCAAGGAGGCAGGGCCTGAGGTTTGCGCTGAGGGGATGAGGCCTATTGTGGGTGGGGCCTAGAGGAGATCAATGGGGGTGGAGGGGTCTCGCTGCCACTCTGGAGATAGGATCGGTCAGGGCTGGAGGGATGCCAGCAATTGGGGTGGGCTGGGGAGGATATCTGGTCTGCTCAGAGGTGTTTGCTTCCTGAGAGGATTTGCCTCCCATGGGGGAAAGTCTGCCTCCAGGGGTCACAGAGATCAGCAGGGGTGGTGGGGGGATCATCACTGCGGGTGGAGGGGGAGGCTTCTGGAGATTGTGGTGCCCCAGGATGGTGGGGGAGGGGGAAGCGGGGCTGGCCTAGGAATGTTGTTGGAGGTTGTTGCGAGGGGCAGCAGTGCAAGGGTCCTGGTGCAAAGTGCAACCTGATAGTTCAGGGTCACTACACATTGCAGAGGCCTGGAGATGTCAGACTTCAGTGTGAATAAGCCCCATTCCCGAGCTTTTAATGATTTTCATGATAGTGACTTCTGCATTGCACAGAGTGTGGAGATTTAAATCTGAACTCCCACTGATAAAACAATCATGAATTACACCATTTTTCCCTCCAAATCAGTCCTTAGAATTGTTTTGGGCAATTCAGGCCCAGCATTTCAGGTCTAAGTGGAAAAAGTTGTGAGATGTAAAAATTTTAAGCAAGTCCCGAATTTTGGAGAGGAGAGGGGAGTAAAGAAGAAAAGACGACATCTGTGAGAGAGAACACAAGAGAGATTAAATGAGAAAAGCGATGATGGTCAAAGGCAAAAGAAGATGCTAATGGGACAAGTAAAGAAATAAAAGAATAGTCTAGAAGAGATGTAAATAGCAGCATCATTAGCAACAGCTGCCGTCTGAAGAAATGGTGGCGTGGTTATGATCTGTATTATGATTATAATCCTCAGTATGATAAGAATTACAATTTAAGGTTGTCACTTGGGCTCGCAGTCTGGCACATTTGCGTGTACTGAAAGCCACATATATTAATCAGAGGGCCCTGTTCTTTGCAGACAGGAAGAATATGTATACAGAATGCATTTGTTCCAGTTAAACAAAATAAGTGACAGCCATTCATTGATTAATACTCCAGGGCAATACCTCGACCAATCGGGATCAGCTGAAAGGTTTAAATTTCAAACAATGCTTGGCAGTTTTCTGCCAATCACCATCAACTGGCACATTCTCCATGGAAACATGTCTCCCCAGTCACAGTCCACTTGCCGACCAATCAGCATTCCCTTTCTCATATAATATAAATTTAGCTTCCTTAGTTAGCCATGAATAGTGTGCGGCCAGAAGGCCAACAGCCAGGGCAGTCAGACCTGATGGGAGTTAGGACGTCAAAATGAACTGAGACAAGGCAAACAGGATAAGCCCTGACAATAGCCTATGAGCTATGGCCAGAGGCTCCTGACCCTGACCAAATAAGGACAATGTTATCAGTACTTGCCAGACACTCTGGTGACAGATTTCATTTATGGAAGGGCTACATGTGCTCCAAGTACCTGAAAATACACATTCAAATAGTATCTTCCATATTTGGACTCTGTAATTCCATTGCTGGCTGCCAGGAAATTTTCTGGAAAAGCAGCATAGGAAAATAAGAATTAAATCCAGGTGCAGCAAAGATCCAGTAAAGGATCAGTGAAGACCTGAGACCAACTTTTGTAACGTGGAAGACCCTGAGTTCAGGACTTAATGAAGACCCAAGATGATCAGAACTCATCGAAGACCCAAGACCAAAATTCATACCCAATGGAGCAAGTCGGGCCAATTCAACCTCACAAGCAGTATACAGATCTCAGATAGTTCAGCTAGAGTAATTTTGTTTTGAGTCAAAGAAGTTTTGTTTAATAATCAAAAATTTGCATTGAATGAAGATTTTTCCAGAAGTGTTGTAATAATAGAATATTGCAAAAATAAAGTATTATAAATAGACAAAGTCGATTTGAGTATAATCACAAGTCAATCTCTGCTTCTCTTCATTACACAAGAAAAGACATCTTGGTAAAAGAGTTTATAAAATACTGGTCAAAGTGTCTTCTCAGACAAAAAGTGCATTCCTCTTACAGTCTTTCTTTTTAGTGAAATATATTTCACTGAAATACAGGCACAGCTGCCTATGGAGAAACCCATGTGGATACATCCAAGCTGAGGGCAGCAACCAGCGGCTGGGTGCAAAACAAGCCAGCAGCATCCTTCACTTCAATCTCAACCATAGAAGAAGAGGATTGAAGAAGGAAGTGCCACATTGTTGCATTTTATGTGTCACCTGCGTGATATCTTCTCAGTGGGATTTTTCATTAATTTATTTTTTGATAATAATTGCTTTTTATCAGAATTATTATTGTTTGATGTCAAGAGGCACATGGAGTTAAGTAGAGGTGTAGAACCTGGAGGTAGGGAGAGCTCTGGGGTTTGCCGTTATGCTTTGGTCTGTTCTGTTAGATAATCTTGGTGTCTTTTCTCAATGTTTGTGGAAGAAGTGTGATTTTTCACATGTGTGCTTGTGCTTGCTGGATGTTTCTCTCTCTAATGGCGCTGAGTTAGACTTATCTGTTATTGGCTTGAGGATGAAATATTGCTAAGTTAGTGCTTGCCGATCACCGCGAGGCCAAAGCCTGGGTGCTGGACATTACTGAGAGTGTGAAACATTCAAGAGGGAGTTAGACTGTTATCTGAAAAGGACAAATGTGTACGGTTACAGGGAGAAAGTAGGAAAAAGTACTCAGTGAATTGTTCATTTGCTAATCTGATGTAGACGTGATAGATAGTAAGATTTCTGATGATTCTGTGAATTTTCAAGTGTTGAAGCAGGGTCACGTTGGAAAATAATTTTCATCCTCCTCTGAGAAAGTAGCATTCCAAGTTCTCCTCTTCACCCAGCTGCAGGTATTATTATATTGTTAGGCTGTGCAGCATATAGCAAATGACCACTATACGAATCCTGGCTGGCACATACTTCAGGGTATCATCCAACTGGTCAAAGATATGGAAACCTCAGTGCAATATAGGGAGGGAAATGCACTGTCATATATTTCAGATAGGCCATCTAGCTGAGGCCCTGTTTGTTCTTTCAGAGTGGTGCAAAAATCCCGTGGAACTATTTGAAGAGCAGTGAAAATGTCCTCTCAACATTTATCCCTTACTAATGTTACTAAAATAGATAATCTTTTTCTCCATTTTGTGAGTGAGTGCATTTCAAAAGCAACTCATCGGCTCTGAAGTAGTTTGAAATGTCTTGAGGCTGTAAAAAGCAGTATGTAAATGCAAGTACTTCTTTAATAGCGAAGCACAAATTTGTTCCTTATTGAATAATGTGGCAATCCTGACAGGGTAAAAGCACCATATAAATATTTTAATTATTGATTACGGTTAACAGAAACAAGTTATACCAGACTGAAGTGTTCCTAAACTATTTCCCAATGTGATCCTGCTTTGACACTTGAAAACTCACAGAATCATCAGAAAGGTTACTGTTCCTACCACTTACAGCAGCTTAGCAAGTGAGCAAATCCTACTTTCTCCCTGTAACCATACACATCTTAGATAACAGATTAAATCCGTCTTGAATGTTTTGCACGCTCCAGTAGTGTATTCCAGATCTTAGCTACTCATTGCATGAAAAAGTTTTCCCTTTTAACACTTTTGTTTCTTTTACCAGTTACTTTAAATCTATGACCTCTTGTTCTTATTTCTTTCACAAGTGATATCAGTATCCCCAGTGCATCTACAACTCTGGCAATGGGAGCAATTTCCCAGCTTTGTCCCATTCACAAAAAGCAGAATAAATCCAACCCAGATAAGCACCACTCCACCAACCTTCTCTGATCATCAGCAAAGTGAAGACAAGAGTCACCAACTGTGCTATCAAGCAATACTTACATAGTACTAATGAGTTTGAGTGTGGGAGTGAGGGAGGGAATGAGAGAGACTGAACGTGGTAATGAAAGAAAGCAAGTGAGGTGTAGGAGAACAAGTAGGGGGAATTTTTCCATCCTAGCCACCACAGGAATTGTAGCGGGTGGGGGTGGGGGGGGCAGACCATTCAGAGATCCATTGACCTTAGTGAGGCGGAGGGGGTGGATTTTCTGGTTTTGGGGGAAGCATGGCCAGAAAATCCCACCCATTGTGTGAGAGAGAAGGTGTGAGAGATTGAGTGCATGAATGAGAGAGAGAGTGAGCATGGGAGTGAGAGAGAGAGTGCAGGCGAGAGAGAGAATGAGTAAGTACGGAAGAGCAAGTGAGTGAGCAAATGTGGGAGAGAGAATGAGTGGATGAGAGAGTGAATGTGGGAGTGAGAGAGGGAGAGAGTGAATCTGGGAGTGAGAGAGACAGTGAGTGTGTGAGTGAGAGAAAGAATGAGTATGGGAGAAAGAGTGAGTGAAGGAGAGAGAGTGTGTGGGAGAGAATAAGTGAGTGTGAGAGAGAGAGATAGAGCAAGAAAGAGATTGAGAATGAATAAGTATGGGAAAGAGAGAGTATGGACAAGTGTGTGTATGGCTCACTTGCAGCCTTAGGATTCGCACTCACTCTTACTCCCAAACACAAACTCAGTGGGTATGTGTGAGCTCATGAACATCAGAAGATTGGTAGTGAGCGAGTGGATGAAAGAGAGTGCATGTGGGAACATGGGAATGAGAGACAGTGAGTGTAGGAGTGAGAGAAGAAGTGAATGTGGGGATGAGAGAGAGAGTGAGCATAGGACTGTGAGAGAGAGAGAGAGTGAGTGTGGGATTGAGAGAGAGTGTGAGTGTGGAAATGAGAGAGAGAATAAGTGTGGGAGACAAACAAATGTTGTCTCTCTCATGCTCCAATGTCAATCTTTGTTAATTACTCTTATTAAATGATTAATTTCTTGCTTTGGTTTTGCTCAGCATGTTGTTTCTTTTCTCCATATTTGAACTTTATCTTGAAATTCTGTTTAACTTTGTGTCAAACAGTAACTTTCTGAAATCTGCTCATCAGCCTCTTGAGTAAGAAAACAATAGGGATCTGACCACCCCCCCCCCCCCCCCCCCACCGCCCTGCCCCCCGCCGCTCTTCCATTCTTCGCCCCCACTCCCTTGGACAAGTGAAAGAATTGGACAAGTCAGCTTTACACTGTACTCTTGATATCTGAGCTTGTTTACAAATGATTCATTATTGCTGGGGCAATGCCTAAACTTCATTTTATTCTGATAAACCATTACAGAAATTGGCTCCAATCTCATGCCATCCAAGGAGTTGTTTGCACGTGCATAAAGAAATCAAGGGTTTTCTGCTTTATAGCAAGTAATCCTTCTGAGAGTGAATCTTTTAAGGGAAATATTTTCCAGGGGTTTAGAACCCAACATAGGCAGCTCCACAAGTAAAAATAAACAAGTTACTCTGAATTGTTTAACCTCATGGGGAGGCTTGTGTAATGAATGTTTTCTACGTTCAAATGTTAGATAGATGTTCAAATGCTGACGAAACAAGAGAAATGGAGGAGAAAGCTAAAGGGAATTAAAAGAAAATGACAACCCTTCACTTCTTCCTTCAGGGTATGAGTAGTTTGAAGGTACTAGAATATCACCAATATGTTTAATATTGCAGGTGTTTACCTAATCTTTCGTCTTTACAACAGCGATGTGATGAGATAGACTAATTGAGTTTTCATGTTGAAGGAGCTACATGATAATATGCCTAACAATGACTGAGCTGTTTCTGAGATAGACAAGTAACTGATTTTGAATTTATTACCAGGTGCTCTGCGAATAAGGGCCACAAAAAATGGGGCAAATAGTTTCTGGCTGTCAAAGTTAGCTTTGTAACATAATAAGTTGCTTGGGCAGATGATAATTAATCAATGAAAGTTCAAGTCTGGCTTTGGTGGCTCGTAATTGGTGAAAAAAATTTTCTTTTGGTTGTTGTGGAAGAAAAACAGATGTTCTGTATATCACACAATGAGTGATGTGGTTTAAGGATTTCTGTGCTGGGGTTACATCAAGCATGTAGGCCCAGCAACTGGTGGACCATATAAAACAGCAAGTTGCTGTAGCTGTTCGCAACAGGCAAAATACTGACTATGTCCAACCAGCCCGTGCTTGCAAAACTCAAAACATTGTCAGCATTAATTGTGATTCTGCAATGGACAACACTTGCTAAAAAATCCTGAGTGAGTTGAAAATGGTACTGAAAACCATGTTAGATGATCAATCGGGGTTGAAGTGCAGTTCACTTACTCATGCTAGAAGCTACATGTATTCACACACAGGACACTGTCCTCGCAGACATAAGGAGCACGTACATGTATTTTAAATAAGCAAAAGCTTAGGGAACAGCCATTCCCTGGTTCATTCCTCATGGCAACGTCTTGACCAGAGTTGATTGGTCTGGTATGAATTGAACAAAAGCTTGGGAGTTAACTGTTCCCTACTGTATTCACCACAGCAATGCCTCTACCATGTAGAGTCCACTTGTCAATCAATCAGCACTCTCTTCTCATATAGGATAAATTGTTCCCTTTATTGTTGGCAATCTGTCCTGGTGAGCATAAGACAAAAAGCTTAGGCAGCACATTCTTTTTCAGCCTGTATGTCGTTGATGACCACTTTAAGTAGCAGTGATGGGGTTCGTTCATACCATTAAATGAATCTTCAATTGCAGGTGCTTAACAGAGGATGTAGCCTGGAGTGTGGAACTCCAAATAGCAGAACTCAAGCCAAATTATAGCTGTACACTGATTGAAGTCTTGATCTTCCTGTTGTCTATACTATTGGTGGATGTTAGGTATGCATGTGTTAATCCTTTTGTCAAGCAACTTTGTGTCAGAGTACTACAAATGTCATTTTGTAACTATAAAGAGGCCTTGTAGCAACAAGAAAATGGGCATTTCTCAGCCCAGTTTTGGCCCCATTGGATATGATGTGATGACATTCTACATTGTGTGGTGACGGAAAAGACCAAAGGCCAGTTATTTAGTGTGTAGCTTACTGATTTTTGGAACAAAGTCCTGCAGTTGAGCCAAAATAACTTTGTTTATTCAAGTTATAAATTTTTCTGAAGCAGGTAACAGAGCATGAGATGAATTTTCTATTTAATTACAATAGTCATATTATCACGAAATAAAGTTTTCAAAATATTAAACTTTTCCAATTATTTTTAAAGAAATTGTCGGTTTGATGATGGAAACACTGTTTTGACTTCCTTATTGAACCAACATTTATATTACAAAGCAGGTATCCTTCAGTAGAAGCTCTCTGTGTTTTGGATTTCAGTTTATTTTGGTTTTTGGATTTGGTTGTGCCTGGTGCTCACTGCCAGGGGAGGTAGTGGAAGCAGATATGATAGTGACTTTTAAGGGGCATCTGGACAAATACATGAAGAGGATGGGAATAGAAGGATAGAGTTGAGGAGGAATTTCTTCACACAAAGGGTTGCAAATCTATGGAATTCCCTGCTTAGTGAAGCAGTTGAAGCTACCTCATTGAATTTTTTAAAGCAAGGATAGATAAATTTTTGAACAGGAAAGGAATTAAGGGTTATGATGAGCAGGCGAGTAAATGAAGCTGAGTCCATGGAAAGATCAGCCATGACCTTATTGAATGGTGGAGCAGGCTCGGGGAGTCAAATGGCCTACTCCTGCTCCTAGTTATATTGTTCTTGTGATATGATTTTCAGATGGGTAGGGGGTTTTAGTTCAATCAGGCAGCATGATCAATGTAGGCTTGGAGGGCCGAAAATTGTGCTGTAATTTCCTTTGTTCTTTCTTCTTTGGATACCATATGTAGTTCTGTCCTACTTATATTATAATGGACTTAGGCTAACTGATAAATAAAAGGACTAGAACAGTAAGGTGTACTACTGAATAATAAATAGAGCTATTTGTAATACATTCCCACCCTTAGTGCCATCTGTAATTTTACTTGTAGGAGAGGGTTTGCAAGATAACAGTGCAAACAACTAGATTTCTTGCACTAAAGATTGGGTGCAGTCGGTGAGGTTCATGTTGGCTTGGATCAGAGACTTCCTGTGTTAAAAGTTGGGTGCGGCCAGCAATGTTTGTGTGGGCTTGAACCAGAGACTTCCCATGCCAAAGATTGGGAATGGTCAGTAAGGTTTGTGTCAGTTTGGGTCAGAGACTCCCTGTGTTAATGATCGGGTGTGGTCAGCTAGGCTCATGTTGGCTCAGGGCAGAGACTTCCCATGCTAAAGGTCAATGAGATTCATGAAAAGTGCACAGAATTTGTTTAAATTGTACAATTCTTAAAAATTACAATGATCTTATTTGCCACAATAAGAGGAAAACTTCCTAACTGTGATGGTTGATAGAAGCAATTGTGCATTGGGGGAGATCTCTAGGGTTGGCATGAAAACAGGATAAGAGCAGCATCTTGCCAACTTGGAAAATATTTTTCCTTTGGGGACAAATGCAAGTCCCATTCCCAGTGTTCTGTGACTCCTGTCCAGCTTTGTGACCTTTCCAGTGACAAGCAGTTAAGAGGCTGCCTCCTGGAACCATGTCCAATTAAAGGCCCAATTAGACAGCCTGCAGCTTTGGAAGATTGCCACCCCCACTTGGGAGAGGAGGGCATTGCTCAGCAAGCAAGAGAACTTTGATGTTGGCTCAAAATGGAGGCACCCATTGAGGTGTGCATCAAGGTCAAATTATAAGGGCTGAAACTGGCAATTTCTTCAGAGTGGAAAGAAAATCCCATTGGAGGGATTGTTTGGGCAGCTGGTATGGCCTTGCCTGTTTCCAGCCCAGTTATTGTACATTGAGGCCACCTCCTTGGAGCTGCCAGACTTGGGAGATTGCTCCAATGCCAGGAATATTCTGGTGAAATCTTCCTTGCCCACATCAATTGCTTCTTAATTGATAATTATTGGTCAACTGCTGCTGCCAGGTGGGTAGCTGTTTCTGTTGTTCTCCCAATACTATTAAGAACACTCAGAGGCAGAAGCGCATTGGCCCAATCCAACACTCACAAGCCTAAGCTTGCACCTGGTCCTTCCTTCAGACTGAATGTCCGGGACATGGAAAGTTCTGCCTTTAAAGAGAATGTTCTTGCCTTGACAACTCTGGTGAGCTTTATCTGGCATTGCTACCATGTCCTGAGCACTGAACTCTTGGTTTTGGCCTCCTAAGTAACACTTTCCCATTGGCTCTAGAATTTTTGCTGGTGGGTGGCTTCCAACCCATTGGGAGAAAAAGGGTATCCCAGGTAGCATCAGAAAATCCTGATGCTCTCTTAGCATCAACTACACCCATGACTGTATTGGAAAGTTTTTTTTGTCAAGTTGCTGGCTGCCTTCAAACACTATCAGAGTCACTCAATACCTGGCTCCTCAAATAGAACTGCAGCCAATGAATAACATTATCTGCATACCTGAATCAATATAAGTAGCAAGCATGTTAGATATTATCTGAACAATACTACCAGACACATCCAAATGTACATTACTCTCAATATATCTATCTTTTGGCCAATTAAGTTTCTAGGCCAGGCTGCCTGCAATATAAGGTAAGGTCAGAAATATCTGGCCTGCTAGAAATCTTTCATTAACTGGAATGAGTGTGCAAATTATCATTATCAGAGAAAGAATTTTTTTTTAATTCATGCATTGAAGGTATCACAGCTAAGTCCAGCATATATTTTACATCCCTAATTGTCCTTGAGAAGACGGTGGGCTACCTTCTTTAACGTAACTGAGTGGTGTGCTTGAGGGCAGGTGAGAGTTAGCTGCAATGCTATGGGTCTGTGTCAGCTAAGGATCCTGGATATCCTTCTCTTAAAATCTTCAGAGAACCGGATGAGCTTTTAATGAAATCCAATAGTTACATAGTCATTATTACTGATGCTGGCTTTATATTCCAGATTTATTTAATTCATTGAATCTTTAGATTCATCTTGGGATTTGAATTCAAGTCTCTAGATTATCTAATGTTGGATTACTGCTCCAACATCAAAACCATTATGTTACATAGTCCTGAATTCAAATAGAACCCTTCAATTGAAGAGGTAATATGTAGGTATATCAAACAGGGCATTTATTGGTGCATAAAATAGAACATTTTACGACAAAAGAAAAAGCTGCTATGGGAAAAATTAAATAAAAACATGAAGTGCAGGTAACAGTCAGCAGGTCAGGCATTATTTATAGGAAGAGAAATAGAGTTAATGGGGCCAAGTTTTTCCGTTCTGACACAGGGACAGAGTGCAGCAATTGGGCTTTGTAAATCATAGCCACAGTCCCTGTCACCACTTCTGCCAATTTTATTCAAATGAGAAAAAATGGAGCAGCAGTCCACACGCTGCTGTCTCAATATTGCTGGCTCCATTATGGAAGTGGTCACTTCAGAATTTCCTCATTTTGATGGCGGTAGATGGGTAGGTATTGCTGATTACATCAATAGAAAAATATCATGAACCATGGTTTAAAGTTGGGAATCGTGAAAGATCAGGTGTTACCTACTTCACATCATTATGAAATACTTATCTAAGCTGTATCTGTTTTTACTAAAGTGAATTATGACACTACTGTGATCTAAAAAGGTAAGTGATCATTAGATAACATGGTTTTCAGATTGTTACTTCGGACAACTGACAAACTGTCCAGGGAAAGGAGAGCATTGTGAATGCGGAAAATATTTCAGATGCATTAGAGTGGATTATCCAATAGTTAAAATGATATTCTATATTGTATAATATTAAAAGGCTTGTCCAGTTTGAAACCCAGAGCTAGTTGTGCGAATTGTCCCCATTGCTGTCATTTTTCCTTTAAGTTCAGTTCAATTATCTGTCTGGCTGTTCCAAAGTTTTGACAGATGTTTGAATCTTTGACTGCCTTCAAAGATTCTGCTGAGCAGGGTTTGTTTACATAGTTGTTCAGGGGAATGTGACCTTGAATGCTTAGCCGCCTTTGAAAGACTAATGGATTTTGCTGAGCAGGGTTTGTTGTTTAATTTAATGTTTGCATGTTAATTTTGACATTTTTTGAGATCCTGAAGAAGAGAATGATTTTTAAGTGGCTGTTCAAGTTATGTTTATTCACTTTCACAGATTTATTAACTTTTCAAAGAATTCCAAACATTAGAATAGGGTTTGTGAGTATTATTTATACCAAATATTGAATGAATGGGTGAAAGGGTGAAGGGGTAAGGGGAATGAAGTTGGGGGCTTACAATGATCTGTTGACCTCTGTGGAGTTGGAAAGGTGGAAGGGGACGGGTTTTCCTTCAGTCCTTTTCTACTGTATATCCTTAGTGGAGCAATGCAAATCGATTGTTGCTTCAACTGATGGCACAGTGGTGGCCACTCCACCCACTCACGCAGAGGCAAAATGACTGTAGAAACATAAGATGGCCCTTAATAGCTCTATTGGCCTCCTGATGGGCAGCCAATCTGCCAACTTACCTAACACTGGATAGTGTCAGGAAGATGCCAAGCATCATACTCAAAGCCCTCCTGTGCCATTTTGCCAGGGTTTCTGCCCCTGAATCTGTCCTCAAAGAACCCAGAAAAAACCCAGCCATTAACACTGTTTCTCTCTCCACAGCTGCTGCCAGAGCTGCTGAGTACTTCCAATGTTCTCGGTTTTCACAACATTTTTAGAACCTGGCTTGAACTGATGAGATGAAAAATGATATGATTTAACTTGTTTTAAAGAACCTAATCAAACATTCATATAGAAGGAGGACAGATAACCCATCATGCCTGTGCCAGCTCTTTTAAAGAGTAAGCTAATAAGTTCTATAAAGTAGAACTTTCTCCATATTGTTGCTTTTTTTTCCCTTTCCATGCATTTGTCCAATTCTCTTTTGAAAGTTAATATTGAATTGGCTCCTACTACTTCCTACACCTTGCATTCTAGATCATAACAACTTACTCCATTAAAAAGTCTAGGTAAAATAAGTTAGGGCAATGTCACATATGAAATTCCCAATAGATCAGGTTAAAATGGGTTAGATTATGGAGACAGCAATGTAGGAGATCAAGATATTTTGTTGTCAGTCTGGAGTTCATTTAAAGTGCACTTTTGAGTCAATGCGGGAAGCGAGAGTTTTATCTTGCATCTAACTTTGGTTATTTATAACTTGGAAAGACTTTATGCTGATTCTATCTTCAGACAGTGTAAAAAAATTCCATTTTTTTACCATTGACATTCCACGTCTCAGAATCTATGAAACCAATTTCAAAAACAATAAATTATAAAATGTTCCTACTTGGTCAGAATCACCTGATGAGAGGGGAAAGCTACATGAACATAAAGTTACTTCCAGATCAAACTCTAACCTATACAGGAGAAAATTTCCCAACAAATGTGAACATTTGCAGATGTGAAAGAGTTTTTTGCTGAGTCTGAGGCAGCCTTCAGACCTCAGGACACTTTTAGCTACCAGTTGACAATATATAACAGACAAGCATTGATGACACTCATGGAGATCTTGAAACCATGGGCTAACATTGACAGCCATAAGGATCAGTCACATAGAGCAGTGTTCGAGATAAACTTTGTCAGATTAATATGAAGGCATAAAAACAATCAAATCTATCAGTGAAAAGTGGCTATTTTCAAGATCAGAATTTCAAACAGTAATACTCCCATTTTTAACTTTGCTGGCAAGAGAGCATCAGGGTTGTATCCCATTTGCTTAAATTCTCTATCAAAGTATGTTGAAAGTAATACTGAATGGTGGATAAAGGAGTCATCACTGGGACAAAGCAAAGACCTTTCATCAAATAGCAATGCATCCAAGAGTCCCGGGTAAACATGTGGGAATTAGGTCTCCTGATGTCAACCTATGATCATATGAAAGATCATCCACTCAATAAATGTTCAAGTGACATCTGATTAAATATCTAGACTGCCAAAACAGAGGGAACCAATAATTTACATTAACTTGTCTGGTGGTAGCAGTCATCAGTTCGCGATCGCAAACAAAACTTGATCCCTATTTCTGTTACAGGGGAACATAGATATGACTTCCTGGAGCTTTCCATTGTTTCTTTCATTTGGCTGCCATCCTTGTAGCCATTTACCTCCGGTTCTGTCATTGCTCTTTAAATTGTATATAAAATTTACATCCTGTTGCTGTACTAGGCCTCTGCATCTTCTCCAGGCAATTTCTAGCTCTATTTTTAAAATCCATAGCTATTGTACATTAGTTAGATTGAATAAAACAAATGCAAATGTCACAAAAATAAATTGAAACCAACTTAAGGTGAAGGTTGACAAAATCTCTGATTAGATCTAAATCAGAGCAATGACGAAGTTGATTGTATCCTAGCTATTCAGAGTGAAATGACATAGAGTCATAGAAGTTTACAGCATGGAAACAGGCCCTTTGACCCAACTTGTTCCATGCCATCCCTTTTTTTTAAACCCTGAAGCAAGTCCCAATTGCCTGCATTTGGCCCATGTCCCTCTGTTCCCATCTTACCCATGTAACTGTCTACATGCTTTTTAAAAGACAAAATTACCTCTACTACTACCTTTGGCAGCTTGTTCCAGACACCCATCACTCTCTGTGTGAAAAAATTGCCCCTTTGGACACTTTTGTATCTCTCATCTCTTACCTTAAACCTACGCCCTCTGGTTTTAGACTCCCCTATCTTTGGGAAAAAATATTGATTATCTAGCTGATTTATGCCCCTTTTTATTTTATAGACCTCTATAAGATCAACCCTTACCCTTCTGCGCTTTAGAGAAAAAAGTCTCAGTCTATCTACCCTTATAACTCAAACCTTATAACTCAAGTCCTTGTAGCATCCTAGTAAATTTTTTCTGCACTCTTTTTAGTTTAATATATTCTTTCTACAATAAGGTGACCATAACTGCACATGGTATTCCAAGCGTGGCCTTACCAATATCCTGTTCATCTTCAACAAGACACTCCAACTTCTGTATTCAATGTTCTGACCAATGAAACCAAGTATGCTGAATGCCTTCTTCATCACTGTGCCCACCTGTGACTCCACTTTCAAGAAGCTATGAACATGTCTTAGTTCTGTAATTGTCCCCAGTGCCCTACCATTAACTGAGTAAGTCCTACCCTGGTTTGATGTTCCAAAATGCATCACCTTGCATTTATCTAAATTAAACTCCATCTGCCATTTGTCAGTCCACTGGCCCAATTGATCAAGATCCCATTGCAATTGGAAATAACTTTCTCCACTGTCCACTATCCTGGTATCATCTGCAAACTTACTAATTATGCTCCCTATATTCTCATCCAAATCACTAATATAAATGACAAGTAACAGTGGACCCAGCACTGAACCCTACGGATATTGCTGGTCACTGGCCTCCAGTTTGAAAAAACAACCATCTACAACCACCCTCTGGCTTCTGTCATCCAGCCAATTTTGTATCCATTTAGCTACTTCACCCCGGATCCTGTGAGATTTAACCTTCTGCAACAATCTACCAAGCAGTATCTTGTCAAAGGCCTTGCTAAAGTCCATGTAGACAACATCAACTGTATTGCCCTCATCTACCTTCTTAGTTACCCCATCAAAAAACTCAATCAAATTTATGAGACATGATTTTCCATTCACAAAGCTATGCTGACTGTCACTAATCAATCCTTGTGTTTCTAAGTGCCTATAGATCCTGTCTTTCAAACTACCTTCCAATAACTTACCCACCACAGATGAATATGGATTTATATTTTTTTATTTTGCAAATTTCAAATCTTATCTTGATACCTTAGGGAGGTTCCTTGCACATATACCTTGAGTTTAATCTTAAATTGCATTTAAAATAAACAGTGTTGCATAGATGAAAGCTTGCTTTAACTGAAAATGACCTTAGCTGTTGCAGGGTTTCTGTTTAGAATTTGTGTAGATGGCAGATTTCCATTACTTTAAAAGAATTCTGAGTCTATTTATAGATTTTGGCCCAGATGAAACAACTATTCAGATTAACTGAGATTAACTTCTATCACAAACTTATTCTTCTAATAGATAGAACACTTCAAAAAAATAAAACAACAGTTAGGGCAGCATGGTAGCACAATGATTAGCACTGCTGCCTCAGCGCCAAGGACTTAGGTTCAAATTTGGCCTCATGTCACTGCCTGTGCAGAGTTTGCACTTTCTCTCCATGTTTGCATGGGTTTCTTCTGGGTGTCCCAGTTTCCTCCCACAGTCCAAGGATGTGTGGGTTAGGCTGATTGGGCATGCCAAATTTCCCCTTAGGCTAGCAGGATAAATACGTGGAATAGGGTCTCGATGATATTGTGGTCGGTGCAAATTCAATGAGTGAAATAATCTCCTTCCACGCTATCTGGATTCTAACAAAATAGGTTGAGAAAGAACTCTAATTTCAACCAACATATTTGAAGAAACATACTTTAAAAGCCAGTTTGAAGGATTGTGTTTTTATTTCTGATATTTCATATTTCTATTAAATTGTTATGGTGACAATGAGTGAAACCACACTGTTTTGATAATGCTAAGATCTGTGATATCTCAAATCACTGCAGTCATCATGAAAGAATCTGATGCTTTGGAAACATTTTGAAAAGGGGTCACAAGTGGCTATCATATTCTGTTTACCTGTCTAAATTCTACTCTTACATAACACAGCATATGTTCTGTGTGTGTGTGTGTGTGGTGTTGTGTGTGTGTGTGTGTGTGTGTGTGTGTGTGTGTGTGTGCTGTTTAAAATCAATGCCAACATGCCAATCACCAGTTTTGTTTTTTTCAAATGCATGTGTACATCTTATATATGTAAAATCTTGTTATTTAGTACTTGATGTAGGGGAATTTTTTAGGATTATCAGTATATTGACAGTGCAAAGTGATGAAAAATGTGAAGAATGGAATTTCATGTCCCACGCATCACAGGTATCATAGTGGGCAGGACTTAGACCATGTAAAGATCCTTAGACTTTGGGTGAGAATTTCTGGCCTTGGGGTGAGTGCAGCCAGAAAGTCCCGCCTGTAATGTCACAATGACATTTTTTGCCATGTTTGTAAAGCCCTTCCACAGTGATTCTTCCAATTGAAAGAAAGATGGGAGCAATTCTCCCAAAAGTGCTGAATTGGTGGAAAAATTGTTCTTAGATCGCGACAGTTCTAACAGTTCAGCTTCTCATCTGAATTTCTGCACTCTGCGTACTGAAGAGGTCCTAGTCGGGAATCTCATTAAAAGTCCAGGGAGCTGGGCCTATTCGCGCCAGAGTCTGACAGTTCTGGAACTCTGTGCATACGCAGTTGCTCTGATCTGTCAAATTCCCGTTTGCTGGCCAGCCGATTGCTGGCCAGTTCAGGACCCCCACAGTGCTGCTCGTCCTGCAACTCTGCCTGCAAGACCTGATCGCGGCCCCCACAACAAAACATCCCATCCTGGAGCACCCTGATGCCCAGCTCCAACCCCCAGAAATGGCTATTCCTCCCTCATCCCCTCACCCCGACACACCCCCCTCCCGCACCCCACTGACCGCTCCCGGGGCCAGCCCCCGCATGGAAGCAGACCCCCTCCTGGCAGACCACCCCACAGCTCACCCCAGTCACTGCCCTCCGTCCATCCCAGGCTGCAGAGTGGCAGTGGGATCCCCTCATCACTTGCACTCATGCCCCGTGCTGCCCTGATTCCCAATGGGCAGTGCCAAGTTGCCCCCTGGACGTGGCCAATTTGCCCCTTGTGCAGTGCCAAGGGCACAGGCTGGCACTGCCAAGGTGCCTATGCCCAGGGGGCACCACTCTCCCATCGTTCGAACCCTTGGGGTTCCCCCCCCTTCATTTTGGCAGAGTCTCCCGCTAACTCCCCCATATGTGAGGAACTATCTGAACCCTGCCGGAATGAAATACTCCTGGCAGGGTGAGAGATTTTAAAAAGATTCAAACACTTATCTGCCTTCTTGTCGGTTCCCAGCATGGTCTGACCGGCGACTGTTCACTGGTTCTGGGAGATGCACATGTATTCCCGGTGAGTGCACAAATTCCCGTTCAAGGCTGCAGGGACGCATCTCCCGACCAGACCCACCAGAAAAATGGCGGACATAGATGGGAGAATCGTGGCCTACAGTTCAAAATTGATCATGCACAAAAGTGAGTGACCGTCTAGTAGAATGGAAAATGTTTAAGTATCTATCAGACCGCCATTCCACTTCCTCCTCGGCCTAGAAATTGTGAATTAGCTGTGGGCTCTCAAAGACAATTCTAGGCTTCCAAGGTCAATCTCCAATATCAAATAGACTGAACTGATCATGCCTCAACACATATATGGTGCACATTTAAACATGTGATCTTCTGCTAGTCCTCTTTCAAGGATTGAAACATAGAAGATAGGAACAGGAGGAGGCCTTTCAGCCTTCCGAGCCTGCTCCACCATTCATTACAATCATTGCTGATCATCCAACTCAATAACCTAATCCTGCTTTCTCCCCATAACCTTTGATGCCATTCGCCCCAGATGCTATATCTAACCACATCTTAAAAGTGACTTGTCATCTGGGGAAATGTAGAAAACTGAATGGAGGAGAAAGCAAGAAGAAGATAAAATGAAGAAATTAAACAATGCAATCAACAAAACCTGCTATCTCATTTATTCCACTCCATTTGCATGTCACAATTTAATTGTAATTACAATTTAACAGGCCAATCCCCTACTTCAATCAAACAACCAGAGTAAGTACTGCTGGGGCATAAAAACATACAATTGGAACTAACTGCAAGAATCAGATCAATTTTAATACACCTGGTACATGTCATGCTTGTCCACAACTTCTCATCAGTGACGAGAAGTTTAAATGCTAGTGGAATTAGAAGAGCAGACCATTGTTTCGAATTTATTGCAGGTGGGTGGAAGATCAAGCCATTGCTTATTCTTTCAGCTCCACCAAGAAACCCACGTCTTTTTTTGCTGCAAGAGTCAAGTACAGGTGTTCATATTTAATAAAAAAATCCATGATATTAACAATTATCTTGGGCTTCAATCAAATGGTAGTTAAACTTTACCTATACTGTAATTATGTTTTCATAGTATATTTATAATTCTCATGGTAATGTATATATTTTAAATACTTTTTCTTGACCTTGGTTTAAGACAAGAACAAAAATATGCATGTCACTGTTACAGTTCTTGTCCTTTAAATGTATTATAAGCTCTTTTAGTGATTGCAATTTCAAAATGAGTCAATGTAACAAATAAACAAGAGTATCTTTTCTTTCCTTTGTGAATACAGAGGCAAAAAAGTTCATTTAAAATTCTTCCCATATCCTCTGCATCTTCACACAAGTTCCTTTCTTCATTTCTGACAGGTCCTACACTATCCTCAACAATCCTTTTGCTCTGGTAAAACATCTTTGGGTTTCCCTTAATATTGTTTGCGAATAGTTTTTTCCATGTCCTCTCTTTGATTTCCATATTTCTTTTTTACTCGATCTCTGTACTTTCTATATTCCTCTAGATTATCTGTAGTGTTGGGTTTTTTGTGACAATCATAAGCTTTCATTTTCTGTTTAATCTTCCCCTGCATTTTTCTGGACAACTTGGGGGTCTAGATTTGACAGTACAATTCTTATTTTTGAAGGGGACATATCTGCTTCGTACCTAAAGGATCTCATTTATTAGTGCTTCCCACTGGTTAACCACTGATTTATCCTCTACTGGTCTTGTCTACTCCACCTCAGTTTTGTAAAATTTGCCTTCTCCCAGTTTAAAACTTTTACTACTGATTTATCTCTGTTCTTTTCATTATAATACTAAACCTGGCCAAATTGTGGTCATTATCCCTGATACGGTTACCAACTGTTACTTCATCCACTTTCCCATCTACATTTCCCAATACAAAATCAGAATTGTGTTTCCTCTCGTTGGACTTGTCATGTATTATTTTTAAAAAATTCCTAGACGCAGTACTTTTCACCCTTAATGCTCCTGGGGCGGCATGGTAGCACAGTGGTTAGCACTGTTGCCTCACAGCACTAGGAACCCAGATTTGATTCCTGCTTGGGTCACTGTCTGGTGGAGTTTGCACGTTCTCCCCATGTCTCTGTGTGGGTTTCCTCCGGGTGCTCCAGTTTCCTCCTACATTCTGAAAGATGTGCTGGTTAGATGCATTGACCCGAACAGGCACTGGACTGTGGCGACTAGGGGAATTTCACAGTACCTTCATTGCAGTGTTAATGTAAGCCTTACTTATGATTAATAAATAAACTTTAACTTTATATTATTTGAAACCCAGCTGATATTAGGATAAAGTCTCCTACCAATCTTGCTCTCTTAATCCTATAGACAGAAATTTGTCCACATATATGCTCTTCTATCTCCCTTCCACTACTTGGGAGTCTGTTGTATACCAGTTCATAAATGAACTCTAGCCTGTCTGTGAGTGATTACAGGTTCAACTCTGGTGAGATGGCAAGAGGAAATTGCCAATTTCACTGAAAAAGCCTGATTGGAGGTGGCTTATGTGACCAATACCCTGGGCTTGTGCGCTGGACCTGACTGCTACATCAGATGAGAATGGATGGTCTTCTATAGACTGCAAGGGTGAGTAAGGAAGCCACTTGACCATGTGAGTGAATGCCTATGAGAGATTCTGCATTTGGTGGAGCTGATAGGTGAACGCCAAGTGTGTAGGTTATATGAATGCCCAATAAGCCGTCCAGTTATGAGGGGTAGGGGAGATGGGGTTAGGTGAAAAGCAGTGGCATTTTGGAGTGCTGGGGAATGTAAGTGTCATGGCAATTCTCTGGATTCCATGCACAGAGCTGTATAATGAGCTGTCAGAATTGCAGACTGGCTGGAGGGCCTGTGATTCACCTATTCACCCAGCGGCCAAACTATTTCACAGCACAGCACAAACTCTCTCAAAGCGATGAGCTTCTAAACATTAACTGAGGTGGAGACAAATGATAACCCAAATAAAAGCAGAAAAGTCAACTGGACAATGCTGCAACGTAGCAACGAACCCCTAGCTCCATGTCCTATCAGATTGCTATGGGTCTTGATCAACAAGAGGTCCCTGATATTTACATCCAGCCCTTCACCTTGTATGCCAACTATAACACCATATGGACTGAGTAAAGTTGAATTCAGTTGGCAAATAGATTGGATTAAATGGCCTTTAACTGAGGTTGCGTGGACTTCCAACTTTTGAGCCCACCCACCTCTTGTAATAGGAACCTTGCCTGATAACATCAGACTCAATTTTACCAGATGTCAGAAGTGACAAGCACTCATGCCTGTACTGTTAAATTCTCTCCCTAGTTACAATGTTAGCTGAGCTGTCTTTTGCTTAACAATCTCTGTGAGAGAGATGCAATACGTCATTGAGTTACATACTCCTAAATAAGGTCAGTTTTATGCGGACTTTAATGAAAATAAAACAAACCTGTTTCAGCAGGAAATTGTGGCTTTCCTATGACTGACTCCAAACTGAGTGGAAAAGCCAAATTCCTCCATTTCCCACAACACAAAATGGACAATATTGCTTCAAACGTGACACTAACAAAACTACACTGTTTACTGATCTAACTCATTTACTGTGGCTATTTTTGTAGCACATTTATTCTCATAATTTTGTTCATGTAGTAAAGTGAGTTTGAAAATTGAAGTTTTTTGACGTAAACAACATGATCCAACATAGCTATGAAACCATCATTCCCACATAATACCCCATTTGCCAGATCTTTGCTCACTCACTTAACACTCCCAATGCTTGATTCTGTTGGCTAAATTGTATATGAGATGTCAATTTAAGAGGGCACTTTAATTGGGACAGTTTTCTGTTAGTGAGTTTCCTGTGTGGTGATGCTTTGACTACTGCTGACAAAATAACCTCACTGTAAAGTCATCACAATCCTGTCTTTTCAGATTTTCAGTCATAATCAGAAATCACGAGTGATCTCTTCAACAGAGTGAATGAATATGTTCCATTAAACAAATGGAAAACGTCCAGTTCAAAGTCATTTGTTTTTACTCTGCATAAACACCTTGATAAAACTGTGGTGATATTATAAGTTGGTTATTTTGTGTTTTTTTTCTTTAAAAATAGACACTGATCATACACTGTCAATATCCTAGACCTCAGTTAGTGCAGCTGTGAACCAGATTGGGCAGAAATATATGACAACTACCCTGCAATAACACAATTAACATCAGAAACTTGTGGTGTGGAATTGAAGTTGTATTTCATTGTCCACTATTCTGAGTCACTGCATTTAAATTCTCAAGTTGTTTTATTGAACATTACTCAGAATAAACTGTGTAATAGAACACAGTAGCCGGTAAATGTAGTCAGAACTCTTCATGTACAATTCCTTATTTCCCTGCTAGTTTCTAATGAATGAAATCACAGCGTGCAGAAGGATTCTTACAGTTCTCACATGAAAGTTAGATATCATCTCAGGAATACTGCTACTGATTAAATGCATTATTTTCTAACTTGTTACTCTCAACATGAGAAGGAATTCATGCTTGCATCTTCAACTAGCTTCCCTCTGATGTGGAGATGCCGGCTTTGGACTCGCATCCAACGCCGGCATCTCGTTGGATGCCAGTCCAACACAACACAAGTTCAAAGTGCAACAGGTTTATTTGGAATCATGAGCTTTCGGAGCACTGATCTTCCATCAGGTGAGTCAAATGTATGCATACATTTATTATAGTTAAAAGTCTGTTATTCAACAAATTTTTAAGTTTTACCTGTTAGTCATTTTTAATGGAAGGAGTGATGTTTCTTCTTTTGCTCACAAATTATTTAATATTAGGAGAGTTACTGGAGAGCTGGATTCTCATATCAGACATACACAACACACACATAGTCTCTCTTTCAAAGACACACTCCCCCCTAAATCACCCATGCTGACCTCTCCCTCTCTCATAGCACACAACTCACACCTCTTCCTCACACACAACCCCATCTCTTTCTCTTTCTCACACATACACTCCCACCTGTCTCTCACACACACTCCCATCTCGCTCTCTCTTACACATACACTTCCACTTCTCTCTCTCACACATGCGTAAATTCCCACTTCTCTCTCTCTCATGCACTCACACACACACACACTCCCTCTCTCACAACACTCACACTCCCAACTGTCTCATACACAGTGGCTATTTACCTCATCAAAGATTAACTGCCATCACTAGCCTCCACGCTGAATGAAACTCACCCCCATAGATGTACACAATGTTTGTGAATGACTGCAGTGTCATTGTCCATTCTGCATCAGATTTGCAAGCCACTTTCAATTTCTTCAGTGCTGCATACAAGAGACTTGACCTGTCCTTGAATGTTGCCAACAGAAAGCTCATATTTTGTCTAAGGAAAGACCATTGGATATGTGAAGCACTTCCCATACCTCATAGCCACTTCTTTCAAAATGCTAACACTGACGAGAAGTTCCACAATCGAAGTTCCACCATCTCAGCTTTAAAACAAACTAGCAATGATGTAAAAATGCACTAGGGAAATTTCATCAGCAATGTCTCTGGCATATCCTTTAGATTCAATGGGAGGATCATCAAACGAGTCTTAGTGTCCTCTTGGAGCCAATTCTACAAGCATTCAGTCAAAAACAGAACTCCTGCAAAATCATCAACGATGGATTGCACACAAGTTGAAAGACACCTTCCTTGCTAAGTCTTGCTTTCTTAACTATCAAATCGCTAATGCTTCAGGGAACATGAAGGAAATGCTTCAAAGACACTCTGAAGCTCTGCTGGAAGTCTTGACATTAATGAGTGGATGAAACTTGCTGGAAATTGTTCAAAATGGCAACAACCTGACCACCAATTTTTATCATTTTTTGAGCCCAAACATCTTAATGATGAGGTAGATCGTTGGCACAGAAGGAAAGAAAATGAAGCAAATTCTACACCACAATATTACACAGGACATCCTGCCTCTGTAACCAAAGATTTGTGGGTCTAGAACTGGTCTGTTCAGACACATAAAGATCCAAGAGTAGACATCATCCTCAAATTGAGAGGCAGCTGACAACAACTTCTAACTAAGAAATCCAAAGGATCGGCAATTGATGAAGGACAAATGGAATAGTTTTAATGTAATTTAATGCACTCTTATATCACATTCACACCAATTGTTGCAGTGCAATGTAAAAAAAATCAAAGCTGAACTATAGAATGCTAAATATCACTTAATCCTTTCTACTATAATCTTTAAGCTTATGAAACTCAAACTTGGCCTTAACTAATCACTATTTTTTGATTTTCCCTGGTTTTCATTTATACTGCAGCCTTCTTACTACCCTGCATCATAGGCCCTGAACTTTCTAAATTAAAGAAAAGCCTTTTCCCAGAAAAACTATACACAAGCCATGTCTGTATGTATAATCACCACCAGCCAAATTCAATGGTATTTAGAATTTGGATATGTGTCAGCCTCATGTGACTGATACAACTGGTTCCCATTAATAGTGTGAAGAATGGAGTGTTGGCTAATAGGAGAGAATGGCACTGAATCAGCATGCTAAAAATTGCCTAAAGTAAATAGCCTAGTAGCATTTTGTTTACACAAAGCATTTGGGAATAACACTTCACTTCCTCTGGAAAATAGAATTTGCACCAAAATACACTGTATAGAAATGATGTGGAACTTGTTCTGAAATTCTTGCAGCCAGTAGGCAGGGTAATGAAGGTCATTGACTTCAGCAATCAGTACGAGTGTTTTATGGTACGAACTCTTGCATGGAGGGAGATCACCAGTAATTCCAACCTCTATCTGCTCTCATGTTACAACTCCAGAGATCTGAACATATTGCGCAGACCTCTAATCACAGAAATTCAGACACAATCACATTGGAAATCCAAGTAATGCTAATGTGAACTATTTGAAAATGGCCCTTCATATTAATTGACTGATTGTCAAATTGTTTTCCTAGAGTCCAGAGGATATTTTATGAAAGTACAAGTAAATATATGTTCAGGAGGCAAACAATTTCAGGAAAATAACTGATATTTTACATCCTATGGGTTAAAAACTAGTTGCTACAGTTGTTAAGAAGTGATAATGTTTATTGTGATGCAATATAATGCATCATCATTTCAAATGCTGTAAAATAAACAGGAACACTTCAGGAATAGTATAGTAAAGACTCTGGTGGATGCTTTTAAAGGTTAATACATAGGTCAACGAAATGTTGCTGTACCATTATTGTGATCTAGAAATAGTAGCACTTTATCACCAATTCTGTTAAAAGTATCGACAAAAATAGCACACAATCTAACATGTTTAGAGATTTTGATGAATGAGGACATATTATCTAAATCTCTATATAACTGAGAATAACCAGAGTGTTAACATTGAACTGAATCAAAAAGTGTTCTATGGCAAGATAATACGATGAGAGCACTTGAAACATCCATCATTAATAACTAAGGGTGGGAGAAGTGTTCAGCTTGGGAACAGCTCAGCCTTTTCATTGCAGTATAACTCATTCCAATCTATTTGTTGAAATATTTACAATGCTTGACAGCACACGTAGGACTTTCTACAGAAGCAGAATTCCATTTCGGAATTCTGGATAGTCTTGGAAAGATCTGAAGAATTCATAGCATGTGTTAGTCTGCAAAGTGGTCAGGTCTGATCTGTTGATTTGTTTAAATCTGCTGTTTGATGCTGTCATTATTGGTTTGACACTACAATAACAACATGGGATTTTGAAGACAAAATTTGAGCAATTGATATGGAAAGAAACTGGATAAAGGGCAGTCATTGTGAGGCATGCAGATTTCTTCTGCACCAATTTGAATCCATAACCTGTCCAGGTACTATCTGCCAGTCCTATCTGTGACAGTCAATGTCATTTATTAACTGAACATACTCTGAAGTTACATTTTGTAGATTGCCTGCGTGTCGATTCACTTCAGCTGCAATCTGTGCACTTACTAAGTTAATATTTATTACGTATTCTAAAATACTGTACTTTTTCATAACAAAATGGCCATTTGTAATAGAACATGAATCTGTACTCCTGTGGAAATGACTAAATTTGGCTTGGCACTGATTGTTAACATTTATTTCTCAGAACAAAGAAGGAACTCTAGCAGTAATTGTTAGTTGCATGGAACGAATGGGCAGACATTAAAGAGGTAAAATAGAAATAACAATATTTGAGAATTGCATTCCCTGTGGACACTGTTTACCTGAGCACTAGTAAAATGAAATAGCCCAAAAGCATACTGGGCCTAAAAAGACTAATGCAAAGTCCTGGCGAGAGTGCCAGAAAGATTTATTAGATTGGTACCAGGTTGTGGACTTAGTAATGTGGAGGAGTAGAGAAAACTGGGATCACTATCCTTACAGTAAGGGGCATTAAAAGGGGATTTGATAGAGGTGTTCAAAGTCATGAATGGCTTTGAGAGATAAATAAGGAGTAACTATTTCCAATGGAAGAAGGGTTAGATGTTACAGGATACTTGTAGTGGAACAATGAAAATAATTACTCCTTATTTACTCTCTCAAAACCATTCATGACTTTGAACATCTCTATTAAATCCCTGTTTAAAGTTTCTTGCTGTAGGGATTTAAGGTGACAGAAGGAAACATGTTTCCTTATACAACAAGTAATGTGCCTGAAATAGTAGTGGAAGCAGACTTAATAGTAATATTCAAAAGAGAAATGGTTAAGCATCTTAAGAAAAAACAAATTACAGACGTATGTCATAAAACATGAAAGTTTAATTTGAAGAGCTAGCAAAGAGACTAAATGGTTTCCTTGCATACTGCATAATTCTATGATTCTATGTTTTTATATGCAGCTTAAGGCCATTCAGGTAGCCCACTCGATCCCCAGCTCCACCAATTGGAGCATCCGGAACCTTGAAGAGAGGAAGAATATTGGGGAAGGCTGCACATGCTCTAATGGCTGTGCTGAGAAGGCTTCTGATTGTTGTTCAAAAATATTAGTTTGGTCATCTCTCGTGCCAGTCCCTGGGCTAGTAGTGTGAAAAATGTAAAAAAAACCTTTAGAACATTTAGCTCTTAAGTTTGGTTCTGTAGCATCTATTTGTTTGGCATTGCAGGTATCATATTGCTTCCAAAGGCATTGAAAGATGGTTGAATTTTGCACATGCAGGTACTTGGGGCATGACCTCTGTGGCCATCTGTTGCCATTGTCTTTAAGCCTGTGTCTGGGGATCCTCCTGGCCTTTGGTGACATTAGTCATCTCTGATTCTTTCCATCTCTTCTCTCAATGCCCACAGTGCAATGTCTTAAATCCTAGGAGTCCACTCCTGTCCTATCACTCACCTAACAATAATCTCTATCAATCACAATTCATATTTCAAATCCATAGCTTTAACTCACCCATAATGTACTTAGCAACTCTGCAGCAATTCAAGATGGCTTCTCACCACCAACTTCTCATGGGCAATTAAGCAATATATTCTAGTTTAGCCAGAGAAGCTCATATCCCATAAATTACTTTAAATAAGACCCACACCTACATCACTTGACTCTCACACATTCCTCATGTTAGCTATATCACCAGAAAGAAGTCTCACAATACCAGATTAAAGTCCAACAGGTTTATTGGAACCATGAGTTTCCATGAATCTCACCTGAGAAAGGAGCAGTGCTCCGAAAGCTTGTGACTCCAAATAAACCTGTTGGGTATTAACTTGATGCTGTGAGACTTCTTGCTGTGCCCACCCCAGTCCAACACCGGCACCTTCACATCATATCACCAAAACATACTGTATCATGCTCACTATAATTCCCTTTCTCTCCATAACTGTAGGCAAAAGCACCATACTGAGGATGGACGTGGCTGCATGATCTGACTTTCATTGAAGAGACAATGTTCACCATTATTGGTGCAGCCATTGCTGAGGGTGTGGCCAGATGAAACACTGAAACAATTGAAGATGACAATATCCTGATATCTTCTCGCATCTCAATTCTCTCTCAACACACAGTCTCTCCTGGTTCACAAGTTGCACGTGATGTAAGCATACACCTCTTGCTTTCCCCCTTCCCCTCTAAGCAACCCCGTGCCTTTTCCTTTCAGATGACATAGACCAGGCAGTGATGGAGGAGGAGGAACTGGAACAGCAGGAAAATGAGATGAAGAATAAATAATGTGGTCATATACTGTCACATTTGCAGCCAGAATCTCAGATACTGACACTGTCCACTGTTAGACAAAATGGCAGGTTTGATAGCAACTCAATGTTACATGCTGATGTGCAGGATCTGCACATGATGAGATTTAGGCATTAGTGACCTGCAATCAGGAAAGGGGGAAAGGGTAGCGCTGGAGGGTGGGTGTCATACATGAATTGGGCAGCACAGTGGCAAATGAATAGCATTGCTGTCTCACAGCGCCAGGACTCAGATTCGATTCTGGCCTTGGGTCACTGCCTGTGCAGAGTTTGCACATTCTCTCCATGTCTCCAAAGATGTGGTGGTTAGCTGGATTGGCCATGATGAATTGCCCCTTAGTGTCAGGGGCAAACAGGGTAAATATGTGGGGTTATGGGGATAGGACCTAGGTGGGATTGCTGTCAGTGTAGGATCAATGGGCCAAATGGCCTCCTCCTGTACTGGAAGGATTCTATGATTCTGTTGCAGAGGACTCAGGTCAGGACTTCAAAAGATAATAGAAAAAAGCCAGTGCGTTTGTACAATTCAGTATCTAGTGCATTGGCAGATTGGCAGAAAATGTCCAGGAGCGTGGAGGAGTTCAGCACCAACCTGAAGCAGCATTTTGCACATAAATGGAGCTCATTTTTTCCAGTGTGATGACCTACTCTATAAAGAAGCTTCCAGATCCATCCATGATGCATTGTCTGATGTTTCCAATGCCTCCAATACAGCACAAGCAGAAGCCATTGTCCGAGTGCTGCAGTAGAAGACAGCTTGTCTGTAGGTAAGAGGTTTGCAGCCCATCACTGCAATGCAGCAACAACACCAGAAAATGTTGGAAAATCTCAGCAGGTCTGACAGCATCTGTAGAGAGAGAATAGAGTCGACGTTTTGAGTCTGGGTGACCCTTCATCAGAATTATGACAAATGGTCATCCAGACTCAAAGCATTAGTTCTATTCTCTCTCCACAGATACTGTCAGACCTGCTGGGATTTTCCAGCATTTTCTGTTTTAGTTTCAGATTCCAGCATCTGCAGTAATTGCTTCTATTGCAGTCCAGCAACCTGTTCTCTATCATTACTGGGATTACAGAGGTACCGCCATCGAGCAGTGACACTGTTGAGCATGAACCTGCTGTCCTCTCAGAGGATGAAAGCATTTGTTTCCTCACAATTGCCACTCCACTTTCATTGTTCCCTGTCAGACAGTCAGCCCAAACTGCTGTCACCCACGCCAAGGTGGTGCAGGGTGATTTCGGGTCTTCTCAGATCAGAGCTGCTTGAAGTAATCCTTCATGGCCGTCTCCGGTCTTCCTCAGGGACAGTCCTGCTTGCTTCCATTGGGGTAACACTGTGTAGTAGCAGTTAGAGACAAGACAAACATTAAGGGAACATGACTATTGTATACAGATGACATGATTTTATTAATAAATTTGGTTTGGAATGCTCATTTTGAGGTGGCTTTTAAGTTTGTGTTAATGTAAATGGATGAATTGATAGAAGACAGTTAAGGACTGTTGGTGAATGGTGAATTGGGGTGGTCGTTACTATCTCCCTCAAAGTAATTCTTCACAGATAGACTGGCAGCATGTTGCACAGTGGATAACACTGTTGCCTTACAGCACCAGAGATCTGGGTTCAATTCCGTTTTTCTCTGTGTGCAGTTTGCACATCTTTTTGTGTCTGTGTGGGTTTCCTCTGGGTGCTCTGGTTTCCTCCCACAATCCAAGATATGTGGGTTAGGTGGATTGGCCATGCTAAATTGACTTAAATAGTGTTAGGGAAACTAACAGGGTAAATACATGGAGTTATGGGGATAGGGCCTGGGTGGGATTGTTGCCAGTGCAGGCTCAATGGGCCAAATGGCCTCCTTCTGCACTGTAGGGATTCCATGAGAACGAAGCATCTAACTTGGCAGCTTCTTCCCTCTTTCTTTTCTTGCTCCTTTCCCTTCTCTTCCTCTTTTGTAGCAGTGTGACCTCTGCTCATTATCCCAGTCATTTTCTCTTCCCATGAGAGGGCTGAGCATGCACCCATTCGTGGGAGCAATCAGTTTGTGCAGATGCCTCAAAATCAGAAAAGTCCTGTAGCACCTGGCAAACTACTGGATGTCTGCAACTCAAAACAACTATGGAAAGCATCAAACACTTATAGAATTGTACCAATAGTCAGACGAAATCAACAAGTAAATACATTCTTATTGGTTATAGCTTTGCTTGGATGGGCCCTTCCTACTATATAATGCACATTTACTTGTGTGAGATCAAGGGAGGATATCAGCTGGAATGTTAAGCTCCAAAATGACGGGGCTGATATCAACTCATTGTTGCACGCTGATTGATATAATGTCTTGCATGTTTCATGTACTTTCAGCAGACTTTAGTTGCATGCCTGCTCACATCTTCACAAATTTCACATTAGGCAGATTTACAGCAGAAGTACACACTTACTTAATGCCATTTTGGTCTACAAACAGCAACCTGAGTGCCCAAACGACAGGCACAATCAAGCCTAATTTCATATTCCCTGTACTCCTTGAGCTGGATCACACTAACTTTGCATCATGCTAACAGCTTTCTGCTCCAAACATCATCAAATGAGCACTCAGTTTCACAGAACTGCGATCAAAGTAAGATTCCATCATGGATCCACCTACCTTTTTAAAAATCATTCCATTACGTTCTTTGCTCAAAGGTTATGCATGTTCCAGGTATTGAAATTTGATTTCTATATTACATGGTCTATTTTTCAAACCCATCTAACAACTAATTTATATTGTTTAAAAGGCTATTTGGCTCCTAATAACTTTCAATGGTTTGCAAAGCAAATAACTTCAATCACCAGAAACAGGTCACTATCACAAACAATTTCTGCCCCAAGGGAAAATTCTGAGAATTGAGATGATAGAACAGCAGCAATAATATTTATTGATTCAAAGCTAAAATCTGGTTAGTTGGTCAATAAAAGCTGTTTTGCAGGCTCAATAATGATTCATTCTTTAAAATATTGATAATTCTCATTCTGGTAACATCCCTAATTTTGCCTTATTTAATATTCCACAAAAATGTGTACACTGCGCAATACATTCAGTGAATTTATGTTACATGTTGTATATGTAAATGAGGAGTTTTTGTATTCAAGGGGAAAAGCCTTCCAGCCCCTGTAGGGATGCAGACTAACCTCTCAATCTATGACTTTGATGACTATTGTTTCTGCTTAGTCAATGAAACTGATGATACATTTGAAACTAAACTGATTGAGAAAATCTATATGACTAAAAGTAAGTCTCGCATGGCTGTTTAAAGAAGAGAGATGTTCATTGACAGGAAAATCAGTGTGAACAAGCCAGAGGCATAGGAAAACATTGGGAGAACAGGAAAGACATGGGAATAGAAATTTGTGTGTACTTGTTCCTGGGCTGAGGATCAGAATGTGAATGGAACAAGATTGTTAAATTGGTCAGGAATCCTCATTGTGATTAATTAATTGAGCTGCCAGTGCTAATTCCACTGTTAAACTGCCAGGTCACCTAATAGGAACCTTGGCCTTTGGCTAAAATCAAACATCAGATCAGGCCCAAGATCAGGTGCAATGTCTTATCTTGTCAGCTTGGCTCTTGCTTGTCCTTCTTGTGGAGATCATAGATTGGATTCAATTGAATTTTGAGTTTTTGGAGCAAGCAAGGAATGGATTTGGGTTTGCCCGATCCATTGGCTTTGTAATTTTAAGAATGGAGTATCAAATTATTATTTTTTACACATCTGTTTAAAAAAAAGAAGACAGATTAAGGGCTTTGCCCGACTATTCTGAGCATTGGCTTCATAATTGAAAGAATAGAGTAATTAAAAAAAAAACATCCATTCCTACTGCTATTTAAAGGCAGTCTGCATCTTTTCAACCAAAGTGCATTTCAAGAATCTCACACCAGCTTAAAGTCCAACAGTTTATTTGGAATCGTGAGCTTTTGGAGCGTTGCTCCTTCATCAAATGAGTGGACATAGGTTCACAAACATGGCATATATAGGTAATGACTGCAATTTCAGCCATTATCTTATTGAATGGTGGAGCGGGCTCAAAGAGCTGAATGGCCTACTTCTGCTCTTAATTCGTATGTTCATATGTTCATACAATTGGGCGTCATGATAGGAACATGTTGAATGATCCGAACAGGTTTGGTATTGTTGCATTCCAACTGTGATCTGTCATCATTCTTTTACCCTGCACCATTTGAAATCCCAGTGCCGAATGCCTTTCCCTCCTTTGAGTACCAGTATTCTCTTCCATTCACTGCAGCACATTTCATTAAAAATCCTTCTGCTGTTAATGCTACACTCTGCACCTCCATTCTCTTGGCTAGTAGCACTCCTGCCTCCTCACACATCAGGCTCACTATTACCCTTTGGCCACAGGCCTGCTAAGTATGCAAGAGTTGAACTTTTTCCTGTTATAAACCATATCTGAGTTATCTTGGCAAGAATACAGGACATTGGTCAATGAGGCTGTTTTTAGCATGGTGAATCTTGCAATCAGTCAAATCTGAAAGCTTTCACAATGATTAAAAGTGTCTGTAAACCTTCTATAAGACTATAGCTATAGGGGCATAAAGTACAAGAGCAAGAGAGTTATGCATAATATGGATAAAACACCGGTTTGATCTCAATTGCAGTACCGTGTCTTGTTCTGGGCACCAGACTTTGGGAAGCATGTGAAGGCATTAAAGGTGCAAATGACGAACTACAATATGTAGATATATTGGGGAAGTGAAGACTGTTTTCTTTGGGGAAGAGAAGATTGAGAGCAGAATTGGTAGAAGTATTCAAAATTGTGAAGGGTCTGGGGGGAATAGATAGGAACAAACTTTTCACTGATGGAAGGATCGAGTACCAAAGGAAACCGATTTAGGATTTTTTGATAAAGTCCCACTGAAGAGGTTAGTGTGCAGAATTAAAACACATGAGATTGAGGATAATATATCGGATTGAGAATTGGTTAGCAGAGAGAATAAATGGGTATTTTCGAAATGGCAGGAAGTGATTAGTGGAGTCCTGTAGGGATCGACACTTGGAGACCCAGCTATTCACAATGTATATCAATGATTTGAATGAGGGAATCAAATGTAATATTTCCAAGTTTGCTGATGACACGAAACTTGCTGGGAAAGTGAGGGGTGAGAGGATGTTAACAGGCTTCAAGGTAATTTGGACAAGTTGAGTGAGTGGGCACGTGCATGGCAGATGCAGTATTGCATGGATAAATATGATGTTATTCATTTCAGATGGAGAAACAGAATGGCAGAGTATTATTTAAATAGTGATAGATTGAGAAATGTTGACTTACAAAGACACCTGGATATCCTTGTACACCAAAGCAAGCATGCAGGTTCAGCAATCAGTTAGGAAAGAAAATGGTTTGTTGGCCTTCATTGCAAGATTACTTAAATATAGGAACAAGGATGTCTTACCGCAGCTGTACACGATCTTAGTGAGATCACATCTGGAGTATCGTGTGCATCTTTGGTCTCCTTATCTAAGAAAGGATCTACTTGCCATAGAGGGAGTTCAGCAAAGGTTCACCAGACTGATCCTTGGGATAGCAGGGCTATCATAAGAAGAGACCAAGGCTGTATTAATTGGACTTTAGAAGAATAAGAGAAGATCTAATTAAAACGCATAAAGTTTAGAGCTGTGCAAACTGGATGCAGGGATTTTGTTTCTTCTGGTTGAAGGCTTCACAACAAGTGGAGGTAGTCATCATTTCAGGATGTCGGGTAGGCCACTTAGGACTGAGATGAGGAGAAATTTCTTCACTCAGAGAGTGGTGAACCTGTGGAATTCTCTATCACAGAATGTTGTGGAGGCAAATCACTGGATATATTTAAAAAGGAAATAGATTTGTAGATTCTAAACATGCCAAGAGATATGAGAAGAATATTAGAGTATGGTGTTGAAATAGAGGATCAGCCATGATCATATTGCTTGGCAGGTCAAATGGCCCACTCCTGCTCCTATGTTTCTATGACGATTAGTTAAAAAAGGCAAGAGTGATATGAAGAGAAACCTTTTTTTTAACAGCAAGTGGTCAGAATCGCCAATGCACTGCCTGAGAGTATGGTTGAGACACTTCCACAGAATTGGATCACTGTCTGAAGAGAAAACAATTGCAGTATCATGGGGGAAAAAAGTGGGAGATTGGCAAGAGGTAAAATGGCCTTGTAAAGAGCTGATACAGATATGACAGACCAAATGGCCTCCTTCTATGCTGTAACCATTCTGTAGTTCTGTAAGGAAAGTTATGCATTGTTTTCTCTTTACAAGAAGGGAATCTGTCATTTGCTTGATATCTTACAGACAACAAGCTAACAGATATTGTTGAGATCATCTTCTGCAGCTTGGAATAAGCCAGTGGCACAGAATTTGAGAGCTGACATTTGCTGCACAGCTACAACAAACACTGTGATTTTAAAAAAAATTATTGAGGCATGAGCATTGCTGGCAAGACCAGCATTTGCAGTATCCTTAACTGCCCTGGCAGTGAGCCACCTACAGCTGAAAAACTTGCTAGGCCATTTCTGAGGGAAGCTAAGAGTCAACTACAATGCTGTGGGTCTAAAGTCACCAGTAGGCCTGCCAAAGTTGACCCCTGCTGTGGGTTTCCCTGTGGCAGGATGGGTGAGCTATACATAACTCCATAGATATCAGAAAGATCCTGTTGGCTGCCGCCGCCATGGAAATACCCACTGTGTGGGGGGAGATCGGAAAATTCTTGTCAAGGAGACTATCATTTTATTCTTGATCTATTAATGAATGAAATTTCAATGTCCCCCAACTGCTATAGCACCTTTTTTTTGAGGACATGGGATGTCGCTGACTGGCCAGCTTTTATTGTCCCTCCCTACTTGCCTTCAGAAAGGTGATGGTGAGCTACCTTCTTGAAACACTGCAATCCATGTGCTGTGGGTTGACCCACAATGCATATAGGGAGGGAATTCCAGGATTTTGACCCAGCGACTGCGCAGGAATGGCAATATATTTCCGAGCCAGGGTGGTGAGTGGCTTGGAGGGAAACTTGCAGGTGGTGGTGGTGTTTCCATGTTTTGCTGCCCTTATCCTTTCAGGTGGAAGTAGTCATGGGTTTGGAAGGTGCTGTCTAAGGATCTTTTGTGAATTTCTGCAGTGCATCTTGTAGCTAGTGCACTGAGTGTCAGTGAAGGAGGGAGACAATATTTGTGGATGCGGTGTCAATAAAATGGGCTGCTTTGTCCTGGATCGCATCAAGCTTCTTGAGTGTTGTTGGAGCTGCAACCTATCCATGCAAGAGGGGAGTATTCCATCACACTCCTGACTTGTGCCTTGTAGATAGTGGACTGCCTTTGCAGAGTCAGGAAGTGAGTTACTACTTGCTGCAGTCTTCCTAGCCTCTGACCTGTTCAATTCCTCTTGCAACCGGTGACAGCAGTCAGTGACCCCTCCACCTGCTTGCTGAAGCACAGCCTCCTCATTTACTGCTCCTCTGACCTGTTACAGCCTATTCCAGAAGATTAATTTTCTCTTATGCTTCCCTGGTCTTTTTCTCCTACAATATCTTCTTTGAACGGCTAAAGATCCACTGTTGCTGCTGCCACCATTATGGTAACATCTGTGGCAATCACAGCAACATTCTCATCATCTCTGGGCCTCCTGCAGCCGTGGAGTTGATGTGCTGTGAAAGCTCAAGGTCAGCAGTGTAACTGCTTTGTATTCTGAATTCCTGCCAAAACAGTCAAAAAATGGCTTCAAAAACCCTTGGTATTCACAAATGGCTTTGCAGCAGCTTAGCCTAATAAAGGTAAGGATAAATATCATTGCTTCAGTCCTCTTCCTGAGGGTGAGCTTTATGTTTTTCTGAACAAGTACAAGAAAGCATGAATAAAAGGTTCCCAGGCACCCTTATCATAACAGAACAAAGAAGAACAAAGAACAAAACAGCATGGGAAACAGGCCCTTTGGCCCAACGAGCCTGCGCCGCCACCTCGATGTTCCCACTTCTACACGCGACCCCTGTCCGTGTTTATAGATCTATGGATTAAAAACCAAATTTGAGACAATTTAGGGAGAATTTGTTTTGCCAATTAGCCTAAGAGCACATCTTTGGGATGTGGGAGGAAACCGGAGCACCCGGAGAAAACCCACGCAAGCACGGGGAGAATGCGCAAACTCCCACAGACACAGGCTCAAATCCATGTATCTGCACAGCACAGCTATAGTCACTGCGCTGTCATGTTGCCCATCAGATAGTCCAGGTCAAGCATACACTAACAATGTGAAGCAGTAGGATACTCTTGAAAAAGAGTGCAAATTAAAGTGAGAAGTCCACATTGACATGTATTAATGAGGCCACCTTTACCAATATGGCAATGGTCACTTTTTGTGCACATCTCCAACAAGAGATTTCCAACTTCAAAGATTTGGAAGTCCAGTGTTGAATTTTCACTGTAAACATCAGGTGTAAAAATCAGCGAAGTTAAGAGGGGCAAACCAAAACCAGTTTTAAACAATTCTGATAATGTTAGATTAAAATAATAAGTTTCGTTACTTTTTATGGTGCACTCTCATCATGTAAAATAGCTAAACAAAGAAAATAGCAAGGGAAAATGTTAAAATCTGCAAAATATTCTGGAATAAAATTAACATCAGCTGGTCACATTGAGTTTGCTAAATGGTTTGCTAACTATATTTTATGCGATTAATTTGTCAACCGGCCATTGGTCTGTTTAATATGGTTAGAGCTTTGCTGAGAGCATTTTTCAATGAAAGATCATTTTGTTTTCACATTTGTTATGAGTGCAGTAATATTGTCCTTATATGTCCATTATTATGACTGTGGCACTTGTGGAATATACTGCAGATCTGGAATGGAAGCAAGTCATCCTCGATCCCAATGGACTGCCTAAGGAGATATACTGCAGATAACTATTGGTATTTTAGCTGGTCTTAAGGCAGCGCTCTCCCATGTCATGTCTGTTTATACAACAGCTGATGAATGAAAGGGGTCAGAGAAAAAGAAAATGAGCCAGTAATTGTTTTGACTTGCTTCTCTCCAGCCGAAAAGCAATCTAAGAACCTCAGTGTCTAATTTTAGAGAGTGTTCAGGAATACTGAATAGAAAAAATTATTCTGTTGTTTAAGGGCATTGTGATGATTCTCTTACACTGTCAGTGAAACAGATAAAATAGATTGGAAGCTACTTAATAACACCACAAGTGAACCCACCTAACCTCATTACAGCATTAAGGATTCTTGCCCTTGAACTTTCATGGAACATTTGTTGGCCTGCTAAGCCAAGAATCTCCACTCCAGCACTGACTGCCATAAATCATATGGGAATCAGAGAAGCTCTCCTCCCCTTGTGGCTCTGAAGCAAGCTGATTTTTTTAAAAAACAAAATTGGAAATACTTTTTATTGGTTTATATCCTCATGGACCACTTAAAAATCCGAGCAAGCCAAGGCTGATTGTTTACCCTGTTAATCGATCATTAATTTCTCACCAATGTCCACTAATAGGCATTAGGCCCCACTTACATATACAAAACATTCCACACATTATTAGGCATCTACCTGGATCAACTAAAGTAGTGTGGCTAACGTTTGCACAGATTGGATACAGGTCAGACCTTACCTGATTCTCCCAAACACATATTGGATGGGATTTTACAGCCTTGCTTGTCCTGAAACTGTAAAATCCTACCCACAGTCAGAGCACCTTTCCATGTTCCACTATCGCCCCACGCCCACTCTGATTCCCATGGTAAGTGGAGTGATAAAATTCAGACCAGTGTATCTCACAGTTAATATTGGTTTTGCCTGTGATACTCATTCCCCAAGAATGAATGGAACAAAATTGACACACCAATAATAATAAAAAAGACCATGTTTCACTTTGTATGCCCCATTCTACCAGATCGTGACATGATTGAACTGTTCACACAGCTATCAGTTAAACTAAACAAGACCTCCCTTTGTGTTGAAATCCTTCTAAATTTTGTTCAAGGGGTCAGAGTGAAATTAGGTTTCGTATTTCTGAGGCATTCAAGATTTTCCTGTCTTCACATGTCACATATAGGGGAAATTAGCAGCTTGGTCTGAGGTTGATCTTGACTTTAATTTTCAGATAATGGGCAGCACAAACAAAGCTTCTGCAAGAATGTTTATTTTGCCTCTATTTATTTGAGTTCAGAACTATTTTTGCCCAGTATTTATTTCATCAACTGCATGTCATTTCTGTTCATTCAATGTAATTAAAAGTTCATAAAAATCCAAACCAAATTGAACCTCTTTTCCTGTGATTACTGAAAAACAAAATTAATGGCAGGTTTTTAACTGCTGCAAACTTTTCCACTGTGAACATACTTCAACAAGAATGCTCCCTCTAATAGAAGTGTCAATACTGGTTTGAAAATTCTGCACTTGAATTATGTTTGGTGGAGTTTCATAACCATTTTATATTAGCTGTTATTCTACTTTCAGCATCATTGCTATATTTTCCATACTAAATTAAACACCACAATAATGTATTATTACATAAGGATTGAAGCATCAACTAACTGACATGTGTCACTGACTTCCACTTCATCCATGGTGTTAGAAAAATAGTTGCTTATAAATCTGATACCTGCAATATGTTCTATTTGAAACTCCTATAATTTAAAAAAATGACAGCCTATTAATTACGTCACTTTTGTTTTCTGGATGCCAAACTGCAGCCTAAGCAGTGGACAGGAAGTAGTTATTAAGAGGTGGATATGCTCTGCCCAGGCAACTGTCCCTGAAACAGGCATTAGGTCCTTTGCACATGAAACTAAGTGGCACAATGCCTATATGCTAGTCCCAGTGAAATATGGAGTTGCATCAGTGAGAGACGGTTGAGAGCAATGGTGGGTGAAGGTCTCATGCTGTATCTTCATGGTGATGATGTACAGATGCCGGCGTTGGATTGGGGTGGTAAGAACTCAGTAAGAATTTAGCAACACCAATTTATAATCCAACCGATTTATTTGATAGTAAAAAATGAGCTTTCGACTCTTATGTCTTCTTCAGGCAAATGCAGTGTTCTGGTCTGCAGACCAGAACACTGCATTTGCCTGAAGAAGACACAAGAGTCGAAAGCTCGCTTTTTTACTATCAAATAAATCGGTTGGATTATAAATTGGTGTTGCTAAATTCTTACTGAGTTCTTCATGGTGAAGCAGTTGAAGAAATGTCACAGGCTGGAATGTGTGGAAGATGTCAAGGACTGAATATTTTGATGCTGGGTGTCATGGGCTACATTCTCTGAGGGTATCACAGGCTGACTATGTTGGAGAATCTCATGGACTGTATCTTCTGGGGGTTGTCCTTACCTTAATGTGGACCACAGCCCAATATTGGGTGCATTTAGACGCAGAGATTTGAAAGATCATCACAATAAATTTCTGCGTTTCCTCCAAGTGCTGTGGTTTCCCCCTATAGTCCAAACCTGTACAGGTTACATGGATTGGCCATGCTAAATTGTCCTTTGGTGTCCAAATATGTATAGGTTAAAAGGATTAAAGGGATAATGTGTATATTTCAACAAAGAGTATACACTTATACAGAGATAGATCCTGGACAAGATGCTCTATCAGAGAGTCGGTGCAGATTTGATGGGCTGAATGGTCTCCTTCTGCACTATAGGGACTCTATGATTCAATTTTCAGTTTACATTCCTTTCCTACCAGTGGGAAAATAACACCAACTCTATTAAACTCCCTATAATGGGAAATTTGAAAAAAAAGGTACTTAATTTTTACCCAGCTCCATTTTCACGTTAGCGGCACTTTTCAGATTTCAGCAAAGGATCAAGACCTAAAACCAACCGTCCCATCAAATGGGAACCAACCTTACAAGAACATAAAGTTGGATAGCTAATTTATTTCACTCAACCATTTATTCCTTCCACCACCAACACACAGTGGCAGCAGTGTGTCTTACCTACAAGATGCACTGCAGCAACTCACCAAGGCTCCTTCAACAGCATCTTCCAAACTTATGACCTTTACTTTCTAGAATGACAAGGGAAACAGATAGATATGAATCCCGTCACCTGCAAGTTCCCCTCCAAGTTACACACAATCCTGACATGGAACTAAATCGCCATTCCTTCACAATTATTGGGTCAAAGTTCTAGAAATCCCTTCCCAACAGCACTCTGGATATAAATACACCACATTGACCGCAGTGGTTCAAGAAGACAACTCATCATCACCTTCTCAAAGGAGGGATGTCTAATAAGTATTGGCCTTTGCAGCTACATCCACTTTGTGTCAGTGAACTTTTAAAAAAGTTATGCCTTTGTTGCCTATATTAACGTGGTTTTTCACCTGATGTGGAGTTTAAATGTTGCACCAACAAGCATATTTCCTGCTGAGAGATGAAAGCCATACTAAGAGCTAGCTTACTCATTCTTTTAAAATTAAACTGATCCTCAGTCAGCACAGCATGTGATGAGAACTACTCAACATCTGTTAAAAATCGACACTGAAAGACAAATAGAAAAACGTGTAATAAAACAAGGTTGCTTTGATTGAATTTGTACTGCTATTGATATATAGATTGGCTTTGTTATTGTTGTGACTTTGTGGTATATATTGCTGCTCTTCTGTGCATCAACTGACACAAAGTTCTTGGATAAGAGTTCTCAGGATAAAGTTGGGTTGAGTTGCTTAAGACAGTATTTGAAGCATAGAAGCTTCACAAAAGTTCCAAATTTCAGGAACATTTTGCACATTTTTGCAGGGAATTATTGATAAAATTAATTCACTTTGCAAATGATAATACTTGAAGTGATCACCTGAATGGTCAATTTGAAACATGGCACATACGGGTGGCACAGTGGTTAGCATTGCTGACTCACAGCTCCAAGGACCTGGGTTTGATTCCTAGCTTGGGTCACTCTCTGTCTGCATATGTTTCTTTCGAGTGCTCCGGTTTCTTCCCACAGTCCAAAAATGTGCAGGTTAGGCTGATTGGCCATGCTAAATTGCCCCTTAATGCTCCAGGATGCATAGGTTAGAGGAATTAGTGGGGTAAATATGTGGGGTTATGGGGATTGCTTGTCGATGCAGACTCAATGGCAGAATGGTCTCCTTCTGCATTCTGGAGATTGTATGATTGTATGAAATGTAAGTTCTCTGTCGTAGACACTTAAATAGAACATATTACACATTGAACTAGTCAGTAACATTCAAAACAAGCTTTAATGCTTTAGATACTGTGTCTTCACTCAACCCAAAGCTTTTGATCTGATTCCTCTTACTTAAAAATTTTGTGTCATTTGCTGCACAGAGAAGAACAACAATATTTACCACAAATCACAAAGTCAGACTAAAGAATGCCCTTTGTTGATCTGTAAAACTGTATGGAGGGGATAAAAATCCTTTGATAGTCATGTATATTTGGCAGATCTCCAAAAATTAACCTTCACAATGCTCATAAAGCAGAGTAACAGTCAGTTAGTCTTTCAGTAAGTCTGTACTTCTATCAAAAGGATTTTACCTTCAATTCTTGGATGTTCCCTTTTATAGTACTATCCACTGACAATAAATGTCATCAGAATGCTGTACAATCATACTGTATGTTAAAAGAAGATCTATCGTTTTCTAGATGGGCTTGGGATATTGGTGACTGATTTAGGATTAGGATGTGTTGTGTTTTCTGTCTTTCTCACTAAATGGGGGAACATTTTGAAACATTATTCAGATAAGTTTTCCACCTGTACATGAACATGCTTAAAGAGAAATGATACACTTACAACCTATGATTTGATGGATCTATGCGTTGCGGGCAGGCAGTGAACCAATACTCTCTCCCAATACGTGCCTACACATTCAGAGTAGTTGAATAAAATTTAAAAACCCTTATTCTATTCTTGCTTTTATAATTGAGGTTTAATCGTTACAAAATGATTGTTCAGGGTGTTGGTGTGTGCCTTACACTGACATGAGAGATTTTGATTTGATTTATTATTGTCATATGTATTAGCATATAATGAAAAGAATTGTTTCTTGTGCGCTACTTGTGAGTATACTGCACAGAGAGAAGAAAAGGATAGAATGCAGAATGTTGTGTTACAGTCATAGTTAAAACGTTGAGAAAGATCAACTTAATGCAGGATAGGTCTATTCAAAAGTCTGACAGCAGCAGAGAAGAAGCTGTTCTTGAGTCGGTTGGTACGTGAACTCAGACTTTTGTAAGGCACGGTCATTGTGTGTTTCTTATTACAATATTATGAATGCAAGGCTAAAGCAGATAGAATGGAGGGGTAGTAGTAGAAAACAAAATTCATTAACAAACAGAGAAGAGGAAAAGTGTAGATATTAAATATAACCCGCTTACTACCATTGAAAAAAAAGAAACATGGCACTTGTGAAGAAGTGATGTCTTTCCTCTTTGTATCTATCAAGTATTCTGGAAACTTGAATTCAGTGTGTTAATACAGATGGTTTTGATGATTTGTTAAAAAAATGTCGCGTAGTAACTTTGTACAGTATTTGCATAGTAATTATCACATTGTCGGGGCATTGCAAGGTACCAATGAATTGCATTTGAAATGTAGGCAAAGTGTAGAAGTTTAATTATCCTTATGTAGACCAAGGTATAATATTTTTAAAAGGCAAAGGGCGAGATTTTCAACCTCTCCCACCTGCAACATCTTCCACTCCTGCCAAAGCCAATATGGATTTGAGTGGCCCGTTGCCTAATACGTTGCAAGAAAGGATGTCCCAAAGCATGGTACATTGGGGAGACCATGCAGACACTACATCAGCGGATGAATGAACATCACTCAACAATCACCAGACAAAACATTTCCCTTCCTGTGGGCGAACACTTCAGCAGTCACGGGCATTCGGCCTCCGACCTTCGGGTAAATGTTCTTCAAGGGGGCCTTCACGACACACGACAGCGCAGAGTCGCTGAGCAGAGACTGATAGCCAAGTTCCACACACACAAGAACGGTCTTAACAGGGATCTTGGCTTCATGTCACACTACCTGTAACCCCCATGACTTGCCTGGGTTAGCAAAAAAACTCACTTACTGTGCTGTCTGGAGAGAATACACATCCCTCTAACCTCTGCTGTTAGCCACTTTAAGACTTGAATAGCAGGTTAGATGTAAGGATTCGCATTCTAATCAGCAATCTGTAAACTGTCTGTGCTGATATGTGTGCCTTTGGAGACCAGAACACCTGATTCGCCTGACGAAGGCCACAAAGGCTGAAAGCTTGAGAAATCCACCGTGGGCAGGGCTGGCAGATTTCAAATAATGATAGGGAAGAGTTTGTGAAATATGCTCAGGAGAATTTTCTAGATCATTGTCTCTCTGGCATTGTTGCATTGCGCTCTAGGGAATGTGATCATAGAATCCCTACAATGCAGAAGAGATCATTCGGCCCATCAAGTCTGCACTGAGTATCTTCCATAGTCCCTCTCCACTGCCCTATGCCCTTTACCCCGCATATTTAATTTGGCTAATTCATCTAACCTACACATCTTGGGACATGAAAGGGCAATTTACCATGGCCAATGCAAATGTCAAGCTGACAATGCATATGAAAGCTGAACTTACAAAGTTCAGATGGAAAGTGTAAAAAGAAATAAGAATAGTAAAGGAAGCATGAGAAGATGCTGGCAGCTAACATAAAAGAGAATCGGAAGTTTTTTTGGCATATAAGTAGTAAAAGAATCAAAAAAAGAGTGATAGAGACAATTTGGAACAAAAGGAGATATATGCATAGAAGTTGAGGGCATGGCTGAGATATTAAATGAATACTTTGCATCTGTCCTTATCAAGAAAGAAGATATTGCCAAAGTCAAAGTGAAATATGAGGCAGTTAAGACCTGTAAGGGCTAAATTTTGAGCTACATTGGACTAAAAAGAAAAAGTATTAGAAAAGCTAGCTGTACATAAAATTTGATAAATCTTTAAAGTCGGATTAGATGAATCTGAGATACTGAGGTAAGAAAGGATGGAAATTATGGAGGCACTAGCCATATCCTCCTTATAGGGAGCACTGGAGAATTGTAAATGTGGCATTGGAGATACTGAAAACCCCAGCAACTATAGGACAATCAACTTAACATTGGTGGTGAGAATGCTTTTAAAAATGATAATCTGAAACAAAATGATCAGTCACTTGGACAAATGTGGATTAACTAAGAAAATAGAGCATGAATTTGTTAAAAGTAAATTGAGTTTGGCTAAGTTGAGTGATTTTTCTTGATGAGACAATAGAGAACATGATGAGGATAATGCATTTAATGTATGTACATGGACTTCCACAAGACATTTGATGAAGTATCACATAACAGACTTGTTTACAAAGTTAAAGCTCATGAAATAGAAAGGAAAATGGCAGCATAGATTTGAAGTTGGTTAAATGATAGGAAATTGAGACAAATTGTGAAGTGTTGTTTTTCGGACTGAAAGAAAGTATCTAGTGGGGATTGTCAGGGTCAGTATTAAGACCTTGTCCTTGATAAACATTAATGACTTAGAGTTGGATGTCCAGGGCACAATTTCAGAATTTGTGGATGACACAAAACTTGGCTGTGAACTATGAGGGGGATAGCGATAGACTTCAAGAGGACATTTTCAAGAGGTCTATTGACACATTTTGGTAAGAAGAATGAGGCAACATAATTTAAGTTAAAATGTACAAATCAGGAACAAAGGCACCTGGGAAAAATGCACACAAGTCATTGAAGGCAGATTAAAAAATGATAAACAAAGCATACAAGATCCCAGATTTATAATTTGAGGAATGGGGCACAAAAGCATAACTATAAAACATCATAAGACCACGTGAGTCTGTTCCACCATTCAATAGGATTGTAGCTGATCCAACAATTGTCACTTCCACTTTTCTGCCCTTTCCCTTTGTTCCCTTATTGATCAAACATCTATCTATCTTTGCCTTAAGTAAAGATAAGATATGAGATTTTACAGCCACACTCGCCCAAAAGCTGAAAAATCCCGCCTGAGGTCAATGGACTTTTGTATGGTCCATGTCCCACGCTATGATTCCCATGGCAAGCGGGATGGGAAAATTCCGCCAATTGGTTTTGTCCTCACAGCTCTTTGGGGCATGGCATTCTAAAGAATCATACCCCTCTGAGAGAAGAATTTCCTCCTCATCTCAATCTTAAATTGGCACCCCTTTATTCTGAAACTATGCCCTCTGATCCTAGACTCTCTCATGAGGAGAAACATCCTCTCAGCATTTACTCTGTCAAACCTTTTAAGAATCCTATATGTTTCAATGAGATCACCTCTCAGTCTTCTGAATTCCAAATAGTAGGGTCCCAACCTTTTTAACCTGCCCTCAAAAGAGAATCCTTCCACACCTGGTGAACCTTTTTTGAACTGCCTCCACTGAAATAATATTTTTCCTTAAATAAAGGGAGCAAAACTGCTCACAGTACTCCAGATGTGGTCTTACCAGTCCCTTGTGCAGTTGCAGCAGGACTCCCCCACTCTTATACTCCAGCTCTCTTGAAATAAGGATCAACATTCCATTAGCCTTCCTGATTAACTGCTGCACTGGGTGCTAGCCTTCTGTGTTTCATGCACAAGTGCCTCCAAATCCCTTTGTATTGAAGTTTTTCTCTATTTAAATAACACTTTGTTCTTTTGTTCTCCCTTCCAAAGCGAACAACTTCACATTTTCCTACATTATACTCTACTTGCAAATTTTTTTGCCCACTTACTTAATTTCACAATAACTCTTTGTAAACTGTATCCCTTTCACAACTTGCCTTTCCACCTACTTTTGTGTTGACTGCAAATTTGGCTACGATTCATTTACCTCCTTCCTCATTAATATATATTGTAAACTGTTACAGTCCCAGCATTGAAACCTGTGGAACCCCACTGGTTGCCAACCTGAAAAAGAACTCTTAACCCCAATCACTGCTTCCTGCACAAAAGCCAATTCTCTATCCATGCCAAAATACTACCTCCAACACCATAGGCTTTTATCTTATGACTTAATCTTTTATGAGATATCTTATCGAATGCCTTCAGGAAGTCCAAATACAACATGTCTACTGATTCCTCTCTATTCACTCTGTTTGAGAATTCTTCAAAAACACTAATAAATTAGTTAGACATGATTTCTCTTTCATGAAACCACACTGATTCTGCTTGATTAGGAAGTTATGATAAACCTTCATAAATGCTGGTTCGGTCTATATTTTCTTCCCCTTTCATCACTTTTCTCATAAATGTCCACAAAGCAGCCTGCAGATCTCTCCTTTGCAATACTGTTGTTATTCTGGGATAGGCCAGTAGGAGGCACAGATTCGCAGCAAAAGCTAATGCCTTGTTAATGTGTAGCCCTATGTTCAGTGACCCAGTTGAGGAAGATTTATAGTTCACACTGAATTGAAGTGATAGCTTTGGTCTCAAACTCAAAATATTTTGATTAGGCACTTAGTTACTGTGTGTCAAATTACCTCTTATTAACTGGATTTTACACAAAACTATTTAGAATTTGAGAGGAGTTTAAAATGATTCAAATTAAATCGAAATAAAATATGCATTCATGTTCTGTGCTTAAATGTTGGATTATTTTGGTCTAGATACAACTTGGATTTACGAAAAACTGACTTTTTGCATTGTTTTATCAGTACTTATAATCAGGCATATAAAAACGAAACTCCTGTTGTCTGTCCAACCATTGGGCAACCCAAAATAACAATCTGTTGTTTTGAGTAAGGAATTCCAAGCAATTTTGTATTGTGGACCTTGGATAATGTATCTCAGGTCTCTTGTGATTCTTAACAAAACTCAACCTATTCCCTCGAGAAGGATTTAATTCTAAATGTGAGAGAAGTGCCAAAAGCAGTTGTGCTTTCCATTGGCTGTTTTTAACAACTAAGCTATATCTTGACAAAAATAGAATGTAATCTGGTTGGATCATTTGCATGCATTTGTTATTATAACTATTTCCTTTATCTTTTATTTAATTTTGTTGCCTGTTTGTGTACTCATCTGGACTCAATTTACTTCCCTGACTGTTTAATGATTGTCACAACATCTGAGTGGTTACAACAAGGTAATTAAAATAAAAACAAATGTGATTACTTATGTGGAAAAATAAAGATTTCAACAACATCACATGACTTCAGGACCATTATCTCCAGAGGAATTCACTATCAACCATATATTTATTTGATTACTCGGCAACCAGGCTTTTTAAGTGTCATAGACAGTTAAGTATTAATTGCATTTGCTAATTCATAGATGCAAATTGTAGAATATTATCTGTTCCTTAAATCACTGACATCAAGAATTTCCAACTAAGGTAGCTTATTCCTGAACTGAGCAGCTACATTAAGAACTTGTGCTCTGCCCGCACTCTCAAGGATAACTCCTGCATTCCTACCACATACCCTCTTTTGTAGCCACATCATCATGTTCTTACATGACCACTCCTCCACAAATAGTGAAACATTTATGTTTAATTCGTACATTGGCTTTGGAAAAAGTTTGAATACAGAACAGAAATTGTGCTAGATTACTATGGGTTCTAATTTAATAAATGGTACTAATCATTCTTAAAGAGTCATGCGGTTTGTCTTTTCAGTTACCAGGGTTGGTGGCTTTGGATTGGAATAGGTAATTTCGAGCTGTGAATTCAGGTAGAGGTTGCTCTCATTGGATCTCTGTTCATGTAATGAGTTGCACAATTTTCCAACTTAAGCTTTTGTCAGTGCTTTGCTTTGCGATAGGTAGCCTCTTCCTCTTGCTCCAACTGTTCCACTGTTAGAAGTCTTTGCATGAGAAAATTATAGCACTGTAGCAAAATACAGTGACCACAGGTACTTCAGCTGGGCCCCAAGACATCCTTATCTTTAAAAGCAATTGAAGACTTTATTTTAATACTTAAAATAAGCAATGATTGGAAATCCATGTAGTCACTTCTCATAATTTTCTTGTGGGGATGGCACTGCGGATTCACAACGTGATAGAAAATAAGTGATTTGGATGAGGGATACCATGCCATTAAGTTGATTGTTCATGCTAAATTGCCCCTTAGTGTCAGGCAGATTAGCAGGGTAAATACAGGGTGCTTAAATGCTAGATTATTTTGGGCTAGATACAACATGGTACAGGCTCAATGGGCCGAATGACTTTCTTCTGCACTGTATGGATTCTATGATTCTATGTACTAGGATCCCAGATCCCCCTGTATCTCAGACCTCTACAATCTCTCACTATTTAGATGATGTGTTTTTTTTAATTTCTCCTGCCAAAATGGACAATTTCACATTTTCCCACATTAAATTCCATTTACCAAATCTTTGCCCATTCACTTAATCTATCTATATTCCTTTGTAGCCTCCTTATGTCCCCTTCACAGCTTATGTTCTGACCTTGTCTTTGCATCATCAGAAAATTCAGCAATTGTGCCTTCAATCCCTCATTCAAGTTATATATATAAATTCTAAAAAGATTGAGGCTTCAGCACTGATCCCTGTAGCACTTCTTGCCAACCAGAGAGATTAGAAATCTTGTTGTAGCATTAGAGGAAATGACAGAGAAGGGCAAGGCCAAGGAAAGAATTAAGCTCAAATTTGAAACTGGAGGTGAATGATGACTGAGAGCCAAGACAATAGGAAGGTGATGGGTGAGATGTCCTGATGCAGAATAGGCTGTGGATAGCAGAATTAAGCTGAAGTTAAGTGAGGAGGTGCACTTCTGTAGATCACCCAAATTATCTTTAAAATCCCCTCATCCATTTATGCATAAAAGGGTTAATGACCCATCAAATGTTTAGTACCTTGATATATTAACACTCAGTCGACATTGAAACCATTTGAGTTCCTTGCCCTTTGGATAATGAAACATTACAATATTGAATTTCAAGAAGGACACAGCTGAGATTTATTGATACTGTTCTGTTTTCCTTTCTGTTCTCGATAGTCCTTGCCGTTGTGTTCTGTTTTCTCTGATAATAGCACATTCCATTCAGTTATCAAGCTTACTCGAAGTGCATGCAGAAAGAAAGCTGCAGCAATAATTCAGGTTGGGATATTCAACCTAATCCTACATTGTTTGCATTTCCTTAGTTGAACAAGATTAGATAATGAATACTTGAGCAAAATCTATCTGTATAAGTCAATAGTCTATTTGTCCCATTTTTCCAATTCATTCTTCCTTTATTGAATGCACTGGCTTATGCTGGGATATAGTTCTGCAGACAATGAAGTCTGCATGTGTCTGGACATCAGACAATTTGATACGTCATCAATGAACCCAATTATGCCTTCATCCAACTTCCACAAACTTGGATTTTTAGCATCAGTCATTGATCAGACATGGTCTGATTCTTAACCTCCTATAGCCCAGACACAATTTTAGCAATCCTCCCTTTAGCTGAGATAAGACAACTGAGTGTGCAGACTGACAATCCAATTGGGGACCAAATCAAGTCCTAACATCAGAAAAATTGAAGCATTTTCTATTTAAAGTTAAAACTTATTTATTAGTGTCATAAGTAGGCTTACATTACTACTGCAATGAAATTGCTGTGAAAATTCCCTAGGCATCTGGCCCCTGTTGGGGTACACTGAGTGAGAATTTAGCATGGCCAATGCATCTAACAAGCACATCTTTCAGACTGTGGAGAAAACTGGAGACCCCGAGGAAACTCACGCAGACACGGGATAAACGTGCAGGCTCCGCAGACAGTGAGCCAAGCTGGGAATTTGGGTCTTTGGTGCTGGGAACCTGGGTTTTTGGTACTATCAGCGGCAATGCTAACCATTGTGCCACCTTATGCATTTAATCAACCTATTTGCTTGAAGGAAATAACATGGTTGGAATAACATTCTGTGTCAGATTCAAGAACATACCATTAAAATTAAAATCTTTTCAAACATAAACATTCCCAAAGTTCCAAGGGTCAGAATGAGTTGAAAGGCGCTGGGATTCTTGTGAACTAGCTCTAGATTCACCAGCTCCGTATCTGATTGGAGTCTGATGGAAAATGGTATTCTGATGAATCAGAGAGAAGCATAATGCTGAGAAAGTGGTATTTCACTCTCTGTAAACCAGAACTAGATACAAGAATACCTTCGGAATAGCTGACACATGTGAGAAGTAAAAACAAATTATGCTGGTCTCAATAGCCCCATATTCTGGGAGTAAAACATTATTGAATTACAGTCTTATTATATCGTTGGCTGTCAGAGTGTTTAACTTTAAACTGATCCTTCATCACAAAAATTATTGAGAAACAAAATTTCAACCTCAACATTGATATCCTATAATAAGGAACAAAAATGTACTTAGTGAATTAAAGGAGATTAAAAACTGGTAAAGTGCCAAAAGAATTGGCTCATCCTATACTGTAGTTTCCCTTATTGGGTCTAAAACACTGCACTTTGTTAAAGGACGTAGATTTGAATATTCCACATTACAGATAGCATTAATGGTAAGATATTAACTATGTTGACTTGTGCAAACAAGTCTTGGTAGATCAAATATGTGTCAAAGGTTGGTGCAAAGGTAATATTAGGATTTCAAAATTGTCTCATAACATCTCCTGTTTGGAATCAGGGCCACCCTAAACTGTGTTCTCCTCTCACACTATTATACCAAAAGTGGTCAGAAATGTAAGAATTTCACTCACAAGTTGATCCTGAGCAGGGACAGAGAAGAAAAGATCAAAATTATATTGATTTCCACATGTAAGTGCCCTCTGCACTTTTTGGCCTGAAATCTCTCAAGGGTAATATTTTACAGTCAGAATCTAGTACTTCTTGTGTGAATCTGCAAATATTTGAATACATAAAAATTATATTGATGTCAGTATGTAGGTTCCAGGCAGATCTGATAATCCACTCATAAAATAAAGAAAACTCACTTTTGAATAATCATGAGATAATGTATATCCACTTTAGGCAAACATACACATATACTAATTTTCCAAGTGTTGATATCGCTCCACCTGATACATGAAACACAACCAAGCAAGGGAAGTCTACTTGGGTCAGGAATCGGGTTTTCTTCATAATGAGAGTAATGACACAATGGAATGTAATGCTTTTGTTTGATGATGCCAAATTCAAATATGGAATTATTCAAACCTGCCCAAATAAACTGTCAATATTATGCATGTTATGGATGTGGTATCTTCATGCTGACATTAGAAAACATTTTGGCGAATTTCATGATTTTTTTCTTGTATTGGTGCAAGTTTCAGGATGAACAGCTTCCTCATACTAGAATTGCACCTCTGCTTGGGCAGTGGATTTCCTTGGGAATGGGGTTGACATCAGAAAATTTAATTGGATAAGTATTTCTAATTTATTTGAACTAGCTTTTAATCCCACATGTCATACTCAGATGCTGGGCATGCATAAAGTTTTGATGTAATTGTGTTGTATCATTTAAATACCATCTTGAAATGTTTTAAAGTTCTGCAACTCAGTGAACTGTCCTAAAAGTGACCCATTTCTACTGCTTAGTTTAAAAGACTTGGCATTCTGCAAGTACTGGCAGCCAGTAGAATGAGGAATTTATCCAGCATCATGATTCATATAAAGTGCTCAATGAGTACTAAAGAGAAAGCTTGATTCCTCAATCATTTGAAATCCATTACAACAGATTCTATCTGTAGTCAATTAGCTTAACCTCTTTATTGTGGCATTTACTGTTTCACTGAATTATTGTGGTAAATGGAAATGTTTGATAACAGATTAGGATCGCTGTTTGGTCTGGCCTCAATCCACCTGTTTATTTCTGTCAAGAGACATTGAAACCAATTCCCCTGAAGCTACATCCCCACAATGTCTGCCTATATTGCCAATCCCATTTCTTTGTTTTCTCCATTGGCCTATTGATAGAGTGGAGGTGCTAAGCATACGAAAGGAATTTACCTAGATACCCCATACACATACAGTCAGTGTATTTATTAAATAGAGAAATTACACATTTTACACTCCAATTTAGATTCAATAAAAGTTTCAACCTGGAATATTGATCCAGTAATATTTAAGAAGCATGGATATAGTTTCAACTCAGGACAGCATCTGGCTTGGATGGGAACTTACGGTTGATAATGTTCCTATGTGCTTGGTATCCTTGTCCTTCGGTGGCAGAGGTTGTGTATTTGCATAGTGCTGTTGAAGAAGGCTTGATATATTGTTGCAGTGGAGTTTCTATGTGATACACACTGCTGCCTTGGTGTGCCCATCAAGTAAGCTGCTTTGTCCTGTGTTGAGCTTATTGCAGCTGTGCTCATGCAGACAATGTGGAGAGCATTTCACCACATTCCTGATTTGAGCCTTGTAGATTATAGACAGGCTTTGGGGAGTCAGGAGGTGAGTTACATACCATTAAATTCCCAGCCTTTGACCTGCATTTTTAGCCTCAGTATTGAAATGGCTGGGCCTGTTCCATTTCTCTGAAATGGTAAGACCCTAAGGTGTTGATGAACATAAGAAATAGGAGCAGGAGTGGGCCATCTAGCCCTTCGAGCCTGCCCCATCATTCAACAAGATCATGGCTGATCTGAAATGGATCAGTTTCACTTTCCCGCTTTCTCTCCATAACTCTTAATTCCCTTGTCTATCAGAAACCTATCACCTGTGACTTAAATATATTCAGCAAGGTAGGGGATTCAATGGGATTCAATGATGGCAATGTCATAGGACGATGATTAGATTCTTTCTTGTTAAAGTTAGTTATTACCTGGCACTTGTGTGGTACAAATGTGTCTTATTACTTACTGGCCCAACCCTATCAGAACTTCTTCATATCATTTGACATCTCTTGCTTTCAACAGCTGTCATCTGCACCAAATGCAATAATTTTATCATCATTTGATATCAGTCATACCCACAAGCCATCATCTGGCTATCATTCAATTTCAGTTTTGCTCAGAACTGATCACTGAGTTATCTTATTCACACAGAACCACACCTGTGCTGTCAAATGATGGTTATCAGCTGACACCATTGCCATCGATTGTTGTCCTGCAGTGGTCAGTACAAAATGTGACTACATATACAGCCAAAATTTAAGTCTTTGCCATTTGTATATACAGGGCAGAATTTTACCAATATCTGTCAGAGTATCAGGCTCTGCCTGAAAACTGCTGTGTATCTGTCCAGACACACTGCCGAGTTTTCAGGGTAGACTTTCTGGTGCTTAACGCACAGAAATCTGGCAATGTGGTTCACACTGTCATTCTGGCTGGACAGGGCCTGATAGAGCTGGCTCCACAGAGATAGACCACCATCTTTAAAAAGCACACCAATTAGTGATGGAATTAAACATTCCCCCAAACCTACCATGGATACAGAGAAGTGTCCCACCTGCACCCCTATGAGCATCAGGACAAATACCCCCATATTGGACGTATCAGGAGCTCTCTTCCACCTGCCCCTCCAACACAACCACAGAAGTACTGGGGGTTTTCCTCACCTACCCCAAACTGGCCTTTTGCATTGTCTTCAACAATAATTGGAGGAATACCAAATATGGGGATGACAATCTTCCCTCCACTTTTCCCCCTATGCACTGGCATATCCCTTCCTGATGTAAAGATGCCGGCGTTGGATTGGAGTGGTAAGAACTCAGTAAGAATTTAGCAACACCAATTATTAATCCAACCGATTTATTTGATAGTAAAAAAGCGAGCTTTCAACACTCCCGTGTCTTCATCAGGCAAGTGCAGTGTTCTGGTCTGCAATAGCACACATCAGCACAGACAGTCAGAGATTGCTGATTAGAATGCGAATCCTTACATCTAACCTGCTATTCAAGTGTTAAAGTGGCTAACAATGTGTGTGAAGGGAATCCTGAGCATTGGTTAGAGAATTGTGTATTTTCTCCAGACAGCACAGTAAGTGAGGTTTTTTGCTAACCCAGGCAAGTTACGGGGGTTACAGATAGTGTGTCATGAAGCCAAGATCCCTGTTAAGACCGTCCTCATGCGTGCGGAGCTTGGCTATCAGTCTCTGCTCAGCGACTCTGCGCTGTCGTGTATCACGAAAGCCCCCTTGAAGAACATTTACCCGCAGGTCGGAGGCCGAATGCCCATGACTGCTGAAGTGTTCGCCCACAGGAAGGGAACTGTTTTGCCTGGTGATTGTTGAGCGATGCTCATTCATCCGCTGTCGTAGTGTCTGCATGGTCTCCCCAATATACCATGCTTCGGGACATCCTTTCTTGCAACGTATTAGGTAGACAACGTTGGCCGAGTTGCAAGAGTATGTACCGTGCACCTGGTGAATGGTATCCTCACGTTTGATGATGTCGTCCATGTCTATGATCTGGCATGTCTTGCAGAGGTTGCTGTGGCAGGGTTGTGTGGTATTGTGGTCACTGTTCTCCTGAAGGTTGGGTAGTTTGCTGCGAACAATGATCTGTTTGAGGTTGTGCGGTTGTCTGAAAGCAAGAAGTGGGGGGGTGGGGATGGCCCTAGCGAGATGTTCATCGTCATCAATGATATGTTGAAGACTCCGGAGAAGATGTCGTAGCTTCTCCACTCCGGGGAAGTACTGGACAACAAAGGGTACTCTGTCCACCGTGTCCCGTGTTCGTCTTCTGAGGAGATCAGTGCGGTTTATCGTTGTGGCACGTTGGAACTGTCGATCGATGAGTCGAGCGCCATATCCTGTTCTCACGAGTGCATCCTTCAGTGTCTGGAGGTGTCTGTCACGATCCTCCTCATCTGAGCAAATTCTGTGTATACGGAGGGCTTGTCCATAGGGAATGGCTTCTTTAACGTGTCTAGGGTGGAAGCTGGAGAAGTGGAGCATTGTGAGGTTGTCTGTCGGTTTGCGGTACAGTGAGGTGCTGAGGTGACCGTCCTTGATGGAGATGCGTGTGTCCAAGAATGCAACTGATTCTGGAGAATAGTCCATGGTGAGTCTGATGGTGGGATGGAACTTGTTGATATCATCATACAGTTGTTTCAATGATTGTTCACCATGAGTCCAAAGGAAAAAGATGTCATCAATGTATCTAGTATATAACCTTGGTTGGAGATCTTGTGTGGTGAAGAAGTCTTGTTCGAACCTGTGCATGAAGATGTTGGCATACTGAGGTGCGAATTTGGTCCCCATGGCTGTTCGTGGTGTCTGGATGAAAAGCTGATTGTTGAAGGTGAAGACATTGTGGTCCAAGATGAAGCGGATGAGTTGTAAAATTGCATCTGGAAACTGGCAGTTGTTGGCATTGAGTACTGAGGCAGTTGCAGCAATACCATCGTCGTGGGGGATGTTGGTGTAGAGCGCCGAGACATCCATTGTGACAAGGAGTGTCCCTGTTTCTACTGCTCCATGTGTGCTGAGTTTCTGCAGGAAGTCCGTAGTGTCAAGACAAAAGCTGGGGGTTCTTTGTACGATGGGTTTCAGGATGCCCTCGATATAGCCGGAGAGTTTCTCACACAGGGTCCCATTGCCCGATACGATGGGACGGCCGGGTATGTTTGCCTTGTGTATCTTTGGGAGGCAGTAGAGATCTCCAATGCGGGGAGTACGTGGAATGAGAGCCCGGAGGGTGTTCTGAAGGTCCGGATCAAGGGTTTTGATCATGTTGCCCAAGCGAGTGGTTTACGACTGGTACTGATCTGACGGTTGCACATTCGGACATCCCGAGATGCAAGAGACCCAAGTACAGATCACGAACCAAGGCAGAGGCCGTCTCGGCAACGCTGACATATTCACTTGTCATGCCATTGCCATCAGGCACTTCTGAACACGTTACTCAAACCACACACTAACCCATGTGGAGATACATCGTGCCTCTTCCACAAGATACCCACTATGCTTAAGGCAATCCGACATTGACATCTCGTACAACTCAAAGACTCATCTTCGTCATACTGAACCGACTACTGTGAAGAAGTGTACGACACTAAACAATGAGAAACCATTACAGCAGATCCGACCAAAGAACACACTCGTCAACTCAACACTCTGATCGAAACCTTGATCCGGACCTCAGAACACCCTCCGGGCTCTCATTCCACGTACTCCCCGCATTGGAGATCTCTACTGCCTCCCAAAGATACACAAGGCAAACATACCCGGCCGTCCCATCGTATCGGGCAATGGGACCCTGTGTGAGAACCTCTCCGGCTATATCGAGGGCATCCTGAAACCCATTGTACAAAGAACCCCCAGCTTTTGTCTTGACACTACGGACTTCCTACAGAAACTCAGCACACATGGAGCAGTAGAACCAGGGACACTCCTTGTCACAATGGATGTCTCGGCGCTCTACACCAACATCCCCCACGACGATGGTATTGCTGCAACTGCCTCAGTACTCAATGCCAACAACTGCCAGTTTCCAGATGCAATTTTACAACTCATCCGCTTCATCTTGGACCACAATGTCTTCACCTTCAACAATCAGCTTTTCATCCAGACACACGGAACAGCCATGGGGACCAAATTCGCACCTCAGTATGCCAACATCTTCATGCACAGGTTCGAACAAGACTTCTTCACCACACAAGATCTCCAACCAAGGTTATATACTAGATACATTGATGACATCTTTTTCCTTTGGACTCATGGTGAACAATCATTGAAACAACTGTATGATGATATCAACAAGTTCCATCCCACCATCAGACTCACCATGGACTATTCTCCAGAATCAGTTGCATTCTTGGACACACGCATCTCCATCAAGGACGGTCACCTCAGCACCTCACTGTACCGCAAACCGACAGACAACCTCACAATGCTCCACTTCTCCAGCTTCCACCCTAGACACGTTAAAGAAGCCATTCCCTATGGACAAGCCCTCCGTATACACAGAATTTGCTCAGATGAGGAGGATCGTGACAGACACCTCCAGACACTGAAGGATGCACTCGTGAGAACAGGATATGGCGCTCGACTCATCGATCGACAGTTCCAACGTGCCACAACGATAAACCGCACTGATCTCCTCAGAAGACGAACACGGGACACGGTGGACAGAGTACCCTTTGTTGTCCAGTACTTCCCCGGAGCGGAGAAGCTACGACATCTTCTCCGGAGTCTTCAACATATCATTGATGATGATGAACATCTCGCTAGGGCCATCCCCACCCCCCCACTTCTTGCTTTCAGACAACCGCACAACCTCAAACAGATCATTGTTCGCAGCAAACTACCCAACCTTCAGGAGAACAGTGACCACAATACCACACAACCCTGCCACAGCAACCTCTGCAAGACATGCCAGATCATAGACATGGACGACATCATCAAACGTGAGGATACCATTCACCAGGTACACGGTACATACTCTTGCAACTCGGCCAACGTTGTCTACCTAATACGTTGCAAGAAAGGATGTCCCGAAGCATGGTATATTGGGGAGACCATGCAGACACTACGACAGCGGATGAATGAGCATCGCTCAACAATCACCAGGCAAAACAGTTCCCTTCCTGTGGGCGAACACTTCAGCAGTCATGGGCATTCGGCCTCCGACCTGCGGGTAAATGTTCTTCAAGGGGGCTTTCGTGATACACGACAGCGCAGAGTCGCTGAGCAGAGACTGATAGCCAAGCTCCGCACACATGAGGACGGTCTTAACAGGGATCTTGGCTTCATGACACACTATCTGTAACCCCCGTAACTTGCCTGGGTTAGCAAAAAACCTCACTTACTGTGCTGTCTGGAGAAAATACACAATTCTCTAACCAATGCTCAGGATTCCCTTCACACACATTGTTAGCCACTTTAACACTTGAATAGCAGGTTAGATGTAAGGATTCGCATTCTAATCAGCAATCTCTGACTGTCTGTGCTGATGTGTGCTATTGCAGACCAGAACACTGCACTTGCCTGATGAAGACACGGGAGTGTTGAAAGCTCGCTTTTTTACTATCAAATAAATCGGTTGGATTAATAATTGGTGTTGCTAAATTCTTACTGAGTTCATATCCCTTCCTGCCATTGCCACCGTCCCCCCCACAATTCACAGGCATCACCATCCCCCTAAACAGGCATTGCCCCCTCCCCGTTCTTATGCATCACCATTGCCCCTCTTCCCCCCTTACAGGCATTGGTCCTCTGTCCACCACACGTAAGGGGAAGCCCCACAAAGGTCTGTGCATGGAGCTGGAGGAAACAGGGGAGAGTGTGAAGACTGGTGTGAGCAATGGGGGGATAGATTTATACCCAGAGACTTAGGGCAGCACAGTAGCACAATGATTAGCACTGCTGCTTCACAGCTCCTGGGTTTGATTCCTGACTTGGATCACTGTCTGTGTGGAATTTGCAATGCTCCATGTATCTGCATGGATTTCCTCTAGATGGTCCGGTTTCCTCCTACAGTCCAAAGATATGTGGGTTGGGTTGATTGGCCATGCACAAATTGCCCTTTAGTGTCCTGAGATGTGTAGGTTAGAGGGATAAGCAGGTAAATATATCATGATATGGGTGGATGGGCCAAATGGCCTCTTTCTGCACTGTACAGTTTCTAAGATTCTATGAGTATATGGGTGGGTAGAGAATTTAGACCCAAAAACTAAAATGAATTAGTTGATAGGGATCAGATGGTAATTTTTGAGACCTAGGAAAGATTTCAACCCCGGAGCAAATGCCCCTTTTATTGCCTTCACTTTCTCCTCAACAGAGTGCAATCCATCCCCGTCAACTCTAACTGAAGTGCGTTAACTCATCAACCTGGAACAAAATCTCCAAATGTTTCCCTGCAGTAGCTGGATCTGAGATCAAGATAGCATCCAGATAGGCTGCCACACTCTGGGCACTGTTTGAGAGATGTTGTCCATCACACTTTGAAAAATGGCACAAACCAAAGACAGCCCAAAGGTCAAATGAATAAACTGATATAGTTCTAGAACATAGAACATAGAACATTACAGCACAGAACAGGCCCTTCGGCCTTCGATGTTGTGCCGACCAAAATAAAAAGCAATGCCCCTCCAAACTAAACCATTCCCTTCTCTTCCATATACTTATCAACTAATCAATGGTGATTCTTTGTCAGCATCTATGGTGACGTTCTTCCTGGATGACTCCTCAAGCTCCGATTGGAGGTAGGCGTGATTCATGTTCACAACAAAAGCAGAAAATGCTGGAGAAACTCAACAGATTTGACAGTATCTGTGGAGAGAGAATGGAGCCAATGTTTTGGGTCTGGATGACCCTTCATCAGAGCTGAAAGAAAGGAAAATCAGACGAGATTTATACTTGAGGCTGGGGGGATGTAATAGGACAAAGGAAATGTAAATGGGATAATGAAGGCTGAGAAAGGTATTAAAAATGTCCATTAAGTGAACTGAATGTGCGAATGGCAGAACAGAAGTACAGATTGTTAAGGAACTACTGAAGGAATGCTGTAGTTGCCCTGAAAAGAGGAGGGGTTCGTGCCATTTTGAGACAAAGGGTGAATGAGATTTGAGAAGTGGAAAAATGGAAGAATGGAAAGCAATAAAAATGGATGAATGAGATGAAAAGAAGGAATGAAATAAAATAAATGGAAATGGGGTGAAGGGGGAAGGGGACAATTCATGCTCTGAAGTTGTTGAACTCAATGTTCAGTATGAAAAGATATAAAGTGCCTAATCAGAAGATGAGGTGCTATTCCTCCAGTTATTGTTGGAGACATTGCAAAAGGCCAAGGATGGACATGTGGACAGGAGAGCAGGGTGGTGTGTTGAAGTGACAAGCAACAGGAAGGCCTGGGTCCAGCTTGCAGACAGACAGAAGATGTTCAGCAAAGCGATCATCCTGCCTGTGTTTGGTCACTCTGATATAGAGCAGCAAATGCAATAAATCAAATTGAAGGAGGTGCATGAGAGCCACTGCTTCACCTGAAAAGAGTGTTTAGGATGGTGAGCAGGGAAGAGGTAATGAGGGAGGTATTGTAACTTCTGCAATTGCATGGGAAGGTGCTGTAGACAGGCAGTGAGGTGTTGGGTTTGATGAAGAAGTGGACCAGGATGTCTCGGACAGAATGGTCCTTGTGGAATGCTGACAGTGAGGGGGAAAACGTGTTGAATGGTGGCATCATGCTGGAGTTGGCAGAAATGGCTGGAAGATGATCCCTTGAATACAGAGGCTGGTGGGGTGAAAAGTGAGGATAAGGGGACCCTATCCTAGTTCTGGGAGGGAGTGGATGGGGTGAGAGTAGTGGTCTAGACGATGAGTTGGACATAGTTGAGAATCCTGTTAACCTCAGTGGGTAAAAGAAACCAAGATTAAGGGAGAAGGAAGACATATCGGCAGGGCTATTTTGGAAAGTGGCATCATCAGAACAGATTGGACACAAATGAGAGAATGGAATGGAGTCCTTACAGGATATGGGTGTGAAGAGTTGTAGCCAAGGTAGTTGTGGGGAGTTGATGGGCTTGTAATGGATATTAGTGGACAGTTTATCATAGAAATGGAAACATAGAGGTCAAAGAAAGGAAGTGTCAGAGATGGAGCATGTGAAGATTATAGAGCAGTGAAAATGAAATTGATAAATTTTTCCAGGTCCAGACGAGAGCATAAAGCGGCACTGAAATAGTCGTCAATGTTCTCTTGAAGAAGTTGTGGGAGGAGGCCGGAGTAGGCCTGGTACTGGGAATGCTCCTCACTTTTGTCTTGATCTTAGTATGTGGTTCGTATCTAATTTGAAAAATATGTGATCCCCCTGCTCTAGCTGGCTTCACATACAAGTCTTCTATGCGTGGCATAGTGCATCTGACTAAACGGGAGGCTCTTATAATTCCCACAGAGATGGACCAACTTGTTAGGTTTTAAAACTAGGGCTATTGGCGCGGCCAATTCAGCGAATTGTACTGGGTGTATAATGCGAAGTTCCTTGAGGCAATCCAATTTGGCCTCTATTTTGGCTTGTAGGATAGGGGACTTGAAGTATTTAAGTTGGGCCTCTGGATCCATATAAATCTTGGCCCTAGTGACTTTAGTCCTCTTGAAGAATTCTTGGAACACTTTGGGACACTTCACAATGACTTTGTATAAATTGCCAGTAACCATTTAAAAAATCTGTTGCTAATCAAGATGGATTTTCTGTAGCCAGTCCCTTCCCAAAAAGCTAAACCCCGGTCCTTGCACTACTATTAGAGGGAGTCGAACTTTCTGTTGCCCATTGGTAACTGGGGTTACCCTGTTTCCAACAATGCATAAGGGCTCCCCAGTGTATGTGGTCAATGTAGCCTAGATGTCCCACAGGCTTTAAAGGCAAGATGCCCAAACTGAGTCAGCTAAAGTTTGCTCCCCAATAATAGATACAGCAACTCATGTGTCTATCTCCACATCTAGGAGGGTGGCCATTTAACTGGAATTTAATCTTGATTGGAATCATTTTAGTTGCGATGATGCAATTTAGCTGCATCAATTCCTCAGTTTTCAGCTGGTTTATATGTAAAGTCTTATCCTGAGGTGACTTTGCCCTTCGGCCTGGGCAGTTCACGTTTTGCCTGTTTCAGTAGCCTTGGCTGGGGCAGACTCCATGACTATGTATGAAGCACAGAAGTGCTCGCACCACACTGAGTTGTGGAGAAACTTGCCATCTAATTCTCATGGCCTTCGACTCCAATCGCCCTTTCTTGGCAGTAAATGGGAGGTGTGAGTGCTATAGCTAGGCACTTGGTTCTACAGTATGGTCACCCCGGGCTGTGGATGGTACGGTCTGCGGAGCCCTGCGGTGCCTGAATCCCTTTCCCCACATTTTCATGGGAAAAGGCCAATTCTATGTCTTTTTTGATGTCCAGAATTAGTTCAGTCAATAGCTTCCTTTAGGTTGCAATATTATTAATTCCACATATTAAATGATCACTTAAACATTTGCGAAGTGCTAACTGGGCCCAGTGTTCCACCAATTTCCATAGTCTTGTCCAGAATTTAGTGACTGGTTCCCCAGGGAGTCTAATTGCTGTGTTAAACCTATACGTTACAATATAACAGACAGTTTAGCATTGTAGTGGTCTAATACCAGAGCTACCAATTCATCAAAAAAGTTTGAATCTGGGACACTGGGTAGATTAAACCTTTTATGATGCTGAAAGTTGCAAACTCAGAGGCAGTCAAAAGGATGACCTTATGCCGGTCCTACCTTTCTATACCGTCTGTCCAAAAGAAATATTTTATTTTTTCAGTGTTTTCAGGCCAATCCTCCACATCACATCATAAGTTTCCAGTTTTCCAAACAGTGGCATTTTCAATATCTCCCCGTTACTTTCCTACCAGCTTTCTTGAAAGGCAAGACTGTCCGAAACTTTTCTTCTTCCTCATTGCCAATATGATGACTCAGGAAGCCTGATTGAAAAGGAACAAAGTTTATCATAGAATGCAAAATAAAACCACTATCATAATGTACACACACAAGTCCCTGTTGGGACTACAATTCAGCAGGCCCAGTCCTGAGCCTGCTGTATAAAGGGCTCAGGTAATGAATTCCAGTTGGACAACTGCTACATGTTACCAGGCGTACTTATACTCAATGAATCCCACAGGGAAATCAATCAATCATTCTCCATGGACCTCGTAAGGGTTCGTATCCATAAAGAAATTATACTTTTCAAACATCTTCAGACATTCCCATTTAAGCAGCTTCTACTAGTCTCTCTCAAGCCATCACATCAAGCCACACAAGACTCGGGAATAATAGTTGGAGCTTGAATTTATGACTCCAGTTTGGAAATGGATGCAGGAGCCTCATTTCAATGTGAAACTTTTCTATGTGATCCATGCCAACAAGGTTACCTGATAAAAGACCTCAGCCAATTAAAGAGGAAGCCAAATTCAAACTGAATGCAGGCTTCTGCCCAGCTGAATGCATATTGCAATGTTGTTGAATTTGTGCTTCACCGTCTCTGCAATTAAATGGAGGTGATATGTACAGATCTTTCAAATACTTTGGCAGAGACGTGATAATTTCAGTTTTGGGACATCGGAGTTTTAGCCAAGGCTTAGCAGGCAATTTAAAGAGATCGTGAAAAACTACAAATTCAAGGTCTTTACTTTTTAAAATTTTACATTTATGTCCCTTTTTTGAAACTGCTCAACTGCTGGAAATGAGTGTCACTGGCAAAGCCAGTATTTGTCATCAATCCCTACCTTCCATTGAGAAGATGGTAATGAGCCACTTTATTGAACTGCTGTGACCCATATAGTATAGACACACTTACACTGTTTTTGAGCATATATTGCCCATCACTATTTCAGAATTTGAAACATTTCTATTTTTTAGCTCTATAATTTGTATTATTTTAACGGATAAGTTACGCATAAGTTATACTTTGTATTTTTATTTCATCCTACAGACTGGAGCTGTGTCATACCCACTTTATGGCAATAATATTGTTGCCATCGTCTGGGGCCTACACTTAACACAGTGGTCTGAGATCTTATCAAAACATTGCACCTTGGCTTTTATATTCTAAAATTATTGTAACAAAATACAGGCTGAAATTTTCTGATTGTTCCTACTTACAGGATCATCTGGAAAATTCCATCCACTGAATTTTATTAGTTTCTTTTACACAGCCTTAATATCCTAGAAAACAATGATCCCAAGTCTCTCTGCTGTTTTACAATTTTAACCTGTTTCCATTCTTTAAATTCACTCTCTGCCATATATTAAACCAATCTTTCTCTACACCCTAGCAATGGCTATATTCTATACCTTCTCCCCTATATACTCTACGTTTGTCTGTATAGTGCGCAATAAACAATACTTTTCACTATATCCCAATACATGTGACAATGATAAATCAGATCAAATGACATGGACATTGCTGGCTGGCCAGTACTTATTGCCCATTCCTAGTTGCCCTTGGAGGGAAGTTAAGAGTTAACCACATTGCTATGGTTCTGGAATTACATATAGACCTGGTAAAGACTGTAGATTTCATTGCCTAAAGGGCTTTAGTGAACCAGGTGAGTTTTTATGACAATCAACAATGATTAATTGGCTAGCAATAATACCACGAAGCAATAATACCACGAAACCAATACCTCCCCCTCTTTGAAAAGGACTTTAGACAGCATGGATTCAATGGACTCCTTTCTTCAATCTTGTTAAGAGCAATAGGTTTTGTGAACCTCCGATCCACTTTTTATGATTCTGAACATGGTGTACACTTCTTCAATTTTCTGTCCCATGATGTGATTTCCACCATAGATCAGGGAAGGAGGCAAGTCCGGAATCTATCTGAGCTGAAATGGGAATGAAATCCCATGCTGTTGACAGCATCCACGTTGGCCAACAGCCCCCAAGGGGTCTGTATCAGTGTAGCAACATGTACTGTTACACGTATGTTGTAATCCAGGGCTATGAATGGTGATGGATCCTAACTAAGAGCTATCTTTTTGCGCTCTAGAACTTAATTCTAATTCATTACTCTCAAACAATTTACGATTTACTTCCTCGTTGATTTCCTTTTCTGTGATTTTGCATAAAGATCAGCAGTGGCTCTGATTTGCTTTCCATCACACAGCTGAGCAGGAATCTCTTTCACTTTTGCTCCTACCACTGGTGTGCTTGGAAGATACATTTTGGCCTCATTATCAGTGCACCTCTGTTGGCCATCAAGCTCTGCAGTGGGACTTGAACCTAGAGTTTCTGGCTCAGAGGCAAGAGGGTTATCCATTGCACTACAAGATTGCCTTTGGAATGCATGTCCTGAATTAATTCAGCTGCATAACTTGCAACTTCTCCACCAGAGCCACGTGGAAATTCTAAAGAAGTCAGTAAATACAATGGAAGTAGATATCTCCTGAGTCTTATGTAAGTCTTGAACCATTGCAATATGTGAACAAAATCAGTAAATTTAGATTTTGCTATGGGCCTTCAATGCATCCAGTATGTGGATTGCAGCGATTGAAAAGTCAGTCAGAATTCTTAGCAGTTTGCGATTTTACTAAAATTCCTCTCCTTATAGTCAAAATTCACAATTTCATGTTGGAACACTGCAAATAAAATCCTATCTTCTAGCCTCAAAAGGATGATTAATGGATGTTTTTATGCTTCTATGCTGATCTGTATGATGTCCACCATGGCTCAGTTGGTTTCAAACTCACCTTTGAGTCAAAATATTCTGGGTACAAATCACACTTCAGGACTATGAACACAATATTCAAGGCTAAGACTTCAGTGGAATATTTAGGGATGGCTTGCATTGTCAGATATAGTTGTCAAACTGAGACCCCACCTGCTTTCTCAAGTGGATATAAATGTTTCTATGGTATTATTTTAAAAGAAAGCTTGAATTATGCCAGGGGTCCTGGTCAGTACTTATCCTTCAGTCAGCATCATAAACAAAAGGATTAACTGGTTGTTATCACATTGCTATTTCTGGGAGTTTACTGTGTCCTACTAGCCAGCACATTTCCAACAATGACAACAATGATTATACTTCAAATGTACTTTATTGTCTGAAAAGTGTTTTGGACCATTCTGAGGCCATGGAAAAAAACAATGTAAATGAAATAGATTTTCTATATCATTGCTTTTTTCCTTTGACCTGGAGATTTTAATTCAGCTTGGATATAATCTGTATATGGTATGGGCAACAGATAGACTATCCCCTGTTGAACTAATTCACTAAAGCTTACTATAAGTGCCTTGGGACATATTTCTCTGTTATAAGTGCTATATAATTGCAAGTTTTGGTTGTACTACATGCTGCACTATTTTTCCTTTCTGATTTTAGCACAGAAGAACACTTACTATTGATGTGAAGTCAGACTAATACTCTTAGCTTAATATGATCACCAAATACTAAATTTTCCATCATTATTTGTTGAAGAATTTTCTTCTTCAGTCCTTTGCCTCAAGGCAGGTCCATCTCATGATGTGATCTGCACCATGGATCGGGTAAGAAGGCAGCTCCTGAATCCATCCCAACTCAGATGGGAATAAAACCCCAGGTGTTGACACCATTCTGATTCACACTGGCCAACAGCCCCCAAGGAGTCAGCATTGGTGTGGCACCATGCGCCATTACATGCATGTTGTAATCCAGTTCAGAGAAACCCTTTTGACCATGATTAACATAAACATTCCAACACTGTGGTTCCCAATATTCTTTTTGTGGACATGCACCCTGAGGCTATCATTGCTGGCATGAGAGTATCAGTATCCCATCTTGAAGACCCAGAAATATGATTTGGAGCTTGAATTTATGAAGTAAACTTTGATTTCTGGACTTCACATTACCCACTTCTATAGTCATCACTACTGGAATCTCAAACTTCAGTTTGTGTGAATTCACCAAAATGCCTTAAGACATATATGTAATGCATTTAGCAGAATAAATGACTATTAATAATACAATGCCAGATGTGTATCCAGTTGTTAGAGAACTGATGTGATCATATGCTGTCAGCTGATTTGAAATATTATATTCATAAAATCAACATCTGCAACAACATTTGTAATTTGGCAATTTCTGGTTTTTGGTTTAATTTTGCTTCTTAGCTCCAGCAAATATGCGAAATGCATTGCGGTAAAATCTACTTCACTTGCTGTGAGTTCCTGCATTTGCATTTACATTTCAATTCATTGTATTTCTCAATGTAATAATGCTCTTGGGTCTTACGATATGTTTAATGCTGGATACAGAATTGTTCATTTTTATTACATTTATTGGAAAGGACAAATACATTTTTGGAAGGTTGAGTGCCTATTAATCTTTATCTGCCAGTTGGACTGCCCGTATGTCATCATAACATTTTGCAGCACAGAATGGGGCCATACAGTTCTCTCAAGCAAAAGAGATCAAATTGACAGATTGCGGTCAGAGATTCTGATTGTCCTACCCAGCTTACCTCAGCAATCTGGGATGCATTCGATCTGGGTCAGGTAGTTTGTTAACTTTCCGTGATGCCGACCTACTTAGAACTCCTTTCTATCTATTTTTATCCTATCTGATATCTCTCTCCCCAAATACCACATGAACTCTCTTCTCTCCTCTCCTACCACATCTCTCTCCTCTACTACCACATGAACTTCATCTCCTTCTTTTGTCAAGCCAGACGCAAATCAATCATTCATCATTTCAGTCATGGCTTTTGCCACTGTAAGAAGATTTATTTCTTTGACCCTATTAGCATGGTGGCACAGTGGTTAGCACTGCTGCCTCACAGCGCCAGAGGCTCAGGTTTGATTCCGGCCTCGGGTCACTGTCTGAGTGGAGTTTGTACATTCTCCTTGTGTCTGTCAAGGGTTCCTCTGGGTGCTCCAGTTTCATCCCACTGTCCAAAGATGTGCAGGCTAGGTAGATTCATCACGATAATTTTCCCCTTAGTGTCTAAAGATGTATACGTTAGGTGAACTACCCACAGTAAGTGTGTGGTGTTATGGAGATAAGGCAGAGGAGGGAACATAAAAACTCGGAGCAGGAATGGGCCATCTGGCCCCTTGAGCTCACTCCACCATTCAATAAGATCATGGTTGTGGCCTCAGCTCCACTTACCCGCCAGCTCACCATAACCCTTAATTCCTTCAAAAATTTAGCTATCCCTGCCTTAAAAACAGTTAATGAGGTAACCTCAACTGCTCCATTGGGCGGGAATTCCACAGATTCACAATGCTTTGTGTGAAGAAGTTCATCCTCAACTCAGTCCTAAATCTGCTTCCCCTTATTTTGAGGCTATGCCTCTTAGTTTTAGTTTCACCCGTGGAAACTAAAGTGGAAACAACTTCCCTGCTTCTATCTTCTCTATTTCGTTCATAATCTTGCATGTTTCTAAAAGATCTTCCCTCATTCTTCTGAATTCCAATGAGTATAGCCCCAGTCTACTCAGTCTCTCCTCATAAGCCAACCCTCTCAGCTTCAGAATCAACCCAGTGAATCTCCTCTGCATTCCCTCCAGTGCTAGTATATCCTTCCTCAAATAAGGAAATCAAAACTGTATTCCAGGGGTGGCCTCATCAGCACCTTAACAGCTGCAACATAACCTTGCTGTTTTTTAAGTCCATCCCTCTAGCAATGAAAGACAAAATTCCATTTGCCTTCTTAATTATCTGCTGTGCCTGCAAACTAACTCCTTGAGATTCCTACACAAGGACACCTCAGGTCCCTCTGCACAGCAGTGTAGCTAAACAGGCCATCTAAAATGATGTTTTGTAAAGCATTCTGGGACAATTGGGCAAGAAACTAAATGACAGGCTGCAGTTTAAAGACAGAGACAAACAGGCTGCAACCCTGATGAGTGAATAAATAGGATATGGGCCATCCCCAGGACGAAAGAGACTTTCTGGTCACATTGGGTTGTGTGCTAGACATAAGGGCACTGTGAATCCTTATTTAGGAGGAAGTTATGTGACCTATGTGCCTCCAACACCTACAGACATGGCTGCTGGGGACACATCTACAGATTGGTAAAGGTACACCTCGTCGAATTCTTATCAATCAGGGTGATCAAGTCCTGATTAATTGATTGGCAATGGCCAAAAAGAGGCGTGAAACCAAATGGGGTATAAAGGGTGCTGCACAACCAGGAATCTCTCTCTCTCTCTCTGACCCCACAAATGAGCTACAATAGTGAACATCACCAGCAAGAGGAGAGCCACTACACCCGAGAAGGAAGGAAGGAAAGAGTGCCACACTAGACCAAAAGATCAGACTACGCAGGCAACTACCAAGACCAGCACATAGATAAAGGCCAATATCTGCTTGGGTACTTGTCAGTCACGCAAAATTAAGTCAAGGTCTTGTATTGTTCTTGAATTCTAATATTTTCCTGTAAGATAACTTATTGTTGGTTGGGTGGGTGATTATTGATTGTGTGGGTTTAAGTAAATATTGGTTGTACTAATAAGACATCTACTCAAGTTATTTGTCCACTGCATAAGGGTTAAAACAGACTGATTTTACAACAGCAGCATGCTGCAATTTTTTACCATTTAAATAATACTCTATGTTGTTGTTATTCCTACCAAAATGGATGACTTCACATTTACTAATATTGTACTCCATCTGCCAGACCCTCACCCACTCACCTAGACTATCTATATCCCTTTGCAGACTTTCAACGTCCTCTGCATGTTTTGCTCTGCCACTCATTTTAGTGTCATCTGTGAATTTTGACACTTCACCCTTGGTCTTCAATTCCAAATCATTTATGTAAATTGTAAAGAATCGCAATTCCAATACTGATCCCTGAGGCACACCACTAGTCATTGACCGCCAACCAGAAAAACGCCATTTACCCCCATACTTTGCTCTCTTCTAATTAGCTAATCCTCTATCCATACTAATACATTACCCGTGGCAGTCTTTTCTGGAAATTGAAATACGCCATATCCACAAGTTCCCTATTGTCCATTGCACATGTAATGTTCTCAAAATCTTCCATCAAATTAATCAAACATGATCTTCCCTTTGTGAACCCATACTGCATCTTACCAATGTGACAATTTATGTCCAGATGTCTTGTTATTTCTTCCTCGATGATAAGATTCAAGCATTTTCCCTACTACAGAAGTTAAGCTAACCGGTCTATACTTATCTGCCCAGGGAGAGCTTGGGTGGGATTCTCTTTCCGCGAGTTGGTGATCATAGAATTCCTACAGTACAGAAGGAGGCTAAAAGACCCATCGAGTCTGCACCAATCACAATCCCACCCAGGCCCTATTCCCGTAACGTCACACATTTAGTATGGTCAGTCAACATAACCCACACATCTTTGGGATTTTATGATTCTAATGAGCCTCATCATCCCTTTGACTGTATTTTTACTTTCTATATTTTGAAAAGATTTTGGGGTTCTATTTTATATTATCTACTAATCTCACATAATCAATCAGTGCTGTCTTGTGTCCTTTTTCAATTTCTTTCACTCGTTCATGGGTGTGAGCATCATAAGATGTAAACATCATTGGCTAGGCCAACATTTATTTCCCATCTCTATTTGTCCTTGGGAAGGTGGTGGTGAACTGATTTCTTGAACCATTGCCATCCATGTGGTATAGATACACCTAGAGCCCTGTTACAGAAAGAGTTCCAGACTTAATCCTGTCACTGAAAGAATGGCATTATAGTTCCAAGTCAGGAGATGAGAGACTTGGAGGGGAAGATATAATGGTGGTGTTCCCAGGTTTTTGCTACGCTATTGTTTTGGGTGGTAGAGGTCATGAATTTGGAAGCTGCTGTTGAAGATTGTAGATTGGAACCTTGTAGATAATGCACATTGTTGCCATTGTGCAGAGGCCATGGCAGAGTGAATACTTAAGATGATGAATGGAGTGTAAATCAAGCAGGCTACTTAGTCCTGAATTATGGCGAGTTTCTTGAGTGCTGTTGGAGTTGCATTCATCCACGTTCGTGGAGAGCAATCCATTACATTCCTGATAGTAGACAGGCTTTGGGAAATCAGGAAGTGAGTTACCCATAGCATAAAACTCAGCCTCTGACTGCTGTTGCAGCCATAACATTTATATGACTTCTGGAAAGGTAAAACCAGAAGAAGAATTCCGCCTCTATGGGGTTGTTTGCCATATAGAAACAAATTGGCCATACATCTGAACAAACTCTCCTGCAGTGTGAGTGAATGCTTCATGACCCTAATGGCTCATCCTGCCCCAAAAGTGAGAGGAAACAAGCCTACAGATAACTGAAGACTGAGGTGCAACAAAGAATCCACAACCTAAACAATAGATGGTGGGAGGAAAGAGTACAAGAGACACAGCAACTTGCCAACAACCATGATGTGAGTGGCTTCTTCATGCAATTAAAACCATCAATGGTCTGAGTACCCACAGACCCACCCCACAGAATCACAACAGAGAACCATTCATCAAAGTCAGAGAGGCAGTCAACAGCCGCTGGAGAGAACACTTCAAAGACCTCCCAACCAAGATGTAGCCTTCAATGCAAGTGCCCTCGACACCAGCCTATAACATGTTACATGCCGCCATCTTAGTGCAACTCCAGCTCGCTATGAGGTCGGAAAGGCCATCCAACAGCTGAAAAGCAACAAGGTCTCCAATACAGATGGAACCCTCACTGAAGTATTAAATTATAGGGAAGAGACACTCTTGACAAAAATCCACAACCTTATCATGCTTGACTGGAAGGAAATCATGGGGGAAGATCTCAGAGACACCTTAATTGTGACCTTGTGACCATCTTCAATAAAGGAAACAGGTCTGACTATGGAAATTACAGTGGGATTTCCCTATTCTCCAACCCAGGAAAGGCCGTCATGAGAATCCTCCTTAACCCCCTCCTCCCAATGGCTGAAAAGCTCCTGATGTAGAGATAGAGGTAACGAAGACCATAAAGTCGAAAGCTTGCGAGTTTACTGTCAAATACATCGGTTGGATTTAAACCTGGTGTTGTCAGACTTCTTACTGTGAAAAGCTCCTCCCAGAGTCTCAGTGCAGTTTCCGGTCATCAAGAGGCACAATGAACATAATCTTCAGCACATGACAAACCCAGGAAAACTGCAGGGAATAGCATCCACCTCTGCACATAGCCTTCTTTGATCTTGCAAAGACCTTCAACTCTATCAACAATGGGGATTAGTTAAGAGACAACTACATTACTTAAGCCTACATGTAGGCTTAACCAGATTATCGATGAAGGCCTGCCTTCTCAACCTTGTCCCTCATCTGAGATGTGGTGATTCTCAGGTTAATTTACCACCAGTCAGCTTCCTCTTTCAGAAATGAAAGCAGTCTATGGTCATCTGGACTATGGCAACTTTACTTTTCCCAGGAAGCAGGGCAGATTTCTTCCCTTGAAGGACATTGCTGAATCAGATGGGTTTTCATGACAATCCAATTTCTCCATTTTGAAGGCATGCCATTGCTAATTTATTGGTTTCTTGGCCAATTTTAGTTTACAGTTCATCTGAACTAAATCCCTTCTCAAATCAGTGAAATTGTCTCTCTTCCAGTGGGATATTTTTGCCTTTAATTTTCCTTTGACTCATTCCATATCTAATTATGTTATAAAGGCTATTACCCATTTTCCCACAGCAACATACACCACTTGCCCTACTTCCTTACCAGAACTAGATTCAGCAGTGCTCCCTTCCTCTTTGGACTAGAAGCATATTAAGTAAGTTCTCCTGAACACATTTTAAGAATTTTTCATTCCTTCTAGTCCTTCTGTTCTCTTTCCCCAGCCTATATTAGGTAATTGACTAATACTGCTCTGTTGTATTGGTCCTCTCTGTGTTTTGTCTGAAGATTTGCTTATCTATTTTCTTCTCACTATTTGAAGGCCTATAATAAACAGTGATTAATATAACAGATTTGATGCTGTTCTGATCGTACTGTAACCAAATAAGTTTGAATCCTCTAGTATATGGCTCCTCTGTCGAATTGCAAAATTAATCTTTGATCAATACTGTCCCCAATCCCACATGCTTAATTCAGTGAGATAAAACCAAGACAAAAGAAAAGGTTGAGGATTCAGGTGTGTTTACTGCAGAGTCCTCACAAAATTCATCTATTTCCTGTACCTCAGTACTTGACTTACCATCTAGAAATGCTTTCTACATGGCAAAACTAGACAAGGAATTTAACTCTCTGCTACCAAAAATACTACATCAGTTTCTATTGAGTGTAATGTAAGATGGCACGGTGGCATAGCAGTCAGTATTACTGCCTCACAGAGACCCGGGTTTAATTCCTGGCTTGAGTCACTGCACAGAGTTTGTACATTCTCCCTGTGTCTGCATAAGTTTCCTCTGGGTGCTCTGGTTGCCTCCCACAGTGCAAAAGGCATGCTGGTTAGGTGCATTGGCCATACTAAATTCTTCCTCAATGTACCCAAACAAGTGCTGGACTTTGGCGACTTGGGGATTTTCACCATAATATCATTGCAGTGTTAATGAAAGTCTATTTGTGGCAATAATACTTAAATTTATTTGGAGATTTTCTGTTTTCATTTGTGTGAATACAATTTTGTTGCATTCGAAATGCTTTCTAAATAGCAAAACTAGACAGGGAATCTAACTCACTTCTCCCAAAAATACCATGTCAGGTTATTGAGTGTAATGTAAGGATCAGGTCAGAAGTGATGATCTGTAATACTGCTTGCCTGACAGTAACAATTTCATATTAATTTGATATTAGTTGGTGACTTTGATATTTATGGTTCTCATAAACTGAAGCAGTTATCAGTCACAAGTTATCATAATGAATATAGTTTTAAACAAAAACATTGTTTTAAAATATTGTACAGAATTTGCTAGTGTTTATAATTGTAGAGATACAAAGAACAAAGAACAAAACAGCACGGGAAACAGGCCCTTCAGCCCAATGAGCCCGCGCCACCACCTCGCTGTTCCCACTTCTACCCGTGATCCCTGTTTATGTTTATAGATCTAAACTAATATGCAGAAAAAGAAAGATGGCATTTCCAAAAGAAAGAGTGTCTGGTAATTACATGGGGTGAGGGGGATATGGTGGTGGGGAACAAACGACTAGTTTGGACAAAGATCAAAGGAAAATATTAGGGTCAGAAACTAAAGACAGCAAAAAGACCTAAGAGAAAATTAGAATTCATCATGACAATCCCATCATGAAAGAAAAATAAAAGAATTGATGTGGGACAAAGAAAAGAAATGGTCAATGTTATCAGCAGCAATGTTGGCTGCATTAAAGGAACAAAACTCAAAATAATAAAATGCAAAACAGAAATAGATGACTGCTAAATGTTTCAACCTTAGAAAGAGAAGGTGTGATGTAAAGATCAGAGAGATAAAAAGCAGAGAGCATCTCAAATTGTGTGTTGATGTGAAGAGAGCCTGTTTAACTGCCACAAACATCTGGATGAGTGAAAGAGCTGAAGAATCAGAGGGAGCTTTCAATAATGGGAATTCAAAGAAGGCATGTTCACTATTCAAGGTCACAGCCAGAAAGAAATATAGGAATCCAGGGATAGATAACAAGGATGAAAATAGAAACTTATTATATGTACAAAAACAGATTGAGATGAGGAAATTACTGCAGGAACTATTTGGACAAGAACCAAAAAGATAAACGATGAAGATTGGGAGTTAATTGAAGAAGAACTAGAACTTCTGGTACTGAAACATAAAATAAGAAAAGCTATAAAGATCACCAAGAGTGTAAAGGCAGAAAGACAAGATCAGATACCAGTGGAAGCACTAAAGATGGAGGGGAAACAATAGGAGATGGAATGAAAGTGAATATTGGTGAAATATGGAACAAATATGAATGGCCTTGTGAGTGGAGACATTGTATGCTAAGTCTCATTAATCTTTTACTATTACCGTTAAAGTGTTATTTGATGTCATCAGACAGAGATTCACTCCTGGTGTTAAGTGGAGAGGAGCAGTTTGTCTTCATTGCTGGAAGGGATACAATTAATGTTATGTTGTGCTCTGAAATCTTATGGAGAAATTTGAAAATAAGCAGGTAGTCCAGCTCATGTTCATTGACTCTACCAAAGCTTTAGACAGTATACAACATATTGTTCAATGGAAGACACTTACAGACTTTGTTGTACCCAAACATCTTATGCAGTTGGTACAAGAACTATGCAGACATCCTTCAAAAGTTGTCTGTGTTGGTGTTGGGCATATAAACTATTATCAGTTTGAGAAGGAAGACAGGCAGGGGTGAGTTCTGTCATCCATGCTGTTTAATGCTATGAGAAAGAAGATAATGAGGATGATGGAGACAAGTTACCAGAGAGATGTGGCTGATCTTAGGAGGTCATGGCATATGGAATTTCAGGTTTGCAGGCGGCACACACATTCAGGAATACGTAAGAGACTATGACAGGCCTGGTCAAATGACACATTGGCTGGAATTTTATAACCCTGCCCGCCACGGTATTGGAGTAGGTGAGGAATGGCCAATGGAAATATCCATTGATCTCGGGTAGGATTTTACAGTTTTGAAAAGATCGAGGCCGTAAACTCCTACCCAGTGAGTCTATTGGACTGAACATAAATGAGGCAAAGACCAACATTATAGCTCTAAATGTCAATGAAAAAGTCAAGACTGAAAGCACTGAGATAGGGGCAAAGGGCAACTTTCCTGGCTTGATGCTAAACACCAAAGTGACATCCAACAATGAAATCCAAGCTAGATTAGTAATGGCAAGAGGCATGATTCTCCAGGCAGTGCCTGGAAATCCAAAAGTATCAGCATGAAGTTGTAAAAACATCTAGACCAGCCACGAATGTGAAGTGTTGTACTCTATGGATGTGAAATTTGGATCCTGAAGAAAGAGGGTGAGAGGATAGAATTTCTAAATTGTGAGTACAGCAGAGGTCAGATAAATGGGTTAGACGGAGAAGTTCAGAGATAAAAAGGATTGTTAAGGAAGGGTCATCCTGACTTGAAACCCATTTCTCTATTTTCTCTATTCTCTCTGTTTTCTCTATTCTCTCTCCACAGAAGTTGTCAGACCTGCTGATATTTTCCAGCATTTTCTGTTTTTGTTTCAGATTCCAGAACCTGCACTATTTTGCCTTGATCATTGAATTGCTAAGTACAGTTAGATAAAGATAAAGTACGGAAATGGCCTTGTCCTGGAAACAATTAAAAGAGAAACTGAGGGTAAAAACAAAAGAGGAAGAAGAAAAGTTGGATGGGTAGATAACTTTGAGGGAGGCTTGAAGAAAATCAGAGGAAAAGTACAAAACGATGCCAATACCCCATTGAAGGTCTGGTGAAAATGAGCGAATGCTTAAATAAATACAATTTCAAAAGAGGGCCTCCTATCAAATCACCCTAGCCTATAAAAAAGACAGATGAGCTGCTATTATAAAATGTAAAATTCTTTGTAAGAATGGTCGTTGCACCGTGTTAAATTTTTATGGTCTATGGCCTTTCCTGTTTTAACAGCTTACAGTCGGTGTGAGGCGCAACTCTTTTCCCACACCACTCCAATCAATAAACTGCAGTCTACTCAAAGAAGAGGTCAACACTATGATATAAACATAAAACTGTCTAAACAAGAGAAGCAATTATTACTGACTCTTCTCAAAGGATTAGACACTCTTTCTCACAGCAGAAAACCGATTAGTTTTGTGCTGACATACTGCATAATAAGTGTCGACTTCCAATCAACTATTTGTCATTTGCCTCTGACTGGGTCCTAACGCCCTCCGTGAAACGGAATCCTAACTCAAATTAACTTGGTGCATAAATACTGAAGTTTTTTAAAATGAATAATAATGATATCCATCGTGGTTTATGTATGAATAAAAATAAATAGAGTTTTGCTGAAAAATACATTAAATCAAGAGACATTACAATGAATTATTAAACGGTAAAATGCAAGATAATTTGTGACAGCTCAAACTTTGTCATAAAACGTTGCGAAACAAAGCATCCCGTGAAGGTTAAAGAAGTGGATATATGGCAAACGATGCAAGAGAGTTCAGCAGGAGATACAAAGCAAAGTCAGTTCTGAAAAAGATTCTGAAGGCAGAGAGTTTAAGGGAAAACATTTCACTGTATGGAGGGTGGAGCGAAAAAAGGGAGGGTGCGAACAGATCAATGTTGGCGTGGCCGTTGAGTACGAAGGAAGGTTAAAGGTTAAGAAAGGAGGAGTGAAGTGATGAGAATGGCAGGAATGTGAGGAAACATTTGAGGGGTCAGGTATGATGGAGAATGGAATTTAATGTGGATTGGATGGAGGAGACAGACTCAATGTTGGAGACATGGCGAGAAGTGGTTACTCAGCAGATTGGAGGCAACATTGTTAGAGGTTAATTCAGAGGTGATGGAATTGTAGCAGCAATGATAAAGAAATCACGTTGTAGAACAGTGATATTGTGGAGGTGGAATTAGGTGGTTTTTGTTGGTGGCTGAAAAATTAGATTTGAAACTCATCTCAGGGTTAAAATAAAACATTGAAATTGCACACAACTGGGTTCAGTGTGAGCTGTTGCCAGGGAGAGGGTTGGAGATTGGGTGTAAGATCCTGGTTCTGGCAAAACTTGCTGACCTTTAGTTAAAAGTTCATGCTTTATGTAGGACCAAGAGTGTAAGTGTTAGGGATAGGGCAGAGAAGGAGAGAGATCCGGGTGTCAGTGACCAGTGCCTAGGTACTTGAGAAAATGAAATGTCCCGTGTCTGTGAATGGTGTTAGCAAGGGGTAGCATGTAGATAAAGATAACGAGCGCAAGAATGAAAATTGGGAATATAACTGAGCTGGCCGTGAATGGAGAGAGCAGAAGGTGTTGCAAAAAATGTGCTGACTCCATTGAGGCAATTAGGTGTGCAACCAAGTTCGTGCAGTGCCATAAAAGTAACCCACAGAGGGGAGACAGTGTATAAAGATAAAGTATTGAATATTATTAAAAATAAGAGTAGGGATTAAGTAAATGCGTTGTCCCAGTCAGAAAGGATATATTTGGGTAGGGACAAGAAAGGAAAGGTTTGAATGGCTTTGAAGAGGTAGTAATGGATAGATGAAACTGGGTGGTACCATGGATTTTAATACTAAGAGTAGAAGCGAATGGGCTGGTGAATCTCTGGAATTATTTATCCCAGAGGGCTATCGAGACTCAATCATTTGGGAATATTCAAGGTACAGATAATTAATTTCTAAATATTAAAGGTATGGAGGGATATGGGAACAGTGCAGGAAAACAGGCAGCAGAACTGCCACACTAGATAAATAGTGAAACAAGCTTGAAGGGCTGAATGCCCTGCTCCTAATCCTATGAAGCAGGGCAGCATAGTGGCACAATGGTTAGCACTGCTGCCTCAGTACCAAAGATCTGGGCTCAATTCCCGGTTTGGGTCACTGTGTGCGGAGTCTGCACATTCTCCCTGCGTCTCTGTGGATTTCCTCCGGGTACTCTGTTTTCCTCCCGCAGTTCGAAAGACGTGCTGGTGAGATGCATTGGCTGTGCTAAATTCTCCCTTAGTGTACCCGAGTGTGGCGACTATGGGATTTTCATAGTAACTTCATTGCAGTATTAATGTAAGACTACTCGTAACAATAATAAATAAGCTTTAAACTTGGAGACTGAGCTGTACCTGGTAAGAATGGACCTTTTTGAGGAGAAGTTTACATAGCAACAATTCTGAAGAGTGTGCGGTGGTGAGTGTGAGACAAACCTAATTAGATTATTTCTTGTCTGAGCCAGGATACATGATAACATTTATAAACCCTCTTTTCTAATTTCTGCAACGATTTACTTCCCAGAACGTTATTTTAAGCATCATTTATCAACGATTTCAATTCTCAACATCCAGACAGAACATGTGTAATATTACATGCAGTATTTAATCCAACAGGAATCGATTCTGAGATCAATAAGGTATAATGCAAAAATAAAGAATAGTGTATTTGGTGCTGCGGTAGGTTTAGTTCTATAATCAGAGCATGTGTGAGGCGGTTTGCTGAGGAATGAGCAGTGATTGACAGATCTCTAGAGAGCGCCTGTCCATATGTTCAAGAGGCAGAGATTTCCATCTGATATCTGCGCTCAGCAGTGTAGGAACCCGTGGGCTTTAAGACCCAGAACCCGGATACTTGGAGACGAGAGTAGTAGTAGCCATGGTAAAGCAGTGACGCTAGCTTTAACAAAGCTTATTTAATAACAAGATCGTCAGATAGCCAGGCAATTCAGAACTTCTGCGGAGACTATTAGCTTGCTTTGTGTGTGAGGGACTCATTTTTTTCCGAATGAAGCTTACCGTTAGCTACAGCACCAAGAGTCTCCGCTTGGTGAATATCTGCCTTGTCCCTACAATGAATTCAAAGGGCGATTAAGGAATTACACATCCAAACTATGTCGCCTCAACAAGACAACATCGGTCAGAGCCGCTCTTCTTCCCTGACGGGTGAATCTCGAATACCGGCAAGGACAGAAGACAAGAAGGTAGCAGCGAATTTTAACAATGCTCTGTATAAAATGTGGATTGGGCTGCTTTCTGGAAACCCCGTTGTCCACAGGATAGGAGGCACCCCTCAGCGTTTTCTTTGCAGACAAGTACACGCTTGTTGTTCTGGGCAATTGGTATTCGCACGTGATTATTTTGCTGTAGTTTTATTTATTCAAATGTTGCCCAAAACAAAGGGAATTGTTTTCATTTTCTCGTGCGAGAACGAAATAAATATGTTCGCCTCAGCAGATTGAGCCTTTAGATAAAGGTCACAGCGAATTGAGGATTTGATTCCTCTGACCATAAAATGTTTCACTAGTCCTTCGTGCAAAGAGCAATTCGACAAACACCAACTAAAATTCTGATATGAAAGCAAATACTTCGAATTGTAAACTTCTCTGGTATGTCTGTCTGTCTTATGGGGGCTGTCAACACAAACGTGTGAATCAACACTGACAGCCGGTCAGACACACAATTTAAATGTTTGCGAGCAAAAAGTAACATTTCTGACTAATTTCCTGGCTCATGTTCATATAGGAAATAGTCCACCCTCTTGAATTGGGGGGAGAGACAGGCCAGTACAGGCAAGGCTCAGATCACTGATAACGAAGCAATGTGTGGCCCGGGAGCGTTCTGATCCAAAAATGCTTTTGCAAACAGCTGATAATTGGATTGTCCCGGCACTAATCGAGCGCAAGTGGGTCATTTGGCCTCAGGTAGGGTGGGCGCTCATTTCAAAGAGCAGTAGCCCGTGGATCTGTTTGAAGCATTTGTTTGATTGTCAGCTGCATTTGTGTAGGGCAAACAAGAGTACTTTTTTGCAAATTATTGGGGAACTGAAAATTAGTTCTGAGAGATGAACTTGTATAAAAATAGAACTCCTGTCCGGGTTCATGGTCGAAAGGATTTTGAATGACAGATCTGAAACTGCTAAATAGAGGGTAAGTTAGAGACTCCGTGGTAACTGCAGTGTTTTGAGGTTCGGTTCTACATCTGGGGGGGTAGGGAGTAATTTTGTAGTTCCCATGGAGGTATGATTGATTATATAATTACAACAACTCCCCTTTTTGGCTGAGTCGCAGTACCTGAACAATACATCCGGCCAAACTACAACGATTGAGTTTCTGATTGACTCCTGAATTCAGTTCATTTACCTAGATAGCGAGCCAGTCAAATACGGAATACGAAATTGTTCAAGGAATTGGTCTGTGATGCTGAAGACCTAAATATGTCGTAGTCAGTTAATATTTTCGAGAAAGGGTTATGTGCTTACTGGAGAGGGGCTAATCGTGCAATAAACGTACGGTTTTATTCTACATTTAGCATGTTTAATACTTGATATAGTAAAGCAGGCAGTCACGTGAGCAGCCATCAGGATGAGCACCGCTAACTGACTGACAGACTGATCATGGCTCAGTGTAAACTTTCTCAGGAACTTGATTGTAAACGCAAGTTTGGCAGCTACTGAAAAGTGTGAGCAATGCATTGCTGGGATGTTTAGCATTGCTTAACCTCCCTTTGGACTGGTTTGTCAATATTTGCTCCATAAACTGTTTGTTTATAAAATAATTATATTGGGAAAAAGTAATATCGTTTTAAACATAAGAATGACATTAACATTCTTCACATCGACACAACTAAAGTTACTATAAAATGACAACCAGCGTTTGGCCCAACCTCTCGGTTTGTCGTGTTTCCGCAATATGAAGACTGCTCCTCATTCCACGTCTGGGCTCTGTCCCCGATCTAACCTGTCCTTAAATGTTGGCATGTTGTCTCCTTCAATCACTAACTCTGGTTATGCATTCCATGACTTAATCCTTATTAAAGGTTTCTTCAAATATCTGTCCTGAATCTATTCTTGTCTTTTGATTCTAAGTTATGCAATGACTGGAATGATTCCATTTCTATTTCCTGTGCCCCATCCATTTATAATTTGTAACACTTCTTTCAGATCCCTTTTAATTTCCGCTGTACAATTTTACAAGTCTCTTCATATTTGTGTTTCCTCATTGTAGACACCATGCTCGTGAAATTGTGCTGTACTGTTATTATATTGATGTGTCAAAATTGTGGAGTTCAAAACTACACTCTGCCCTCAAGTGTTGTATTACTACAGTTTCTTAATAATTCATCAATATATCTTGCCTTTTATAATTCTGTATGAACATAAAAGGTCATAGAATCCCTACAGTGCAAAGGAGGCCATTTGGCCCATCAAGTCTGAACCAACTTCAATACTACCCAGGCCCTATTCCTGTAACCCCATTTATTTATCCTGCTAATATCTTTGGGTCAATTCAGCATAGCCAATCAACCTGACCCACACATCTTTGGACTGTGGGAGGAAACCACAGCACTCAGAGACACCCATGCAGACAGGGCAAAAATGTGCAAACTCCGCACCGACAGTGACCTGAGGCTGGAATTGAACCTGGGTCCCTGTGAGGCAGCAGTGCTATCCACTGTGTGTAGTTTACCATAAAAACCAGTAAAGGGTATGACATTACTTTATGGCATTATTCACTTGAGGGGCTACTTTTATTGTCTTGTGAACCTGAACTTTAAATCCTCTTGTCCTTCCACTTCACTCTGCTTTTCCCATTCAAGGTATAATCATTATACATTTTTAAAAATGAAAATTCAACCTTTCATACTGGCATTAAATTCCACCTTTGCTCATTGCATCATTCATCATTGACATTTACTTTGAATCTTAAAATTATTTGTGCCTGTATTAGAATCTCATCTGAAAATCAAATTTGGATTTCAAATCATTGATGTATAGTGTGAACAGAAGTCTTTATAAAAAAAAAAAAGCCCCATGGGGCACTGTTACTCTCTGCTATCCATTGAGCAAAGTACCTTTAATCCTACTCTCTGCTTCCACCTTTCAAGCCAGTCTTTAATCCAATTTGTTACACTCCCATTAATTTTATATCCCTTTAATCTTCACCTGCAGTCCCCTGTCTGATACTATGAAACAGAGAACAAATTCTCCAGGGAGATGACTGGAATGACCTATGGCTGGATGGTGATTGAATATTCTTTGCTTACTGGAATGCTTTCTACTAAATTTTCAATGAAAATTGCTGCAACTCTAATGTTATTAATCTATCCCTCCTTACTGATATCTCTCATTACGCCCGTTACTGCTTGACACAGACACAGACATGTGACTAAATCTACCAAAGTTATTCTCATCATTGGGTGACTCTGGGGCAATGTTTCCATTGACTTTATTTTGAACTCTGCTCAATAGTATTCAGCATACGTAATAGCAGTTGAGAAATCAACATCTCAGTAAAATGAAAGATCAGTCCATTTCATAATTTTAATGTGTCAAGGGATAAGGCATTAAGAGAGTGGAAAGTAAATAGGGATATGCAATGGACCGCCTTGCTCTAATTGATGAGCAGGCTTTGGGGGAAGAGACCTACTCCTTTTCCTTCGGCCCTTATAATGCTGTATCCATATGAATGTGGTGCAGGATTGCACAATTATTAGAACCTTGTGTCAAAGCATTACAACTAAAGTTAAATTCCAGGCTCCAAGTAACTTGTATTTATTGGGGAGACTCTTTCAGGAGTTGCTTTGTAGTAATTAGATTTTTCTTATTAAAGCGTAGTGCAACCAAGTTTGAAAGAAAATGTTTTGCATTAGTTAAGAGTCTGTTTTGCATAGTTGATCATAATATAGATGTAAACAGTAAAAATGAAGTACTTTATGATTAGGGATTTGTTTCAGATTTTTAAAAAATACAGAACAGGGTATGTTCTTCTGTGATTCAGCACATCAGGAAAAGCTGAAAAGAATTGCCTCAAAAGATACAATACTTTCAAAACTGAGATTTTCTATGATAAAACCCATAGACTCCCTACTGTGCAGGAGGAGGCTGTTCAGCCCATCAAGTCTAATCCCACAGTCGCCATCCCACCCACGCCCTATTCCCATAACTCCACATATTTGCCCTGCTAATCTCCTGACACTAGGGTCAATTTAGCATGACCCATCAACCTAACCTGCACATCTTTGGATTGTGGGAGGAAACTAGAGCACCTGGAGGAAACCCACATAGCACAAGGAGAATGTGCAAACTGCACATACAGCTGGAATTGAACCCAGGTCCCCAGTGCTGTGAGGCAGGAGTGCTAACCACTGTGCCACTGATCAGTAAGCAGCAAGATATGATTAGACTAGGTGAAGGCAAGCTGTCAAAAATCTATGTTACAACTAATGGCTGCAACCATCACATTTAAAAATACATTATTTTCAATTTTTTTTAACTGTCTGAAAGGTATAACATTTGGAAAGTAATTAGTGTAGGAGCATTCTGTGGAGAGATGCTTTGAGTCTGGGTTTCTCTTTAGCAGTTTAGGAATGTAAACTTTGAATCAGTCATTCTTAGAATATCCCAAGTAATTGTCACTTAAGTATGCTTTAATTACAAAACTAAGTTTATAGTCTTAAATATCATTATATGGACTAAAGTTAAAATAATAAAATGCTTTACCATTAAAATTTGGCATCACTGCCCGTTACTACTCCCAACATTAATTTCTGCACCTCACCTGGAAAATAAAACACGTTAAAATGCTCAAAAACATAAGCCTTTAATTGCTATTCACTAATTCAGTCATTCGTATGACTTATGGTAGGGTAGATTCCTAGCTCCATGGCAAATAAATCTCCACAAATCCCAAGGATGAAATCTCATTTGTGTAAGTGGCATGGGCTACTGACATCTGCAAGGGCAAATGAATAGCACCTGCTAAGATGCACTGGCCTACAATGTCCTGCCTGAGCCCTGTCTAGCCCCAAATAAGTAATAGTTTCCAGTTTTCAGCCATTTGTCCCCAGAAAAGCTACTTAGAATTCTTCACAAAGTTTTGCAGAGATAAATGGGTATGCGTTCCACCAAGATCTTTCAAAGGCAAAGGTGCCTGAGGTAGTGAATGAACTCTCCAACAGGCCTGTTTAGGTCATGTAGATCTACCGGTGGCACCCCAAAAAAGGTTTGAAAAGTTAAACCAAATGAAGAAAAATCCCAGTATATAACTGGTGTTTACTCTAAATTTCAAACCTTCCCTAATTGACACGAGGCTTAACATTCCCTCCAAGCTAGGAACTTTGGGGCTATGGTTTCCAAAAACATAGAGGAAGGAATCTTGCTTTTACTAATTCAATTTTTCATGTCCATCCACAAATTATGATTAGTTTTGATGTAGATGGTATAAACTATTTCCTTGATTACTACACAATGCTAAAAAAGATCTCAACTAGGTGTGTGTATAACTAAAAGGAAAATAATTTAAATAATGGAATGTAACTTGGCACTGTAATTCACATAGGTCATTCAGCCCCTGGAGCTTATTCCAACACTTTAATTAGATCATGTATCTCAACTTCATTTATCCACCTTTGCTTCACTTCCTGTGAGACCCTTACCCAGTAAAACTTCATCCATCTTTCTCCTGAAAATTTCAGTTGACCCAATATCCATCACCTTTTGAATAAACAGTTTCCAGACTTTCACTTTATGAAAAAGTGCTTCCAGATTTCACTCTGAAATGGCTGTCTCTAATTCTCAGGTGATGTCCTCTTTTCTGGGTTCCCCCATTAGAGGAATTTGTTTCTTTGTGTTCTCTCAAAACCCTTGATCATTTTCAATGATTCAGATAGATCAAAAGAAAAGAAAATCTTGTATTTTCATAGCACTTTTATGATTGCAGAGCAATCTAATGCACTTGCAGGAAATAAAATGCTATTGAAGTTTGGCTATTGTTGTCATGTAGGAAATATGGCAAAAAATTTATGCACAATTTATCCCCAAGTAGAAATGTGATAATTACTAAATCATGTGTTTTAGAGATGTTTTCTTGCAAGGAGCAGTGTGGATGGTAGATTATAAAAGTTGCTACGTTTGCATACGACATTAGTGAGACTACATCTATTGTATTGTAACAGTTGTAGTCTCCTTACTTCACAGCATCATACGCTGCAGAAGGGGCCCTTTAGTCCATCGAGTCTGCACCAACACATGAAAACTACCTAACTCACCTAATCCCATTTACCAGCACTTGGCCCATTGCCTTGAATATTATGATGTGCCAAGTTCTCATCTAGGTATTTTTAAAAGGATGTGAGGCAACTCACCTCTATCATCTCCAAGACAGCACATTCCAGACTGTCACCACTCTCTTATCACTCTGTTCCCTCATCACTGACCCTTCAACTAAAGAAAACAGCTGCTTCCTATCTACCCGGTTCATGCCCATCATAATATTATACATCTCGCTCGGGTCATTCCTCAGTCTTCTCTGCTCTAATGAAAACAACCCAAGCCTATTCAACCTCTCTGTATAACTTAAATGTTCCATCTCAGGCACAATCCTGATACATCCCCTTTGCACTTTCTCCAGTGCAGTCACATTCTTCCTATAATGTATTGCATGCAGCAATCCAGCTGTGGTCTCAAAGTTCTATGCAGCTCCAATATGACCTCCTTGCTTTTGTAATATATGCCTTGATTGATAAAGGCAAATGTCTCTTATACCTTTTTCACCATTCCACTAACATGCCCTTCTGCCTTCAGAGATTTATGGACAAATGTGCTAGGGTTGCTTTGATCCTCAGAACTTTTGTTCATTGAATACTTTCTTGTCAAATTACTCTTCCAAATTTTTATCATCTCTCACTTTTTTCAGAGTTGAACTTCATCTCCCCACTTGATCATCCTCGTTACATCTTCCTGTAGCTCAAGACACTCAACCTCATTGTTAACCAGCAGCCAATATTTGTGTTTTCCGCAAACTTATTAATCCTACCCCCTTCCATATATGTCATTTTATATAAATGACAAATAAAAGGGGACCGAACACAGATCTGGTTTAAGGAAAAGTATTGGAAAAGGTTCACCCGGCTGATTCTTGGGGTGAAGGGGTTGTCTTCAGAGTAAAGTTTTAGCAGTTAGGACTGATAACTATTGGAGTTTAAAAGAATGAGAGAGGTGATCTTATTGAAATGTTTTAAAGTTCTGAAGGGATTTGGTGCAGAGACGCTGAGAGGATGTTTCTCTTGTTGGAGGAATCAAGAACCAACTTTAAAAATAAGGGAACTCCCATTTTAAGTCACAAAGGGGCCTTATCGCAGACAGCACTGGATCATTAAATATATTCAAAGCTGAGTTAAAAAGATTTTTAATCAGTAAGGAAGATGAGGGCTATGTGGGGCAGGCTGAAAAGTGGAATTGAGGCCACAGTTGAATCAGTCATGATCTTATTGCATATTGAAGCAGGTTTGAGGCATCATATAGCTTGCTTATGCCCTATTTCTTGTGTTCTTATATAAATATTGGCCAAGACATCAAGAATAACTTTCCTGTTCTCCTATGAAGTAATGTCATGTGATCTTTTACATTCACCACAGAGGATAGATGGGACTTTGGCTTAACTTTTATTTGAAAGACAACATCTCTGACAGTGCAGCACTCCCTCAAAATTGCAATTCTCAGTGTTCTGGAATGAAGTTTATGTCACTGCATCTCATAATTGAAACTTTTAAACCCTGATATCATTCTGATGAATCTATGCTGTACTCCTAAGGCTGATGCATTTTTTTTTCCCTGAGGTTCTGTTTCCAAAACTGAAGAACTCCAGATGTAGTTTGACCAGGGTCTGTACAACTGAAGCATCACTTCTTTACTTTTTGAATTCCAACTCTTTTCAGGTAAAAGGACGGCAATCTGAGTCCTTTTGATTACGTTTTGAACCTGATTGACACTTATGCATAGTCAGTGATCCACACAACAAGAAAAGGTTGAACCTGTATTCATTGGAGATTAAGAGGACTTGACGGGATAGATTGTAGTAACATAGTATAACAAAACCCTAAAAGTAAGCATTATTAAAAAATAATTACCATTTCCAAATAGTGGCAATTCCACCAATGTCGTGACAATGTTTATAACACAGTAGTAAGGAGGAAATACCCATCATTACCTCACAAAAATTCAGTTTCAATCAGTTAATAGCTTCTGAAATTTTTATTTGAGTATAATTCAATGCCTTAGTAGTTTCATTTATAAATCTATTTGTGATATACAACTTCTCCAGGGAGAGACACTAAAACAAAATCATTGATGATTGAGATTGTATTGTCAAATGAACTTAAATTTTCCCTGTTTCGGTTTTCTTGTTGTGTTTGTGTGCAATCAACAATGGGGGAAAAATATTCAAGTAGGAGAACAATAGGCCATTGAGCCCCTAAAGCCTGTTTTGCAATTCTCTAAGAATATGTCTGTGTGCTCAACTCCATTTTCCCCTGACTGTCTTAAACTGATGAGCAGAAAGACTCCACCATTGGCTTCAATCTATTGAAGTTTATTTTGCTCCAGTCCGGGTAGTGTCCTGCTTTTAAAGGTTCCCCTTAAGTGGACTTCACCAGATCTTCTTTGCTGGTTCCTTTTTCCATTTTGATGATTTTATTGTCATTCTCGTGGGATGTACATCCACATCCTGCCAGTCTTAGTTGTCTCATTGTTCTTTATTGGTGATGCTGTCTCTTCTTGTAGTTCAGGAAATTCATAGGCAGTGCTGGTAAAGGACGTCCAACTTGCATAATGTCTTTGCTGTCCTTTTTTGTGTCTTGCTGGCATAGATTGCAATTTCTACTTCTATGGACGTGTAGAGTTGTAGTTTTATGAAACAAAAACAAAATGCTGGAAAATCTGAGCAAGTCTGACAGCATCTATGGAGAGAGAATAGAGGCAATGTTCCAAGCCTAGATAACTTTTCGTCAGAGCTGAGAGCCAAGAGAATGATGATGGAAGGGTGTTGGTGCACTGGGCCAAAGGGAGTATAAATGAGGAATGTAGCAGTTGCCTGGGGAGGGGGGTGGGATGCGTAGAAGAGGAAGCTGTTGAAGTGCTCCTTTTCTTGTTGGGCACTTTACAACCTTCTGGACTGAACGTCAGAGCATGAACTCTCCCTTTTGCCTTCACCCCATTTCCATTTATTTTGTTTTATCTCATTCGTCCATTTTATCATCCTTCCCTCTCACTTCTATTTTTCTACTCTATTTCAGCTCTCCTTCCTTCCCCTTACCTTTCAGGGCAACGTCAGCACATTTGGCTACAATATGTTCAGTCTCTTCACCCAAGTCATTGATGTGGCTTGTAAATAGTTAAGGCTCCAGCACTGATCACAATGGCACACGATTTACAAACCTGAAAATGACCTACTTAAGTCTATTCCTTTTCTTTCAGTTAATCAATCCTCAATTCATATTTATGTTTTCTCTGTACCATTATCTCTTGCATAGTAACCATTTATATGATATCTTATTGAATGACTTTTGAAAGTCCAAATATATTAATGGTTCCTCTTTATCCACCCTGTTTGTTACATCCTCAAAGAATTTTAATTTATCAAACGTGATTTCCCTTTCACACAATAATGTTAACTCTATTGTATTAAGATTTTCTAAATGTCTTGTCCTAAATAATGGATTCCAGTATTTTCCTAATGGCAGGTATTAAGCTAACTGGCCTATAGCTTCCTTGTCTTTCCTAGTGGTGTCGCATTTGCAGTTTTTCAATCCGTTAGGATCCTTCCAGAATCTTGGGAATTTTGGAAAGGAACAATCAACGCATCCACAGTTTCTATAGCCATTTGAGACCTTAGATGCAGAACATCTGGTGCATGGGACTTGTCAAGCTTTAGTCTCATTCGTTTTCCTGGTGCTTTTTCTCTAACTGCTAAGTTTGACCTTCCAGCTGATAGGATTAATTCATCCTGGCAACCTCAATCACATTGAGAAAGAAGAGCTTATTACCCTTGTGAAGCAGTAGAAGTGTTAAAAATGGGCTTTTTAACTTTTAAAAATCTAGTAAAGTATGCATACATAATTTGATATTCATATTGTATGGTATTTTATATAAGGCTGTAAACTATGTTCTCTATCTTTACCGTAGAAATGAGAGTGTAACTGTCCTGTCAAAAACATCCACTTATCTTTTTTTTAAAGTAGGAATCTATACTGAGAAACATGCTATGGAAATGCAGCTGCCAATATTAAGGGAAAAGAGGACAAGGAATCAGAGTTGTTGGAACCTGGTGAACTGGAAGAGGTTGCGCAGACTGGGAAGAGCAAAGTCCCATTAAGGAATGCCCATGCAAGATTGAGAATTTTAAATTGGAAACATTGGGAGACCTATTCCTCATATAAACCCAGAATGGTAGATGAATGGGACTTGTGACTTGATTATTCTAATTCTCCTCTGACTGCTCTCCCATTGCTCACTCTGTATAAAATTCAGTTTGTTGAAAACCCTGTTGCCAATATGCTAATCTGTATGGGTGACATTCATTTCGGTTCCTCATTCATAACATGCTCAATGACTGGCAGGAACTGGCTGCAAAGTGCAGAGGCCAAAGGCTTACAAACTAAATACAATAGATATTGCTAATAATGGTTCTATGGCAGCTCAGTTGACATTTGCTTCACCCAATTGAACATCAACATTTAGTCAATGGACTATTCAACTGCATGGGCATTGCAGCTGAATCCAAACACTTCCTCATTTGACATCTAACGTATGGATACTTCGGACTGAAGTAATTGATTCTTATCAATAAGAACTCCCAGATTTTTCTTGCCTAATTCAAAAGCAGTGAGGGCAACTGGAGCACTCCTAACTACACAACATTGTTAACACTTTAGGAATAACTAATTGATGTGGCTCTGAAGTTGTGAATGATGTGAAAGAATGCCAAATCTTTTCTCTTTTGAAAATGTCATTGGCAGAAATGAATTAAGTTGGTATAGAGCAGGGATCAAATCTGAGATCTGTCCAGCCAAGAAGAATTGGGCAGCATAGCAGTTAGTACTGCTGCCTTACAGCACCAGGGACCCGGATTCGATTCCCGGCTTGGGTCACAGTCTGTGTGGAGTTCGTATATTCTCCCCGTGTCTGTGTAGGTTCACTCCAGGTGCTCCGGTTTTCTTCCACAGTCTGAAAGATATGTTGGTTAGTGATTGACCCAAATGATTGCCAAGTGTGACAACTTGGAGAATTTTATTCCAATCTAATTGCAGTGTTAATGTAAGCCTTACTTGTGACTAATAAATAAAATTTAACTTTAAGAAACTCCCATACCTTGACTGGCAATCGTAACTATTGCCAGTTTGCATATATATGAAAGCAACTTGCATTAAAAAAATCAAACATAACAGAAATATATCTGATTTAAAATATGATGAAGATCCCATTTATGCACTGAGTATGGTGATTTGAACGCATTGATGTAGTAACAATCAAGGATGTGCCTTACTATGGAAGTAGTAGCTACTTCATTGATATAGATCTTTACAGTATCATAGAATTCCTACACTGTAGACGGAGGCTATTTGGCCCATTGGGTCTGCACCGACTCTCCTACAGAGCATCTTAGCCAGACCGTATCCTCATAACTCCATGTATTTACCCCACTAATCCCTTACAACCTACGTATTTTGGGACACTAAGGGACAAATCAGGCTAACCTGCACATCTTTGGAGTGTGGGAGGAAACTGGAGCACCCAGAGGAAGGCTATGCAGGTACAGGGAGTACGTGCAAACGCCACACAGACAGACACCCAAGGCTGGAATTGAACTCAAGTCCCTGGCACTGAAGCAGCAGTGTGCCACCCTATAGAAGAAGATTCTTCATTTGTTATGATGATGCTGACTCTTAAATGTTGAACTAAATCAGCAAATCTGATGAGAACATCAACATGTTTGGATAAAATGTTTTGTTTAATGTTGTTGTTAAATAAAAATCTCAATGTGGGTTCTCCTAAAAATGGATGTAAAGCTGTAACTCACGGAATTCAGCAATGCCTGCTGTTCTCTGATTCACCATAGCCCCAAAAGGGGAAGCAACACTTTGGTAATTTTCATTGTTAAGAAGATGCTTTAGTTATAGATGAACGTTATTGCTTGATATTTGTTTAATATTTGACTAGATAATTATTTCTTTTAATTCCCATATTTCTAAATGTTAAATACTGTGAAATTGTGCTTTTAAAAGACTAGAAAATCCATTAGCTATGTTAGTTTCTTTGACTATTTGGAGAGAGAATAGAGGCACAATCAATAGTAAATAGAATTTGCCATGTTTTAAAAAGTCTTTGATTAAATTAATTAAGAATCATTTCTCGTGAAACTGGAGTGTGAAATGCTGTTACTTGGCCTCTCTAAGCTTAGGCAGGGAATATCCCTGCCATCTGTCAACATAATCTGTTTAAATTATTTGTTTAAAAAAAAAACTCCATAATTCCCGATAGTAAGCTACCTCATAATATTCAATCTAATATTGTAACTATATAAAGTAATAGCAGCAACATGATAGAAAGCTGGCTAAAATTTGCTACCATATTAATGGACACATAGTTATTATATTTCTTTGAAGTTTTTTTTATTTCACACCTCCTATCTCTCTTGAAGCATTTATGCAGGGGGGTGATCACATATTTATTCAGACTTCTTCATCCTAAAGCTATTTTTCCTTTTTCATTGGTCTTCTCTGAACTCTTCAGCTTCCTAATCTGAATGGGTAGCAAGTAATCTCTGGCCAGATCTTTGCCAATGCTGATCAATAACCAGCTGGTAGATGCATGCCAGATAACCCGAGCATAACTGTACTTCTAACTTTCTATTCTCCGTTGTAGGCAATTCCCTGATGAACCTTTTAAGAACAGGAATCCAATGTGCAAGTAGCTGTGAGGTTTGTTTATTTATAAGCTACCATTCTATTGGATAAAAGATTGCTCAATTAATGTGTCATATAAGTAAGGTGCCCTGTCACTATTTCCCTCAGCGATGTCACAGTTCTGAGCCTGATGATCCTAGCCATGGAATAGTTTACTTTTCAGAGAAGGTGATTCACGATCTGAGGTTATTTAGATGGAAATGTGGTTGAACTAGAGGAACAGACAATCTATCATATGCAGCTTTTAGTCAGAAATCTGGCACAACAGTGCACCAGCTTTAACTAGCACACGCTTCATGTAGCAATGTCCTTCCTCAGAACCCTTATCATGCTATAATTAATTGACAGAGCTTGCTATAGGATAAACAAACATTATTACTTTCTCCCCATATTGAGGACAAATGGATACAGTTCAGCTGCATGAATCATTGTTATCTTTTCACTTCTACCTGCAGACAATGAAGAGTCTGGCCCAGAGACGACAGTCGGCACCCTCTTTGGTGATAAGCAAAGCACTCAAGTCCAGAACACTATCCAGGTAAATCAAATCATTTTCCCCATCCACTATTTCATAATTTCTTATTCACTTCCTTATTGTTGCACTTCTTTCCTTGATTGAAGAGAGGAGTTCAACTATTGCTTCCAAACAAATTAATAAATCCATAATGGCCTGTTGGGAAATGAGGAGACACATTGCATTATTCAATTCAAGTTTCCAAAGAGGAACTGGATAAATAACTGAAAAATGTTGCTGGGAATTGGGGATTAATTGGATTATTGTTTGAAAGCTTGTACAGATCTAAGGGGCAGAATGGCCTCATTTATTGTTCTATTTTATAATTATTCAGTTCAGAAAAGAACAAAGAAAAGTGCAGCACTGGGACAGACCCTTTGGCTCTTCAAGCCCAAACCGATCTTAATACCCAAACTAAAGACTTTCTACCCTTACTCAGTCTGTATCCCTCTATTCACTCCCTATTCATGTACCCATCGAGATACCGCTAAAATGTTGCTAATGTGCCTGCTTCCACCACATCCTTTGGCAACGCAATCCAGGCACCCACCATTCTTCGTGTGGAAAAACAACCCCCGTACATCTCCCTCAAAAATTTTCCCCCTCTCAGCTTGAACCCATTGCTCATTGTAATTGACACTTTCACGCTGGGAAAAAGCCTCTGGCTATCCACCCTGTCTATGCCTCTTCTTATTTTATAGACCTCTATCAGATCTCCTTCAGCTTCTGTCTTTACAATGAAAACAATCCTAGTTTATTCAACCTCTCCTCGTAGCCAACACCTGAAGACCAGACAACATCCTGGTGAAACTTCTTTGCACTCTCTCCAAAGCTTCCATGTCCATCTGGTAGTGTGGCGACCAGAACTGCACACAATACTCCAAATGTGGCCTGACCCAGGCTTTATATAACTGCATTTTCCTTCCTTTTGAGGAAAAGGGAAGATTTCCACATGGAAAATCTCACGACAGAACTTAAACTGCATTAATATAACAAAACATTTAGCTACTGGACTGCTAGCATAGGCCTACATTAAAATGATAGGCAATGTAAGAAAGTTGTATATCTTCATCTCAAAATATAATGTGTTCTGGCATGGAGGTGCAGCTCATGGTAAAGCCACAAGCACGTATACAGGCTGAAATTAAACTTAGTAAGGATCATGGGTAGCATAGGTGTCGCCTGTTACACATGAAAAATTGTATATATTTTGACATGCAAACAGGGGAGTTCATAATGTTGTCATTTCCAGGACATGTGAAGCAACAAACTATTTTGTGGTTATGTCCTCCCTGCAGAGTGACCCTTCATAATGCTGTGTTGAGTTCTTCAATGGAAAAGAATTGTAGCCCCCTACAAATTTCCTACAGGTCTAGTGGTCTTTGCATTTAAAATCTGTTTGGGAGAAACGTGTTAGTGAGCATCATGCATTTTCATAACCTAGTACCAAAAAAAATATAAAAACTGTAATAACTCATTCAATGTTTCCTTGAAAGAGCAGCTTATTGCTGCAGGAGAATGCACCGAGAGGGTGCATTTTGAATGAAACTAATAGAGACTAACATAACTGTGTGTAATTATATGAGAAACAGACATACCTTTGGAAATGACAGTGATTTTTTTTAAAAGCGTGAGATGATTATTACTAATTTGATTTATTTTTGTCACATGAAAAGTATATACTTTTATATACAGTGAAAAGTATTGTTTCTTGCATGCTATAAGACAAAGCATACTGTTCATAGAGAAAAAGCTACAGTGTAGAGAGATATCAACTTAATGCAAGAAAGGTCCATTCAAAAGTCTGATGGCAGCAGGAAAAAAGCTGTTTTTGAGTTGATTGGTATGTGACCTCAGACTTTTGTATCTTTTTCCTGATGGAAGAAGGTGGAAGAGAGAATGTCCAGGATGTATGGAGTCCTTAATTGTGCTGGCTGCTTTGCCAAGGTATAGATAGAGTCAATGGATGGGAGGCTGGTTTGCAAGATGGACTGGGCTTCATTCACGACCTTTTTTTAGTTTCTTGCGGTCTTGGGCAGAGCAGGGGCCATACCAAGCTGTGATACAACTAGAAAGAATGCTTTCTATGGTGCATCTATAAAAGTTGGTGAGAGTTACTGACAAATAATATTAGATTTGGGCATGTGACTTTCCTCACAGACCGAAAACTTTCAGCCTGTTTTATCTATGGTATTGAATTTTAATTCAGCAATTTTGTTACAAAGATTATAACGGACTTCCATTTTTCAAAACCTGTGTGTCCAATAGGTCGGTGTGATATGTGCAGTGTGTGAGTCAAGACAATTGGCATGCTTTCTGCTTATGTCTGCCAGTTTGCTTTTAATTTTCAGTCCACATTGCTGGCTGGCAACAATGTGAAAAAGAGAGCCAAATATGTCAGTCTTCAATTACCAGAGTATAGTGCCTCCATTAGCAAGTCCTTAGCTGTGCCTTGTTACTGTGGTTCATGGAAAGTGGGTCCCTCATGGCTTCAGGCTGAAGCTTTAGAGTAACTGGTAGGAATTTAACTTCCAAACATAGAATAGTTAACCTCATATCTGATCCAACGCTGTGCTCCCTTTCAAAGGCAAAGGTTCATCAGGAGAATAATACATCTATTAGCAGAATTCCTAAGTCAGAATATCTTTATCTATTGGGGGGTTTCAACTCAGACTGGACCTGAACCATGACACATAATCCTACTGTCATAGACAGTATGAACTGGGAAAGGAGAAAAGAACAGAGACTCCTTGAGTTTTGCTGTTACCTCAAGTTTTGTGTTGCTAACACTTTTCAGAACAAACCATGCCAAAAGGTGTCCTGGAGAAATCCAAGATCTGGGCATTGACACCAACTAGATCTGATCATCATCTGACATAACTCTTGGGATAGCATTGTCTGCACACACATCTACTGCAGTGTTTACTGTAATATAGGTCACTCCCTGGTGTGAACCAGAGTTGGGATGCAACTTTCAAAGCAGAAATCTCAACCACATTGCCTAACTAGATAGTTCCTTGATTCGATTGTCCAGTATTCCCCACACTTGATTGCAGAGGCAAAACGCAACAAGATGCCATCTACAATCCCCAGTTTCCTGCACTTGCTTCCCATGTTGACAATGCAGACTGGCTCAAGACTTTATCATTATGGTAGAACCTGTCATTGAAGCCAAGTAGTCCATTGTCATCAACTAATGATGAATTCTAGTGAAAAAGCTTTGAATGTACGTAGTAAGAGCTGGTAAAAGTCGAACAGACCACTAACCAATGACTACTGGTTATAATGTTGCTAGGATATCCTTTGCCCAAGGATTGCTAGGGGCATGTAGTGAGGAATCATTAAGGGAGCAGGTCCATTTGCAAATGCCTTTGTTAGACGTGGCACAGTATTCTCTTTAGATGACATGTTTATGGAATGAGAGTGTCTATTTACATACCAGAATTGATGGAAAGCTGTTCAACTTTGCTTGCTTGAGATCCAAAGTGCATAAAAATAAAGAACAAAACAGTACAGGAAACAGGCCCTTCAGCCCAATGAGCCCGTGCCGCCTCTCCGATGTTCCCATCTCTACCCGCGATCCTGTCCATGTTTATAGATCTATGGATTAAAAACCAAATTTGAGACACTTAAGGTCCTCACCAGAATTGGTCTATGCTGACCATTCACTCTCGCGTTCCACACTGAGGAATATCCTCAATGGCAAAGGAACAAACTCTGTCTCATGCCTTTTAAAGAGTTTGGCAGTAGGCATTTGGTTTCCTGATGCGGATAGTCAAACCAATGCAGTACTGGATGTTGTTGATAGCTTCACATGTCACATTCACCAGCAATCTCACTTGATGTTGTAATCGACACAGGGCATTGAGCTGTTAAGTTTGAGTTGAGTGAGAGTATAGAACTTGACTTGAGAACACCAAAATGAGTCAGAAGAAATCCAACGAACACTGAGAGGGCCCACCTGGTAAGTTATCTTTTATACTCAAAATCCCTTCGCAAAACTCCTTGCTCCCGTCTTCCTGTTAAAGCAGAAATACCCTTTCCTATACTCTTTAAAAAGACCGCAAAAATTTAAAATAAAAGTTGATCTCTTACCACAGCTGCTCCTCACTGCTCGATCCAACAAACTCTCTAGTGTTCATCCACCAAGCCTGCATCCTTAGCACACTCTACGATGAGGGAGACTTAATAACATAATTTTTAAGTAGGAGGAAAGATTGAATAGTTTCCTCTTTCGCTGTCTCTGTATCCTCAGCATCTTGTGCTGAAGCATGCTAATTCCAACCACATTCTCACTGGTCAGCCAGTGACTTTTATGTTGGCTCAACCATATTGATTGGATAGCTGATGGCCATGTATCTCCTGTATGGTGAACTGGCCACTGGGTATCTGTTCCTTCCATGACAAGGACACTAAGCAATATATGAAGTTGGGTGACACTGACACAAACAATTGCATGACAGTTCCTAACTATTTGGAAAGCACCGGCTGAAACAAAGAGCTCAGCTGAATGAAAAGAGGGCCTAGGGATATCAGGGGCCAGCAAATCCTATACCTTAACCAACAGTCCTGTTCTGCAATAAACGTGGCAAAAACTGCCATGCCAGAGTTGGGGCCCCTGAGTCACATTCGGCAAAGTTTAATGCAGTTGGCCTTTCCATGATACACACCATCTTGACAGAGGGCAAGATATATTTATGAAGAAAATTGGATCCAGCCAAGTACCACAGCGCATTCCATTTTTTTTGTTGTTATTTGGCTGTCGCATTTAATAAGATGCTTTGTGTCATAAACTTTTATTATTCCCCAATCCGTGGCCAGTGGTTCGGACATAATTCTGGAGAACAAAACTGGCATTTCTGCACATAATTTCATTTCCATCTAATTGCTTTTGATAACATATGCTTTTCAGTAATTCAATTCAAATATGAGTTTGTTGTAAAACAAATGCTTGAACTGTATACAGTTAAAGATCAGGGTGAGATTCTATGAATGTGATGGTTGGCAGGCTCAGATGTGCCTACATTTCCAAGAAATTAGTTTGAGAACAGATTTTTGGCATGCCTTTCTTTGACAATTGGGCAGCATTTCCAGCGCCTGAAATGTGCTTTAATATGGTATCATTGTGGTATGCACATGATAAGGTGGAGATGTTGTTCATGTTGCTGGCTGAAGGCTGATCATTTGAATGCAGAAGAAGGAACAAAGCAATAACTTGAGAAGGATTTAAAACAGCCTGTGGCTATCTTATAGATTATCACCATCCACTTAACCCTTAGTACAGGTAAACATGCTTGTGCAATTAGTCAGTAACTACGGAATTGTGCCCAGGGAGTAAATGTAATTCATACATCCACATTTTTGGTGAAAAATAACTATTGAATGACCAGGGCTATTTACTGATGCCATGATTATTAATTCCACTGAGAAACCTAAGGCCAGCACCTATAGAGCAACACAATGAGGTGTGTAGAGTTTGAGGTTTAACTTGGCATTTTTCCACATAGCTTCTACCACCTTGGTCAATGAAGCAGAATGCTGCAAATCCTTCCAAACCTGCTATTGCATATTGCACAGCTTCACTCTCACATAGTTAGCATTGACCAGGCTATTGAAGGTAGGCAGCATGAATCAGTCACAAATGTTGGCTCCTTTTAAAAAAAATTGAAAAACAGCCTGTCTGCCCAGCAAGTACTGCATTATCTGTAAGCTATTCTGGAGTATTCCGAAGTCACTGAAGACGCTGTATAAATTATTTTCTTTAACTGGGCAATTAACAAGGATGCTAACGCATACATTATGATGATGACTTTTAAAGGGCGTCTTGACAAATACATGAGTACATAGAACATTACAGCACAGAACAGGCCCTTTAGCCCTCGATGTTGCGCCGACCAATATAAAAAGCAATGACCCTCCAAACTAAACCATTCCCTTCTCTTCCATATACTTATCAACTAACCTCTTAAACGCCACCAAACTTGGTGCATCTGCAACTGCTGCAGGCAGGGCATTCCACTCCCGAACCACCCTTTGGGTAAAGAACCTACCTCTGATATCCATCCTATAACTCTCACCCCTTAATTTAAAGCCGTGTCCCCTCGTGCTAGCTTTCTCCATCCTAGGAAAAAGGCTATCACTGTCCACCCTATCTAAACTCTAATCATCTTATATGTTTCGATTAGGTCCCCTCTTAGCCGCCTCCTTTCTAACGAAAACAACCTCAAATCCCTCAGCCTCTCTTCATAAGACCTGCCCCCATACCAGGCAACATCCTGGTAAACCTCCTCTGTACCCTCTCCAATGCCTCCACATCTTTCTTATAATGTGGGGACCAGAACTGCACACAATACTCCAAGTGCGGCCGCACTAGAGTTTTGTACAGTTGCAACATGACGTTGCGGCTCCGAAATTCAATCCCCCTAACAATAAAAGCTAAGACTCCATATGCCTTCTTAACAACCTTATCGACTTGACTGCCTACTTTCAGGGATCTATGCACAAATACACCAAGATCCCTCTGTTCATCAACACTTAAGAATCCTACCATTAGCCCTATACGCTACACATTTATTGTTCCTGCCAAAGTGCATTACCTCACACTTTTCCACATTAAACTCCATTTGAGTAAGATGGGAATAGAGGGATATGGTTCCTGGAAGTGTCAGGTAGCATGGTTGGTGTAAGCTTGGAAAGCTGAAGGATCTGTTCCTTTGTTAATTTTCTCCGCTCATACTTGAGCAGAAAATACTTTCCAAGAAAATGACATTCTAGAAGCACAACAAGCATCTGCATGGGTTGGCAGAACTGTAGTCAAATCAAGTAACACTTCCATTGATTATAATATTACATCAGGCCAACTAAATACAACAACATTCTCCAACTACGTTAACCTGCTTTATGGCTAAAGAACTGTGAGAATGCAGTTCTTAATGTGGTCACGATATTATATGAAGGTTATAGAGAAACGGAAAAGGGTGCAAAAAAGATCAAGGGTGGCATTTTCAGTTTTTAATGCACAGCATTGTGTGGTGAGTGGGAAGAATAGTATTGAAGCCATAGGTCCCAATGGCTGCTTTCTTGATCACAATATCATCCACTGTGGAGGAGGGTGGAATCCAAGGGGCAGTTGCGTGCCCTTTTAAGGATTGGAATGACATTATGCCATCCTGATACAAAAAAAGTAAAAACAAAACAACACCCTTGTCTCCTCCCCCAGAAACCATCTTGTGGGCACTGCCTGGGCGTGACTTTCTTTCTTCACCTCCCCCCACCCTTGAGCAATGCATTTACCTGAGCTCTGCCAAGGGGGAACAGCCATAATTTACGTCGGGTGTGGGGTGTGGAATTATCAAGTATAGAGGCCTGATAATTGATTAATGCTGCAATATATTTAAACAGACTGACCATGCTTTTGCAACTGACAACGTCACTGAGCTAACAACTCATTGTACTGGGATTGCATTGGCTGCTCCATTATTTTAGAGTGAAATATCAGGTGCCCACTTTAGGATGGCTTTCTATTTAAAAGCTTTGCAAAGATGTGCACAAATATATAATTAGAAGATGGATTTTCCACCTGTTCTCGCTTCCACTGTAAAGCTATTTCCACTTTGAGTGCTTCTTAGAAAACCATTCATGGAGCTGTCATGGCTATCCATTAGAACATAGAACAATACAGCACAAACAGGCCCTTCGGCCCATGAGTTGCGCCGATCACATCTACCAATCCACAGACCTATCTATAACCCCCTATCCTATTCGTTTCCATATACTCATCCAGAAGTCTCTTAAAAGACCCCAGTGAGTTTGCCTCAACAACCTCCGACCGCAGTCGGTTCCATTCACTCACCACCCTCTGAGTGAAAAACCTACCCCTGACATCTCCTTTGTATTTGCTTCCCTGCACCTTAAATCTGTGTCCTTTCGTAGTGACCATTTCAGCTCGGGGAAATAGTCTTTGAGAGTCCACCCTATCTATTCCTCTCAACATTTTATAAACCTCTATCAGGTTGCCTCTCAACCTATGTCTCTCCAGTGAGAAGAGTCCCAGCTCCCTCAACCTATCTTCATAAGGCCTGCCTCCCAATCCAGGCAGCATTCTTGTAAATCTCTGAACTCTCTCAATAGCCTCTACATCCTTCCTATAATGATTGTGGAGGATTCATTTCCCAAGAATCACTGAATGGACAAGGGTTCTGCCTGAGCAAACAAGTAGAAAATATTACAAAGAACAAAACAGCACAGGAAACAGGCCCTTTGGCTCAACGAGCCCATGCCACCACCCCAATGTTCCCACCTCTACCCGCGATCCCTGTCCATGTTTATAGATCTATGGATTGAAACCAAATTTGAAACAATTTAGGGAGAATTTGTTCTGCCAATTAGCCTAAGAGCACATCTTTGGGATGTGGGAGGAAACCGAAGCACCTGGAGAAAACCTGCACAAACTCCCACAGACACAGGCCCAAATCCATGTATCTGCACAGCACAGCGATAGTCACTGAGCTGTCATGTTGCCTATCAAATGGTCCAGGTCAAGCGTACACTAACAATGTGAAGCACTAGGATACTCTCAAAAAATCCAAGAGCAGCCCTCTCACGACCCATCGCGTGTATGCCCCTTGTTAAACAACAAGGTGGACCAAAGCACCTGTAGGATAAAAACAAGTACATCAATATTATCATCTATTTACACACTTCCCAGGGAACTCCCAAGGCTCATGATACCTATTTTAAATCAGTTTTCTATATCCCTCCATTCCCATTCTGTTCATGTGCCCATCTAAGTATTTCTTAAATATCTCCAGAGTACCTGCCTCCACCACTTTACTTGGCAGCGCATTTCATACCCCCACCACCCTCTGTGTGAAAAAACCTCTTCCAGCATTCAAATTATTACCTTACCCCCCTCGTGCTATTTGAGTCCATCTTAGGAAAAAGCTTAACCCTGTTTACTCTATCTATATCCCTCATAATCTTGTACACATCTATTAGATCTCCTCTAAGTCCAAGTCCTTCTGAGGAAAATAGCCCCAATTTGCCGAACCTCTCCTCGTAACTCAGATCTTCCATATCAGGCAGCATCCCGGTAAACCTCCTCTGCACTCGCTCCAGAGTCTCCACATCCTTCTGGTAGTAAGGCGACCAGAACTGGACGCAGTATTCCAAGTGAGGTCTAACCAATGTTTTATACAACTGCAACATTAAAGGCCAGCTCTTGTACTCTATACCCCTTCCTATAAAGGCTAGCATACTATATGCTTTCTTCACAACCTTCTCCACTTGCTCTGCCACCTTCAGAGACTTGTTCACCTGCACCCCCAGGTCCCTCTGCGTTTCTATACTCTTAATAGGTCTACCCTTTATCATATACCTCTCCCCTACGTTCTTTCTCCCAAAATGCATCACCTTGCATTTATCAGGATTGAATTCCATCTGCCATCTATCTGCCCAAGCTACTAGCCTATCTATGTCCTGCTGCATTGCCTGCCAATGCACCTCACTATCTGCACATCCAGCCATCTTTATATCATCTGCAAACTTGCTGATTACCTTGTGTGAGATGATTTACTCAGAGAAATTATCACTCAAAATTGAGCTATGGGTTTATGAAACAGACTTGTGGACAAACCTTATTCAGATCATCTTTGTTAATGTTATTCAAACCAAAAATGTCACCACCCCCCCCCTCCTAAATTCCAGAATCAGTAGTTCCCCACCCACTTTTCTGGCAACTCTGTCATTTCCAATGGGCATTAAACCACATTTTTGTAACTGTTTTGACAGCGATTGGATTACAAGTTTCACATGGGAATTTTCATTCATGCCCGCCTCCACAGCAGCACCCCCTCCCCCCAACCAAGTCACTAGTCTTGTGTTTTGTCAGGGTTTGTCCCCCCCACTCCCTAACCAAGTCACTAGTCTTGTGTTTTGTCAGGGTTTGTCCACTGCTGTTCCTTAGGATGTCTGACTGTTCAATACTTCCTTTGCACAGAGGAACTTCTTGACTTTGTTTGGCAGAAAAATCCATACACTGGAACAGATGTTTTATTTTACTGTTATTTCAACTGCTCAATGTCAACTGAGGGGGGTCATTGGAAAGCTGACAGCATAACCCGTTAATAATATTTAAAAACTAAGATTACTGTATAAAGATCCCATAACAGCAAACACCATTACAAGTGTTTTCCAGGATTTTAACATCTGGGTGAATGTTTGAACTACGGACATTCTTAGATCTTTTGATATGGAGCCAATTTGAAACAAAAGCGCTTGTGGACAGACACATTGGGAAGATTTTCTATTTTAGTTAAAGCATTACTCCCAATATTTCATACCTAGTGAGAAGGAACTCCAGTAGATTGAATGCTTATTCACACAATGCTTATTGTGTGAAAGTCAAGTTCATAAGGAAACTGTCTTTTTTGTTTCTACATTGTCTCCTTTTCTGATCTTTTGAAAGATCAACTCAGAATGTGATAGTCACTCTCATACTCGTATTTAGACCAATGTTTTTCAAACTTTTTTCCAGTGATCTGCTTTTATCAAATGGCCATCCCTTGCAATCCATGTCACGTGTAATGAAATATGATTTTTCCTCTTTGTCCTAACATTTATACGGTATATTAAATGTCAAGAGGTCCCTTTCAGGTCCATTTTCCAATTTATTTGAGCCATTTTCCAATAGAAATTGGTGTGAGAATTTTGCAAACTCCTCTCATCAATATATTGTCAAAATGTCCAAAATCAGACAATATGCTCATTTACTGTGCATCAGCCATCCAGTTATTTAAGAATTTTGGAATGCCGAGCTTAGTAGATCAACGTGCTGCTTTTAGTGGAAACTTAATAGGGCAGTTGTCATTTATTTCTGTCTGTTGCCACCCCATCAATAAATCTCCCTGGAGGTGGGATATGTCATGTCTGTAACAACATTTTGTTGCATTTAATGAAGCCTGTGGTTAATGTGCTGGTTATCCTTTCTCATATAGGGTCATAATTTAAAACAAAAAATGTCTAGATGGTTGTCCTGTTTTTTCAGGCATCAATTCACTTTGAAATTGATTCAACAGCAAAATATTTTTATGCACACAAAGTAAGAATTGGATTGTGATATAAATTGACACTTGTCAGATTCTGAAGTTATAGCCGTCCTTCGTGACAGGAAATTTGAGACTCGGGCAGAGTGCATTGCCCGGGCAAGTTGCAGTGCTGCTGCTGGGGCAGTGACAAACTAAACAGGATTTACTGTACAGTTTAAAAACATACCTCCCTTCTAATTCTTGCATTTTCCTTCCATTTAAGTGCACGTGATTTGAATTGTATCAGGCAACAAAAGTCCTCATTACCAAAAAAAATGCTGGAAGATCTCAGCAGGTCTGGCAATATCTGTAAGGAGAGAATAGAGCTGGTATTTTGATCCAGATGACCATTTGTCAAAACTGGACTTGAAACATCAGCTCTTTTCTCTCCTTACAGATGCTTCCAGACCTGCTGAGATTTTTCAGCATTTTCTCTTTTGATTTCAGCTTCTAGCATCCACAGTAATTTGCTTTTAAGAAGTCATCATACTGGCTATGTCATCATCTGAGAGGAGGACCTCAGTTCATAGCGCCTTCTGCAAAATGTGCGCTATAGACAGAATATCCTGTGTGTGTTTTTTTTAAGACGGTCACAGAAAATCCTGCATTCGCCTTAAAACAAAATCTCATATCCTGTTTTTTTTAAAAAAACAGAATCTCTGAACATCCTGTGTTGTTTTTGAACAGAATCAGTTTACAGGACAATGAAAATTTACCCAGCAACTCGTATTCAAAATGCCTGGCCTGGACATTAGAATGTAATGAGTTATTTGACCACTTTATAAACAACTTGCTGCTCGTGCAGATTCTAGTGTGGGTCATTCTATAATTCACAGATTTTTTTTATAGTCCAAACTTGCCATCACATGACCACAACCTAATGATTTGCCTCATCTCTCTTTACAAGTCCAATGTTGCTCTGTGCTTTGAACGCTGGTTCTTCAACTTGATTTTTTTTAAAATGTTAAACGTTAATAGGGCATGACAATAACCAGAAGGAATGTTTACTCATCCATGTGTGACTGTCCAGCAACCTAAAAGATCCTACCTCCACCTCATCCCACCCACACAGGCTGTGAAGAAGTTAGCCCCTTTAAGTTACTGGATGTACTGTGTGTGGCTGCAGTAAAAGAAATTAAAGGAGATAGGCACTTAAACAAATGGGTTCAAGAGCTAAATGAAAGCATATTAGTCATATCACCCAAGCAAACAAACATACCATGACTTAGAATGTGCTCTGGATGGATTTATGAATATAACATTTAATAATTTTTCAGCTGAAAAAAGCAATGGAAATGAAGTCATACAAACTTGCATTTCCTCTGCTAGTATCTTGAAAGGTGGTAATGATGAGATGTTGTTCAACAGGGACAACGACTGCATTTGGTTTCTTTTTGAAGTTGATTTCTGCTTTGCTTGAATCTTATTCTCCCTATTGTAGTTGTTCCTGAACTTGTTAGAGCATTTAAAACCTTAAACAAGTTTTCCGCATTAGCTGGTCTCCATGGTTCGAGTTTATCAAAAATCACTTCAGTTTCTTTGCTCTCTGCAAGACCAAAAATGTTTATTTGTGTGGAATGCTGGTCAGTTGCGTAATGTTTGTAGGAAAATAATGAGTTCCTTTCAGAACTCGCTGTCCACATATTTTCAGCTTTTTTGATTAGCCGGTCAGAGTATAATTGCATTTGGATGAAAATAATATTTATTTTGGATGTAAATGGACAATAATGTTGACAAAAATCATATTTGTTTTTGACATGTAATGATATTATGGACAGGCTAAATCTTTTAAGTAAAAACAAGTTGGATTTGGATCAAGTGCCAGGTTAATGCTAACAATCTGAAATCTGACCCCAACCATCTCCAATTCTCCCATCTTTAGTTTGAGAAAAGACTGGACCGGGTGGGACAGACCAACTCATTCACAGAAGGTAGGTTAGATATTAGGCTAGCGATACCTAATAATCCACAAATTTAAATGGCTGGATTTTCCAACTTCAGGAAACATTGAAGCTAAAGGAAGGCAAGAACTGTTAAACCCAGGAGATAAGTGGCTTTCCACATCCACTGGATTCAGCACCTCACCAAGCATCATGATTGACACCAAGCTGACCTTTTCATTCTCCCCCTGAGCCTCCCACACACTGGCCTCTGATTTCACCTTGGTGAAGCCACCTCTAGAATATTTTATGTAGTTTTGGTCTTTTTTTTGAGGATGGATGTTCTTGCTCGCAAGGAAATGCAGTGAAGTTTTACCAGGCTGATTCCTAGGATGGCAGGGTTAATGTATGAGGAGAAATTATCTAGGTTAGGATTGATTTTGCTAGTGTTTAGACAAATGAGGGGGGATTTCATGGAGACTTATAAAATTCTTACAGGATCAGGCAAGGTAGATGCAAGAAGGATGTTCCCAATAGTGGGAGTGTTCTGAACCAAGGGTCACAGTTGAGGATTCAGAGTAGATCACTTGTAGGACAGATGAGACATTTCTTCAACTAAAGAATGGTGAAGTTGTGGAATTCATTAGAGGGAGTAGTTGATGCCAAAACATTGAATGTACTCAAGAGGCAACAAGAGATAGCACTTGGGGGGAGTGGGATCAAAGGTTATGGGGAGAAAGCAGGATTAGGCGATGGAGTTGGATGATCGTGATGAATGGTGTAGCAGGCTTCAGGGGCCAAATGGTCACTTCCTGCTCCTATTTTCTGTGTTTGTATGTTTATTGTCTCATCTCTAGTTGCACCATGGCCTCCGATCCCTTCGCTTCTTCTTTTCCCCTTCTTTGATTGTGGCCTGGGGCTGAAGTCCTACTTGACTGGCAACTCAATCGGGAGTAGGGGGAGGTAGGAGGTGGTGGTTCCGCAGCAGGGAGATCATTAATCAGGTTCTGACATTTGATTCTGCAGGACTTCAGAAACCCATTTTCAAATATCCAGTCTCAATCTAGCCCTCTTCCTTGCTGCATCTCTCTACCGCTGCCTCTCTCTACGTCTGATTTTTATAGATTTCACTAAGCCCCCTTCATTTGTGTGCCCTTAATTGAATTTGAAGTAGAAACTAAACTGGGTTCAGTCTCTGACTTGCAACCCAGCACCAGATTGATCTCCTGTAGTTGTTGGGTTTTGCATACTTAACAAATTAAACCCTCTCGTGGCCCATTGCACCAATTTCACTCTCTTATCTGCCTCTGTTGTCTTCAGGTGCCTCTGTCTTTGTTTTGTTTCTCTCTTCCCTTCCCTTCTCTTAAATCTTTTCCTTCCTTCTCTCATCTTCTGTCTCTATCTATATTATTTCCCTTCCTTTTGGGAAGGAGGTGTTGGGTCTATGGTATATTCTGACAGAGAAAAGAAGCCAGCAATGGCTGAAAACGGCATTATGTGGGAGTGGAGGGGTTAGTGAGAAAATGGGCTGAATTTTTCTGTGGGCTTTCAGATCACTTGAAGGTCCAGAGCCCACACTAGCTGGCAAAAGAATTGGCTTGGCAAATTTCCCAAAGATGGCCTCCTGATTGGTTGCCTCTAGGCCTGCACCCGATTATGGATAGTGGATGAGCCAGCCACTTTGAAACCTCAGCAACTCCACCAAGTAAAGCAGGATTGAGGAGATGCCTCAGCATGTGGGGGATCAGACAAGTAAGTAGAATCTAAGATTCCTGAATGGTTAACAGCAGAAGACTCTCTGCCAAATGGATGGGCAAACCCTCCAGTGGAAATATTGGGGTGGGGGATGCCTTCCTACCAGCTTTGTAAGGGCCTATTGGCCTTCAGGGAGGCTGCCTCAATAAGGCTGATAGCTTCCTCATGTAATTTCCTGATGTGCCAACAGCAAACTATTGTTAGCCCCATGCAATAGCATCCATAGGGTCTTCCTTATGCCTTTGAAATGAGCAGTCCATTTGCAGTCAAGCCTGCCCTCCTGCCAGTCACTAATGTTTTACTGGTTCTCCAACTCTACAAGGGGGGTGGGCAGTAAAAATTAAGCCATTGTGTTCTGTCCATCTCATTCTCATTCCATCCCTTACTCTCTCATTCCTCTCTTCCTCCTACTCTTGCTGCTATCCCTATCCTTTTATCCTTCCTTCCTTCCTTGCTTTGTTATTAAATGTTAACCTTTATCCATTCGCCCTGCTCTCAGCTCTTCTACATTCTCCTCCCTGATGATCAGAGACCTCCTACCTTAATCTGTCTGGCACTCCCCTGCCTCTCTTATTTCCTACTGAATACCCTTGGCTTTATTTGTTTTCTTAAATTCAACTTGTACTTTTTAGGAAGCCAAATTAGAATAAACAGAGAAGTTGTCTACCTTTTTCTTACTTGTGTTATTTCCTTTCTTGTATTGTTGGTGCTAAATGTCTCTTGGGGCAAATAATTAACGTTGAGCATTCCTAACAGTTGACAAAACACAGATATGGTAACCATTCTTGCTTTGCATTTCTCAAGTTTCAGCAGTGAAGTGTGAGAAGTTCTAAAGAATTTCTTTGTAATGAATTCAGTGAGACCCATGAGGTTGACCTCCTAGAGTATGAGATCCCTGATTGAAGTCATAATTGCCTGCTCATCCAGGGAGCCTCATCTGTACATAAATATGGGAGATTGGGCACTCTGTTTTCTGACTGTATCTGAAGCACTCTTGGAGTGGTGTAGAGTTTGTAAATAAAGGGAATCTGGTGAACACACACCAGTCCCTGAGGAGTTATTTTATTACCATCATTTTTTTTTCTTCAAACATTCTGGGCGTGATTTAACAGATGGAGGGGTGGGCAACCTGTTAATTTGGTTGGAGACAAGTTTTCTGCGTCCTTCACTTTGGTGGAAGGTCCACCTCTGAGAGCTATTGGCCAGCTCTGTAGTCCCAGCACCACCAGGGCAGTTGGTGGCCAGGATTGGAAATACAAGAAATCCCCAATTTCCAAGTACAGTCTGGGACTAGGTAAGTGTGATTGGGAGATTCTCCATCTTGCCCCAATGGAGAGGAGAAGTGAGGCCTATGCGGGTAGGGAGCATGGATTGCAAGTGCTGATGGAGTGGTTGGGGGTGGGACAAGGGAGCACCCATAGGGGGCAGGCTTTAAAGGATGATGCAGAATGAGAAGAGGGCCCTCGAGGGAGATGCACTCTCTCTTTACTTCTCAAAAGGGTGACCTGCTGAGCTTCTGCCTCTTTCCCCTAAACTCCTCTACTCAACATCAAAATTGATGTTGTAGGGGAGAAAGCGGCTTTTAAGTCATTAGCATTGCTGCCTCACAGCGCAAGGGATCCAAGTTCAGTTTTGTCCTTGGGTGTCTGCTTGTGTGTAGTTTGCACATTCTCCACGTTGTCTGCCTGGGGTGCCTCCCACACTCTAAAGACGTACTAGTATGGTGGATTAGCCATGCTAAATTGATCCTTATTGTCAGGGGGATTAACAGAGTAAATAGGACCTGGGTGGGATTGTGGTTGGTGCAGGCTTGATGGGCTGAATGGTTTCCTTCTGCACTGTCAACATTCTATGATCTCCACAAACCTAAAACCAAATTCTGCCTCTCTTTCCACAGACGCTGTCGAACACTTCTAGCAATTTCTGTCTTTTGTTAAGTGCTGTGGGCTTTGCTGCTCCATGTAAAATCACAGCCAGGTTGGGGGCAGTCGAGAGGATGGCAGGAAGGCCACCCAGTAATCTTTATGGCCCCTTCACCTGCAAACTATAAAATTCTGCTCTGTGACAATGCAGCACATCAGTGCTGGGAGCCATTGCATGACACGTTTCCATAGTGGAAACTTCCCAAATGCTCTTGTCACGTTTTGCGATTGCTTTTGGAACATATTTCCACAAGATATTGGAAAATAGTTATATTTAAAAATTGATGTTATGTGCTGTGGAGAAGAACCAAACAACTTCTTTAATCATGCACTTGAAAATAGAAACATCAAAAAATGTGCTACAGTATAATAAAGGCGGTTTTCCTCCCTTGAAGCTTACTCCCAATTGCCATAGCAGTGCAAAGACTCCCTATTGCTGTAAACCACTAGATAAAAATACATTTCTGTGGCTGTTTGTAATCAAATCTGTCAAGTGATCCACACAGATTGGCAATAGTTCTAAATATTAGCAACGGAATAGAAAAAACACTTTATCCCTTAGCCATTTGGTTTCTAGTGAATTACCTCACTGCATGACAGTAATAACATATTCCTTTCCAAATTGCTTGCATTTACAATTTGATCAGATAAACAATTAAAGCAGTTAAAACCTGGATTAATACGGTCCATAAAGATAATTCTTGAATTTTATAAACATGCAGGTTTAATTAACAGGAATCAACATTTCATGCCGATAACTCAATGTAGTGTTTAGCAGTGGGATTCAGTGAGAGTGAAGAGAGTTGCTGGTTCTTGTCCAGCAGGAACCTGAATGTTTACCTTACTGTTGAAATATTTCTCATGCACTGACAGCTAAATTCCATTAGCTTGTATCTACTTCTAAAGAAGGGCTTTGTAATGTTTGATGCTTTAACCACTTTGGAAATATAAGTTAATTCATCTTAATCATTTATATTAAATAATTACTGCTTCAATTTGCAACCATATTGACTAATGCACTTGCATGTTGTCCAATGTGCAATGTTTAGGATCTTTGAAGTTCCCTTGTTAGTCAAGTTAATAACTGTTCAGGGTCAAGAGGTTCAAGAGGTTTTGCAGAATGCTCATTTTCATTTCTATAACTTCAGTTTAGTTTCACTTGGCTGCTTTGAGTATGAATTCCTGAGTTGACCTATTGTACATAAAACAAATTTACCTCCTGCTGACAGATAAATTTAAAATCCTGCTTCCCTGCCCAGAGTATTTGTCCTGTTTGACTGGTAATTATCCCAGTTCTAAATATGTATTAAGCAACAAATATTATCTTTAATATAAGTAAACAATAGAAGGATGCACTTCTCACAAGCTTCCTTCATTGGAAAAGAAAAACAGATTCCAAAAACAGTCCTGCTTGGACTGTTTCAACAGGCATAGATATTGCTTTGTTTTTTAATAAGATTTTCATTAATATCATCACCAGTGTATAATAGTCTATTCTGTATAATACATAAATAACAGTATATTTCCAGGAATTATATGCTAAAGGACTCACCACCTAAGGATTAAAATAAAGACTTTTTAAGGGGAATTTTCTATTTGTCAGAGTTAGAAATGTTCATCAAGGCAGAATATTGCAGATGCTGGGATTTGAAACAACAGAAAATGCTGGAAAACCTCAGCAGGTCAGATAGCATCTGAGGAGAGAGAATAAAGCTAATGCTTTAAGCTTGGATGACCCTTTGTCAGAGCTGAAGACAAAGAAAGTTGGACAAGGTTTATGCTACATGATGAAATGTTAATGTTGAAAGAGGCAGTAAAGGCAATCAAATCGATCAAACAAGGCAAATCCGCTGTCCCCAGAATACATACCAGCAGAGATTTTTGATGGTGCAGAACTTGTTAAACCTGGTAATCTTCGAGTACTTGATGAGGAAAAGATTCTACAGTACCTCAATTTGCCAACCAGGTCCACATCTGGGAAACAGAAAGAACCCAGAAATGTCTGACAGTTACTTGCATTCAAGTAGTAGCTTTACAAGAAGCCTATTAAATTAAACAGCCTCATAGAATCTATGCTCGTGGAATCATAGGGTTAACTCCTGATAGTAGATATGACGTTTACTGCAGAAAAAGTGCTGAGAGCAACATTGAGATCTATATATGCTGTTTATTGACCTAATTAAAGTCTTGAACAATGCAAGTCAACCTAGTCTGTGATACTTTTCAGATATCCTAGCTTGAGGAGCAAGTTTGTGAAGGTCTTGCACTTACTGCATGATGGCAAGCTTGGATGTGTAGAGTTGTCTGAAACCTTTGCAGTTAATAGCAGCATAATGTAAGGATGCATCATGGCTCACTAAACTCTTTTATTTTCTTGCTGCAGTGCTTCAGGAAGCCCCCAGAGATATGTCTGCTGGAGTCAATATTAGGTTTTATTCAGGGAAGCTCTTTATTTGCTGTGTGCTACCACCAAAGTCACAGATAGTAATTGGAGATCTTTATTCTCCAGCCATGTGCTATAAAGAACCAGATATGTCCACTGTTAGCATTAGGCTGAAGGTTGTAGAAAAATTTTCGTATCTTTGCAATTGTGCTTTCTAAGAATGCCACAATTAATGAATGTAACCGTGCATGTATCCAGAAAGCAAGTTCAGCCTGAGGCCAACTCCCATGTTCGTGTTTAAAAACACTATTACATTAAGCTGAAGATTAAAGCCAAACTCCACTAGTTACTATCCTTACCACCTTGCTGAATGGCACAGAATCCTAGGTTTATGTCAAAGCTCTAGATACACTTAATGCTTCCACCAAACTTTAGTTGAGGTCTATCATGTGAATTCGATAACAAGACAAAATCACAAACAATGAGTTCAGTTATCATAAAGATAAAGGCAAGATATGGTGGCTGCTGGAATCTGAAACAAAAACAAAAAATGCTGTGGAAATTCAGCAGGCCTGACAGCATCTGTGAAGAGAGGAAAGAGCCAATGTTTTGAGTCGGGATAACCCCGAGTTATCCAGATTCCATATTGGCTCTGTTCTCTCTCCGCAGATGCTATCAGACCTACTGAGTTTCTACAACATTTTTTGTTTTAGTTCTGTCATCCTGGGCTCAACAACATGGAAGGTGCATTTTCAGAAAATTCAGCTTCAATGTGTAGGTCAATGTGTAGGTCATGTCTTCCACGTGGATGATTCCATTTATAACTAGGTTAGGGAAGGTCATTCTAAGCAGCTGATATGCTTTGTTTAGTATGCTGCTGGATGGAAGTCATTCCGGCCTCCTCTTGCCTAGCCTTTCCTGGTTTGGTCATTACAGATTTTGTGGCACCAAGGTGCCACTTGTGTCCATCTCCTGCACCTGTTTCAGTGTCTATCTTTGTGATAAATAGATGTGATTTTAAATTATTTGTATTTGCTGATGTTAGGAATAAGGCATAGCTTTAAATTTAAACTTAATTGATGTTCCTGCAGTTGTATGTTAAGGAAACTGCTGTTCTAGTTTTTACTTTAAACGATGCCTACATTTTAATGAGGTCTAAAGCAAACACAGTATGAAAATAAGTTTGAGGTTCAGTGAAGGGCACATAAGTCTCTCTCTACTAGGACATGAAGAAATACTCACTCCAGACAGCACGTCCCAAACTAAAGAACAGAAGGCTCCCAACAACACCAGAGAAAAGAACAGAAGGAAGTTCCAAGAAAAACTTCTAGTCTGGAAGAAGAACAGGAATTTGAAACAGATCATGTTCAGTGAAGTTAAGTGAGGTCAGAGGAAGACTCCAAAAATACAAAGCTGCAGGAAACAGATGTAAAACAATATGGGTTTGTGGGAAAAACCAGAGATCTAAGGAGACCTAAGACTCCTTACTATGAACCTGCGAAGCAGTGGCAATCTATTGGCAGGAAGAGTATCTGAGAGATTGTATGGAAGGCGAAGTTTGAATGCATGTGCCACTTCATGGAAGAGGAACATTAGAGGGAGAGGTTGAAACCCTGGAGTTGGATTCTTAATGAATACATCCAAAAGAAAGTGTCATGAGAGAAGATTCCAAGGTGTGCTCTTGAGAGCAGTGTTTGGAAACCCAAGTGCAAAAGGTCAAGTATGACCAGTTGGCTCCCAATGTGACAAAGTGTCTGGGGGCAGTTGATGAGAAATCTGTAGAAATTGTATTGGATTGCATCTGCCACTTTGGTTTCAGAATGTGATATGTCTGACTGTAGTTCACCTATTGATTTTACATGGACTGTGAAGATAGATTTTGTAATTTGTTGTCCTTACAAACCTGTAGACTTGAGTGAGGAGTTGGGGATTATAGTTCATCTTTTCTCACTTATGAATTTTTAGCAAAATTTATATCAGCAATCTGATTCCTGTTTGGTAGCCATGCTGCACATTGAAGTCAGGACCTATCAAGCTGGGTTCCAACGTGGGATCAGGGCTTTTTTTTTTGTTTTTGTAACATTACTACAATGACCAAACCAGTGTAGTCTTCTGCTGCTCACTTTGTGGAAAACCCTGACTATTCCTCCTCACTGAAACAGGAATCGGTCAGCTATCCATAGACCTTAAGATATTCCTGAGATGAATAATTGGAAGTTGTTCTGTCAATGCAATTTTTGTTTCTGTGGTCCCTTTAAGTCCTGGCAACTCCCGTGTGGAGTCAGCGCTGCCACCAAGAGTTTGACTGCAATATTAAAATTAGCCTAACCCCAGATAATTCTCCATGGCCAGTTGATCTCCTGCTTGGTTGTCAGGAATCTCATTCTCCCACTTTTTACTGTTTGATTTCTGTACAAGTGAAAACTCTCACCAGCAGTTTTGGTTATTGTTGGCTGTCCTCATAAAATGGAATCAAGTAAGAAGAATCTCCTGGCTGGATGAAGACCATCAATATTGGATTTGTTGCATAAGGTCGTTTAAAGGAGTGATTATTTTTAAACAGTGGATCTGGCAAATCCATCAGCTACTGATGCTCTCAAATCCACAGGGGCTGAAGAAATTATCTTTAGAAATGAGAATGCATCAGCAGACAGCCAAAAATGTCCTCAGATACTTGATTCCTTTTAATGTCAGCTGTTCAACTAATTAGAAACCTTGCAGAGCATACACTAGCAAGTGATATTTTTATATTCAGAACCGTTGAGAGGCAGAAGGAAGACATTTGACTTATTGAACTCAGCTGGTTCTCTACGAAGCAATTCATATCATTCCCCTGTTCTATCCATTTAGCCTGCATGTTTATTTACTTCTATGCAATGTTCTTTTAAAATCTTTGCTGCTTCCACTGTCCTTGTAGACAGTGTATTCCTGGTCATTATCACTCACTGGGTAAAAGAAATTACTCTTTACAGTCCCTTTGTATGTCCTACCCAAAACTTTCATATCTGTGTCTGCTGCTCAGACTGGTAGGTGCCAGGTGCTCAGGCCGGGGCCTGCTGCTCCTTTAGCTGATGGGAACCACTTTGTTTTCTTAACTTATTTGAACTGTCATAACCTGGTTCACCTCCAGTAGATCACCTCTCAATATCCCTTGATCCACTGAGAACAATCCCAGATTCTCCAACTTAATCTTATATTTAAACTCCTCTGCTTTTGGAATCATTCTGGTTCATCTCTTGAAGGGTTATCACTTCCTCCTTTTAAAGCGCGATGACCAGAACTGCCTGCAATGCTCTAGTTGTGGCCAACAGAACTTTTGTATTTAATCCTTCTGTTTTAAAAAGAAGTGGGTTTCACTGACTAGGCCGATGTTTGTTTATTCCCCATTTCTAATTGCCCTTAAAGTGGTGATGAGTTGCCTTCTTGAACTGCTGCAGTCCATGTGGTGTAAGTTGCTGGTGATGGGTGTTCTCTCACATCTGCTCCACTTGTCCTAGATGGTAGTGGTCATTGGTTTGGAAGATGCTGTCTAATTTTATGAAGACCATTGGCAAAACAAATTCTCCCTAAATTGTCTCAAATTTGGATTTTAATCCATAGATCAATAAACATTGATAGGGATCACGGGTAGAGGTGGAAACATTGGGGTGGCGGCGTGGGCTCGTTGGGCTGAAGGGCCTGTTTCCTGTGCTGTTTTGTCCTTTGTTCTTTGTCTCAAGCTTTACAGATTAGTCTCTCAAACTGCTCGACCATTTTTGGAGGAAGCCTTCATTAAATATGAAGTTCAGATCAGCTGCCTGTTTTGCACCTTGCTCAATTTTACTTTCTTTGAGGAGTTGGGTCGGCGGGGGGGGGGCAAGATTTAGGTGGGTTTGGTTAAAACCTGCCCCATATATATAAAAATCTATTCTTGGTGCACATGTTGTAAACTGGTTACAAATATTTGTGACTGCCTCGATAGGGCTTTTCAATGTTGAAGCTAATGTGTTGTGTAACACACAATACTTACTACTTTATACTGACTGTAAATTATACTGAAATCAAACATTTTAGAAACCAAATTCACACACGTTGTTCAAGATATTCACTGAATTTTTTTTAGCCACCATATTTTTTCAGTAACTGCAATTTTAACATCTGATACAAACATCTAAATATTTTTAAAAAATACATATTTCAAAACAAGCTGATTAAAGATGTCACTAAGTTGCTTCTTGAGTTTTCTGATGCCTTCATTTAAGTTTTTACTATAAGGTCTTTGCCTGTTCCAAAAACCTGCTCCTTGATTTGACAGTTTTGCATTGAGCTGTGATTCTGCCAGATGAATTTGTGTTAATTTGTCTGAGCACATGCAATCAGTTATTCCCTTACAGGAGGAATTGGTACCTCTCCGTCAATGATACTAATGGAAACATTTTCATTTTGCTGTTAGCGATTCGCTTAGATTTTTTTCTTAAATAGTTTTGAAAAGCGAAATAACAAACTTTATAAGGGGATTGTGTACTTTGTGATAAAATTAACAACTTTTGTACGCTTTTGTTCCATCATCTTCAAAAAGTGAAATAAGTTACATTACACATTCATATTAAAGTAGTTTCCAAAGTAGAACACCAGTTGAATTTTGGAGTCTATTAAATCTCTATCTTTGTTTTGTTGATAATTTGAAAAGTAATTAACAATCTCTTAAACATAGAACACTACAGCACAAACAGGCCCTTCGGCCCACAAGTTGTGCCGATCATATCTATACTTATACTAAACCTGAGACAGTAAACTAGATAGACTACCTGACAGATCCTTTTCTCATTCCAATTTAAGTTTTAAATGAAACAAATGTATTGTATTGTGAAAGGGAATATGTTTAGGATAAAGGGGAGGTCTTTGATCCATTGGAGGTGTGTTAAGGATGAATAGCATGATATTGAAGGTGAAGATAGTGTTTGAATGGCGAGTTCAATATGGAAGAAATGCATGTAACAATGGGATGGCAAAAAGGGGATGTAATGGGATAGTGGATCCAATGGATGATTAAGTGGGAAGGAATAAAAGTGTTTGAGTGAGAGATAGAAAGGAAGCCATTCCGGGCTCCTCTCCAATTGCAATATGCAATCATTGGTGACTATTTTGCCACACTTCTCTTATTTCTCTTGTGTAAGTAGTTGTGTTACTAGACTTGTGTTCCTGAATGGATAGAATGCATTTAAATACAAAGTCCATCTTGGCAATTGGAGATTTTTTTTCAAAAAATCCCTAAATTGTCAGTGAAAGGGATTGTTGTATAATTAAATGCTCAGTTTCACCTTCGGGTTCACAAATGCTTTTGCCTACTCTGGCTAAAATATAACTCCAGTCTTGTGGATCATGTTTGTTTAAAATCATTTCCGGGATGTGGGAATTGCTGGCTAAGTCAGCATTTATTGCTCTCATTGTTCCTGAGCGGTGGTGTGGACTGTCATCTCAAACGATTACAGTCCCTAAGGGTACACTAGGTACACTAACAGTGCTATTAGGGAGAAAGTTTCAGACTTTTGAGTGACAGTGAAGGAATAGTGATACATTTCCAAGTCTGGGTGGTGAGGGACTTGGAAGAGAAACTCCAGGTGATGATGTTCCAGGAATCTGCTGTTCTTAGTGCTGCTGCTGAATACTGTTAGATGCTTTAACCATGATAAATATGTTGGACAGAGACGAGGGACTGGGTAAAAATTACTGGGTCAGAAGTCGGTGCAGACTCTATTTCCATTGGAGGGATTCTGGGATTCTTGTAATGCTGAAATTGTTGGACTGGGGAATCCCACAATGGTGTTCGCTATGATATTCCAATAATGATGAAGGAAAGGTTGTCTATATCTTTAATTAAGGTGGTTCTTGAACTAGAAAGGAACTTGTGGATGATGGTGTTCCCATAACATTGATGCTTATATTCTTCTCCGCTGTAGAGTTCAGTATGAAGTGAAATGTGGTTAAGAGAGGTCTCGGGGTCAGTACAGTACTTCCAGTGGCTGGTGCATAAGGAATCATAATGTGCCAGTGATGAAAAGTTAAATATGAAACCTGTAATGTGGTTGTCTTTCCAAAGTGGTTTCCCAGGTTCACTCTCTGCAGTTTTGCAGCAGAACACTGCACACTATCTACTCTAGTCTGAGTAAGACTTGCAGTATAACTGGTATAAACAGCAATAGTTCTGTTGCTTAAAGGTGAGGTGTCACTGAAATGAGAAGCAGTTGAATGTGTTTTATACTTGGAGAAACAGAAGCTACTCTTAAATCTCTTGATGTTGTTGCTGTACTTAAATTGAGTAACATGTTAATGTTATTTTAGCACTTCAACATAGAATTAATCAATTGCTGAGGTGACAAATGGGTTCAGTTTGTTGAAATGGTTTGACCATCAGTTTATATTCACTTTGCTCTGTTTTGCAGAGAAAGCTGCCGGTCTCCAGTCAGTCCAGAGCTCTGTTCTCTTGTTCAGTCAATGATTGCACCGTATAGAACATTTCTTATGGAAGGACACACCCAGCTCAAGACCGGTCTTCAAACCCAAGACCGACATCTGTTCCTGTTCAATGACGTTTTAGTCATTGCAAAATCCAAGTAAGAAAATAGCAGGAGAATGTCATACAGATGTTAAATGTTAACTCTGTTTCTTGCTCAACAGATGTTGCCAGACCTACTAAGCTTTTCAAGCATTTTTTTATTTCAGATTTCCATCATCAACAGTATTTTGATTTTCTTTTCAGAACAAGAGTGGATCTCAACTTTACCAGTTCTTTTGAACTTGGTTTTAGTAAGACAGTGAGTCTGTGCAACAGCTTGCAAAGACTGAGAGCACAGGAGGTTTATAAGGTTCTAGTGATTTCTAATTCTTAGTAAGGAAAATTAGTTCTTATAACTCAAAACCAATCATATGAAGAACATAGCAGCTTCAAAGTAACTGATCTCAACTGAGCCAACAGGCAAGGGAATCACAATTGACCTTTTGACTAAGGAGAAGAACAATAAACCAAAGTTCTTGCTGTCAGAGCAAAAAACATATTCAGACACAAATAAATGAATCCATTATTGCTTATTGATAAGGAGAGGAAAACTGAAGAATTCCTAAAGCTTCTTCAGTCTGCTCTACTCAATTGTGGATAGTCAGTCTTTTTTATAGGGCATTTTTTTTTTTTACAACCTTTAGTAAAGATTGTTTCTAGTCACACACCAGTAAATTATTTACATATGATACAAAGAGGTTGGCCTGAGTCAATAACTGTTTAATCATGTCCCATCAATATTGTAATAATCTTTACATAGAACACTACAGCACAAACAGGCCCTTCGGCCCACGAGTTGCACCGAACACATCTATACCTACCAAGCCATAGACCTATCTTTAACCCTCTATCCCATTAGTTCCCGTATACTCATCCAGAAGTCTTTTAAAAGACCCCAGTGAGTTCGCCTCTACCACTACCGACGGCAGCTGATTCCATTCACTCACCACCCTCTGAGTGGAAAAACTTACCCCTAACATCCCCTCTGTATTTGCTTCCCTGCACTTTAAATCTGTATCCTCTCATAGCGACCATTTCAGCCTGGGGAAATAGCCTCTGAGAATCGACCCTATCTAATCCTCTCAACGTTTTATAAACCTCTATCAGGTCGCCTCTCAACCTTCGTCTCTCCAGTGAGAAGAGTCCCAGCTCCCTCAACCTATCTTCATAAGGCATGCCTCCCAATCTAGGCAACATCCTTGTAAATCTCCTCTGCACTCTTTCAATAGCTTCTACACCCTGCCTATACTGAGGCAACCAGAACTGCGCAAGTGGGGTCTAACAAGGGTCTTATAAAGCTGCATCATTACCTCCTGACTCCTAAACTCAATCCTTCGATTAATGAAGGTCAGTACACCATATGCTTTCTTGACCACATCCTCCACCTGCGAGGCCCATTTAAGAGTCCTATGGACCCGGACCCCAAGGTCCTTCTGCTGTTCAACACAGCTAAGTCTCCTACCCTTGATATTGTACTCCTTCATCCCATTACTCCTGCCAAAATGGACCACTACACATTTATCCGTGTTGAAGTCCATCTGCCACTTCTCCACCCAGTTTTGCATCCTGTCTATGTCCTGCTGCAACTTTTGACCTCCCTCCAGACCATCCACAACACCACCGACCTTTGTATTGTCGGTGAACTTACTAACCCATCCCTCCACTTCCTCATCCAGGTCATTTATGAAAATGACATACAGCAAGGGTCCCAGAACAGATCCCTGGGGTGAATCTTTAGTGGTAGACAGATGAAATGTCTGTTTGAACAATGGTCACTCAATCATGTCTTAATTACATTTCATTGCTGTTAGCAAGGATGTTCAATTGTGTCCTGTTGACATCGTAAAACATTTTGTCTGTGCTGTCTATTTCATGTATATGCAGAGTGAAGGTGCTGTTGCTGATGTACTGATTTTCCTGGCCCCCAGCCAACCCCTTGCTGAGCTTAGTTCTCCTCTCCCATATTGCTCTTATTTGAACCCTATTAGAAAATACAACTGCATTCACTTTGGGTGAGTGCAAATCTGTGATGATGGACAAATAAACTCATTATCTAAGTTTGTACGCTAAAACTTGGGTGAAGTATCAGAGGATGGCTGCTCATGGAACTGTGTCCACTATGAAGTGCTTTCCTAGCGTTCGCTCATGCAAGGCCAACATGCTGAATAGTGAATAGTTTGAGATTTGTTTTGGTATTATCTGCAGGCCATTAGATTGGATGGAAAACTTGAGTTGGAATGTTGCTTTCCCAGCGCTTGTGGCCTGGGTTCAAAACTGATAAAAAAATCTTTGTCTTCCACCATTGCAAATATCCTGCATGAAATGAGTGCTAAAGTTTAACTCCAGATCTTGTTAGGAATGAAGTTTTAAGAATCAAGCTCCTATATTTAAACCAGAGAAATTCTCACTTTTCTTTACAAAACAAACATTGAAATAATATTTGTAAGGATCCTCCTCTTCAACTCATTGGGAAAAATAATTTCCCACCCTGAATGACTCCAGTCTCTGACCTGATTAGTGTGAGTTATTCATACCTTTTTAAGTATCATCATGATTTACCTTTTGTACTTCAGACCTCTATAATGTTTCTCCTCAATGACTTTTGTCCCCCTTCTTCCTGTGATTTACACAGTGCATTTTATTATCTAGCTTCATTTTTCTCCAAATCCCTTGTTCTGGTCTCCTGATATTTTGACCTCCTGGATGCAAATTGAGCCATTTAGTATCTTTCTGGCCTTCTGATCTGAGCCAATCAGCTCTTTCATCTGCTATATTGCTTCCAAACTGATAACCAGGAATTGCTGCAGTAGCAGGTTTCCAGTACTCCCTGTACTCTAAAACTGCTTCCTCCTCATGGCTTCTGAGAATAATCCTGCCTCTCGGCCATGTTCCGTGAATCTCTCACACTGGGAAAATCAATAGCCACTCTAGGTGTTACATTTCAAATGAGATTGAATAAAGCCTTTTTGTCAAAATAAAACTCGTTCTGTTTAATCTACCTCCCCTCTTGTTTTAATCTCCAATAATAAATTGAACCTCAGATATGTGTAATTGCAGTTTGTGCACAAAATGTTCCTGTAGTATTCCAGCTGAAGCCAGTTTTGCATCACCAGGACCTACAAAAACTGTCTGGGTTCGTAATCTCCTGTTCCTCACTTCCCATTGGGTGGGCCTCCACTTGCTCAATAAGGGAGTTTGTACTCTGAAGCCCATGAGGAGATCCATCAACAACCCCTATGTCTGCTGTGGCTGTCATAACAGTTCCATTAACTTGTGTCAGCACATCCTACACATACACTGAGGCCATGTTGCAGCAAATCATGATGTAGAGATGCCGGTGTTGGACTGGAGTAAACACAGTAAGAAGTCTGACAACACCAGTTTTAAATCCAACCAATTTATTTGATAGTAAACTCGCAGGCTTTTGACTCTATGGCCTTCATCAGGTAAATGAGGTATTGTGGTCTCCAACAGCACGCACACCAGCACAGACTGTTTACTGATTAGAATGCGAATCTTTACACCTAACCTGCTATTCAAGTCTTAAAAGTGGCTAACAATGTGAGTGGAAGGAGCACTAAGCACAGGTTAAAGAGATGTGTATTGCCCCTTCCACTCATATTCTCGGCCACTTTTAAGACTTGAATAGTAGGTTAGGTGTAAAGATTCGCATTCTAATCAGTAAATAGTCTGTGCTGGTATGTGTGCTGTTGGAGACCACAACACCTCATTTGCCCAACGAAGGCCTTAGAGTCGAAAGCTTGCGTGCTTACTATCAAATAAATCCGTTGGATTTAAAACTGGTGTTGTCAGACTTCTTACTGCAGCAAATCATGCCAGACAGTCCACCAACGAAAAGTTTTGTTGAGGGGAAAATTTTTTTTCAAGGTTCAATTAGTAACTTAATGATATACAATTATCATTTCAAAGTTGCAATGATTTATTCCTTGTGGAATATAAAAGAAAAATGAATTACTAATATAAACTGACCAAATAAAGTGCACAGTCACAAAGGTAGTGTTTTCTTCCCCACTCCCCAATTTATTTCCTCAGCTCATTAAGCTGATTAGCCATAAAACATGGTGGTTGCTGGAAAACTGAAATAAATGGAGGAAATACTAGAAATATTAGATCTGTGGAGAGAGAAACAAGATTAACATCTTGGGCCAATGATTTTTTTTTTTAATCAGAGAGCTAGAAGTGTTGCTATTGCCCAGTTAACCCTGCTGGGCTATTATCGTATGTGTGCCAGCAAATCTTTGGCATTCTACTTGAGTGGTCATTCTCTGCGTGTGGCCCAACACCCAGTGCCAGTATGCCTTTCAACCACAGGAGCATGGGAAGTGGTCCCATCCTCACCTGACGTTGACTTCTACTTTTCAGCAGGGTCATTGAATCCTGATCTGATGTGGGAATCCAGATTCCTCTGGCATTCACTCCAACATAGTCTTTGCAAGAATCAGCTAGCTTAGCACAAAATAAGGATCAAGTTTGGAGTCAGAATGAACCATGAACTTTTTTAGAATGCAGTTGCAATTTTTTTTTAGAGATTTCACAAAGTAACAGAAGATAAAAAGAAGCTTCTATGGAAAAAGCATAGACAACACAGATACCAGGAACCTGACATGGACCTGGAATAGAACATACCTATGTAAACCAAAGATAGGGGAGTCTTAAACAAGACAGCATAGGTTTATGATGAGATGAGAGAGATACAAAAGGATCCAGAGGATAAATTTTTTTCACAGTGTGGTGAGTGTATGGAATGAACTGCCAAATGTAGTAGTCGAGGCAGGTACAATTTTGTCTTTTAAAAAGCATTTTGATAGTTACATGGATAAAATGAGTATAGACGGATATGGGCCAAATGAGGGCAATTGGGATTAGCTTAGTGATTTTTTTTTTAAAAAAAAGAGGACGTATGGCTACTTTGGGCTGAAGAATCTATTTCAATGCTATAAATCTCGATGATTTTAACTTCTCTGTGGGGGAAAGAAAATTGCAACGTTTCATGTGTGCTCATTATTAAACTCCTGAAAGCAGATTAAATTCTTCATTTACCATTTAAAAGTTATTCTGCTTATGATAATTAGCTCCATTTTGATAAGAAATTTTGTTAACTTCTCCATTTAGAAAATGTCTGTTTCACATCATCAAAAGTTATGTTTTCTTCATACATACATGCGTGTGTCTGTTTCATGGGTCTGGAGTGGGTGCCCAACATTATTTTTGTGATGCTGTGCCATTTTGTCAGATGTGGGAAAGCTGGCCTATTGCCAGCCAATGAAGCCACACAAGTGGCCAATTAGAGAGCACTTCCTGCCTCTGAGGGCACTATGCCCACGTTATCAGGCCAACAGTAGTGTAGAGAAACCACATAGTGAAACCTAGTGGCTTCTAGGATGGGCCCTCTTTGGGCATTCCATGCCCTGAGGGATGGGGTGCCCGGGTGGCAATGGCAGTCCTGCAGCAAAAACATCACCTAATACCCATGGCCAATTATCACGGTCTGTCTGCCTGGCCTGGTATTCCCCGATCACACTTGTCTCTCTCTTCAAGGGTACTATTGAGCTACCTACCCATGAGATTGGGCTACTGTCCTTAAAACAAATGGCAGAACTGGCAACAGCTACTGAATTGACCTCCCATGAGAATATGCCTCCCTTAGTTCCAGTGCTGGCCAAACAGGAATCATTTCCTCATCTCGCACTCTCAGGCTCTAGAGGTCTATTATCCCAGTCAAACTCAATCCACAAAAAAATAACATTAAGCTGTCATGGAATTCTAAACACTGATTTGCAAGGAAAGGTCAACATAAAATGCAAAGGAAAATAGAGCCATCTTTTAATTTAGATATGCTATTGAAACAAAGAATATTATGATTAGGGCTCTTCAGCAGCGTGACAAAATCCAGACACACACTCACCAGAAACTTCCACTTTAATTCAGTGAGAAGCAAAACTGAGTGTGATGCTGAGAAAACTCAATTAGCCAGTGTGCTCAGCAAATGGCAGAAAGGAAAAGAAGGGAGAGTTGAAACCTGAGATTGCTGATAGCCTGCTGCACGTAGCAAAGGATGTTATGAGGATGAATAGTGGATAGGGCAATTTTAAAATGACTGCTGTTATATACTACTTGCATTTTGCAGATCTGCATTGCATTTCAAACTGAAAAAACGTGTCAGACTCTGCGAGGTGTGGATGGCGACCTGCATGGAGGAAGTGTGTGAAGGGAGCACGAGTCCAGAACTTTCCTTTGTGATGGGTTGGCCCACCACTAACTGTGTGGCCACTTTCAGGTAGGGAATAGTTTTAGGATCCAGGCTGATTGGATCAGAAAAATGGCAATTTGCTCAATGGGTATTCTTTAGTTGGCCTAACTTCAAATTTTCGACAGATACCAAGAACTAATCCTCACACCTGTGATTGTTCTAAACATGCAATCAAATTAGACCATTTCCAGACGATATTTGAATTAAAGCTACTGTTGGTATAATCAAACTGTGGAATTAATGAACATGACAATCAATGGGCTTCAAATTAGTGATCAGACATGGAAAGCTAAGCAGGTTTTGAAGGGAACAAATAAAGGTCAGTTAAGGATGCCATATTTTAAAGAAAGAAAAGAAACCAGGCCCTGTAATTGCTCAATGACATGAGGCAGAACTTGAAATTTATGCCATGTTTATTCACATTGGTGCCTTCATTCTGTTTAATGTAGGCAAATCCCTGAAAGATTGCTCTATATCATACTGCTATAAGCTAATTGTAGAATTGCCAATAATGAATGCAAGTTCTAAAGGGGGCAAAATATATAAAAACTCTTTTTTGTCTATATTTAATTCAACGAGATAAAGCATATTCCAAGAGTGTTATTCTGTCTTTTAGACACAACTGTGGCATTGAGATGGGCAGTGTCTTTCTTTGTGAATCATTTTTTCCAGTAACAAGGTTCAGTGTTGTTTTTGAAATGTAATAGATCTTTTCTTTGCTACAGCACACCAGAACAAAAAGAGAAATGGCTGTCTTGTCTCCACAGGTACAAAGCATGTTGTGTGATTTCAGTAATCTGACATTATTGTAAGGCTTTAAAGCAAAAAAGATGATAAAACTGCAAAATAAAAATGGTTTTCGATCAGGCTGTTTACCGCGAAGCTAGTGAAATCATGTCAAGCTGCTTCTCCTGAGATCTACCCTTGAATGATTGTGGTCAGCTGAGGAGGCACCATGGGAGCCTAGGCACACGTACATACAAGCAAACATATGAATTAGGAATAGGCCATTTGGCCCCTTGAGCCAGCTCCACTATTTAATAAAATCTTAACTTTCCTATCTGCCCCATAATACTTGATGCCCTGGCCACCTTGTTGGTCCATCTAACAACCTTGAATATATCAATGTCCCTAATTGTCCTTGGGAAGTCATGCTGAGCCTTTACTGAATGACTTGTTTCATTTTGGAGGACAGTTAAGAGCAATCATGTTGCTGGAGTCCAGAGTCCCATCGGCCAGGTTGGGTAAGGATGGCAGATTTTTTTTTCCCTAAAAAACATTAGTGAATCAGAGGGCTTTTTGGGGCAATCCAGTAATTAGCTACTTCTATGGTACATCAATCATCAATTGCTTGATCTGCAATTATAAAACAGTATCCCACATAATTCCTGAAGGTGTTCTGTTCAAAAGAACAGATTAATGTGGAACATGGCAGGAAAGGAAGCAGGGTCAGTTAGAGTAAGTGATTCCTGTTATTTCAACCATTTGCCCCTGACCCCACCCTCATAAGTGTCCAACTTCCATCAGGCGGGGGCAATTAAAATCTGGCCTATCATTTGAAAATGGTGGCACAGTGATTACCACTGCTGTGTCTCAGTGCCAGAGATCTGGGTTTGATTCCTGACTTGAGTCACTGTCTGTGTGACGTCTCTCCGTATCTGTGTGGGCTTCCTTCGGATGCTTCAGTTTCCTCCCACAGTCCAAAAATTGTATTAGTTAGGTAGACTGGCCATGCTAAATTGCCCCTCAGTGTACATAAACAGGTGCCAAAGTGTAGAAACTAGGGGATTTTCATGGTGACATCATTACAGTGTTAATATAAGCCTACTTGTGACACTAATAAATAAACTTAAACTTTAAAAATAATGAAGCATTATGGAGGCTGAATTATCATGAGAATATTAAACCCATGCAGATGAAATTGGATATGGGAGTTAAGGAGAAGTTGACCAATTTATATTCTAAGATAATTTTGGTGAAATTTTTTATTCATTATTTTAATAAACCTTCCAACAATAAAATTACATCATGGATTCTACTGCTTCAATGCCTCACAATTACAAACTTTTTTACTTTCAAATGAGCTTTAATTATTTATAATTGCTTCTGTTTTAATTCTATTACCTGTACAAAACCATTCGAATAATAAATCTGATTGATTGCTGCATCATCTCCATGTCAGATTCTGAAACATTTACCTGTGTTTCTCCCTTCCGCATCCCCCTTCCCCCCATTTAGATGTATTAAAGAAGAGAAAGAAAAAGAGAATCCTAAAAGTATTCCTTTGAAGATCATTACTAGAAATGTTGGAAGCTGTGTACATGTAAGTAGAGTAACAGAACAATAGAGTCCATCTGCAGTCTAGCATGCTTGACTTCACCTGTTTTTCAAGATATTTTCCATGGCTCCTGAGTCAAACAAGTTTATTTAATCTTGAGTTGGTGAAATAAACCTAATTAAACTCAGTGCAGCTCAGCATTCTCATTCTTTCACCCATTAGCTGAAATTTTATCCTCAGTGCACAGAGAGCTGGCTGAGGTAATTGAATTGATTTATTATTATCATGTATTGGTACACGGTAAAAAGTATTGTTTCTTGTGAACTGTTACAGACAAAATATACCATTCATAGAGTACGCAAGGCAGAAGGAAAGGAGAGGATGCAGATTATAATGCCACAGTTATTGATGGGATGATGAGAAAGATTAGCTTAATAAGTAGCAGGACCATTCAAAAGTCTGGCGGCAGCAGGGAAGAAGCTGTTCTTGAGTTGGTTGGTATATGTTTGCAGAATTCCGAATCTTTTTCCTGACGGAAAATAGGTGGTGGAAAATGTGCCAGTGTGCGTAGGGTCCTTGATTATACGAGCTGCTTTTCCAAAGCAGTGAGAAATATAGATAGTCAATGGATGGGAGGCTGGTTTGTGTGATGGACTAGGCTACGTTCACAACCCTTCCTACTTTCTTGAAGTCTTGGTAGAGCTAGAGCCATACCAAGTTGTGAAGTTGTAAGAAAACTGCAGTGCAGCTTTCTAGCTGTCCAGCTGAGTTCGCTTGCCAAATTTTAGTGTTTTTTTTAAAGTTGGGGGCATAGTTTTTGCCATTACTCTGGCAGAGTGGGGCTTGATAGAACTGGCATCTTTTTTAAAAGGAGTTCTAATTTGCAAAAGAATAAACACCCCCCCCCCCCCCCCCCCCCGCCCAAGCCCACACTCTCAACAGAGCGTTGGAGGGATTATGCCTCCCTCCCCAACGACCCTCCTGTTAAATCTTAACTCTGTTGAGATTTGGGCCCATACTGACAGATAATAGTCAAAATTGCCCCATTGCACCATTTGATCCTCTTAACTTCATTCAAACTCCTTTCAAACATAAACTAATAAGTTTGAAGACTCGAGTTATTGACAAAACAATTGGACAAGTCATTTAAATTCAAAGAAAGCAGAAGAAGCATCTCTCTTTGACTCGTTTCTCAATTGTTGAAAAGTCTACTGTTTGATTTGTTGCAGGCATTACCTGAAAGCTGTTCAGCCTAATCATATTAACTGAATGCAGGGCGGCCACTGTCTGGCCATGACCCTCTCCCCAGAGAGACCCCCACGACAGATTCACGTCTAGCCAATGACATGTATTAAAATGAGCTTATGTGGTCCCACAGTAGGTTTCACACCATTGCACTGGTGAGGGGCCGGTAAGATCAGAACTCGGGAACTGGCTGGCGTGATTCGCACCCTCCAGATTTTGAGTATGTGCCACCATTCCTGTAGACAGAGAGTGGGGGATCAAAATTATCCTCAAAGTGACTGATTCTCACCTGAGTACTGTGTCCTGTCAACCTTCCCCAGATACGCCAGATGAAATTTTGCAGTTCACTTGTTAATTTAATGCGTTTGCCAGTCTGTCCTTTGATTTAACTTCTGAACTTAATATCTTGCATGTCGTCCTTTTAAAAATGTCACTTTGACAGAGAAGTTTTGTGAAGAGTTGTACTTGCCAAAAGCAAAATGAATTGCTCTGCATCTATCAGCTTTTAGGACCAGCTGATGTGAACCAAGATCTGAACTGGCATCCAGCATTTCACAATTGACCGATTTCTTTTAGAATTGTATGTAAGCAAAATTGGTTGACTTAAAGAGGAATGAGATGGAAGCAACTGATTTAAATGGTATTGTTAAATTAATAGTTTTAATCTTATCAAATGAATTGAAATGATGCTGAAAAGTCAGTGTAACTTCCAAGAGTTAAAGAGTGGGATTTTCCAGCATTGCTGGCTCCAAAACTGGAAAATACCATTCAAGGTCAACAGACCATTCTATGGTTCGTCTCCGTCCCTATCCCGCTATGATTCCCAGGGTGGACAGAATGGGAAAATTCCCTCAGTGTGCAACTGTTTTAAGATATACAGAGGAAAATATCATATTGTCAGATAATTATCAAAATAAAAAACAATAATGTACATGGAGTGAGCCTGGCTGATTCGTGCAACATGCGCTAGCTATCCTGTTAAACCTCAAGCTTCCATATAAATGCATCATATTGGTCAAATATTCTTTGGAACATTTGCCAAAATGTATCAATGCTAGTTAATATTTTTAAAGCATGCACTGGTTTGGGAACATGAGGAAAAATCAATCCCAAGGGTAAAATCATGAGATTTACTGGACTTTGATTTTTTTTAAAAATTTTTGGTAAGCTTTTTATTAGCAGCCTGTAGTACCAGAGCTGTACTTCATAGGGAAGCAAAGAAAGTCAAGTTTAAATGTGGTGTTTTTCTGTCCTGCTTACTTAATTTTCAACAGCATCCATTTACATAATGTAGCAAACGTAGAATAAAAAAAGGCCATTACTTTTATACGTATTTGAGCATCACAGATGTTGCTTGAAGAGGAGAAGGTTGCCACAAAAGAGATCAAAGCCCACCACTTAGAACTGGAGTTTCACCTGCTAGTTTAGAGCCTGCAGTAATCTCGAGAGGGAGTTCATAGAATCAGAATTTAACTATTCCAGGGAATAATTAATCTTACTATCTGAGCCACTCTCCAGAGCACTGTGCGTGACTTAAAATATAGATCTACATATCATGTAAAATATCTGTCTGCCAGGTATAGACTTATTTAATAATTAAAAACTATAAATATGCCCATTTTTATCGGGGGTTATGTTGAGATTGTGTCGTTTCGATCCAGCCCAGCCAAAAAATGTCTCCTAAGATGACATCCTTCCTCCCTTTGTGGAGGTGCAGAATTGGCCTGGACTACTACTGCTCTGGTTGCTCTTCCTTTTTCTTTCTCTGCTCCCACCCTGCCTTTAGTTGAGTTGGTCTAGACTGTCCCCCTTCTGCTAGTGGACTGAATTCCAGTACTCAAAATGGGCGCTGTCACACATCAGGACCACTGGCTGGTGCATTCTGTTAGTCAGGTGCCTGAATCTACTTGAGAAGTAAAATTCTTCCTCGCTTTTTTTATGAAAAAAAGACAAGTGAATAAAATTTCTGTGTGAGACTCAGACTATAACGGCAAAGTCACAGAGGCCATTCTGTCAGATCTTTGCCAAGTTCATTTTCAGAACCAAATGCCCTTGTTAATCTGACTGGGGACATAAAACACAATCTGGGATATGTACAAAAATAGCTTAGTGAGAGGAAAGTGTTCATTGCCCTTTTATGGAGCCTCAATGTAGATTTAAATTGCATTTTTAGTAAGTTCTCTTCACCTATTTCTTTCAGTCAAAGATTTTGACCGTGAACAACACAGACACAGCAAATGATGTTGTTGCCATGACACTTCAGCAGTTTGGCATCACAGTAAGTCAATAACTAGTTGCATCTATTTTTAGACTACTTTTGCTAAATTTAATATTTTTTAACTTTATGATCTAATTAATTCCTTAAACTATTTATAGTTATCTTGCCCTTTGGAACCTTTCAAATCTGTTAGAAGTTCTGTAAAACCACATCAGGATTCAATTATTTTAGATTAATCACATGACTAAAAATGACCATTATATAATTGATGCTCCTAAATTTCAAAACCTTCATTAACCAAGAATAGTAAATCAAAATATATCCTAATTTTATTTTAAGGGATTTCAGACGTTCAAATAGTTTTACACAAATAAATATTCCTTGTGTTATAAATTTATAGAGAAATGTCATCCTAGACCCGGAGCTGGATATAGTACTAAAGTTTTAAAATTTATTTATTAGCATCACAAGCAGGCTTATATTAACATTGGAATGAAGTTACTGTGAAAATTCCCCTTTTATTAATGCTTTTAAACACAGGGTATCATTTTAAACATTCATGCTACACAAGTGCCAGGCAATGATCATTTCCAATAAAAGAAAATCTAATCATTTTCCCTTGACATTCAATGTCATTACCATCACTGAATCCACCACCATCAACACCATAGCTAGGGGCTACTATTGACCCAAACTGGAGCTGAATCAGCTATTTAAATACTGTGGTTACAACAGCAGGTCAGAGGCTGAGAATGTAATCGAGAATAACTCACCTCCTGATTTCCCAAAGTCTGTCTGCAGGACTCAAAATGTGGAGATGCCAGCATTGGACTGGGATAAACACAGTAAGAAATCTCACAACACCAGGTTAAAGTCCAATGGGTTTACTTGGCAGCAAACACCACTAGCTTTCGGAGTACTTGCTGCTCCTTTGTCAGCTGAGTGGGAGATGCACTCACCTGACGAAGGAGCAGCAAGCGCTCTGAAAGCTAGTGGCATTTGCTACCAAGTAAATCTATTGGACTTTAATCTGGTGTTGTGAGAGTCCTTGTTATGCAAGATTCAAATCAGGACTATGCTGGAATACTTTCCATTTGCCTGGATGAATGCAACTGCAACAACATTCAAGAAGCTTGACACCATCCAAGATAAATCTTCAACATTAATTTCCTCCACTACTGATGCACAGTGGCAATAGTGTGGACCATCTACAAGAGGCACTACTACAACTCAGCAAAATTCCTTTGACCGTACGTTTCAAACCTGCAATCTCTACCACCTAAAATGACAGGGCAGCGGATACATAGGAATGCTAGCACCTACAAGTTTCCCTCCAAGTCACGCACCATCCTGATTTGGAAATATACTATCATTCCTTCACTGTTGCTGGGTCAAATTCTGGAATTCCCTCACTAACAGCATATGGGTGGACTTGCACCTTGGGGATTGCAGTGGTTCAAGAAGTCATCTCACCATCACCTCAAGGGCAATTAGGAGTGGGCAATAAATATTGCCCTAGTCAGTGATGCCATTGCCCCATGAATTAAACTTTAAAGAACTACCCACACTTGTTATACTTTTCATCATCTCTTTGTTTTAACTTGATAAAGGCACAATGATTACCTATTATTCCAAATAGAATAACACCACTTCAGATACTCTATAGTATAACTCGTATCCATATTTAAACTAAATTAAATATTTTTCAACTTGACAACTCAATTAACCAACTATTACAGAACTACTGGAACATGTGTGCATGCTTCCACTGAATTCTGAAACATTGCTAATGCAGGACAGGGCCCTAATTTTAATTTGGAATGATAGTGTAAAGTAGACAACATTGGATGTTTCCTTTTAAATATCTCCCACTATTTTTATTCCCATTGACTTCAATGGAAATAAAAATCAGAAGAAATGCTTCTCGGGTGATGGATCCAATAGGATTACCCAAAGTCGAAATTACCTCAAATGCTCTATCAACTTGTTCCAATCAATTGCTGTTTTTAGAAAATATTTTTGCAAACTCATGGTGATGAGTGAAAATATTAATATTCCATTTGTTTTATCTTTTACTGACTCTCCTCATCAAAACCTTTCCCAGAGTAATCACATGATGTCTTTCACTTTGTGTTTTATAGGGTAATCCAAAAGATTATCAACTTTGGGTTATCTCTGGTAAGGAAGATGCCCCCTATCCACTTATTGGTAAGCTTTAGAATATTTAAGTGATTGTAATTTATTCTTGATCTTTAGCACAACTTAATACTTAATGTATTGTTTTAGTCATTTTTTTATTCACAGTACGCATTGGCTATGCCAGCATTTATTGCCCATTCCTAATTGTCCTTGAGAAGGTAGTGACAAGCTGCTGCCTTGAAGGGCAACAGCTCAAGTGCTATTAAGGAGGAGGTTCCAGACGTTTGACCCAGTGACAGTAAAAGATTGATGACTAGTAGCACAGTCGTTAGAACTGCTGCAGCACAGTTCCAGGGACCTGGGTTCGATTCTTGGCTTGGGTCACTGTCTGTGTGGAGTTTGCACGTTCTCCCCGTACGTGCATGGGTTTTCTCTGGGTGCCCCATTTTCCTGCTACGTTCTGAAAGGCGTGCAGGTTAGTTTCTTTGACCCGAACAGGTGCGGGAATGTGACGACTAGGAGAATTTCACAGTAACTTCATTGCAGTGTTAATGTAAGCCTTAATGTGACTAATAAATAAACTTTAAATAGTTCCAAGTCTGGATGCAGTGTAGTTTGATTGGAAGTATGCAGAGGGTGGTGTTCCAGTATGTTTGCTGTCCTTGTCAACCTAGGTGAGAGAATCTGCAGGTCTGAGTGGGGAAGTCAAAAAAGCCTTCATGAGTTGTTGCAGTGCAAATGCTACTTACTACATATTAGCACAAGCCTGAATGTTGTCTGGGTCTTATTGCTAAATGATACAGACATTGTGCCCCTGTGGTAGAGGGAGTAAAAGATGGATGGGTGCCACAGGATAGGCTGCTTGACCTGCATTGTGTTTGAGCATCTTGACTGTTCTTGCTGTCCTTATCTGACAAGTGGAGAGTGTTCTATTGCACTCCTGATTTAAGCTTTTTTCTGGGGAAGTTGAGGAGTGAGAAGGTGAGTTACTCATTGCAGAATACCCAGCCTGTCACCTCTTGTAGTAACTGTATTTGTATACAAATGTACGAACATACGAATTAGGAACAGGAGTAGGCCAAAAATTGCTTCCACAACCTTTTGAAGAAGACGATTCTAGAGACTCATGAACCTTGGAGAGAAAAGAATTCTCCTAATCTTCATAAGTGCGTGATCTCTAGTTGTAGATCTTCCCATAAGACCCTTCAGGATCTTAAAGGGTTCAATCAAGCCATTTCTTACTCTACCGAACTCCACTGAATACAAGCCTAACCTACACACCTTTCCTCAAAAGACAACCCACCCATTACTGGGATTAGTCTAACAAACCTTCTCTGAACTGTTTTCAATGCATATACATCTCAGATAAGAGATCCAATACTGTACACAGTGTTCCAGATGTGATCTCATCAATGCCCTATGCAACTGAAGCATAACCTCCTACTTTTATATTCAATACCCCTTGCAATGATAACATTTTATTAGCTTTCCATGTCTAAATGTTCTCCTGATAAATATTAGAGTGCATGTTATCTATACAGCTCTGCATTTTTACACATTTACAGCTTTCCAAATCACTTGTACCTATAAACAAGCTTTTTGTGATTCATGCACTAAGACATACAGATCCCTCTGAATCTGATGGATGGAAGGATGATTGGGCTGAGATAACTGGTCTGCAACATCTACAATCACCTAATTTTGTGTAGGTTTGACTCCAGCCAATGGAAAGTTTTCCCCTCATTCCCATTGATTTTTGATTTTTGCTAGGGTCAGCTCCTTGGTGCTGCACTTGGTCAAATGTTACCTTGACATCAAGAGTAGTTACTCCTACCTCCATTCTGTGATTTCAGCTCTTTTGTCTATGTTTGGATCAAGGCTGTAATGATGCCTGGAGCCAAATGGTTCTGGTAGAACCTAAACATGGTATAGGTGGCAAAAACAAAATGCTGAAAAATCTCAGCAAGTCTGACAGCCCCTGTGAAGAGAGAATAGAGCCAACATTTTGATTCTAGATGACCCTTTATCAGGGCCCAGGATTGTGAGCAATTGTTGGCAACACTGCTTTCCTGATGGATAATGTGGTGGTGATTGCCTAGATGGGATTTGACCTTTTTTTGATGGGACATAACCTGGGAAAATTGTCACTTTGTTTGGATATTGGTCTTGTATTCCTTAACAGCTTTTAAGAACTGAATATCAGATAAATATTCTTATGTTGAGGCCTGAGTGACATTTTGTTTAAGTCTATATTACTAATAATAATCATTTGATATGTCCAACATATAGACATATAGGTTTATAGACCTCCTAAAAGTTCTAGAGAGGTAGAGGAAAGGATTGCCAAGTCAATTCTGGTCAGGAGTGAAAGTAATAGGGTAATTGTTATGGGGGACTTTAACTTTACTAATATTGATTGGAATAGCTATAGCACTAGCTTGTTAGAGGGGTCAGTTTTCGTACAAAGTGTGCAGGAAGGTTTTTTGACTCAGTATGTAGATAGGCCAACTAGAGGTGAGGCTACATTGGATTTGGTGCTGAGCAATGAGCCAGACCAGGTGTTAGGCTTGGAAGTTGGTGAACATTTTGGTGATAGTGACCACAATTCGGTTACGTTCACCTTAGTGATGGATAGGGATAGGCATGAAGCTGGGGGCAGTAGTTATAGCTGGAGGAATGGTAATTATGAGGCCATAAGGAGGGAATTAGGGTGCATAGGTTGGACTAGGAAACTACAGGGACTGGGAACATCTGAAATGTGGAGCTTATTCAAGGAGCAGCTACTGCGAGTCCTTGATAAGTACGTCCCTGTCAGGCAAGGAGGAGATGGTCGAGTAAGGGAACCATGGTGTATTAAAAAAGTTAATTCGCTGGTTAAAAGGAAAAAAGAGGCTTATGTCAGGATGAGGCTTGAAGGCTCAGTTAGTGCAATGGATAGCTATGGATTAGCCAGGAGTGAGCTAAAGAGTGAGTTGAGGAGAGCTAAAAGGGGATACGAGAAGACTTTAGCTGATAGCTTTAGGATTCTCCTTAATCCTTTCTTTAGATATGTTAAGAATAGAAGATTGGTTAGGGCCAGTCATGGAAAGCAGTGGGAAGTTGTGCGTGGAGCCTGAAGAGATTGGAGAGGCACTGAACAAATATTTCTCTTCAGTATTCACGCAGGGAAATGTAAATGTAGTTGTGGAGAACACTGGGATACAGGGTTGCAAACTGGAAAGTATTGAAGTAAATAAGGAGGATGTGCTAGATATTCTTGAGGGTTTGAAGTTAGATAAGTCCCCTGGACCGGACGGGATTTACCCTAGGATTCTCTGGGAGGCGAGAGAGGTGATTGCAGAGCCTCTGGCTCTGATCTTCAGGTCGTCGTTGGTTATGGGTATAGTGCCGGAAGACTGGAGGATAGCGAATGTGGTCCCATTGTTCAAGAAGGGGAAGAGAGACTTTCCGGGGAATTATAGGCCAGTGAGTCTTACTTCTGTTGTGGGCAAAGTATTGGAGAGAATTATTAGGGATAGGATTTATAGTTATTTAGAGAGAAATGAATTGATTGGGGAGAGTCAGCATGGTTTTGTGAAGGGTAGGTCGTGCCTTACTAACCTTATTGAGTTTTTTGAAAAAGTGACCAAAGAGATGGATGGGGGTAAGGCAGTTGATGTGGTATATATGGACTTTAGTAAGGCGTTCGATAAGGTAGGCCATGGAAGAAAATGCAGATGTATGGGATTGAGGGTGATTTAGCTAATTGGATTAGGAATTGGCTAGCAGATAGAAGACAGAGGGTGGTGGTTGATGGGAGATATTCATCGTGGAGTTCGGTTACAAGTGGTGTACCTCAGGGATCTGTTTTGGGGCCCCTGCTGTTTGTAATTTTTATAAATGATCTGGATGAGGGTATTGAAGGATGGATTAGTAAATTTGCAGATGACACCAAAGTCGGAGGAGTGGTAGATAGTGAAGAGGGGTGTTCTAGTTTGCAGAGAGACTTGGACAAGTTGCAGAGCTGGGCCGAGAGGTGGCAAATGGAGTTTAATGTGGAAAAGTGTGAGGTAATTCACTTTGGCAGGAATAACAAATGTGTAGAGTATAGGGCTAATGGTAGGACTCTTAATAGTGTTGATGAACAGAGGGATCTTGGTGTATATGTGCATAGATCCCTGAAAGTTGGCAATCAAGTCGATAAGGTTGTTAAGAAGGCATACGGAGTCTTAGCTTTTATTGGTAGGGGGATTGAATTTCGGAGCCGCAACGTCATGTTGCAACTGTACAAAACTCTAGTGCGGCCGCACTTGGAGTATTGTGTGCAGTTCTGGTCCCCACATTACAAGAAAGATGTGGAGGCATTGGAGAGGGTACAGAGGAGGTTTACCAGGATGTTGCCTGGTATGGAGGGCAGGTCTTATGAAGAGAGGCTGAGGGATTTGAGGTTGTTTTCGTTAGAAAGAAGACGGCTAAGAGGAGACCTTATTGAAACATATAAGATGATTAGAGGTTTAGATAGGGTGGACAGTGATAGCCTTTTTCCTAGGATGGAGAAAGCTAGCACGAGGGGACATAGCTATAAATTAAGGGGTGGTGGTTTTAGGACAGATGTCAGAGGTAGGTTCTTTACCCAGAGGGTGGTAAGGGTATGGAATGCCTTGCCCGCGTCAGTTGTAGATGCGCCAAGTTTGGTGGCATTTAAGAGGTTAGTAGATAAGTTTATGGATGAAAAGGGAGTGGTTTAGGTTAGAGGGTCACTGCTCATTCCTAATTGGTTGGCACAACATCAAGGGCCGAAGGGCCTGTTCTGTGCTGTAATGTTCTATGTTCTAACATATCTTTTTGTAAGCGTACATAAATGTATTTGTGCATTTACAAATATAATGCCTGTTACGTGAGTTCATGCAATCCACCAATATTTGTTTTAAAGTAAACAAAATTTCAAACTCATGGAACAAGAATATTACGATGAAATAATAAAAATAAAGGAATGTGAAAGATAAATTGGCCTGAGAACACTGGAATGATTTTCATTTAAGGAAGTATCATTCTCAGAAAGCATTGCATTATCAATTGGTTAACAAGCATATTGAGAGTCTTTATTTATTTGCTTCTGTTCACATTATTAACAAATATATGGCATGAAATTCTAATTGATGTTTATTGATTATGCCTACATTTAATGTCGAATCCATTTAATGTTCAAAATGGCATTCAAGGTGTATGTGTGCACTTCTGTGGCCTAGACATCATTTTGGTTAGGGTATTTGCTTGCCTGCAATGAACACCCTATCAGAAGTATGCAGAATCTCCAGATCATAATATCAGTCATTGTGTAATGCTGATTTGATGCCATTGTTGGCATTTTTAATCTCAATAATTTCTCTCTTAATCATGCATAGCAAAATATATATTCACCAACAGTAATGAATGCAGCAGTGCAATTTAAAAGCATCATCAACTTGTATGAAAACGGAAAATGCTGGAAAATCTCAGTGGGTCTGATAGCCTCTGTGATGAGAGAATAGACTTGAAATGTTAACTCTGTTCTCTCTCCACAGATGCTTTCAGACCTGCTGAGATTCCCCAGCATTTTCTGTTTTGGTTTCAGATTCCAGCATCTGCAGTAGTTTGCTTTTATCATCTCATTGTAGATTAGTTGTCATTGTTGTGATGAATCTATATGCTCGCATGCACTCTATTTGATTTCAATTTACTAAAGTCTACAGGGAATGATGTGTCAAGTGCTAAAGAACTTTTCTGCTGACTTCAGACTTCTACACAAACCAATTGCTGCTAAACATAGATGCATAAGGAGATATTCTCCTAGGAATAAAGCATAACTTGGAGAATGTGCAGAGGGTACACAAAAGCAGGACAAGTTTTTGAAAGTGGGGGTGGCGGGGGGAGGAACAAGGAACTGTTACTCAAGGGAAGAAGTTCTCCTGGTAGGAGATCTTATCTGCTCAGGGCATTTCAAAAGCTACTCCCCTACCTTTTGTGAGAAACAGTATATGAGACACCTTCACATCCATAAGAACATCTTCACTGACATTTTACATCTTTTGTAACCCCAACCACAGCTCAAGCAGGGCAAGGATAGTATGGCCAGTGGCTAAGAAGGAGAATGTGGCAATGAGCTTTGATGCTTCTGACTCCTTCCAGGTTGGTGCTGAAGATATTAGCAATGTCTTGAAATTTTCCATCCGCTGTTGCATAAGGGAAGTCAAAGAACCTTTCAATTCATTGAGACCTGCCTACATTTCATTATCTTGTGATTGTCACTCCATCTACTTATTTCAGTGTGGTTGTGTGAAGATCTTGGTCTTTGCAATGGTTCAGGGTGCCACAGATAAATTGCTTTGCGGGTGCTGCATGCCACTGGAACTGAAAGGAATTCCACTTTTGACATCCAACTGGTGTGTGATTATAATCAGGTCAATGTTCAGTATTCTGGCAAACACAGTAAGAAGTCTGACAACACCAGGTTTAAGTCCAACCAAATTATTTGATAGCAAACTCACAAGCTTTCGAGGTTTGCCTCTTTTTCAGGTGAATGGAGAATACTAGCCTCAGACAGAGCATATAATGGCACAGACAGTTTACAAATTCCTGATTTCGAATGCAAATCTTTACACCTAACCTGCTGTTCAAGTCTTAAAGTGGCTAACAATGTGAGTGGAAGGAGCATTGAGCACAGGTTAAAGAGATGTGTATTGTCTCTGGACAGTACAGTAAGTGAAGTTTTGCAAGTCAGGGGGGTTACAGTGCAACATGAACCCAAGATCCCTGTTGAGACCGTCCTCATGTGTGCAGAACTTGGCTATCAGTCTCTGCTCAGCGACTCTGCACTGTTGTGTGTTGTGAAGGCTGCCTTGGAGAATGCTTACCTGAAAGTCAGAGGTCAGACTTCTTACTGTGTTTACCCCAGTCCAACACCATCATCTCCACATCAGTATCCTGGCAGCAGTCTACAGCAGTCCATTGCACTTGCTGTATTTGAGCCCCACTCAGGATGCCAAGCTATCTACTGATTAGAATGATGATGCCACTGATGTGCAACCCGCACAAGCATGGCTATGATGAAGGCTATGCTGTCTGACAAAATGTGATCAAACAGACCATGATTATTTCTGTGGAAGATACCGTTAAACTTGATTTTCACTGCCTTTGTAACTTCCAGATAGTCTAAATGTTCTCTTGATAAATATTAGAGTGCATGTTATCTACACAGCTCCACATTTTTACACGTTTACAGCATTCAATTTTAGGAGCAAGAAAAGATTATGGACGTCATGGCTGCACAGTGGTTAGCACTGCTGCCATATACCGCCAGACACCCGGGTTTGATTACTATTTGGGTCACTGTCTGTATGGAGTCTGCATGTTCCTCCCATGTTTCCTCTGGGTGGAGTCCAGAAGACATGTTGGTTAGGTACGCTGGTCATGCTAAATTCTCCCACAATATATCCAAACAGGTGCCAATGAGTGGTGACTAAGAGATTTCAACAGGAACTTCATGGCAGTATATGGCCTACTTGTGACTAATAACTATACTTTGGTAATCTCAAACCCACTTTCTCAGCATAATTATTACTACTTGAAAAACATAGGTAGTTATCTCTTGGCTCATTTATACTATTTACCTAAGAGTCTTTCCCTAGCGAATACCATTGTGCAAGGTTTTGAGTTTTAGACAACTGGCTGGCCGTTATCTGCACTTGAAGTGGAGACAGCGCAGTGGTTTTTGAGCTGCTGTCTCATTAACATCATATCAGTGAGTTGCTGGATACCAAACAGGCTTCCAAATGCAATACACCAGATTGGAGCCAAAACCATATTTGAGTTTATCTGGCCAGGGAACGTAAGAGCTAAGGAGATTGTGCACTAACCCTGGTGGAGCCTCTTCACCACCCTTGCATGTGGAAATGATCAGGGTCGAGACATCAAACTTTCTGAACATTTCCAATCCAAAGTGGCATTTGTGGCTTTATGATTAGAGTTGGCATGTTTGAACAGACATGTCACCTGAGGGAGACAGGCACTTCAGATATCCAGTAGCTTTAAAATTTAATTTTTAAATTGCACAGGCTATATTATTGGTGTCAGTAAAGTTAGCAGCCATATTTTGAGGCTAAATATGCTTTATTAACTTCAGAGATCCAAGCTAATGTTGAACCCCTTATTGAACATGCAGTGGCGTCTACATTCTCTATTGCTGCTAGTCTTTTGATATTTGTTCTTTAGTTTTTTTTTCTGAGCCTTTTATTATTGCGAGTACTTTATCTGGATTGATTTGGTCCATCTCCTTCAAAATCTGAACACTCCAATTGGGTCAACTTGAAATCTTTTGGAATGAGAACTGGATATTTGGACAAAACAATAAAATAGTTTGGAAGCCTGATTTTGGGAGCACTTGCTATAGCACTATGAATGACAGCAGTATAAAAATTGGCTAAATATTTGCAGTTAACTCCTTCAGCACAAAGATTTATCATTTTATGACCAAGATTAAAAATACACAGGGATCTGTACTGAATAATACACTGATTCTGATCATTAACTTTTATTACTACTTTCATTTATTTTTAACTCTCTTGGGCAAAATAATGTATCCAAGTTCTAAACCTCAACAATATAGGAAGAATACAAACTTGCATTTGGAACTTGATTTTCTGAAGTTAGCATGTGGCAAGATTGTAGCTGTTAACAATTCCTGAAGAATTTTGCTGAAGTAGCTATTGTACTCACAAGGATCTAAAAAAAAATCCATAAATCTTGGAGGGGGCTTTAGATCTTAATGAAAAATTACATCTCAAAGAGAAACAAAAAAAAAATCCCCATCCAAAACTGAAGTTAAATCACAACGAGATGATATGCAAGATACAGGAGGGAATGATTGAATGTTGGAAAGGTTAACGTAATAATCAGTGCCAAAACTGAAATAAGACAACATTCGTACTCTGGAAGATCAAACGGATAAGGGAAGGGTTTTGTACAGTGTAGTGAAGCCTAATAAAACACAGAGAAGGAAAGCTCCTCACAGTTGGATCTGATGTCCTTGAATGATAGAAAAGAGTATTGTATCAAGCTATACAAGTATAAGCTGGATATCAGTCAAGTTGCTTAAAGAACTTGAGCTATCTAAGGAACATCAACAACCTGGATGAGGTGAGATCTACAATAGAAACTTTGAAAGTCTACTCCGTTAAATAAAGAGTTTATTCAATACAGGCTGAAATATTTAGGGCATGCATGTCTGTTGGTAAAGTTTCTTGTTTTTTGGATCAAATTAATGATGATATAAGTTTAAGAAGGTGATCAGATAAATGTAACAACTGTTGCCCCATCCATTGTGTTAGCGAAGCAGCAAGGTTATGGGAGATTTTAAAAAAAGAATCTGAATCGCCTGAAAGAACAGTAATTTGCTGAAAATTTAGATTTTAAAAAATGTAACTCAGAGCAGATTGTGTCAAATTGACTGTCTCAAAGTCTGTTGTTGTCTGTTTAATGCATTTGGATGCATTACAATCCTGGTGTCATTTGCTGAAATAAACTGATGGCAGCCACTACTAAAAAGCATCTGCTGGATGTTTTGCCGATGCCAGCAGCAAAGGCTGGACGTTGGAGAATGCAAATGGAAAAACTCTGCAACTTTTTGATGAGCGACATTAACAAAGGAGCTATTTCCAATGAGGGAGGAGGGCAAGGCTCACCTAAAGGGTAACTGTGTTCTGCAGAAGCAGCACCTGGTATAGAAACAGCCAGCAATATTTTGCTTGCAAGAGAAAGATTAAACTAAAATCGAAGAATGGACATGGGTGAGTTGGCCAAGGCTACTCCAAGAAAACACTTTGATTTCTGGCAAAAACCCACAGAGGTCTAAAATACTTATTGCAGGGGTTCTTCTAATCTACAATTCCATCCAGCTATATCTTTTCATTAACAATTGAGGTATTTTAATAAAACATGATTCTCAGGATAGAATTTTATAAAATTTAAAAGCCATTGGAAATGGGATATATTACATTAGTGCAACTTGGCAATAGTATTAGCAATTGATCATAATTATTTTAAGTATTAAGCATTATACTCAAATGGACAGCATGCAAGTACATAATGGAGCTGAACAATGATTAGCACTGCTGCTTCACAGCACCCAGGACCCATATTCAATTCCAGCCTGTGTTCTTCGTCTGCCTGCGTGGGTTTCTTCCAGGTGCTCTGGTTTTCTCCCAGAATCTAAGGATGTGCAGATTAAATGGATTGGCTGTAGTAAACAAAATTGCCCCTTCGTGCCCCAAGATGTGTAGGTTACGAGGATAGGGCCTAGGTAAGGTACTCTGTCAGATAGTCGGTGTGGCTGAATGGCCTCCTACACTATAGGGATTCTATGATAATACTTGGACATGGAAAGTATTAAAACTTATTTTTGGAGCTATTCAGTTCAAGATTAATCACATTTCTCATGCCAAGCTCTCTATAGATTTGGTTCTTCATCAGTTTAGTTTCCCTATGAGATCACACCCGATGCTGCTGATGAGCAGGTGGTCAGTGCATTGCTATATTGAGTGAAGAAATATCTAGTGATCTAATAAATCCTAAGGAAAAGATCTTGATGATAATGTCAGAAATAACTGTCTTGAAACAAAATCAATATGTTTTTGTACAGACGTTGAAAAGCTTTGGTACTCCCATCCAATTTATTTTACAGAGTGTTAAGAACGTGAGTAACTAGCAGTGGTACTACTTAACTTGTAGCCCTTGATTTGATCAACTCCAGACTCTTGAGAACTATTTTCTATTAATATGTTGTTTTATTTCAGGGCTGCACCTTTGATCTTATCTTAACTATTTAAAGTCACCTCCCTATGGAAAGACAAATCCTGTGCAGGGGAAAAAAAATAATTGCAGTTTTATGAATTACACAACATGCAGCGTGGATGCATCAAACAATTTCGCAGACTGACATTTGTCAAAGACATCATCGAAGTCTGTCATCAAAAGCATTAATAGGATGACATTGGGGTGAATTAATTTAATGTGGCACGAAATTAAACATTGAAATTGCTTTTGATTTTTCTCAACAGGGCATGAATATCCTTTCAGCATTAAAATGAGTCACATTCAAAATGCAGCTGCACAGACACAAGGATCCAAAGACTCCATCCACCCTTTGGATTTCCAGGGGCCCTTCATCATAGAGCAGTTGCCTGTGGAGATGCAGTGTCAGTTCATCCTGAAGCCAAGTCGCCTGGCGTCATGCCAACAGATGGCTGGTGAGCATTTCTCCTAGATGGTGCAAATAAATGCTCAGTTATTTGTTTGTTATTTACATTGGCTCATAAAACCTGAGTTTCAAATTCCGGGCAGATGAGGTGGTTGTTTAAAGGGGACCGTGTTGATTGTATCCAAACCAATTGTTTTTATTTTAAACAGAAAATAGAAAAAAATACTGAGAATTTTCTTCTCTAAAGACGAGGGGGAAAACTATTGGAATTTTTCACTCTGGGACTACAGGAAAATATTTATAGTCCTGAAACTGTGAAAGTAAGAACTTTCCTTGTAAATTCCTGCCAATTTTGGGTTTGTGGAAAATTCAGCTGAAAAGCTTGTAGCTTTCTGCCAAACAGGAAATGACCTTCACAGAAAGTCAGTTTTAAGCATTCAAAAAAATAAAATGATACCTTCTGAAATACTCTTAGTTTTCTAAACCATAGCAGCAACTCCTGATAAATAAGAGAAAAGAGGATCTGTTTCAGTATGACCATATCTTCCCCTTTGTGACTATTAAAATGTGTGGTAAGCCCGATGTCTCAGTTCACTCCTCCAGCATTTAAAAAAATGTTTACTCGTGAAAGGCAGACACTGTGGTACTGTGGTGTCAACCACACTATGTCCGGAGACCAGAAACAGTCCTAAGGCACAGGAGAAGGTGGGGTTGGTGAGCATAAGAAGTCGGCACTTGAATTTAATGAGCAAGTTTTAAAATGTGATTGCAGAAGTGTAGTTAAGTGAATGCTCAGAGCATGTCGCCATCACTGTGACACAATCTGCCCAGAGTTAAGACCTATTTGTTGTTAAAAATGCCATATTCTTGAGATCATCTGCTCAAATCAATATTAATGATGTCTGTAAGTGGGTGATGAAAATAACCAGTTAAATTTTTTGTATTAAATTGTTTATTAAAATCAAGTTAGCATAACAGAAAATGCTTTTACTTGCTCCACCATATCATTTTTATCTATGTTGATTCAGTGAGAAATGTGGCCATGGATTGACTGTGTCTGGAAGGGATCTTTCTTTATTTGATATTGACAAGTGAAAATCCCCAAACCCGTTTATTACTTCTGGGTACTTCCTAAGATACAATGACACCCCAGGTTTCTTTTCTCCCTATCAACCACTTCTAAGCTCCTCTCCCCCACTTCTCTACACCAAATTCAATCATTCTCCTGCCTTTGCCATGTCTACCTGCCCACTAGCTCTATGCATCTACCCACCCTTTATAGCCGAGGGTCTGCGTCCTTTAGCAGTTTTTCATCCATTTTTCCACTCAAATTTTCTCAGTCACTTAATCCATGAAACCCACCTCATGTTCCTTTAAATCCCTACCTACTTGTCTCCTAAGTACTCAAGACCCTACACCCTAGCTGACATTATTAATGGCTCCTTTTTCTCTAGGCATCATCCCACTCCCTTTCTGCTATCTTCCTCCCATTTCAAAAACTCTCCTCTCTTTATTCATCTATCTTCTAGGTCTCTTTCCTCTGCAAGGTAGTTGAATGTATTATCACTTCTCAATTATTTGTCCATCTTTCCCAAAGCTCCTTGCTCAATACAGAGAAGCCATTTATGAATTTGGCAAAGCCCATGGTATAATATTGGTCTTCATTCTCCTCAATCCTCCCGCAGCATTTTATATTACCAACTGTACGCAATTGTCCAGTTCAACAAATGACTGCTAACTCTCCAGGCAGATGGTCAGAGATATCTGTGCTCTCAATGCCAAATACATTGCACTTCACAGCAATCCTTAGCTAGGATTAATTGTCAGACTTGGTGGCATTTCCAAAATGATTGCACACCACTGCATCTCGCTGGTCACTGGCACTTTCTTTGCAGAGCTGGACATTAAATAACAGACATGGCTTCACAGAAACAAAAAGCATTGGGTTTTGCTTCCATCACTTTATTCCCCCAGACCATCATCAGTTAGATCGAAGTAGATGAAAAGGGATGATGCTCAACAGGGGAAAATCTCTGCTGTACCACTCGGTGGTATCAACCTGCCAGCATACAGGAAGAGGGACCTTTCTCCTCTATCCTAATGGTCTCCAGGTAGACATTGATGATGTGTAGACCTGCCCCATGTCAAAAGCCAAGCCTCCAGCTTTCCTGTGACCTCTCACTTCCTTCTGGTGCTGTGGAAGGTTTTGACACATGGCACAAATCACTCCCTTATGACACTTAGCACCTTTAGTGATGGTTGCCATGGTGTCTAAATGAGTCTTACCATTGAATCACCTTTATTCCAGCTCATCTCCATATCATGGTCTCATCCACGTGAAAATCTGAACTTAATTAGTTTCCCACCGCAGGAGAACTCCTGACCTAGAATCAGAGCCAAAAGAGAGCCAGCTCTGGCTATCTGATTGTTTATCCCAATGCTCTTTGATACTTTGCCTTGACTGTCAATCTAGATTTGTTTAAATTCAGCTCTTGATTGTTTCTGTACAGATTTATTCTCTTGTTTTACCTTTGTAACCTCTGGACTTGACTATTTTAATACATACCCAGAGGTTCCCAAACATGACTTTGTCACCTTCTCTGTCTTATCTTGTGACAAGTCCCATTCACCATCCCTGTGCTCACTAGCCCGCACTGGCTCCAGGGAAAGCAATGTCTCAATTTTCAACTTCTAGATCTTGTTTTTCCAGTCTCACCCTGGCCTTTCTCTTCCCTATCTTTGTAATCTCCTCCAGCCCCAAAACACCTCAAATATCTGGCCTCACTTATTTCTGGCCTCTTGCACGAGAGCATAAAAAATTGGAGCAAGAGTAAGCCGTTCAGCCCATCGATAGTGTTCCACCATTCAATAAGATCATGGCTGATTCAGTCATGGTCTCAACTCTCGCGTTCCTGTCTGCCCCATGTAGCAATCGCCTGCCTTGTAGTTCAAAAATCTAAACAGGCCTTGAATTTATTCAGTGGTCCAGCTTTCACTGGGGTAGAGAATTTCAAAGTCTAATGGTCCTCTGACGGGAACAAAAATCCTCCTCTATCTTAAATACCAACTAATTTTCAATTTCCCCACAAGAGGAAACATCCTCCCAGCATCTACCCTGTTAAGCCCAGAATCCTATGTGTTAGATTTTATAGTGGAATGGATCACCAGGCTTACCTTAGGTTGGCACCTCGCTGACTTTTAAATGCTTTTGCTGCACAGTGATACTGTGATGGGGGGAGTGGCTTAAATGTCTTGAGTGGGAATTATGTCACTCGGATGGGAATCCCGCTCTCAACCAGTGCCAGCCAATCTGATTGGCAGTTCTGTCCTCCCAGCAGCAGCTGAAAAGAGTAGTGTTACCTGCTGGAGAAGGATAGTGACATCTCCCAGACTTGAGGGTCAGTCCAGGCATTTTGGGTGACCAGGGATTGGAGGCCCGAGCAAATGGGGGGATGGGACTTGAGTTTTAGAGACCAAAGTTAGGCACAAAGTGGAGGATACAATGTTTTTGAGGGGGGAAGTGATGCTCCAGATGGGCACAGTGGACCCCACCAAAGGTCTGACAAGAGCCTATGCCTACCATGCTTTTGCCATTCCCCACAGGCTGAAACATTTCACTAGGGATGGAATGAGGCCCTTTTTAAGTGGTTATTAATTGTTCTCTTAAGGGTTTCAATACATCTAAGGGCACGTGGGTTGGCTGATGCCTTATCCATCCCCTGTAATATGTGGACAGGAAGTTAATGGGCTATCCAACTGCTCTAGTTTACCTGCATCCCCTTCAAATATGCTGATGAAGTTTATAAAATGCACCTCTATATGTTCAATAAGATCACCTCTCAATCTTCTTAGTTCCAACAAGTATAGAATCAACCTGCTTAACCTTGATTCATGCAACAATCCCTTCATCTCTGGATCAACCTAGTAAACCTTCTCTGAACTGCTTCCAATACAACTAAATCCCTCCATAAATAAGGAGACCAAAACTGTACACTGTATTGTTAATTCCATGTACGGTTGTAGCAAGACTTCCCTACTTTATACTCCATTCCCCTTGCAATCATGGCTAATGTTTCATTTATCTTTCTAATGGTACTACTTGCTATTACTGCATGCTATCTTTTTGTGATTCATGTACAAGGATACCCAGATTCTTCTGCAATGCAGAATTCTGAATCTTTGTCCATTTAAATAATGCAATCCGCTTGTCTTCTTTCCCACATTATGCTGCATCTGCCAAATTTTAGCCCACTTATTGACCTACCTACACGTTTTGGCTGGAATTTTCCAACTATTCCATCCAATGGTGACTCTCTACCATTGGGTCCCCTGAGGTGAGGGTGCAAACAATGGGAAAACTCATTGGCAGTAACAAGACTGGAAGATCCCACCATCAGTGAGCTACCTCTGCCATTGCAAACTCACTGCTGGGATGTGGAGGAGTGCAGAAAATCCTATCCTTTGTGTCCTCTTCACAGCTTGCTTTCCTGTCTATCTTTGTATTGTCAGCAAATTTGGCTTGAATACATTTTGATCCCTTTATCCAAGTTATGAATATATATTGTAAATTGTTGAGATACCTTTCACTACTTGAAGTGTGAGTTATTCTTTAGTATCCTCGATGTTTATTTTTCACCCCATAATTGGTGGCTGCGCCTTCAGTTACCTAAGACATTAATTTTGGAGTATCCTCCCTATACCTCGCCACCTCTCTAACTCATTTTCCTCCTTTTAAGGCACTACTTACTTACCTCTTTGGCCAAATCTTTGCTCATCTGATCAATAAGGCTGAAGGTTTTGGGATATTTTAATATGTTGAAGGCACAGTATAAAATATGACACTTGTAGTTATAACACTTTTCAATGAAGAATTGCTTAACATTAAAACAAAGTGTATAGTAGTTTAATCAGTCTGTTAATGAGCATATTTTTAAAAAAACTTGTGTGAATAATTAGTGACAACACATGAAAGAGACACACTGACAAAGAAAAGAACAGATGGATATAATATAAGCTTTTATGTTTGATTTGTGGTATTCACATGTACACAAAATATACCTTTAGAAGATCATGATTCTAGATAAAAAATGATATTATAAATTAAATGTGCTACTTCATTAAACCCAACAGTTTGTTCAAAAATAACGAATTGATAGTACTAAAGCAAAACACTGAATAAGTTTTTGCTATTTGTAGTATTGATTGTTTAATTATTTGAATCACAAATGCAAACAAAAATGTTCTTTACAACGAATCTACCAAATCATAGCCGTTTGTCATTTAAGATGTTAACGTGCATGCGATTTTTATATAACCATATCAAATTTGAAAAGCATATGCTGGAAAATGGTTTGTGAGAAGACCCTCTCACCTCCTGCTGTTTTCCTTCTCGCTTTTGTAGATCCAAATCCAAAGCAATATAAAAGGAAAAAGTCAATTGTGAACTGGGCCTTTTGGCGTGGATCCAGCCCTCATTTAGCCAGCTTGCCTCTGTCCCCAACTTCCACAACACCAGGCAGACTTTTTGGCCTTCCCCTGACAGCCATTTGTGAGGATGACAATTTCCCAAAGCCAATCATGGTAAGTGACAAAATGGCTAGAAAAGAGGAGTTCATCAATAATCATTAAGTATCAACGTATGTCAAGGCAATCTACAAGCTGGGAGTGAGATCATTTATCTGCAGAGATGAACAAAAGAAAGACGTATAGTGAAGCAGCAATGTGGTGGTAGTCAAACAACACTTCCGTTGGATGGAATCTCATTCTTTATTTATAACGCATGAAAAGAAATTCTATCATGATGTATGTGGCTGGAATGCACATTTTTCATCATTTCTTGGATAAGAGGTTTGCTGGGAGGGAGATAGGAGCTGACTTGGAAATGGTCTTGAGTGACATCATTTTATCCACGCTCCTTGGCTGAGAAGTAATGGCAGGCCACTTTAGAAAGTTTTTTTTTCTCAGGCAAGCAGAGAGATCCTACGTTTCCATGATGCCTCTCCAATTGTTAACATAATATTTGGTGTGGAACAGAAACCCAAGAAGGAGACATGAAAAAATAATTTGCATTTCCGTGGTGCTTTTCTCATCCTTTACCTCTCGCACAGTACTTTGCAGCCAACAATGTACTTTCCGGGCAAAATCTTATCAAAAAATAGCTATGTTGTTTCCAGTGAGAAAACCAGCACCTTCCTCTCCAGTTTTCTCTTCAGATTCTACCCCACTCTGCCAAAAGAAATCAAGGGGGCATGATTTACACCGTCATAGAGGGAGGCAAGGATTAAACCCCGGCTGCTCGGAGATCAGGCCACCATCTTTAAAGAGCGGCCCAATCAGAACTTCAAGAAACCTCCCCCCATCTCATCACTGAGGCCTCAGGTATTCCCCTCCACTCCCAATCAGAACGAACATTCCCTTCACCAGCACACCCTCGCCCTACCCACGTGAGCCTTGGCCCTTTCTCTGTCTACCCAACCTCTCCTTCTCCACTTCTCTGTGGCAATGGCCACTGCCATCATCCGGCATCCCCTGCTCATCAGACTGCTCCCGGCTCGCAACCACAGTTGCATTAACCCCTCCCCCCATGAGGCTTTCACTGGGGGTTGCCTCTTGACACAGGCTGGCACTGAGGTTATCAAAGTGCCAACTTGACTGTGCCAAGGGACAGTGCCAAGGGGCATCCCTGGGACTATATTTATTCTGCACCCCCCCCCCCCCCCCCCCAAAGAGATCCCCATGACAAGTTCACATCTGTGTGAACCTATTGTTAACTGCATCAATGTGAGGTCACGTCAGCACGATTTGAAGATATGGCCAGGGGTGTTTAATTATATTAAATGAATGTAAATCAAGTTCATTTCCATTATGGGCATGAACTTGATGTTGATAGCAAGGGTTGAGAAAAATCTGAAGTCACATTCTCGCCAGCAAGAACTTGAGCCTCCTGCCTCGTGTCAACCTTGAAGACACGAATATGGGCTCAAGATTTCACCTTTGACATGTAGTTGTAACATAGGAAAAGATGGCAGCCAAGTTGCACTCAGCAGGATTCCACAAATAGCAATAAAATAATGAGCTGATCTTATTTTAGGTGTTGGTTGAGGGATGCATATTGGCTCAGATACTGAATGAGATGGGCAGACTATGTTGTGTTAGCTGGTCCACTGCTGTTAGCAGCACCATGCACTCTTTGATAAGGATAAACAACAGCAGTATTTTATTCAAAATAAATAGATTGCCATTAGAGATCCTTGTAGTTTTAAACCAGATTCTCAATGTCATTCTTACATTTGTACACAATAAAAACATTAAATCCTGAATGCTTCTATTAGACAAGAAAAATCCTTTTTAGTGCCCTTGCTCCTCCTGCACAATAGTCAGGAAAGTGAACCAGTATCCGTCAACCTGTCATAGTTCTCAACTTGGTGAGTATGTTTGATGAGCCATGGTGAAGTGAAACATTTAGAGACATCCTATCCAGACAAAAATGCAAATATTTGATGGGTAAAGTGACTGAGATGTGTCTAAGTGAATTATTATTTACTTTAAACAGCAGGATGGAAGACACGAAGGGTTGAAACCCCACAAGCTAATAACAATAAGAACTTGCATTTTTAGAATATACCCAAGGCTGTATGGGCATCTGTATCTGGGAACCTGACATCCAGATTGTTTCTGCGTCCCAACCCCACATGGTGTCTGCATTGCTCATGTGATGCAGTCTTCAAACGCAGGTGTCGTAAGTGGGCTGGCATTCAGCTGAGTGACAGTGGTTAGCGCTGCTGCCTCTTACCACCAGGGACACAGATTCAATTCCAGCCTTGGGTTACTGTTTTATGTGGAGTTTGCACATTCTTCATGTGTCTGCAAGGTTTCTTCCGGGTGCTCTGGTTTCCTTCCACACTCCACTGAAAGTGGATTGGCCATGTTAAATTGACTCTTAGTGTCAGATGATTAGCAGGGTAAATATGTGGGGTTATGGGAATAAGGTCTGGGTGGGCTCGGTGCAGATTTGATGGACCAAATGGCCTCCTTGTGCACTATAAACTCTGAACTTGGGGAGGTGGGAACTAACTACTGAGCCTAATCCTCAAAGGCAAATGACAGCTATGACTGGACCTTGCAGAATGGAGGAAGCTGGAGCTTGGAGGACTAGCTACCTCATGCCGAAGAGAGGTGGCCTTTTGGAGACAGTAGTTGTTAGCTGAGTTAACTAGAGAGTTAGAGCAGAAGGCAGGGACATAACCTGTAGTTAAATGGGTTTCATATTGCACTTATCATAACTTTTCCATTTTTTTTCCTGTATTTTAGGACATGCTTTCCTTTCTATTTCATGAAGGTCCATTCACCAGAGGCATTTTCAGACGGTCTGCAAATGCTAAAGCCTGCAAAGAGCTGAAAGAGAAGCTGGATTCTGGAGTAGAAGTGCACTTAGCAAGTGAATCTGTGTTTGTGACGGCTGCTGTGTTCAAGGTATGTTAAGAGCATCAAATCAGAATCCAAATTACATTTTATTTCCATTTCCATGGTGGATTAATACACAAATGCTGTGGTGGGCATCAGGGTTATACTAAAGATTAACTCAATGAACCTTCAATGGAAGTCATTGAAGAATAACTTCCTTAGGAAGAATAGAATATCAATGATCCAAGTTGCTGAAGGGTAAATGCATGGGGTTATGGAGATAGGGCCTGGGTGGGATTGTGGTTGGTGCAGACTCAATTGGCCGAATGGCCTTCTCTGCCCTGTAGGATTCTATGAATCTATGATTTTCTGAAAATGAGTCCTTCAGGACAGGAAAGTAAATGAGTGGATAAAAACTATCAACTTAAAAAATTGATAAATATAAATAACTTTTAGAATTTCAATTTTATTCACTAAATAAAGAACATGCATCAAACTGTTCAATTAATTCAGTGAAAAGAGCATTAAACTCTAATCCTACATTTACAGTATCAATGTCAAGAAAGATATTTCAGTTTGGGAATAGAGTGTTCATCAAAGGTAGTTTGCATTTCTTGGCAGAGGACCATTATAAGCACCTTTCTCCAGTGCAAACTATGTTTAAATTAATGTCTGGTATAAAATGAATAATCACAGTATGATTCATTTTGCAGGGATAAAGTCATTTTAAATGTATCAAGAATTTTAAAAATGTAAATATAATTTTCTAATTTCCCATTTTTATGTAGATTACAATGATTAGCTGTGGAAAATTTCAATGGAATGTAAAAAGAAAATTTGGCAAAGTTCATTTTGCACATGATTTAGAAAATAATTTTAGTTTTTCTTCTAAATGGCTTCCGTCAGCCTTCAACACGTATAACTGCTAACTGACTCAGACCTTGAAATGGAAAAGGTTTGTTTTCTAAAGACAATTTTTATAAAGGGGAAAAGGCCATTTTATTCTAGCAGGAATTTCATATCCTTCCAAAACATAGTCTCAGCTGATTACTTACTTGTGAAGCACACTCACTATTGTTTTGTTGGTAAATGCAGCAGCTAATGAGAGCACAGAAAGATCCCATAAACAAAAATGAAGCAAATGGCCAGATAATTTTTGTTTTTGAGGGCTAAATATCAGCCAGGGCGTTTTTTGTTTGTTGAATGGTGCCATGGGATTTTTACATCTATCGAATGGCAGCACTCTTTACTCAAATATCAGCCAAGTTACACATTTGAACATCTTGCTGGACTTGAACCTACAACCCTTAGTCTGCATGTGTTTCCTATCATACATGTGCCTATCTTCACCTTTTGTTCACACGTGCATGTTTTCCAGTAAGACTCTCCTTGCACTGGTAAAGATCAAGTGCCATGCCTGATTTTTTTTTTTCTTCTTTGGACCAGGAGTACCAAACCCAGATGCAGCACTTTTGGCAGATACTCTATTAGTGTGTATAATGTGCATAGCCATTTCCATTTTAGAAGGGCTTTGGCCTACATGACCAAGTCTATATGATAACAATCAAAATGTATTCTGATTTATCAGACAAAACACAGATCAGGAAACCCATCTCTGTCTATTTGTCCATCCCCCAGGAAGGAATGAGCTGCTTCAGACATCACTGAATAGCTTGGCTGAATCAACCCAGTGTACAAAGACAGGGCTGAGAGTATCAGAGAGAGTCCACACTCTGTATTGAGAAGGACAGTGAATCTGACAGTGTAAACTTCAAGTATATGGCTATCTGGTTTGATGGGAAGGAAATCTGTTGTGTTTGTTTAAAAGATGGTTTGAAATGTTCAAATTAGGAAACTTTAAGGGCTGTAATGTTTAACTTTTTGATTACTTTTGAATACATTTTTATTTATTGCAAATTCAGGACTTTCTTCGGAATATTCCTGGAAGCATCTTTTCTTCAGACCTCTATGATGATTGGATGGCAGCAAGTGAAAAAGAAAGTCATGAGGAGAAGATAAAGGGAATTCAAAGGTTGGTTAAACTATTTAATGGGAATGTCATCTCACTGATGTATGGCTGCATGGGATGCCAGTAAAACCAATCAAGTGGACACAATGAGGGCAGAGGGTTGCAGGATACTAGAAGCTGAGGGAGCACAGACAAAAGCTCTATTGCAATAAAAAATATGCTCCTCTCTCTCCTTCCAACTATAACATGGAGAAACAGCCAATTCAGGGCATGTTAGTGTCACTGGCATGTATTTTCCATTCCTATCTGCCCTTGAAAATGTGGTGGTGAGTCATCTGCTTAAATTGCCACAGTCTTCCCATGGTGCCTTTCGGAAGGTTGTTCCAAATTTTGACCCAGCAATGATGATGAAGGACCAGCAAAATATTTTGCAGAATGAGACACATTTGGCAATCAAAGTGTTAATTTGTACTTCATATCGATGTGATAAGGAGAGCAGGTGTTGCAGTACCTCTCGTATGGTATGCTAGTGGCTATGGATGGGGTGCCACTCAAATGGAGTGCTTTGCCCTTGATACTTTTGGCTTCCTCAATTGTTGGAGCTGCTCTTATCCAGGCAAAGGAAAATATTCCATCTCATTCTTGGTTTGTGCTCTATAAATAGTAGACAAACATTTTGTGGCCCCTAGGTGAGTTATTCAACACAGAATGCTCAACCTCTGACCTGATCTTGTTGAGAATTCAAATGCTATTGAATGTCAACACTAGGTGATTAGATTCTTTGCTGAAGGTAACCATTGCCTGGCCTTGTCAGTCCAGTATTGAATGTCATCTATGTTTGGCTGCATCTGGATATGAACTGCTTTGGTATTGGTCAATGATGAAGCGCTGGGAAAGCTAACCACAAGCTGCTGGTTTTAAATTGGACAGTGTGTTCCAATGGGTGAAAAGCCGGTTGTTTAGATGGACAGGCAGGAGAGGAGCTTTCAGAGATAATTGGATCAAGTGATTGAGTCATCAGCTACTAAATTTGAAGAACGACAGGAAAGGAATTGGAGATAAGAAATGCAAAGAGGGGATAACTATTGGCTTAAAATAGAAGTCCAGAACAAGAGAACATTTACTTCTACTCTTTTTTTATAACAACAACTTTGCCTGGTAAAACTTTCCAGAGTACTTTACAGGACGTTAGCAAGACAAAGTTTGTCACTGAGCTAGATATTAGGATTGGAAACTACAAAGGCACACCTTTGTGTGAGAGAGAGAGAGGTAGGGTAGAGGGTTCAATTCCATCCTTGTAAGTCTTTCTTTGTCCTCCGGTTTCCTCCTATAGTCCAAAGATGTGCGGTTAGGTGTTTTGGCTGTGCTAAATTGCCCCTTGGTGTCAAGGGGATTAGCAGGGTAAATAAGTGGAGTTACAGGGATAGGACATTGGTGTGGGATTGTTGTTAGTGCAGGCTTGATGAGCTGAATGGCCTTCTTCTGTATTGTAGAGTTTCTATGAAGAAAATTCCAGAACTGAAAGGCCTGGTTGTTAGCAGTAGAAGTTGGTGATGAGCTGAAGGCCTACATTGGCAGGGTGTAAAGATTTCCGATACACTTGTCAACACCAACAGGGCAGGTTACTACAACAGGAACTCAACACCTGAAAGCGTGTTTAACTAGTTTCTGGCGTTAATTCTCAATGTACCATATTGCAGCTGTTTTGGTGTTAAAAGTTAGATGGATTTAACATTTTAAAAAAACTTTATGACATTGCCACCTAGAGGTGTAACAAGTACTGCAATTAAATATTGACACTTGAGCATTTCGATCAGTGGAAAATTCCATTATGTCAGGGGAATGTGTTTTGAGAAGATTCTTCAGAAATAAATATGTTGGATTATTTCTAACTTTTAAACATTATAATTCTACCACAGTGGTGTAAAAATATTAATCCAACAACAGTAACCTCCAGAAGCATTCAGAGCAGAGGTTCTTGGTAACTATATCTTGGCAAATTGATAAATGTTTGCAATAAGAAGATTTAATTGTATAACCCTGACTGCAACTGTAAGGAGACATTTTTGTGATTCGAAGCTTCACACTGAGAAGCTGTATTCACCCTTGGCATGTCTGAGGAAAGGGTTTTGGGTCTGTATATGTTTGGAGTATCAATCCCCACTTTGAGCAATGGATTGCAGAATTAGGATTGAAAATCACTGTTCAGAAGCAAAGTAAAAATAATATCTCAGACATATTAAATTATAAAACCATCAAGTGCAACAGTCCATAGATGAGCCAGTTAGGTGGATTGGCCATGTTAAATTGCCTTTTAGTGTCAAGGGGATTAGGTAGGGTAAGTGCATGGGACTACGGGGAGAAGGCCTGGTGGGGATTGTGGATGGCACAGACTCGATGGGCTGAATGACTTCCTTCTGCACTGTAAGATTCTATGAAAAGTAATTTTGAGAAGTATTAATTCTGATGATGTAAGAATTCTTGCTGTCTTTGCTGGAAGGGGAACGAAATCATGGATCAATAAAGAAGGTTGATCATTCTCCTTTCCCTAAAGTGACAGTGTCTTCCTGAGTCTTTCAATATTCTGAGTTAACTTCTCAATTTTTCCAGATTACTGGAGCAACTCCCAAAACTCAATAACCTCCTCCTCCATCAAGTGTTCGGGGTGCTTCACAACATTGAGCGGCAGGCTGACAAAAACCAGATGAATGCCTTTAACTTGGCAGTCTGCATAGCGCCCAGCATCTTGTGGCCTCCCACTCCCTGCAGTCCTGAGATAGCGAGCGAGTCGACAAAAAAGGTGAGAGGTTGTTACTGCTGTCAGTCAGGTGATCATAAGATGGTGTGCCCCACACAGCTCTCAGTGAAAATATTGTATAAAAGTGATCCCGATCAAGCTGTGCTTTGAGTGTATACAATTTTTAAAAAACAATCTTATCAAATTCCCAACATCTATATTTAAGTTGTTCTTTTATCACCTATACAGTGGAACTCCTGTTTAATTTAACATTGAGGCTAGCAGAGATTTTCTGTATGTAATTTGAATCACATTGACTTAATCTTTTGTAACCAATGTTAACGTTATGAATGTAGGAGGAAAGAAAACCTGATTTACGTCAAGGAATACAGCCATTGAAAATAAATGAGCTTCACTTGTGCTTTTGAATAAGAAAAGTACACTTAATTTTATCTCTGATTCACTTTCCTTAATGTGTAAACTTAATCATAGAAATCGTAGAAACCCTACAGAAAGAGGCCATTCGGCCCATCAAGTCTGCACTGACCACAATCCCATTTGGGCCTTACCCCCAATCTGTACATATTTTACCCACTAATCCTCTCAACTTATGGATCTATGGTCAATTTAGCATGGCCAATCAACCTAACCCGTACATCTTTGGACTGTGGGAGGAAACTGGAGCACCCGGAGGAAACCTGTGCAGAACGAGGAGAATGTACAAACTCCACACAGACAGTGACCCAAGCCAGGAATCAAACCCAAGTTCCTGGAGCTGTGAAGCAGCAATGCTAACCACTGTGCTACTGTGCTGCCCCTGAAACAGTTTAACTGAAACACGTTTAAGATATTAACTGTTTCAGAAGTAGGAAGGGTAACATTAAAGAGGATAGGCTTTATAACTTTGCTAAAATGTTTGACATTATTATTGCCTGCTGCTTACACTCATACAAACATACAATCAGGAATAGGTGTAAACCACTCAGCCCTTCCAACCTGCTCACCATTCAATAAGATCATGGCTGATCTGGATGTAACTTCAACTCTACATTTTTGCCTACTGCCGATAACCTTTCACCCCCTTATTAATGAAGAATCTATCCAGTTCCACCTTAAAAATATACAAAAATTTGCTTCCACTGGCTTTGGAGGAAGAGTGTTCGAAAGACTTGCCACCCTAGCTGAGAGAGAAAAAAACTCTCCTCTATCTTAAACGAGTGACCCTCAGCTCTAGATTCTTCTACAAGAGGAAACATCCTCTCCACATCCACTCTGTCAATACCTCTCAGGATCTTAAAGGCTTCAATCAAGTTGTCTCTTAATTTTCTAAATTCTGTTGGATATAAAACTAACCTCTCCAATTTTTTCCTCATAAGACAACCTGCCCATTCTTGCTATTTATCTAGAAACCCCTTTTGGAAATGCTGACGTATTTCCATCTTTCCTTAAATAAGGTGACTGTACACAATACTCCAGATGTGGTCTCACCAATGCTCTGTACAACTGAAGTATAACCTCCCTATTTTGGAATCAATTCCCTGACAATAAATATAGAAAATTGTCCGAAGAAGCTTTCCTATGGAACAAGCAGCAATCAGCAACAGAAAGTTTCTCCACCCAGAAAACTCTCAGCTATGAGGCACAAGTAAAGATCCAAGAGCTAATTCATCTTTACATGTTCCCAATATCTTGCCAAAGATGAAATCAAAAGTCATGAATTGTACATCATTTCCTCCCGAAGGGCCTGTTCTGCGCTGTAATGTTCTACGTTCTATCTATGTAACTAACTTGCCTCACACTAAAAGAGCTATTAGTGGAGACAATGGGTGAAATATTACCAGAAAATGGCAGCGTTATTTCTGGCAAGAGAACTTCCAAAGAAACCAGTCAGTTTCATCTCCAGATTTTGATATTCTGCCAAACAGAATCAAGGGGCAGGTTTCATGCCATCATACAGGGACAGGGCTGAAAAACCACCAAGCAAAACCCAGCTGCGCAGAAATCAGGGCTCCATTTTTAAAGGGTGCCCTGATCAGAATCCAAGTAAACATCTCCTCTTTCCTGCGACCCCACCCCCCCCCACCCACCAGGAAAGTCTCAGATGCCCCCTTCCCACTCCCAGTTGGAGTTAAGCACTTCTCTAATCTCCTACTCCTCCAGCCACCATCAGCATCCCTGCTCCTCTGTCCACTCTTGGCCACCACCACATCTAAATGAACCTCCTCCCATGAGGCTCCCACTGGCACCTGCCCATTGGCCCAGTTGCAACTGCCAATTTGGCACCTTGCCACAGGGCAGTTCCAGGGGCATTGCCAGGCCACTGTCTGACCATGTCACGCTCCTCCGGCAGCTATACGACCGCAGGGAGACCCCTATGACAGGTGCACGTCTGGGTGAACTGTTATAAACTACGCCAACATGATGCTGCACTGGCACCCACTGAATATCTGCTCTGAAGTCCCACAGCGAGTGCTCATTGACATGCTAAAGTATTAAAATGAGCTTTCTGTGCTGCCACAGTGTGTTTCATGCCACTCTACTGGTGAAATCAGAAACTTGCTGGCATGAATCACGCTTTCTGCATTTTTTGCACTCAAAATCATCCCCAATTAAAGATTTTTCCACTGATTGGGAAATTGATAATGGCATGGTATCATCTCAATATCAAAACTACGTGGGGGGAGGTTAGAAGAATGTTTTCACACTATGCTTTATCACAAGTGGCTATTGAGACAGAGACAAGAACATCAATTAAATAGAAATTGGGCAGGTAAGGATTTGAAAAGGAAAAACATAAAAAGAAAGGGTAGAAAATGGGCTTGAGGTAGAAAGCATCAGTTAAAGAGCTAAACTTGACACGGGCACACAACTCCACAACACATCACAATACACAACCTTGTCAGGAGCAGCATTTTGTAAAATTGTCAATGGTTACCCTGCACACTGATCAAAATGAATGAATTTAAACTCAAAGGTGAAGAATTTTATATAATTGAATATGACCATGAATGGATACTGTTGTCACCCAGAACAATCAATAAACATAAAACATTTGCTTCAAGGTAAAATGGAATTTATGCTTTTTAAAATTCATTTACTGGGATATGGATATTGCTAGCAGCATTTATTGCCCATCCTGAATGCTTCCATTTCAGAGAGCATTTGCTGTGGACCTGGGGTCACATATGGGTCAAATCTGGTAAGAGTGGCAGACTTCCTTCCCTAAAGGACACTAATGAACCAGATGGGTTTTAGTCACAGACTAAATATTGAAGGAATGATCTATGTAGTGAATGGTAGATTTTTCCTTATTGTTTACTTGGTAAATACCCAAAGAAGAGCAATGATGTAGCTTTCTTCTGTACTGTTAGCATTTCCAGAATTAGCACTGCAGTTAACTTCAAGGTTATCCCGTGATTCCCAACACTTTTTGATATCTATTGATCCTTGTTGTAGGAGAAACATTGGGTGGGATTTTATGGCCTCAATCGGACGAGTTCATAAAGTCCCACCCAAGGCCAATGGAGATTTCTGTCCAGGGAATCTCACCAACACCTCCCCCACCCCAACACAATCAGGCAGATGAAGTGATGGAGTTTCAGCCATTATATCTATGTAATAATTGAGGGATGGAGGGATTGGACAAAATTCTATTTCCCATCCTTTGTTGAACTGGAACAGCAGTTGTTTTGGATGCCTGTCTCTTGCAACTGCTATTTATTCATGAACTTAATGAAAGAGTAAATCAAGGCTTGAAATGTTGAAATAAGTTAGTTTATTTCTCTCCTTAGTGAACTCTTTGGAAAAACAGAAAATATTGTGTGGGTGAAATCGTCTAACCTGCAACTTCAATAAACTGTTATTCCACTGCCCAAGTGGGCAGTCCAGTGGCCTGCCTCAGTAACTCGAGACAGCTCCAATATAGTTGGGTTCCTCCAAAGTGCAGCTCTGCTCCTAAAATGTAGGACAATTCCGATTGTATGTGCCTGTCCCCTTTGTGATTCAAACATTAACAGGATTCTATACTTTATGTTTATAGAATATGTTAAGGTTTGAGGTGAGTACTACCCCTTTAAGAGTGTGGGTCAGGTGAGCCTTGGACCATTAGCTCCATCCTGTGCGAGACCCAGTTGGACAGTATGAGATCCAACTGTGGAACAATACACACTCTTAAATAAAGAGCTGACAGTGTTCAAGTTACCAAGCCTACCTCGTGATTCTTTAATTCATAGGGGCAAACACAATGCATTCCAATTCTACAATTGTAAACTAATAGAGGTCAGCATTGGCAGGAGAATTTGATTACCTTGCTACCAAGAGATCAAATATTTTAATTTAAAAATATATTTGGAAAGAAATAATAAGTATGGCAAGAGAAGAAAAAAGATGAAATGGGTCAACCACCACTGATTACTACACAGACAACCCAATTTTCCTGTTCAATGCACTCAATGCCCTATTATGCACTGGAATGGCTCTGAGCAATCCCACACTATTGGACTGTGTTCTTGCAATCTGAGTGGAGTTACATTCCTGCAACGTCTCTGCGCGATTGGAGTAATCTGACAGCTGTACGGCCAGCCGATCCGCTAGTCCCCATCCTGTGCCCCTACCAAAGATGAGCTTTACTCGGATGCATTTCTCCTTAACTGAATTTAAAGAAAGCAATTTGATTGTAGGACATTGTTGAACAACACCCATATTCACAATTTCAGCCTTTCACACATTCTGAAGACTCAAAACTGTGAGAAGCAGGTTTAATGTTTCTATGGTTAGCCCCTAAATTGCTTTGGGATTTCAAGTATCTATAGTTTTGAAGTAAGCCAACTAAAATATTTTTTCCAAGAATTCTCGACTTGTTTTTGTACAGCTTTGCTAATGGGGAATGTGTGGGTTAATGGCACTTGGCCTTTCTTTGCTCCAAGCTTCACAGTGTGGCTTGAAGAGATGTGCCACATCTGCACTACCTTCCTAGTTTTGGAAAAGGCAGAACAATTGCACATTTGACTCTGTAAATGCTCCGTGTCCTGCTGTCATCTGACTGCTGACAATGTGAAGCATGTGGTGCCAGCATGAGTTCTTGGAACAGAAATTTACAACAATGAACTCACACTTCTGGCCTTTCTCCTTCTGCAGGTTGCCTTGTTTGTGCAGTTTCTAATTGAAAACTGCTGCAGGATCTTTGGAGATGTCTTCACTTCCCTTTTTGAAGCATTATCTGCAAGGAAATGCGAAAATAGAGATGATGGGTCAGGTAATGAAGCTGTTGTCCTGTCAACAATACTTAAAAATAATAAACTAATTTAATGTTAAGACTAAGAGTTGCAAACCGCCTACAAGTAATCACCAACTTGTACCTTCTGGCAAGAACCTATACAATGTGGAAGCATACATTTTTCCTGAACTATCTTATGGCACAAAATTACAAATAACAAACAAGCAATCACAAAGTTTTTAGTCTACTTATCAGAGATTGTGGATTTACTTCATAATCTGAATCTGAGTGTGTCTGCAACAATTTTACTGCCCCAAAGTTGGTAACTGATGTAAAATTAACTAGATGGCCAGCTGAAAAATAACATTTAAAATGAGAAGTAAAAATTACTCAAATGAGAAGAATGTTCATTCCTTTCATTATATTGGAATAGCAAAAGCAGAAGGGTGTTGGGGGATAGTGGAGAGCATAGTGGTCTGATGTATCAAACATAGTGGATCATTATTGTACAAATGCGAAGGCCCCAAGCACTGTATTAAGACTTATTACAACGTTATGTAGAAATGTAATTATATACAGATTGAAAGTTCCCCTTTTGTAGTTTTCTTTTGAAATGGTGTTGATAACTAAAGCAGAACTTTAATCCTGGGGAGGAGGAAGCTGGCACGATTTGACTGCCAATTCTATAGCTGCACTCCTGCTGTCTGCATTTTATTAGCCTAGAGTGGCAACTAAAGCAAAAATTTAGTGAAAGCCTTTTGTATATGCAGTGAAGGTCATGTTCCATGAAGTAGTGTTATGAGTTAGCTGTGGGTAAACCTATTTATAGATATTGATGTTATGTGCAAACTTGTGCTGAATAGTGCAGAAAAGAATTGAATTCTAAACAATATGTTTATTATTATAGTATCAATCTTGATTGTTGATAACACTGTTGCCCCTTGAGCCTGAAGGCCATGGTTTAACCTCCACCCCATAATCTAGACTGGCACTTGCAGTGCAGTACAAAATGTGTCCTTCACTGCCAGAGATATCAAAGAAGATGTTAAAGGAGAAGCCAAACAGCTCTTTCAGGTTGCGTTAAAAGATCTCATGGCTTTATCTGACTCTTGTGTGAATTCTCAGACAAGATCACTAAAACAGATTATCTGGTCAGTTATTTCACTTCCATTTCTGGAAAAGTGCTGTGTGCATACTGTCCTCTGTGTTTCGCACATCACAACAGCAATTGCATTTCAAAAAACACTTCTTTGCTGCCTCTGCCCACATCCTCCCCCCATCGCCCCCAAGCATTTTGGGATATCTGAGGATGTGAGAAGTTTTATGGAATGCAGGTTTTTTTATTTACCAGGAGAAACAATCAATGTTATTGGAGAGTTTTGAGATTATGAAGAATACTGCAGAATGTTTACTATAGTGGAGGATTCAAATACTAAGGGCCTGATCTGAAAACCCAGAATTAGGAAGAGACACTGGGAGGAATACCTTCCCCAAAGGGCAATGGTTTGCTGTATAAAGGAACGGGAATGGTCACTGAATGGATTTAGTAACTTATTTAAGTGCATCTCAAGTGAGAAAGAATGAGAGAATGGAATAGTGGGGCTGACCTTAAAGACTGGCATTTTAGGGACAAATTATTTTCTTCTGTTCTGTATATTTCTTCTGTTCTAACATTGTCAGACAAAGTCTGTTTTCTACTTCCTCATGCAGATCTCTCTTCGTTTCAATTGCATGATTCCTCCTATGATAGTCTGGAAAATGAGCTCAATGATGACACTGATTCTCCATCAACTAACCTAATGGAAAAGAGAAATGAAGACAATCGAAGTCGGGACTCCGTTCTAACCTGGAGTGACTGTGATCTCGATCAAACAGAGGATGGAGGAAGTGGTGTGAAGGTTCCAGTCTCCCAGAATATAAGTGAGAGCTCTCCATTTTCTAAAAATGATCTCCCGGACTCCATATTTTACGGTTACTCCACTTGCATGAGGCCCACAGGCCCCAGAAGACACAGACGATGTTCAGAGCCCAATATTTTGTCTCCTGCTTCACAGTTTTCTCAACTTGACCAGAATCATAAGACTGTGATCCGTAAAACTAGTTGTGATGCTGTCATGACACAGTCAGATGGGAACTACCTTGCTCAGTTGCAAAGGTTGCAGATTGAGGGTCAGAAACGCATAAACAAGGATTTTGACCTGGACAAGTCCAGCAATGACAGTCAGAAAGTTGCACAGAAGGGGGGGCACAGCAGTAGCCGACTTCAGCCACCTCTGTCCCTCAAACTTAATATCTCTTCAAAGACTAGCAACTCCAGTTTATCTTCACCTGGAACTTCACCCTCTGGCTCCTCAATGAGTTCACTTCATGGTGCATTCACACACAACGCAGAAAACTATGTGTTCACCCCAGCTGAAACCTTTTCGCTTTCCTGCTCTGCCACACAGGATCGGAAGGGCCAAACAGCTCCGCTAGCTAACCCTAGTATCTTCAAATACTTTTCTGGCCTCCTGTCTCCTGTTCAGGGTCCAGGCACAGCTTTGACTTCCTCCTCCACAGCACTAGAAAGACACAAGAGAACTATTAGCGTGACAGGGGAGAGTTTGAAGTGCTTCAGTGAGAAGGGTTCGGTCACACTGCACCCCAATAGTTGGCTAAAGAAAAATGGAAGTTGGACACTTAAAAGAAAGGAGAAAGGATACAAATTTAAAGGCAAGTGCAATCCATTCTTAATAGATAAAGAATTGGCCTGTGGCAAATTAAATGTTTCTCCTGTGACTGCAGAAGGTATGGCTCAACATGCAAACAGAAGCCAGTCAGTTAAACCACTTTCTGATGAGGAAGCAATCAGGTCATCACTGCAAAATACAGCTGGGAAAGGAAAAGGATTGATAGTCCAATCTTTGAAGCTTTTGCACCAAAAGGGATATTCTGATTCCCAGGAAATCTTGGAGGGCTCCAATGCTTGTGAATCTCTTCTGTTGAGTACAGCTAATCGGACTTCAGGGCAGAGCAAAATAGATCAAATTCCTCGGACTATCTTTTATGGGCAGAATTCGGAGTTGTCTCTTCAGTCAGTGCCGCGCCAACAGTCGTGCTTGTTCACGCCAGGAGAAACATTTGCTCAACAAGAAGCTAATCCACATGCGTCTGAATTAGTCATTCCTGCTCACACAGACACTCAGAGCCCTGGGGAGATGTGTGAGAGTGTACCTAATGCAGGCCCATCTCAAAAAAGGGGCGAGATACTTCAGGAGAAGAAACCACTCTCATCGACAAATGGAGATCACACAACTGAGCAGGAGTTTGATAATAGGTGCTCCATTACTCTTTCCCATCGTGCAGCTAAAGCAGTTAAAGATTATTTTTTTCAGCTTGATGCTGAGAACTGTTTGATAAAAACACAGGAAGTGACTGATGCCATGCTCCAAAGTAAGGATGAATGGCAAAAGAAGTGCTGCAGTGATCCAAAATTTGAAGATTTTGAACAAGTGTTTTTCTCTGAGGAGTCTTACGTGTAAAAGAGTTATTTGGAAATATATTATTTCTTTGAAAATGTTAAGTCTAGTTCAATTCAAGCTGCCTTGTGATATTATTACAACATAGCTCTTGTGGACTAAATAGCTGTAAGTACATTGTCCAAAAATGTCAAATTTGACTTTTTACATATATGTTTTATGATATTTACCGCTGTTGTTGTATGTAGTAATCTTGTCATCTGCAAAACAAAAATGTATATATGTTCCAAAAGTAATGGCTGCTAAGTGGGGAAATGTAAATACCTGTTCTGGCACATCTGTCCTACCCTAAAATTGTATGGTTACATTTGGAGTGAGTACATATGAATTATAAACATTGGCTCCCAGACCCACACCCAGTAAAATAGCATTCATCGCATTGGTTACAAAGAACTGAATTAATAGAGAAGTATGTTCCGTGGCAGTCTTCCGTCTTGTCGGTCAACATTGTGTTAAGCATTGCCTGGTGTGGCTCAGGAATCACACACTGTTATGACAGCCTCTGCATTCGTTACAAAGGAGAGAGCGGGCTGAGAAGGTACAGGATTTGCTGCTCTCTGTTTTCTCTAGGTCTTTCTTTTGGACAGCTGAGGTTTTTTTTCTGCTCACCTCTTCCTATCTGCTTCCAAACAGTCTCCAGAACTCATAGCCCTCCATCACTGTCTCCCAGTTGTCAGTGTTAATGTCATATCTCGCTTTCAGGTGTCCTGGTAGCAGCGTGTGGACACTCAGAGGTCGTGACCCAGCTCATTGCACAAAATGGTTTTGGTCATCCAATTGATGTACATGATTGGGTCAGCAGATGTGTCGTTAGCTTAGCATTGGAATGCTTAAGAACCTTGTCCTGCCAAAAGATGCTGAGGATATATCTAAAACAGCCAATATGAAAACTACTGAGCCTATTCTCCTGCCTAATGCATATTGTGCAGTCTCACCACTTCAGAGGAGTATGCTGAGAACAGAGGCTTGGTAGAGTCTTGGTAACAATATAAGTATGTTGATATTTCAGAGCACTAAACGTGAGTTAATTGGACGTGACTTCTCAGTTTAAGGGCAAAATTTTCCCACAAACTGGCAAAGGCCGATGGCGGGTGAGCAGGAAAAGCAGTGTTGAAGCCTCCTACAGGCTTTCTCTGCCATATAGTGTAGCAATTTAAGGAGGAATAAAAATCTTCAAGGATTGGGTTCCATTACGTATTGCTGGTGGGACAGCCACTGATTCTCCAACCCCACCATCCACCTAGAAACTCGAGGATCCCTGGGTGCGATTTGTAATTCTGCCCCAGTGCACAGCAGCCAGACCAGTTAACCCTGGAAACCCCTTGGGCACACTCCCAGTGCTGTCTGGACACCACTCCTGGGCAGTGCTAGGGGGTGCTTAGCGGTACTACTCCACTATCCTCGCTCCCCAATCTTCTCAGCTAGTTGCACGCCTTCAGAGACCGTCATGACTCACACCGTTCAGCCATCACACGCCCCTGTCATTGAGCAAGGGACAATCGTGTCACCTGTTTACACTGACGTAAAACGAGACGCTTCTCGCGATATTTTTAGTTCCTGTTTCCGAACCTGTTCGACGCAAATGGGGGTGGGAGATTCTGCCCCGTGTTCCCATAAAATTGGTAAGCTTATAACCTGTGCTGCAGCAACGCAAAAACACTGAGATGCGATCAGGTGGTTCCCCTTGCAGGGGGTGGGAGGAAATCAGATCCAATTTACCCGTGAACTCTTGAACCTTGTCATTGCAACATCTGGCATCATTTTAAGAGTCTGGGAGCTGGTTGCGTTCTGCCTGACCCTTTGGACAAGGAGCAGTGTTTGATAAGGAGAAAGCTTAGGGACTGAAAATAAAATAAATAAAAATGTACAAACCATTTCTATTTAATCAAACAAATGTATTTTGTTTAAAATGCAACAATTACATCTATTTACATGTAGACATATGGGAGAAACAAAGCATAATCTGAAAAATGTGTGCAATAGGCTCGGTCTGGTTTGTACTGTACATGGTTGCTGGGCTTGTCACGCGTTTATAAATGTATATTACTGTCTGAATTCATGACGCTATGATATGGAACTGATTTCTTAGCACATGCTGCCGAATATTTAGATATGTTGTTTAATGAGATTCCCTGGATGACAGATTTACATTTTTATTTTACCTCCTGAATGAAAATTTTGCTTTTGTATCTGGCTATTTATTACAGATTTTGAGCACTTTCTCCTTTCCACCCTGAATATTTAGTAATGAGCGGCTAATGTGTATTTTGCACTGTTTCCTTTTCCAGAGAATCGCATTGTCCTGTTTGATATAGATCTTTTTGGTCTTTCTGTCTCCGCCCCCCTCCCGCCTCAACCCCCACTGCCGTTCAGAATCCCTGCACCAGTGAGCCGGTGTCCTGCGACTGAAGAGATTCTTGCTCATTGAACTGCTACAATACATTGTAAACACTTTTAAGTAGGAAAAACGATAAAATGTTTAGATTCTTTTGTTTTTATTAAAAGTTAAATATTGTACCTTTCAAGTGCAGAAGTTGTGGTACATAAGGAAATAAGTATTACAGTTTTTAAAAGATATTAGACTAAATTACATTGATGTAAGAGTTGTTGATGTATTAATTGTTTGATTTCTTGCTCCTGTAGTTTAAATTAATATGCTTTACCGTAAATTGAAAATGATCATTTCCAGTTCAGAAAGCTCCTTTCCTGACTTTGAGGTCACTTGGTAGGAGAGCAAATGGGAGTCAGTGCATTAAATTTGTGACCGTTGTGGTTTTCCGGTGAAGTGATTTTGAAATTCTTAAATTTGTGCTTTTGTCAAATGGCACATTATATCCAGAAATGTCCCTAAAAGCTCCATTCTGTGTGGGTTTAATTGATTTCTGTAGATATCAATGTCCCCGGTTTGCTGGGGGTATAGATCAAACTGTTCCCTTTCCAAATTGTTCTGCCTCCCCCTGAAAACACATACAGATGCAAGACACAAGGAAGGAACTGGTTATGATGCTTCTCATGGTCAAATAGTCTGTGAAAGATCACTGTCAAGATTCATGAACAATGGCAGTCAGGAAAGGTATTACACAGCTGGGGGTAGGTTGGTGAACTCTATAAAACATCATTTGTTGTTTCTGGCGAGGAAGGTACATGGTAAAGAGGATAAAAAGCATTGAAAAGCTCACTTCATAAAATGATTAAAAATGGTAGCTTTTAGTGGGGGAAGTTTTGCTCATTTCTAATCAAACATTCCATAAACAAAATCAAATTATTCTTAGCTCATCTTCATTGTGCTCCACTCTTAAGAATACAAATAGTTTTTATGTTAAGTGCACTGCAACCTTCCAATCCGGAAAACTTGGAATCAAGTCATTTCTGGATGTTGGAATAGTTTTGGATTATAGAATGGTGTTCGAATACCTAATCATGTGTGTGAACTGGAAACACCATAGCTATCAAAATTCATCTAAAACACTAAACAAACATTATAAAACAGTAATAAAAATTGTTTTATCTATCCAAATACTGTATTTTCCATGTTGCACTGTATAGTAGAAGTACTCTACTATCATGATCCTGATGGCATTGAGGGAACATATAGTTCTGCTCAAAAGATTTCCAAACAACTTTTGTTGCCAAACAATAGATTTCTGGATGGGAGAGGTTACAATGTGTAATGATCATTATATGGGGTGAAGTAGTCTTTGATTAGCTTCCATTGACACTTAATAATGTGCTACCCATCTGATGGTGCAATTGGCAGCTCTTATTTTAGTATAAGTCTTGAGTATTGAGTTCTACATGATGCTGCCCTGAAATTGTTCTGCAGCTCAATATGTGAAAATGCATTAGCAGCATCAAGGCTTAAAGGAGAACTGCCTTGAGAGTAAGAATGTAAGAATGGATCATGAAACTTATCCACACCAACCCTGCTTTTGATATTTGGGATTCCTGATTTTAAAACCTTTGGCCTAAGCGGCTGAGAAGATGCTCAGTGGAAGCTAGCAGGATTTTCTTACAAGGAAAGGTTAGGTCTCTTGGGTTACGGACTCCTTTCCTCCACTCCCAGCACCACTGATCTCTTGTACTTTCTCCCAAACCTCTTCCCAACTGCTCAACTTCTAGAAATCATTCCATTGGATCTGCTATAGCAGCCTCCTGCTATCCAATATTTCAAACTCTGCCCATTTGTCCTGCTGGATTCAAGAAGGAGTAATCTCTTGAATCTCATGCCAAGTTCTGCACCAGTCTCAACCTCCAAACAAATACCTTTTTGCTGACAGATGCATTTTAATCACTGAAATCCTTGTCCACCACTATGTAATGTAAGAATCCCTCTGCAAAGATTTTTACTTTTTTGTTTCTTTTTGTGGCGGTAAACAAAACTCCATTTTGTTTCATACTTCGCTTCCAACTGGTTAAAGACATTGTCAAAACACAAAATCTGCCAAACAAATGCCTTTAATTACTTCCGGTTTCTTTTTGGTAGGGTTCCAATTTTGCACATTGTTTCATTTTAATAGACCCTAAAATAATTTACCGCCTATAAAACTGCATGTTAAAAAAATACAACATGAACATTGTGAGGCTGTAGTTTCAAATGATCAATATATATTTGTGGATATTATGAGGAAAAAAACCAATTCAGCTTGCTCCATCATTGAATGGTTCTGCAGCTAATGAATATGTGATTTGACACCACATTATTTGCTTTTACTATTGCATTAAAGGCATCAAATGAGAATAATGTGCCTTCATGTCATTATTATACTATATGTATTCCATAGACCTAGAAACCAGTAAATAGAAAAGGCACATTTCCTTTAATTAAAATGCTTAATGACAAATGTATTCCCCTCTCTATGTATGTATGTATGTGATTTTATTTGTATAATAAAGTGAGTCTGAACTTGCTGAAAATCTTTAAGTTTGTAACTTTTTAAAAAAGCTATACTAAAACTCTATCATGTCTGACTTTGGAGGCTTTAGAGCTTCAGTTCTAATTGTTTGTCATTTTGCAGAACAAGGAGATAGGGCTCAATCTTAACTCCCAAAAATTAGTGAGCTGGGATTCGAATCAAACTGTACTCCAACACAATCTGCCACCTTGTAGCCTGGCATATCCCCCCCTCAACTATTACCATCAAGTCAGGGGGTTAACTCCTGCTTCAATGGAGCATACAGGAGGGATACCAAAAGTAGCAGTATTATCAAGCAGCACCTGCTCAGTGACACCCAGTTTGAGTTTTGCCAGGGTCACAACTCATTATGGCCTTGGTTCAAACATGGACAAATGAGCTGAATTCCAGAGGTGAGATGAGAGTAATTGCCCTTGATATCAAAGCCACATTTGACTGTGTGTGGCATCAAGGAGCCCTAGCAAAACTGGAATCAATGGGTATCAGGGAGCAAACTCTTAGCTGGTTGGAGTCATACCTGATACATAGGAAGATGGTTTGTCATCTCAGCTCCAGGGGTCTCTGTAGGAGCCCCTCTGATAGGCCTGACCATCTTTAGCTCCTTCATCAGTGACATTCCCTCCATCATCAGGTCAGAAATGGGGATGTTTGCCTATGTTCAGCACTATTCATGACTCCTCAGATACTGAAGCAATTCACATTTAAATGGAACAAGATCTGGACAAAAGCCAGGTTTGGGCTGACAAGCGACAAGTAACATTTGTGCCACACAAATGCCAGGCAATGACCATCACTAATAAAAGATGTAATAACCACTGCCCCTTGACATCCAATTGTGTTACCATCATAGAATACCCCACTGTCATCATCCTTGAGATTACCATTGACCAGAACCTAAACTGCAAGAACAAGCCAAAGGCAAGGAATACTGTGGCGAGTAACTCATCTCTTGATTTCCCAAAACCTGTCCAACAAATACAAGGTACAAGTTAAACTTTATTTATCACTCACAAGTAGGCTTTCATGCATACTGCAATGAAGTTACTGTGAAAATTCCCTAATTGCCTCATTCCAGCACCTGTTTGGGTATGTGGAGGGGCAATTTAGCATAGCCAATGAACGTAACCTGCATATCTTTGGACTGTGGGAGGAAACCCACACAGATAAGGGGAGAATGTGCAAACTCCACACAAACGGTGACCCAAGTTGAGAATCAAACCCAGCTCGCTGGTGCTGTGAGGCAGCAATGCTAACCACTGTGTCACTGTGCTGCCCTAAAGTCAGGAGAGTGATGGAATACTTCCCACTTGCCTAGATGGGTCAGCTCCAAAACACTCACAAAGCTTGACATCATCCAGGACAAAGCAGCCTGCTTGAGTGGCATCAGCCACACACAGCAGTAGTATATACAATCTACAAGATTCACTACAGAAATTCTATCTTCCAAAACCATAAACACTTCCATCTAGAACAGCAGTCTCCAAACTCCGATTTGGATGCGAGTCGCTGTGGGCTGTAGTTTGGAGACCCCTCATGTAGAAGGATAAGGGCAAGCAGGCACATGGGGACACCACTATCTGCAAATCCCTTTCCAAGTCACTCACCAACCTGACTTGAAAATATCTTGCTGTTCCTTCACAGTTGCTGTGTCAAAATCCTGGAATTCCCTCCTTAATGCATTGTGGGTCAATCCACAATATATGAACTGAGGTGCCAGGAAGGCATCTTACCACTACCTTACACAAGACAATTAGGGAAAGGCAATAAATCCTGACCAGCCAGCATCGCCCAAACCCACAAATGAATAGAAAAAATGGGAATTAAGGCATGCAGAGGGTGATTACTTACTGTTTGTACAGGGAATTACATGGTTTTACATCCATTTGAGAGGGCTGATGGGACCTGTGATTAATGTCCCATCAGAGAGACAGCACCTCCAATATTCTATCATTCACTCTGTATTGCAGTTAATTGTCAGTTTAAGTAATGTGATCTAGTCTCTGGGGTAGGGCTTAAAGTTACTATTTTCTGACTCAGAAGTCAGAGTGCTTCCACATTCTGAAATGGAGATGTCTTGGGCAGAACTGCAAAGCCAGTCTCATATTGAGACATTGCATCAATTATCAGAGAATGACAGATTTGAAAAGTTCAGGCTCGTAGGGATTTAATTATCGATGCATGCCATTTACAACATCTGCTTTTACAGAATCTTCAGCAACTACCTCCAGCAACTTTCAGTGAGAATGGAAGGTGACAACCATTATTATATTTCCTTGTTATGAAATTGTTTATTCAGGAGGGGACACTCTTCTGGAAGGCTTTGGAAGCTATGTAGCTTTTCTAGGAATTTCTTAATGATAATTTGCCAAGCAACAAAAGCTCCATGCTTTGCTGATTCCCCAGTGGCCTTGGTGTGGATTATTGTATGTGCACAGAGATATGGATGCTCAGTCTAATGCATTCATCGAATCTAAGAGTTTCTATCCTGTGTACAGGTAATACGTAATATTCATTATTTGAATGAATGACAAATTCCTGATGTCCATAAATGGTTGTTTTCAAAAGGTTGTTTGAGTAGGTTATTTAACTGCAGAGCTGGTATTTGGGAAGATCAGAAATATTGTCATGTTGTACAATTAGTTTTTACTTAAATAAGACTGTTTTGAGTTGAAGGACAGCAGATTTTTCAATATGAGGCAAATAAGCGAACTGTGATAAATCTGTTGTGGTTTTCTGTAATGATGCACATCTGGAGGAGTCTTCATCTGGATATCATGAAGGAATGCAGGCTTTCTGTGATAAATAGGGAATATTAGCACATCACAGGCAAGATTATCCTTTCCGGTGGGATTATTTTTGTGTAGTGAGGAAGGATTGCTGCCCACCTGTCCTAGAACTGATCCCAGTAGTTCTTCCAGATTCAATTTCATTTAAATATCGTAGAACGGCTCTGTGCAGTATTCTTGTTTCAGATGGGGGAGATCAGAATTGAAGCAAAATAAATAGTATAATAACTCATGATTTAAATGTGTATGTTAGCTTAATGAAGTAGGGAATCACCAATTTGTTTTGCTAAACAGGATTCAAAACCTGAGAAATGTGCTGAAAAAGATGTAGCCCTCAACATTTTGAGACATTCAGTTGAAGAAGATAACTCCATGTTCCTCTTCAAGGATGCCATGTGTGTTAAGTAAGCGCTGCAAGATGTTTAATGGCCTTAACAGGATAGATAGGACAAAGGAACTGGCCATACTCTCCAAGAATATATTTTACTAAGCAATTTAACATCAGCAACTTGTCCACTCCTCATTCTATGTTAAGTTGAGTGAGTTATCTGTCATCAATGTCTTGGAGGTAGCATGGTGTTCCCTTTAGACACTCAGCCTTCTTTACAAAGTATCCCTTCACTCATAACCTTACATGCAATCACCACAATAAAGATCTCATGTGGCCTTTGATTGCATGATGTGCTGTAAGGGGCTACTGGCTGATAGCTTTCTATATGATGCACATCTGGAAGAGTCTTCATCTGGATATCATGAAGAAATGCAGGCACAAAGGTCATTTCATTTAATTTTTAACTGTTCTCTACCTGTTATTTTATTATCTTTCTTTATTTTTCATCCCCCCCCCAACTCTTCCCCCTATTAAATCCCCTTTTCCTGCCTTTTCTCTCCCTTTACTTCCCTTTTCCCCATTTTTCTCAATTTTACCTTTGTCCCATTTATTTTCCCTCTCCTCCCACATCTTCATCTGTCACAGCTTACCCTCTGATTTCAGCTTCTTTGCTGTTTGATCGGTCACACCTGCTGTTCTCTCCCTGGAGTGCCATTAGTACCTCGTAGCCTTTTCCCTTATTTTGGACTATGACTCATCTTTCATTTCCGCACCCTACAGCATGAGTATCTCCCACTTTCTGTGCCTTTTAGCTTTGACAAAGGCTCATCTGGACTCGAAACATCAGCTCTTTTCTCTTCTTACAGATGTTGCCAGGCCTGCTGAGATTTTCCAGCATTTTCTCTTTTGGTTTCAGATTCCAGCATTTGCTTTTATAAGAGTCTAGAGGTGGTATAAATTGGAAGGCAGAATCATTATCCAATAATTACAACCCGAAAGTAAAAGAAAATAGATTATGTGTGAAATTATTGAACTCAATGTTGAGTCTGGGAAGCTGCAATGTGCCTAATCGGAAGTTGGAGAACTGTTCCTCAGGTTTATACTGCTGTTTACTGAAATATTTTAAGAGGCTGAGGACAGAAAGTTTAGAATCAGATTTGATATTTGTGGATTGAACAGAGTTGCTACACTAAACAATTACCCAATCTGTGTTTGGTCTCCCCCTGTGTGGAAGGGACAACTTAATGAGCAGCTAATTCAACAGAAACAACTCCTATGACATCAGAGCATGCTGTTCAGCATTCGGCATGCTGGTTTCATCGGTCAGAACATCAATACAGTAGTTGGGATGTCTTGTTGAAGTTATACAAGATATTGGTAAGGCCACACTTGAAATACTGTTGCAATTCTGCTCACCCTATTATAGAAAGGATATTATAAAACTAGAAAGAGTGCAGAAAAGATTTATTAGAATGCTACTGGGATTTGATGGATTGAGTTTTAAGGAGAGGCTGAAGACAGTGGGACTTTTTTCTCTGGCATGTAGGAGGCTGAGAAGTGACCTTATAGAGGTCTATAGAATAATGAGGGGCATAGACAAGGTAGATAGTCAATATTTTTCCCAACAATAGGCGAGTCTAAAACTAGAGGGCATAGGTTTAAGGTGAGAGGGGAGAGATACAAAAGTGTCCAGAGGGGCAAATTTTTCGCAGAGAGGGTGGTGAGTGTCTGGAACAAACTGCCAAAAGTAGTAGTAAGGCCAGATACAATTTTATCTTTTAAAAAACATTTAGATAGTTACATGGGTACAATGGGTATAGAGAGATATGGGCCAAATGTGGGCAATTGGGATTAGTTTAGGTGTTTTAAAAAATAGGCGACGTGAGCAAGTTGGGCCAAAGGGTCTATTTCCATGCTGTAAACCTTTATGACTCTATGTTACCATGGGAATTTTAATAAATTGGCTGATTCTGGGAAATATTGCATCAGGGACTTGCTTTATGCATTTCTGCACCACTGATTGGCTTCGACCCACTCATCCCTCCACTGGCAGACAGCAGGGCAGCTATGGCACATAATCTCACAACCACTGACCATGGAGATATACTGTCATTTGTACTGCAGCCTATGATATAACTTATTGATAGCCTTTCTTATGAAATGTATCATTCACAAGTAATGTTCCTTGTTCAGTGGGAGGTAGTAACGTTACAGACTTAATACAGTGGAATAGGAATTATTACCAGTAATAGGAATTATTACTGGTTTAGCACACCAGTAAGTGTGCTAAAACCTACTGAGGTGCCTGTTCAGCCTGTTATTTCTTGTTATTCTTAACCTACCTTTTAAAGACAAAAAGACAAGGGTATTTCTAATGTGAAACCTGTTGTGTGATCCTGTGACGAAGAGGCAAAATGGGAGTCCCATAGTGGAAAACAAAGAAGTAGTGGTAAAGCAAGAATCAATAATGAGATGAAAGAAAAATTCTGGCAATCAGACTAGTAATGAGAATTCTTCAAATACTTTAAAGTTCTTCGAGCTTTCTGAGCCTATTGTAGCTGCAAATATACAACTGCATTATTTACAATGGTTAAAGACTCAATTCACATCTTGTTTCAGTGTTAAACTGAGGCTGTGAACAATGTGAAATGATCAGATAGCTCGGTTTAATGGAACACTTGATGTTAACTCTTGACATCAGGTACCATTCACAGTTGGACATGTGCACTTACACTGTATCCACTGGCATGTGAAGATTCCACTGCCACTGGTGTCATTGGTGTGTATCTGATCAGCCAGTACTGTTTGAGGCAGAAGTGATGTTCCTCTTTCGTTGCAGTCTCTGCTGTGCCAGTTACTCCCACCTCTGTCTCTTGCAACCTGCAATTCGAGGAACAGCCCTATCCATCGCTGGCCATCTCCCTCTACCACCTCTTATCCCTCCTCTTCTGCACTCTGTGCTGCATGGTGCTCTAATCTCCAACCATTAGCAGCTGCAGTACATCAGGGTAGGAATTCTCTCATGTTCTAATCCTGCTGGTGTGTTCAATGGCAGGCAGGCTTTGGCAGGAGACCCAAAAATCAATTTTCTGCAGGCAAGAATTTCCCAGGGAATCTTCTGCTGCTGTTTGCCATTGCAGATCTGGAAACTCACTGGAAGCCAATGTGAAACTGATTTGCATCCTTTTAATTGATGCCTGACTGGAATCTTCATCCCATGCCTGATTCTCCACAACACCAGCAGAGAAAAAAATATTGTTATGAAACATATCTGGAATAACATGGCGTGCAAATGTCAGGATTCACCTAAGCAATGTCTGAGATTGCCTCTGGAATTCAGGATGGAGGTTAACAACAATCCTAATGCTGCGAACACTACACCAGGGGGTGGAGGGAGCCTCTATAGATGGATCTTCCAGATTCAGTATCCTGGAGGAAGTCCATTTTCCATCCTCAGAATGTTTCTGAAGATCCATTATTTTTTTCAAGGAGTCACCTTCTAGTCTGAGTACAACTGGAGATCTATCTATCTTCATTCTGAGAAAATGAATCTTCTTTCTTCAACAGAGGGTTAGTGATATTAGGAATCTTTCCAATATGGCACTCAGATACAACAGCAGACTACACGCCGTCAGACCTACTTTGCCATGGAATACAGTGTAAAATACATTGTTGCATAATTAATGAAGCTGAGGCCAGAAGATAAGGAGCGTGAATTTACAGCCTCACTCATCCCATAACCATAAAATCCCTCATGGTCAACTGATGATTTCCATGAGCTGCCCCTTGCTTGCTCTGATTCCTGCAGTGGGTGGGATGATAAAATTCTGGCCATGGTGTGAATTCCTGCTGGCCCCTGCAGTGGGAAGCACTGCATATTCCCTTCCCCGCCATGGGACTTAGTCCCAGATGGGAGAATTACGCCCTCAGACTCTGTCTCTCTCGCCCCAGGAATCCACACATCGTTCTCTAACACTTAAGCCCTCTCGGACTTTTGTATCTTTTTACTGACGGAAGAAGGTGGAAGAGAGAATGTCCGAGGTGCGTAGTGTCTTTAATTATGCTGGCTGCTTTTCCAAGGCAGCGGGAAGTGTAGACGGAGTCTACACAATCAGCTTTGAACTGAAAATCCCATTTTGTGCAGCTGGCCTGAGAATACTATAGTCAGCAGTTGGAGCACAAAGATAGTATTGTGAAGCTGCACTATCTAGTTTGATGAAGTTAAATTGCAGACACTGGAAACTGATGCAGCATTGTTTGCAATTTCCAATTTAATGTTTTTATTTCCTCCTGTGATAAGTCACCACATTGCAAAATGAACCATTCAGTATAAAGATTACTATAATCAATGTTTCTGCTTATATAAGAGATGAATGCAGTCACTGCCCTCACTCTATGCCCCCTGTCCTCAAACTCACCCCCTCCCACCACCAGCATTCAGCACACCGTTCTCTCGAATGTATCCGAACTGCTCCTTCCTGCCTTCTGACCCTGTTAGACCTGTTCCATTTTTGATGCTGGTGTTGTAACTACAGGTACAAACTCAGCAGTTGCAATGTCACCAAGTCGAGCTTTGAAAATATTGCAAGCTGGCAAGCAATAAGCTTTCTGATTTTTAGTTTTCTATCTGGTAATTAACTGTGAAAAATGTGCATCTAAATGAGGGTTAAGTTCTATAAATGTGAGCAAAATGCAAATCTGCTGTACTATGCAATCATACTCTTCTTTAGCACACACAGCATTTCATTTCTCTCTGATGTACAGAATTCATTTACAGTGCCCAATTAATTGCCTATACAACTTATGTTCAGTAGATTGATGTTCCATGGGTTAGAATGCAGTTAATGATGTACCATCTTGTTTGAGCAGTGCTTAGTGAAGTAAATTATGGTTATGGTTTAAGCAATTAAGTTTGTTCCTTGCCAAGTTCCGTGTCTAATTAAGCTTTAAAATTTTCTGAGCACAATTATTTTGTACAGAAATCTTTCATCCCACCTATGGCAGGTTTGGTGATGGACAAACATAGAGGGTGAGGCAGGAGCCAAAAAAGCTGGAAATCCACCAATACAAAATCATGTTGTAATTCTGCCAACGGAGGGTTAATGGTAGGTCAGTCTTCCTGTTGGCTAGTGGCCTGAGCATCATTTGCATTCATTTGCATCTTGTGAATGCTCACTGAAACAGTGGCGCGTCGGTGACCGATTAGGTTTTCCCAATCTTGCCTTATGCCAGTAGGAAATCATGTCAGCGTCACACCTGGTTGTTAAAGAACAGTGTGCACAATATAATCCCTAATTCAGCAGAAACTTTGTGCTGAGTACAACAACATTCTACCATAGTATTGCACTGCTCCTGATGTATTGCGTGCCACTCAACTGGGGCAGACTAGTTCCTGTCTTTCATGTCCATGCTGAGCCGGTCTTCATGGACCCTCCTCTGTCACCCAGTTGGTTCAGCACTCTGCTTGGGGCTGGGGGGTGCAGGGTCTCCTTCCCCCTAGTGCCACACACCACTGTCTATCTGGGCAGCACTGTGCTATCGGACTCATGCAGCCATCACATCAAATGTCTGAAGTTTGATCAGGGTGGAGTGTTCATTTGGTGGTGGTGGTGGTGGTGGGGGGGGGGGGGGAGAAGGGTGGTGGTGGTGGTGGATGTGGCCAGATGAAGATGGGGGTTCAATGTGGAATGGGGGCTGTGCAAAGGGGGATGCAGGATGAGGACTGACGAAGGCAGGCTGAGTGGCAGTAAGAAGGATAAGAAACAATAGTACATCAAGGGGAGGGAAGCTGTACCTCAACATTGTCTGCATGAAAAGCTCAAAAACAAGTGGAGTGAAAGGATACCACATTATTTAATGAAAGCAAATGGGTGAGGACTCCAGATGCAGTGGGTAAAGGTCTAGTGGGGGCATGGACACGTCATAGAAGATGGGCTTAGTAGGAGGGTGGTTGAATCAAGGAACAGATTTCTTCTTGAGGCTACAAACCTTTTCTCACTGGGTTGCTGACATCCTGCACAGTCTGGTGAGGATGAGTTGACTGCAGAGTGTAATATGAGTATGCTGGATAGATTGGGCCCGATTTTACCATTTTCATTCTAAGTGCCGATTCTGGGTGTAGCACAAATCCGACTTAGAAATTGCTTTCAGGCACTCCCATATGCTCTCAGCCATCTCCAGTCCCATTCGTGCTATGTGCGGAGCTTAGTGCTGTCGGAACGATCGGAGCTCTGAACTGCGCATGCGCAGTTAGAAAAAGACTGGAAAAAGCATATCTGTGTCAGATCACTCCCAAGCCACAGAAAGCAGCTCTGGAGTGAGGATCTATCTCGGGGGCATGGGGCTAAGATGTGTCTCAGAGGGGCAGGTAGATTTCTAGTTGGGAGGGGCAGATGTATCTCTGGAAGGGGCAGATGGATCTCTGGTGAGAGGGTCAGGGGTCCACTGCCACTCTGCAGGCAATCAGAGGGGAGGGGGGCAGGGGTGGCTATTGGTCTGGGTAGTGGGAAGATGGATAAAGGGGGCAGTAATGCATGTGTGTCCCCCTTATCCACCCTCCTACTACCCAAACGCATCACTGCCCCTCTTATCCACTTCCCCCACTAACCAGACCAATCGTCATCCTCGCCTGCCTTCCCCCCCAACCATTCGTCTGCAGAGTGGCAGCGGATTCCCCCCACCCCTGCCACCCTCCACCAGAGATCCATCAGACACCCTCCCCTCCCAAGACAATGATCTGGCCTCACTCCCGCCCCCAACAACGAACTTGCTTCACTGCCCCCACCCCCCACCACCCCCTGAGAATGGTCTGGCCTCATTCCCCTCCACTCCAGAAGAATAAATGAGCCGCCTCTTCCCCTCCTCACTATCAGCATAGTGAGGGAGGGAGAGAGATTGAGGAGTCGGGTCCCAAGGGATCTATGTACCCTCCCCCTACAGGAGTTTAGCACTGAATCCAAAATCTTACTGGCAAACTGGTGACGGTGAAGTTAAAATGGGGAATGGAGTATAAGGGCTACTTGGTATCAGTCAATGGATATATGAACATGCAGCTGGCAAATACAGAAGAATATACTGATGGTGCTTTAGCGGGTGACCTTGGCAATGTTCTAATAAGGTGTAACAATGTCCAAAACATAAGAGGAATTGAGAAAGAGGAAGATGGGGAAATGAGAGAGTAACGTACCTTTTTATTTGAAGAATAATAATGCATAGAATTTTTGAGTACTTTTTTTTTCTATTCAGCCGTTCGAATATGCTGTATTTAGATTTGCACTGACTAGATCTGGGGTTTTATACCGTGCTGCAAAGGATAGATGAGAAACTATAATTTAATTGTAGACAACTGTTCTAGTTTGACTCTGAACATGTTCAAATGTGAATTCAGGTGAAAGTTGAACAAATAAAACTAGTTTTCAGTCTGAAAAAAACAGACAACAATCAGCCCTCCCCCCCATTCACCAGACAATGATCGCCCACCCCCAACCACCAGAAAACAATCAGCCCTCCCCCCACACAGACAACGATCAGCCTCCCCCCACCACCAGACAATGATCATCCTCCCCCCACCAGACAATGATCAGCCCTCCCACCACCAGACAATGATCAACCCTCCCCCACCACCAGGACAACACAATAACCCTCCCCCCACCACCAGACAATGATCAGCCCTCCCCCAACCTCAGACACCGATCAGCCCTTCACTTCACCACCAGAGATACATTTGACCCACCTCCTCCTCCTCCCCCCAACCGAAGAATGACCTGACCTCTTCCATCCCCACCCGACCACTGATCTGAGTCAGACTACCATTGGAAACACTGAACACACTCTTCAGAAGCTGGAGTATTCAACTCAGACTTTTATTCAGCAGATCCCTAAAAGCACAATTCTGGATTGGTAAACACGTTGGTTAAGGGGGAAATGTTAATAGAATAGGCGAGCAGTTCATTAATTCAATTTAAATGCATGCAAGTGCATTCAAATCGTCATTGTGCCCAATTTGGGCACGGAACGGATCCTCGCCATTCGCGGGTCTTCGTAAAATGGTGATCGTGCAGAATAGGGTGCAGGTCACGATAAAGGCCTCATACCCAACTTTAATGGGCACAAATTGTTGGTAAAATCAGGCCCCGTGTGTTTAGAAATGGCAGCAGGACCTTTGAAACCCTAACTGTTGGGGCTAGTTTTACAACTTGTAAGAGGATACAGAAATAAGATTGGCTTGTGTATATTTTGGTGCTGTAGTCGCTGAATACAATTAATACATTTATAAGTAGGTTACAGCTCAAACTACTGGAGATCCTAGATCAGATCCAACAGACAGATTCTAGAACTGTATTATGATTTGAAATCAATGTGCAGCTAGATAAATGATGCCCATTTAACAGTGGGGGAGGGCTGATCATTGTCTGTAGTCGGAAAAATGCTTGAATCTGTCGTCAAAGCAGAAATAAAGAGGCACCTGGATATGAACTGTTTGATCAGGCAGACACAGCATGAATTTGTTAAGGGGAAGTCATGCTTGACGAATTTATTGGAATTCTATGAGGAAGTGACTAGTGCGGTAGATAGTGGGGAACCGGTGGATGTGGTGTTTTTGGATTTCCAAAAGGCGTTTCTTAAGGTGCCTCACAAAAGATTGCTGCAGAAGGTTAGAGTGCAGGGAGTCAGGGGTAGGCTGTTAGACTGGATAGACGATTGGTTGTCTAATAGGAAGCAGAGGGTAGGTATTAATGGGTGCTATTCTGATTGACAGCTGGTGACTAGTGGAGTGCCCCGGGGGTCGGTGCTGAGGCCTCAACTATTTACCATTTACATAGATGATCTGGAGGAAGGGGCTGAGTGCAGGATGATGAAATTTGCTGATGACACGAAGATGAGTGGAAAAGCAAATTGCGTGGAGGTGTGGAAAGCCTGCAGAGGGATCTGGATAGGTTGAGTGAGTGGGCAAGGACCTGGCAGATGAATATAATGTTAGCAAGTGTGAGGTTATCCACTTTGGTAGGAATAATGGTAGGAAGGATTAATATTTAAATAGCGAAAAGCTGCAACATGTGACAGTGCAGAGGGACCTGGGGGTCCTTGTGTACGAATCGCAAAAACACAGTATGCAGGAGCAGCAGGTGATCAAGAAGGCAAATGCAATATTGGCCTTTATATCTAGGGGGATAGAATATAAAAATAGGGAGGTACTTTTGCAGCTGTATAGGGCACTGGTGAGGCCGCAGCTGGAGTACTGTGTGCAGTTTTGGTCGTCGCAATTGAGGAAGGATATGTTGGCCTTGGAGGGAGTACAAAGTAGATTCACTGGGCTGATACTGGAGATGAGGGCATTGGATTATGAGGAGAGACTAAATAGGCTAGGTTTGTATTCTTTGGAGTTTAGAAGGCTGAGAGGGGATCTTATAGAGATGTATAAGATAATGAAGGAGTGGATAGGGTAGACGTTGAGAGACTCTTCCCGCTTAGCAAAGATAGCAGGACTAGACGGCACAGCCTCAAGATTGGCGGGGGGGGGGGGGGGGGGGGGGGGGGGGGGGGGGTTCAGATCAGAGTTAAGGAGGAATTTCTTCATGCAAAGGGTGGTGAATCTTTGGAATTCTCTGCCTGTTGAAGTGGTGGAGGTTTCCTCGCTGATTATATTTAAGTCAAGAGTGGATAGTTTTTTGATTGACAAGAAATTAAGGGTTACGGGAAGAAAGCAGGAAAGTGATACTGAACCACTGCAGATCAGCCATGATCTTATTGAATGGCGGGGCAGGTTCAAGGGGCTAGATGATCTACTCCTGCTCCTATTTCTTATGTTCTTTTAAGGAAGCATATTAGTCATCATCCACACTCTACGCCATGAACTATCTGCAAGTCTCAAAAGGCTTCTTTCTACCAAGTAAATGATTATTTCTGATGCTGATTCTGAAGACAGATGTGGATTTCGGGAGGAAATAAAAATTAATCGAACAGGAGGCAAGCAGCTGAAATCACCACCGCTCAAATATTCAGGAATATCAATTATAATTTGGTAACATCTAGGCTGAAAATAAAAAGTATTAATATCAAGACATTTAATACGCTCTTTCACATATTTTAGCGTAACATCCAGAAAAAATCTACATCTTCTAATTGAATGGAATTGTTACAATTATGCAAAAACAGAAACTATTCCTGTTCAAAATTCAGGTTAAAGTCCAACAGGTTTATTTGGTATTATAAGCTTTTGGAGCACTGCTCTTTCATCAGGTGAGTGGAAAGTTGGGTTCACAAGCGTGGCATATATAAGCAAAGACACAATTGCAAGATAATGGTTGCAATGTGAATCTTAATGTCTTAAATTGATTACTTGTGACGACTTGCATTCCATCCATTATCATGCAGTTGTACCTTCGTCTATATATCAAGTGTTTGTGAACAAAACTCTCCTCTCACCTGATGAAGGGGCAGCACACTGAAAGCTTGTGATACCAAATAAACCTGTTGGACTTTAACCAGGTGGTGTGAGACTACTTACTGTGCCTATCCTAGTCCAACGCAAGCATCTTCACGTCCTGTTCAAAAAGGCATAAGAAATTGCAAACTTAGATCAAAGCAAGTGATTGATTTGCAACTCATTTTTAACCATGCCAGACAAAATCTTTGAATGTTCAATTTGCTTTTTACCTTTTGAATTTATGCCCCAAGGTAGTCATTTTCACAGAAATAGTAGTCGAAATTTTACCGGCATGCCTGCTCCAATTCTAGGGCGGATGAGGCTTGCAAAATGGAATTCTCCGTTGGCATCGGGCAAGATTTTACAAGCCTTGTCCAAACAAGATTGTAAAATACTGGCCTGCGCATGTGAAGCAAATTTAGGAACATAGGAAAATAGGAATAAGAAACAGAAATAGGCAAATGCACACTGCTCTGCCATTCAATCAGATCATGGCTGATCTCTCCCTGTTCTCAAATCCATCTCCCTACTTGCCCCCCATATCCCTTTAACTCATTTTTTAAAATAAGAAATGTATCTATAATTTCTTGAAATCATTTAATGATCCAGACTCCATTGCACTGTGGGACAGTGAGTTCCACAAATTCACCACCCTGTGTGAGAAGTAGTTCCACCTCATCTCACATTTAAATTTACTGCCTCTCAACCTATATCTGTGACCTCTTGTTTGAGATTGCCCTATAAGAAGGAATATTTGGTCTACATTTATTCTATCAATCTCTGTTAGAACTATATATACTTCAATCAAATCTCCTTTCATTCTTCTAAACTTCATTGAGTACACTAATACTTCCATTCCCAGAATCAATCTGGTGAATCTCCTCTGAACTGCCTAAAATGCTACCATGTCCTTCATCAAAACAAGCTTTCTTTGTTCTGTAATTATTCCAAAACTAGACACAATACTCTAGATGTGACCTCACCAACACTTGGTACAATTGTAACAACATTTCTCTACTTTTATACTCCAGTCCTTTTGCAATAAATGTTAACATTTCATTTGGCTTTTTTAAATTACACGTTGAACTTGCATACTGACTTTCTGTGATTCATGAACAAAGACTCTCAGATCCCTCCACCCAGGTGCATTTTGAATCTGCTTTCCACATAGATAATAATTCGCCTTTCTATTTTTTCAGCCAAAATGGAATTATCCGCATTAAACTCCATTTGCCAAATTTTGGTCCATTCTCCTAGCCTATTTATATCCATCTCTAAAATCTTTATCTCCTCTTCACACTGCCTACTTTCCTACCTATTTTAGCATCAACTGCAAAATTTACTATGTTACACTCTGCCCTTGCTTGCAGATCATTTACATAGATTATAAAGAGTTGTGGTCTGAGGATTGACCCCTGTGGCACCCCACTAATTACATTTCGCCAGCCAGAGAAGAACCCATTTATCCTGACTCTCTGCTTTCTGTCAGTCAGCCAATCCTCAATCCAATCCAGTATGCTACCCTCAATGCCCTACAATCTCACCTTCTGGATCAGTCTTTTATGTGGCAGTTTGTCAAATGCCTTCTGGAAGTCCAGATATACCATATTCAACTTGCTGATTATGTCCTCAAAGAGCTCAAGCAAGTTTGTCAGGGATGACTTACCCTTCATAAAACTATGCTGACAATGATGGATTGAGCTTTGTCTTTCCAATTGTTCAATCATTTCAGCAACTTCCTCACCATAGAGTCAAGCTAACAGCCTATAGTTTTCCATGTTTTGCTTCTCTCCCTTTTTAAAAAGGGGCGTCACATTTGTATGTTTCCAATCCACCAGGATCTTACCAGAATTCAAGGAAGTTTGAGAGATCACAACCAATGCATCCACTATCTCTGCTGCCACCTTGTTTAATATCCGAGAGTGCAGGCCATCAAGTCTTGGAGACTTATCTGCTTATGATCCCATTAGTTTATTCAAAACCTTCTCCCAAGCGATGGATACTGCAGCAAGTTCCTCAACATTAACTACAACTTTTGGAATTTTTTCATTATTCTCTACCATGAATACAGAGCTAAAATATTGATTTTACCATCACTGCCATCTCAAACCACAAGGGCTGAATGGCCTCCTTTGTTCTGTAACTATTCTATGATTCTCTGATAACTTCTTGAAACAATTAGTCTTTCCAGTTTGTAAATTTTATGCCTATTGCTTTACAAATTTCAGGTTCAGTTCAGATGCTCTCTTGGGTTGTCATGGTGATAACGCTATGGAAGTTAGTCCTGCAGTTCACCTCTACTGCCCAACATCTATTTACAGGAAAGGAGTTGTAAGAATGATTTGATTATTGGAAGTGTACTTCTCCTCAGGTAAACTTTTTGTTTGTTGAAAAGTAACTAGTTAACACTTTAACAATACAAAGCCAGATATAAATTGTTAAGATGCTTTATTCTACATGAAGAGCAGAACTGTTCATAACAAATTTTACCCATTTTAACTTTGTTCTCTCCTTGCAAAAAGAAACATTAAACTATGCCACAAAATTCTAACTAGTGGATTAATTAACTCTTATGTTTATGATCGACCCATCACAGACTCAGTCTAAGATCTGTTCTGGAATTAAAAACTGAAAATGCCGCAAAGTCTCAGTAGCTACTTGTGGACCTGGTTGTCTTTCTTCAGAAGGCGTAGGCCTCGCTTTCTCCCTTAGCAGAACTTGCAGTTGACTTCAAACATATTTTCCCTTTTCTTTTGTTTGTTTCTGGAAGGAAATTAAGAATTTGATCTCCTTGTCTTTCCCTACCCAGAATTTGCCCATACAAGCCTTCCTAACAGAAGGCTTCTGCCTAGCTCCTGCTGTTTTTAGAACGAATAGGCAACTGTTGAAACTATGACTTGATGTGCCAAGAGGTGCTCCCACCTATTGTCAATACTGTGGCTAAATACACATACATTTTAGAGTGAGTTGTGTTGCTAATAGTAATTAGACATATTACAAGAACTCAAAGCTGTTCTTAGCAGTCAGATAGTGACTATTGATTTCAGCTGGGAAATAACTAGGGACTGCTTGAGATTGAGTGGCTCCACAATGTTAAAGTTTATTTATTAGCCACAAGTAGACTTACATTAACACTGCAATAACGTTACAGTGAAAATACCCTAGTCGCTACACTCCAGTGCCTGTTTGGGTACACTGAGGGAAAATTTAGCATAGCCAATGCACCTAACTAGCATGTCTTTCAAATGTTGCACACAATGATGGCAGATTCCATGATCCAATACTTGAAGGAGGCTGGTTAACTCTAATCTATGGCACTATGATATCTGATCAGCCAACTGCAAGAGCCAGGTTCATTTAATGTACTTCTAGATAACCCTATAACCAATCCCCTAGGGACTAGGCTGTAGCTGAACCAGCAATTGGGTACTTATCTGTGTTCTGCTTTGCTAAGCTGTGTAATTTTAACTGGTTAAACTCCAGGTACTCCTGCACACTTTACAACTGTATGGAATTCATACTGGCTTGACAGTATGCCAAGACACCAAGGATGCTGAAAAAAAAAAGACGTCAGACAGCATCCCAGTTTAGGAAAGAGAAATCATCTAGAAGTCCTGCACCTGATTGTTATTCATATGACTCCAGCTTGGAATTGAAAGGGTGTATACCAATAGGGGACTGAGTAGGTGAGCAGAGATTCAAATTAATTTGCATTGTCTGTTGATTTAAACACTAGCTGATGCCTATAGGTACAAACATGGAGAATGCAAACTGTAATAAAATATTAGAGAGTGCTTGAAACTGTGTTCCCAAAAGCACAGCACTTTGAAGAAAAAGGCATTTATGGGGAGAAGTGCCTTTGTCTTATCTGTATATATCATCAAGAGTCTCATCCTCATGAAAATTAAAAAGTTTGGTGGCTCACATAAAATAATTAAAGGCATATCTCCCTTTTGCTAAGCTTGTGGGATTCCATTAATAAGCATGGAAATAACAATAAAAGCTTAAATGATGGTTGTGCCAATGTATATGTACCTTATTGCAAAACATTATGTTTGCAATGACAATGTATAGGCAATTAGTAACTTGAAACCACAAGATGGTAGCTGAATGTACAGGAAATGTGAACATATATTCCAAAGAGAGTGAGTTTTATTTAGGTGAGTCTTGATAAAACTATCAAAAAGTGATTCAAGGTTATAACTAAGTTGAACTTCACTAGGTCTGGGCTTGGTATGCCAAGGCTGCAAATTAATTGATAAAAAATGTAAAGGTCTGCCATTTAAATGGTTCAAAGATTGTTGTACTGTATTTCAGTGGTTGTGTTAGTCAGTCACTATGCTGCCATTCATTCTGTAATTTTATTAACTATAGAGAGTTCCCTCAATCTGGTTTCCAATGTGGATTTCCATAAGCATAGACATTGGGTGAAACAGGGAACTCACACTGTTAAAATGGTGCCGTGGGCTCATTGGGCTTGTTTCCTGTGCTGTGTTGTTATTCTTTGTTCTTTAGAGGAAAGGAGCTTTGTGATAATTCTTTCCTGACAATGGCGATCATATTTAGATATTCTACATCATGAGATTTATGACAGTCCTTCATCTGCTGACAGTTACAGCAATACTATTGCCTGTGCTACAATTTTTTATTTATTCTAGGTGTATGTTTTGTTGTGTGAGGGTGGGAAGAGTAGGAGGAAAGAGAATTTGATTAATTCTTCTGTGTGCACCATGGTACCATAATTTAAATTAATTAGCACCAATGGTTCCAACTAATGGCATTACAAAATTCTTTCACATTAAGATTGAAGCAATTTCAGTTAAGTGACTTAGTATTGCACAGGGAAATTGTGGGGCACAGCACCTTTGACTGAATTAGAGACAGAAATCCATCACTTTACTTTGGACAAAAACTATTGTAATTATGTTCACAAAAATTTTATGGCAAAAGTGATCTTAGCCTTACATTGGGAACCAAGGGAGCTAGGCACTGAGGAAGTTGATCTATTTTTTCACTGCACCTATCTCAAGACATTATAACTGCATTTTCTTCCATTTAATTCTTTATTCAGTTCAAAGAGGACAATAGCTTCAATGTGAGGTGTGCATCAAACACACCTTCAAGGTAACATTTGAGAGATGGGATTGATATTAAACATTAGTGGGAATTTACTGAAAGGCTCTGGGTGGGTAGGGTGTCACATTGAGCATCACAATTGCATATGATTAATTGAACCAGTGTTTCTCTTATATGTTCACTGGATTTATGGCTTGTCCTTGCAGGGAAATGGTGTGCATTCCCTAACTTTTCAGTATTTTGTTTGGAGACTCGTGGTGATGGATTTCATATGCAGCAGAGACCAACTGACAAAAATGAAAAAGTAAAATACTGCAGCTACTGGAAAGCTGAAATACAAAGTTCTGATGAAAGGACATTGACATGAAATTTTAACTGTTTCCCGCTCCCTTCAGGCTACCTAACCCACTCAGTATATACAGTATTTGTTTAAAAATTGGGCTTTGCCAGGACTACAACTAACAGACTTGCATATACTGCAACAGATTGATGCATGTTTTGCTTGTGGGTTGGATGTGTCCTTAGCAATTTTTACTTTAATGCAACGAACAGGCCTACAAATCAAGGGGAAGGTGCAGTCAGAAAATAGATCACTATTTTGATATTGAGCAGAGAGGCAGCACAGTGGTTAATACTGCTGCTTCATAGTAAAAGGGACCCAGGTTCAATTGCTAGCTTGGTCAATGTCTGTGTGGAGTTTGCACATTCTCCCTGTGTCTGTGTGGGTTTCCTCTGAGTGCTCTGGTTTGCTTCCACATTCTGAAAGAGATGCTGGTTAGGTACATTGACCTGAACAGGTACCAGATTATGGATCCCAAGCACAATGAGGCAGCAGTGCTAACTACTGTGCCGCCCCTAAGTTATGCCTGCAAAGGATCCTCAGAATTGTTCAAGCATATAGAAAATAAGAAAAGAACGTAGTGCAACAGATCCCAGGGATGTAACATCTTTTAGTTCCTCAGGTTTCTCAAACACATTTTCTTCTGCTGATAATAATTACTTTTAAGTTTCTCATTCCTGCAGCACCTTAGTTACCGTCTATTTCTGGTATGTAATTTGTGCTCAATATCTCTGTAATTTCCTCATTTTCTCTGGCTCAGCCTCAAAGAGACCAAGTTTACGTTAGCTGATCTTTCTGTATGTGCATAAAACCTGTTACAATTGTTTTTATGTCCCTGATTAGTTTATCTTGCATTTTATGTTTTTCTCCACTTTGATTTTTTTAAATATCCTTTCCTGACTCCCAAAGCTCTCCTACTCCTTGCAATTGACAAGTCATTTTGCAGCTTTATAGAACCTTAGTTATGACTATGTCACTGTCAGGAGAAAAGACAGGCAGGATGTCAGAGTAACCAAGGCCACGTGTGGTGCTGGCTGCTGGACAGATCACAGGCTCATTGTCTCCAAAATGATGCTCTGCATCAGACCCAAGAGGTGACCACAAGGAAGCAAAGTTATGAAAAGAATCAATGCGGCCAAGATAAAGAACACCAGCATAGCTTCAGCACTGGCTGAAGACTTAGAAAGTCTTGCTGATATACACCTTGCAGGCAGCACTGAGGACGACTGGGAATGCTTCAGGGATGCTATCCATACATCTGCACTGAAAATGCTTGGACTCTCCACCCACATGCAGCATGATTGGTTTGATGAGAATGATGAGAAGATATAGGCTTTACTTATTGAAAAGTACTGTCTTCATTGAGCCTGTCAGAATGACCCATCTTCAACTGCCAAGAAAAATGCTTTTACTAGTGCTCGCAGGACAATCCAGAATAAATTGCGTAAAATGCAGGATGCCTGGCTGAGCGCCACAGCAGATGAAATACAGGGATACGCTGACAGAAACGACTTGAAATGGTTCTACGAAGTCCTCAACACTCTCTATGGACCTCAATCTCTTGGGAGTTTCCCTCCTCCTGAGTACAGATAGTACAACTCTCATTACAGAGAAGGCTCAGATCCTGCAGGAATGGGCTGAACACTTTGAAACTGTCCTCAACCCACCATCATCTATTAACGATGAGGCAGGTTTCCCAGGTTGATATCAACAGCGCCACAGATGATCCACCAGTAGTAGCTGAAATCACGAAAGCTGTCTAATGGCAAAGCCCCGGGGCAGATGCCATACCTGCAGAAATCTGTAAAAGTGCTGGTCCTGCACTTATTGAGAAGTTCATCAAGTTGTTCCAGTCCTTTTGGAAGCAACGATCCATTCCTCAGGAACTTAAAGATGCTTCCATTATACGCTTCTACAAGAGGAAGGGTAATCAGCAAGTATGCGACAACCACCAAGGAATCTCGCTGCTCTCCATTACAGGAAAAACTCTCGCAAGAGTCCAGCTAAATCGTCTGGTCACTCATCTGGAGCTAGGCCTGCTTCCAGAGTCACTGTGTGGCTTCCGCAAAGGTCGTGGGACTACTGATGTGATTTTTGCTGCGTGCCAACTTCAAGAGAAGTGTCAGGAGCAGAATCACAAGCTCTACATAACTTTTGTTGATCTCACGAAAGTCTTCGATACTGTAAGCCTGTGGAGGGTTATGTCAAAGTTCGACTGTCCCTCAAATTCAAATTCAGTCAGATGGTATGCCAGTTCCATGATGGCATGATGGCCAGAGTACTGGATGACGGAGAATGGTCTGAGGCATTCCCAGTCACCAATGGCGTCAAACAGGGTTGTTTACTGCCATGGTGAATGATGCCTTCCTGGACAATGTTGCTGGAATCAGCTTCAAGTACAGAGTGGATGGGAAGCTTTTCAACCTGAAGCGGCTTCAAGTTATTACCAAAGTGAGAGAGACTGTGCTGAGTGATTTCCTCTTTGCCATTGACTGCGGCCTGTATGCTGGCTCCGAAAGAAATCCCACAACACCAGTTTAAAGTCCAAACGGGTTTGGACTTCAAACTGGTGTTGTGGGATTTCTTTGTGTCTTACCTCAGTCCAATGCCGACAGCTCCACATGCTGGCTCAGAGCCAGAGATGCAAGTCAGTGTGGACAAATTTTCCATGGCTTGTGACAACTTTGGACTCACCATCACCATTAAAAAGACCGAAGTCATGCACCAGCCTGCTCCTCATGCACCATACACAGAACCCATAATCACAATCAAAGGGCAGAATTTACAGGGCGTGGACCAGTTCACTTATCTCGGCAACACCCTCTCCCAAGTAGTGACTATTCCTGCAGAACAAAGAACAAAAAAAAACAGCATGGGAAGCAGGCCCTTCAGCCCAATGAGCCCGCGCCACCACTTCGATGTTCCCACTTCTACACGTGATCCCTGTCCATGTTTATAGATCTATGGATTAAAAACCAAATTTGAGACAATTTAGGGAGAATTTGTTTTGCCAATTAGTCTAAGAGCACATCTTTGGGATGTGGGAGGAAACCAGAGCTCCCGGAGAAAACCCACACAAGCACAGGGAGAATGCACAAACTCCCACAGACACAGGCCCAAATCCATGTATCTGCACAGCACAGCTATAGTCACTGCGCTGTCATGTTGCCCAGAAGTTAACTGCTGAATAGCAAAGGCAAGATCTGCTTTTGGTAGACTGCAGTCCATTGTATGGGAATATGAGGAATCAGCCCAGCAACAAAACTGAAGTTCTACAGCGCCATGGTACTCACTACCCACCTGTATGCCTGTGAAATGTGGAACGTGAATCGAAGGCACGCAAGACAGCACAATCATTTCCACATGACTTGTCTTCACAGAATATTACGCATCAGATGGCAAGACAAAGTACTAGACACTGAAGTTGTCTCTGGAGCAAATCTACCATCAGTCCACACACTGCTGATGAGAGCGCAGACCCGGTGGGCAGGTCATGTCATCCGTATGTCAGACAAGCACATACCCAAGTAGCTTCTTTTTGGGGAACTCTCTACTGGAAGACGCTCACATGGAGGGCAGAAGAAACATTTCAAAGACACACTCAAAGCCTCCCTGAAGTTGCTTGACATTGACACAACCACCTAGGAAACGCTGGCACATAACCGCCCTACTGGAGCTGCCTCATCCACAAAGGCTGTCAAGTTTACGAAGCAAGGTGTATTGCTGAAGCACAACTTAAGCACAAGCTGTGCAAGTCCAGAGCCACCAGCGCAACAACTACAGTGTCTACACAAGTCTGTCCAATACATGCCAGGACATTCTGTGCCCGAATTGGCCTGATCAGTCATCTTTGGATACACCGCAACCAACCTCAAAATGACTAATGGTGTCAAGGTCCTCATCGATTACAATGGTCAAAACAACATTTCTGGTATGTAATTTGAGTTCAATATCTCTGCAATTTCCTCATTTTCTCTGTCTCTACCTCAAAGAGACCAAGTTTATGTTAGCTGATTTTTCTGTATGTGCATAAAACCTTTTAGAATTGTTTTTATGCCCCTGATTAGTTCATCTGGCATTTCATGTTTTTCTCCACTTTAACTTTTTAATTATCCTTTCCTGATTCCCAAGGCTCTCCTACTCCTTGCAATTGGCAACTCATGTTGTAGTTTTATAGAACCTTAGTTAGGCCACGCTTGGAATATATGTTCAATTCAATACTACCAGAAGGATGTGGAGGCTTTGGAGACGGTACAGAAAAGATTTACCAAGATGGTACCTGATATGGAGGACATTAGCTATGAGGAGAAATTGGAGAAACTTGGTTTATTCTCACTGAAACGATGGTGGTTGAGGGGTGACCTGATAGAACCTACAAGATTATGAGGGACATGGACAGTCAGAAACTTTTTCTGAAAGAGTCAATTACCAGGGGGCATAACTTTAAATTGTAAAGGGGATGTATGAGGCAAGTTTTTTTTCACACAGAGGATGATGGTGACTGGAACTCACTGCTGGGGCAACAATCAGCTTTTCATCCAGACACACGGAACAGCCATGGGGACCAAATTTGCACCTCAATATGCCAACATCTTCATGCACAGGTTCGAACAAGACTTCTTCACCACACGGGATCGTCAACCAAGGTTATATACTAGATACATTGATGAAATTTTTTTCCTTTGGACTCATGATGAACAAGCATTGAAACAACTGTATGATGATATCAACAAGTTCCATCCCACCATCAGACTCACCGTGGACTATTCTCCAGAATCAGTTGCATTCTTGGACACACACGTCTCCATCAAGGATGGTCACCTCAGCACCTCACTGTACCGCAAATCGACAGACAACCTCACAATGCTCCACTTCTCCAGCTTCCATCCTAGACACGTTAAAGAAGCCATTCCCTATGGACAAGCCCTCCATATACACAGAATTTGCTCAGATGAGGAGGATCGTGACAGACACTTCCAGACGCTGAAAGATGCCCTCGTGAGAACAGGATATGGCACTCGACTGATCAATCGACAGTTCCGATGTGCCACAGTGATAAACCGCACTGACCTCCTCAGAAGACGAACACGGGACACAGTGGACAGAGTACCCTTTGTTGTCCAGTACTTCCCCGGAGTGGAGAAGCTATGACATCTTCTCCGGAGTCTTCAACTTATCATTGATAACGATGAACATCTCACTAGGGCCATCCCCACCCCCCACTTCTTGCTTTCAGACAACCGCGCAACCTCAAACAGATCATTGTTCGCAGCAAACTACCCAACCTTCAGGAGAACAGTGACCACAATACCACACAACCTTGCCACAGCAACCTCTGCAAGACATGCCAGATCATAGACACGGACGACATCATCAAACGTGAGAATACCATTCACCAGGTACACGGTATATACTCTTGCAACTCGGCCAACGTTGTCTACCTAATACGTTGCAAGAAAGGATGTCCCGAAGCATGGTACATTGGGGAGACCATGCAGACATTATGACAGCGGATGAATGGAAGCTTAGGGCCAAAACTGGCAAAGTGGTTATCTCTGGACTCTTGCCTGTGCCAAGGGATAGTTTGGAGAAGAATAGAGAGAGGGAATGTTTGAACGCGTGGCTGCGGGGATGGTGCAGGAGGGAGGGGTTCAGGTTCCTGAACAATTGGGACTCATTCTGCGATAGGTGGGACCTCTACAAGAGAGATGGTCTACACCTGAACCAGAGGGGAACTAATATCTTGGGGGGAAAATTTGCTAAGGCTATGCAGGGGGCTTTAAAATTAATCGGGGGGTGGGGATGGGATCCTAAATAGTTGGGGTGCTAAGAGGGATGAGAGTAAGGGGGTCATAGAGGAAAGCTGTAAAACACAGCAGCATACGGGTGGGGTAGGGCATGGTTTGAAATGCGTATACTTTAATGCAAGGAGTATTCGCAATAAGGGGGAGGAACTTGCAGCTGGGACCAGTACCTGGAACTTCGATGTTGTGGCCATTTCAGAGACTTGGGTAGAGCAGGGACAAGAATGGATGTTGCAGGTTTCAGGGTTCAAATGCTTTAGTCGGAGTAGAGGAGGAGGTAGAAGGGGGGGAGGAGTGGCATTATTAGTCAAAGACTGTATCACAGTGACAGAGAAGAAGTTTGATGAGGACTTGTTTGTTGAGGTAGTATGGGCTGAGATTAGAAACAAAAAAGGAGAGGTCACCCGGTTGGGAGTCTTTTATAGACCTCCTAAAAGTTCTAGAGAGGTTGAGGAAAGGATTGCCAAGTCAATTCTGGTCAGGAGTGAAAGTAATAGGGTAATTGTTATGGGGACTTTAACTTTACTAATATTGATTGGAATAGCTATAGCTCTAGCTCGTTAGAGGGGTCAGTTTTTGTACAAAGTGTGCAGGAAGGTTTTTGACTCAGTATGTAGATAGGCCAACTAGAGGTGAGGCTACATTGGATTTGGTGCTGAGCAATGAGCCAGACCAGGTGTTAGGCTTGGAAGTTAGTGAACATTTTGGTGATAGTGACCACAATTCGGTTACGTTCACCTTAGGGATGGATAGGGATAGGCATGAAGCGGGGGGCAGTAGTTATAGCTGGGGGAAGGGTAATTATGAGGCCATCAGGAGAGAATTAGGGTGCATAGATTGGACTAGGAAGCTACAGGGACTGGGAACATCTGGAATGTGGAGCTTATTCAAGGAGCAGCTGCTGCGGGTCCTTGATATGTATGTCCCTATCAGGCAAGGAGGAAATGGTCGAGTAAGAGAACCTTGGTGTACGAAAAAAGTTGATGTGCTGGTTAAAAGGAAAAAGGAGGCTTATGTCAGGATGAGGCTTGAAGGCTCGGTTAGTGCAATGGATAGCTATAGATTAGCCAGGAGGGAGCTAAAGAGTGTATTGAGGAGAGCTAAGAGAGGACACGAGAAGACTTTGGCTGATAGGATTAAGGAGAATCCTAAAGCTTTCTTTAGATATGTTAAGAATAGAAGATTGGTTAGGGCAAGATTAGGGCCAGTCATAGACAGCAGTGGGAAGTGGTGCGTGGAGCCTGAAGAGATTGGAGAGGCACTGAATAAATATTTCTCTTCGGTATTCACGCAGGGTGATGTAAATGTAGTTATGGAGAACACTGAGGTACAGGGTTGCAAACTGGAAAGTACTGAAGTAGATAGGGAGGATGTGCTAGATATTCTCGAGGGTTGGAAGTTGGATAAGTCCCCTGGGCCAGACGGGATTTACCCTAGGATTCTCTGGGAGGCAAAAGAGGCGATTGCAGAGCCTCTGGCTCTGATCTTCAGGTCGTCGTTGGTTACGGGTATAGTTCCGGAAGACTGGAAGATAGCGAATATGGTCCCATTGTTCAAGAAGGGGAAAGAGAGACTTTCCAGGGAATTATAGGCCAGTGAGTCTTACTTCTGTTGTAGGCAAAGTATTGGAGAGAATTATTAGGGATAGGATTTATAGTTATTTAGAGAGGAATGAATTGATTGGGGATAGTCAGCATGGTTTTGTGAAGGGTAGGTCGTGCCTTACTAACCTCATTGAGGTTTTTGAAAAAGTGACTAAAGAGGTGGATGGGGGTAAGGTGGTTGATGTGGTATATATGGACTTTAGTAAGGCGTTTGATAAGGTGGCCCATGGAAGACTTCTACAGAAAATGCAGATGTATGGGATAGAGGGTGATTTAGCTAATTGGGTTAGGAATTGGCTAGCAGATAGAAGACAGAGGGTGGTGGTTGATGGGAGATATTCATCTTGGAGTTCGGTGACAAGTGGTGTACCTCAGGGTCTGTTTTGGGGCCCCTGCTGTTTGTAATTTTTATAAATGATCTGGATGAGGGTATTGAAGGATGGATTAGTAAATTTGCAGATGACACTAAAGTCGGTGGAGTGGTAGATAGTGAAGAGGGGTGTTATAGTTTGCAGAAGGACTTGGACAAGTTGCAGAGCTGGGCCGAGAGGTGGCAAATGGAATTTAATGTGGAAAAGTGTGAGGTAATGCACTATGGCAGGAATAATAAATGTGTAGAGTATAGGGCTAATGGTAGGATTCTTAGTAGTCTTGATGAACAGAGGGATCTTGGTGTGTATGTGCATAGATCCTGAAAGTAGGCAGTCAAGTTGAGAAGGTTGTTAAGAAGGCATATGGAGTCTTAGCTTTTATTGGTAGGGGGACTGAATTTCGGAGCCGCAACGTCATGTTGCAACTGTACAAAACTCTAGTGCGGCCGCACTTGGAGTATTGTGTGCAGTTCTGGTCCCCTCATTATAAGAAAGATGTGGAGGCATTGGAGAGGGTCAGAGGAGGTTTACCAGGATGTTGCCTGGTATGGAGGGCAGGTCTTATGAAGACAGGCTGAGGGATTTGAGGTTGTTTTCGTTAGAAAGAAGGCGGCTAAGAGGAGACCTTATTGAAACATATAAGATGATTAGAGGTTTAGATAGGGTGGACAGTGATAGCCTTTTTCCTAGGATGGAGAAAGCTAGCACGAGGGGGACACAGCTTTAAATTAAGGGGTGATAGTTATAGGACGGATATCAGAGGTAGGTTCTTTACCAAAAGGGTGGTTCGGGAGTAGAATGCCCTGCCTGCAGCAGTTGTAGATGCGCCAAATTTGGTGGCGTTTAAGAGGTTAGTTGATAAGTATATGGAAGAGAAGGGAATGGTTGAGTTTGGAGGGGCATTGCTTTTTATATTGGTCGGCGCAACATCGAAGGCCGAAGGGCCTGTTCTGTGCTGTAACGTTCTATGTTCTATGTTCTATGAATGAATATCGCTCAACAATCACCAGGCAAAACAGTTCCCTTCCTGTGGGTGAACACTTCAGCAGTCACGGGCATTCGGCCTCCGACCTTCAGGTACATGTTCTTCAAGGGGGTCTTCATGACACACAACAGTGCAGAGTCGCTGAGCAGAGACTGATAGCCAAGTTCCACACACATGAGGACGGTCTTAACAGGGATCTTGGCTTCATGTCACACTATCTGTAACCCCCATGACTTGCCTGAGTTAGCAAAAAACCTCACTTACTGTGCTGTCTGGAAACAGTACACATCTCTCTAACCAATGCTTCACTCACATTGCTAGCCACTTTAAGACTTGAATAACAGGTTAGGTGTAAAGATTGACATTCTAATCAGCAATCTGTGACTGTCTGTGCTGATGTGTGCGCTATTGCAGACCAGAACACTGCATTTGCCTGACGAAGACAAAAGTCGAAAGCTCGGAGATTTACTATCAAATAAATCAGTTGGATTTAAAATAGGTGTTGCCAGATTCTTACTGAGTTTACCCCAGTCCAACGCCGGCATCTCTACATGATGCAGATAGTGGAAGCAGATACAATAGTGACTTTTAAGGGGCATCTGGACAAATACATCAATTGGATGGGAATAGAGGGATATGATTCCCAGAAGGGTAGGGGCTTGTAGATGGTTGATGCAGATGTGGAGGGCCGAAGGGCCTGTTCCTATGCTGTAATTTTCTTTGTTCTGCAGGTTTACTAATATTATTTACAACAGTATAAGCCACTACAGTACTTTTAATCTAATAATTCACAACTTCCCTAGTAAGCCACAGGTACATTTTTCTCGCTGAGTTTTTATTTTCTAATGAAACGTATTGTTGAACATGTTAAATCATTTCTTTATATTTCCCACTTTATTTACTACCATATCGTTCTATTTATTTACTCAACCTTAGCCACAAGTCCCCTCAAACATAAATTATGTTCAGACAAGCTTCTTGTTTTGGGCTCATATCTGTTACTTTCAAACTTAATAGGGAATTTAATTGCGTTATGATCACTTTTTCCTAGCTTACTTTTTATTGAGATCATTAGTTAACCCTGTCTCATTACATAGTACTAGATCTAAAATTATTTGCCCCTTGTTAATTCTATAATGTCCCGTGTTAGGAAATTGTTGTCAAAGCATTCTACAAACTCACTTCCCAGCATACCTTTGCAATTTTGTCCAGTTTATATGAGATTGAAGTCCCCGAAATTTATTATCTTTGCTATAAGCTCCAATTGTTTCCTGCATAATGCTCTGTCCAACAATAAGTTGAACGAGATGTGGTATTTCAACCGCATCCACCAGTGTTTTCTGACTTTTGTTTATTCCTAATTTCTACCCAAACTAATTCCAGTTCTTGATCTTCTGAGCTTTTCTCTTGGCCTTAAATCATGTTTTACCAGGATGACACCTTTTCAATTCTTCTTTTCCAAAATTGTGCATACCAGGGAATATTTATTTCCTAACTCTGGTTACTTTCTTTCCTGGTCTCTTTCTTAGGTGATATTAAACCTACTTGCATCTGAATTCCATTGGCCTGGTCTTTTCACATCCATCACGAGAGAAATTGGCATTAGGCCCTTGTAAAATAGCAGCAGTATTAGTATACTTTCTAATTAATGTGCTGTCTTGAAAAAGCCAATTGCAATAGATTCAAATTGCATCCAGCAGAGCTCCAAACAAGTAAAAAATACTTGATTCAACCAATTTTGAAACTAAACTGGACTGGGTAGCCTAGAAAGTTCTGCAGCCCTAATGCAGCAGAGCATAATAGTTCATTTGTATAAAAAAACATAATAAATACAAAGGAACACAGAAAACCTTTCATACCTTAAATCTGCCCTGCCATTCCATTAAATCTCAGTTAATCTGTATATATCCCCATTTTTACTTCATTCTTTTAACTCCAAATCCCTTCATATCTCTGAACTGTATTTCTTTTCCTTAAGGCAATGTCTCAGAAGTTGTGGCATTGCTACACGGGAGCTGGTGCTCTCTATTAATCTCACCCAACTGACTCCAGAAATAGCCAACAGATATCCAGTGGTGGGAAAATCATAACTGAACAAAATCCAATTATTACTTGAATTTTATGTGGATTTTCATGCTAATGATTTGCAATCAAGATCAGCAATTACAATTAACTTTCCCTTCCCTGTCCAGATTCTCAATAGACTTGCTATTAAAAATAATTGATACAACAATGATTGAACCAGAAGTCTTAATTTGGGCAAATTAATATTTAGGTAAACAATGTATTTATTCTTTAAACTAAAACTATAGATCTTTCTTTTAAGTAATTAATTGGGAGTTGTTATAATTGTACTATTATTTTTTTAATCAAAAAAAGCTCAAATACAAATCATTTAGATGTTTGCAGTGAGGTTGGTTTGTTCAAAACACCCATAAGATCTAGGCTGAAAAATGGTTCTACCATTAGAGTTTGAAATAAACAGGATTGTGGCAGGGAGAACAGAAGGCAACAAAAAGAGGAAATTAAATTCCAGTTGCACTAAGAAAACACTATGCTGACATATGCAACAGGTTTCAATGAGCAGCAATCACTAAGCAATGAAAAACTAAATTGAAATATGCAATCCACTATTCAGAAAGCACACAAAAGATTTATAATAAGGGTCATTCATAGACAAAGTCTCATGTGGTGTCAATAATAAGAATGGGAGCCAGAAGCAGTGTATTATATCAGAGGTCATGACTTATCACAAGTAATATTGAGGGGATGCATAATAAGATGTTTACTCAAATTAAAATGAATTACAGAATGTAAGAATATTCTTTTCCATGATCTTTGTATTACATCTAAGCTCGATCAAACTTACTACATTTAGTTTCTAATCTAGTTCCACCCAATACAGCACAGATAAGTGGGAACTATGTGGCATAGGGACAGCACTTTGCGTTCCTTCACTTTGGTTATATGTACTAATGTTCCAAATGCTCAGCATCTCAGAAGTTTAAAAATCCATTATGTTCAATTAGGATTTATATAAGCTGTTGCTTCATAATTCAGTTTGTGGGAAAAAAATCAAAGCAAAGCATCTCTATCACCATGCAAGCAATATCAGGAATGTGATAACTATCTGGTGATGTTCATGTAACATTTTCTTTAAACCTAAATTACAACTTGGTGAACAGAGTAAATTTGACAAGGAATTTCATACTGTTTCTATGACATTACAACTTCGTGCAATTTGGATACATGACAGAACATAGAACATAGAACATTACAGCGCAGAACAGGCCCTTCGGCCTTCGATGTTGCACCGACCATTATAAAAAAGCAATGACCCTCCAAACTAAACCATTCCCTTCTCTTCCATAAACTTATCAACTAACCTCTTAAACGCCACCAAACTTGGCAGGGCATTCCACTCCCTAACCACCCACTGGGTAAAGAACCTACCTCTGATATCCGTCCTATAACTATCACCCCTTAATTTAAAGCTGTGTCCCCTCGTGCTAGCTTTCTCCATCCTAGGAAAAAGGCTATCACTGCCCACCCTATCTAAACCTCTAATCATCTTATAAGTATTGAAGTAAATAGGGAGGATGTGCTAGATATTCTCGAGGGTTTGAAGTTGGATAAGTCCCCTGGGCCGGACGGGATTTACCCTAGGATTCTCTGGGAGGCAAAAGAGGCGATTGCAGAGCCTCTGGCTCTGATCTTCAGGTCGTCGTTGGTTACGGGTGTGGTTCCGGAGGACTGGAGGATAGCGAATGCGGTCCCATTGTTCAAGAAGGGGAAGAGAGACCTTCCAGGGAATTATAGGCCAGTGAGTCTTACTTCTGTTGCGGGCAAAGTATTGGAGAGAATATTAGGGATAGGATTTATAGTTATTTAGAGAGAAATGAATTGATTGGGGATAGTCAGCATGGTTTTATGAAGGGTAGGTCGTGCCTTACTAACCTTATTGAGTTTTTTGAAAAAGTGACCAAAGAGGTTGATGGGGGTAAGGCGGTTGATGTGGTATATATGGACTTTAGTAAGGCGTTCGATAAGGTGGCCCATGGAAGGCTTCTGCAGAAAATTCAGATGTATGGGATAGAGGGTGATTTAGCTAATTGGATTAGGAATTGGCTAGCAGATAGAAGACAGAGGGTGGTGGTTGATGGGAGATATTCATCGTGGAGTTCGGTGACGAGTGGTGTGCCTCAGGGGTCTGTTTGGGGGCCCCTGCTGTTTGTAATTTTTATAAATGATCTGGATGAGGGTATTGAGGGATGGATTAGTAAATTTGCAGATGACACTAAAGTTGGTGGAGTGGGAGATAGTGAAGAGGGATGTTATAGTTTGCAGAGGGACTTGGACAAGTTGCAGAGCTGGGCCGAGAGGTGGCAAACGGAATTTAATGTGGAAAAGTGTGAGGTAATGCACTATGGCAGGAATAATAAATGTGTAGAGTATAGGGCTCATGGTAGGATTCTTAATAGTGTTGATGAACAGAGGGATCTTGGTGTATTTGTGCATAGATCCCTGAAAGTAGGCAGTCAAGTCGATAAGGTTGTTAAGAAGGCATACGGAGTCTTAGCTTTATTGGTAGGGGGATTGAATTTCGGAGCCGCAACGTCATGTTGCAACTGTACAAAACTCTAGTGCGGCCGCACTTGGAGTATTGTGTGCAGTGCTGGTCACCACATTATAAGAAAGATGTGGAGGCATTGGAGAGGGTACAGAGGAGGTTTACCAGGATGTTGCCTGGTATGGAGGGCAGGTCTTATGAAGAGAGGCTGAGGGATTGGAGGTTGTTTTCGTTAGAAAGAAGGCGGCTAAGAGGAGACCTTATTGAAACATATAAGATGATTAGAGGTTTAGATAGGGTGGACAGTGATAGCCTTTTTCCTAGGATGAGAAAGCTAGCACAAGGGGACACAGCTTTAAATTAAGGGGTGATAGTTATAGGACGGATATCAGAGGTAGGTTCTTTACCCAAAGGGTGGTTCGGGAGTGGAATGCCTGCCTGCAGCAGTTGTAGATGCGCCAAGTTTGGTGGCGTTTAAGAGGTTAGTTGATAAGTATATGGAAGAGAAGGGAATGGTTTAGTTTGGAGGGGCATTGCTTTTTATATTGGTCAGCGCAACATCGAAGGCCGAAGGGTCTGTTCTGTGCTGTAATGTTCTATGTTCTACGTTCTATGCTTTGATAAGGTCGCCTCTTAGCCGCCTCCTCTCTAACAAAAACAACCTCAAATCCCTCAGCCTCTCTTCATAAGACCTGCCCTCCATACCAGGCAACATCCTGGTAAACCTCCTCTGTACCCTCTCCAATGCCTCCATATCTTTCTTATGTGGGGACCAGAACTGCAAACAATACTCCAAGTGCGGCCGCACTAGAGTTTTGTACAGTTGCAACATGACGTTGCGGCTCCGAAATTCAATCCCCCTACCAGTAAAAGCTAAGACTCCATATGCCTTCTTAACAACCTTATCGACTTGACTGCCTACTTTCAGGGATCTCTGCACAAATACACCAAGATCCCTCTGTTCATCAACACTATTAAGAATCCTACCATTAGCCCTATACTCTACACATTTATTATTCCTGCCAAAGTGCATTACCTCACACTTTTCCACATTAAACTTCATTTGCCAACTCTCGGCCCAGCTCTGCAACTTGTCCAAGTCTCTTTGCAAACTATAACACCCCTCTTCACTATCTACCACTCCACCAACTTTAGTGTCATCTGCAAATTTACTAATCCATCCGTCAATACCCTCATCCAGATCATTTATAAAAATTACAAACAGCAGGGGCCCCAAAACAGACCCCTGAGGTACACCACTTGTAACCGAACTCCACGATGAACATCTCCCATCAACCACCACCCTCTGTCTTCTATCTGCTAGCCAATTCCTAACCCAATTAGCTAAATCACCCTCTATCCCATACATCTGCATTTTCTGCAGAAGTCTTCCATGGGCCACCTTATCAAATGCCTTACTAAAGTCCATATATACCACATCAACCGCCTTACCCCCATCCACCTCTTTGGTCACTTTTTCAAAAAACTCAATGAGGTTAGTAAGGCACGACCTACCCTTCACAAAACCATGCTGATTATCCCCAATCAATTCATTTCTCTCTAAATAACTATAAATCCTATCCCTAATTATTCTCTCCAATACTTTGCCCACAACAGAAGTAAGACTCACTGGCCTATAATTCCCTGGAAGGTCTCTCTTCCCCTTCTTGAACAATGGGACCACATTCGCTATCCTCCAGTCCTCCGGAACCACACCCGTAACCAACGACGACCTGAAGATCAGAGCCAGAGGCTCTGCAATCGCCTCTCTTGCCTCCCAGAGAATCCTAGGGTAAATCCCGTCCGGCCCAGGGGACTTATCCAACTTCAAACCCTCAAGAATATCTAGCACATCCTCCCTATCTACTTCAATACTTTCCAGTTTGCAACCCTGTACCTCAGTGTTCTTCACAACTACATTTACATCTCCCTGCGTGAATACCGAAGAGAAATATTTATTCAGTGCCTCTCCAATCTCTTCAGGCTCCACGCACAACTTCCCACTGCTGTCTATGACTAGCCCTAATCAATCTTCTACTCTTAACATATCTAAAGAAAGCTTTAGGATTCTCCTTAATCCTATCAGCCAAAGTCTTCTCGTGTCCCCCTTAGCTCTCCTCAACTCACTCTTTAGCTCCCTCCTGGCTAATCCACAGCTATCCATTGCACTAACCGAGCCTTCAAGCCTCATCCTGACATAAGCCTCCTTTTTCCTTTTAACCAGCGAATCAACTTTTTCGTACACCAAGGTTCCCTTACTCGACCATTTCCTCCATGGTTGCATATATGCAATGGAATAAAAGTTCTCCACCAAAATAAATTTGAAAATATTTTAAAAATAGTTTAGATAAAACTGGTATCATCTGACTTGTTTATACAAGATAGGACTGATAAAAATAATGACAGAGTGTGGATACCTACACTTTATTGGTGGAAAAAGGGGTTGTAAATGAAGAACAAGATTGCCTCAGTAATACATTTATATATGGAAAATTTGCAAAATTCAGTACTGTTGCTTTGACTGGCTACATTCTACTGCCCAAGGATGATGCCGTTGAGGTCAAATAATGAATTAAAATACTAAGAACTATGCATAACACTTTGGTTTTTAGTTTGTTTGTATACTTTTTGTAAGTATCAGACTTCTGCAAGAAGCTAAGGTGAAATTTTCAGTAAAAAAAAATTAAATACTTTGATTTTAACATTCTACTTTTGCAAGTCCATATACACAACAACCATACTAATCTTGCCAATCCTCCGATAATCAAACTTCCTTTGAGCGGAATTAAGAGCAATTGTACTAATTAAGTTTATGGGTAAGGCTATTAATACAATGTATGAATTAATTTTACCTTAAATAATGTCTTTCATTATGTTTTATATTAGAACATAGAACATTACAGTGCAGTACAGGCACTTTGGCCCGTGATGTTGCGCCAATCTGTGAAACCAATCTAAAGCCCATCTAACCTACACTATTCCAATATCATCCATATGTTTATCCAATGACCACTTAAATGCCCTTAATGTTTGCGAGTCCATTACTGTTGCACGCAGGGCATTCCACACCCTTACTACTCTGAGTAAAGAACCTACTTCTGACATCTGTCCTATATCTTTCATCCCTCAATTTAAAGTTATGTCCCTTTGTGCTAGCCAAAATGGATTTTAAAAATTCCAAGGAAAAAGACTTTCATTGCCCACCCTATCTAATTCTCTGATCATCTTGTATGCCTCTATTAAGTCACCTCTTAACTTTCTTCTAACAAAAACAGCCTCAAGTCCCTCAGCCTACCCTCATAAGGCCTTCCCACCAAAGCAGGCAACATCCTGGTAAATCTCCTCTGCATCCTTTCAATGCTTTCTATAGTACAGCAACCAGAACGGTATGCAATATTGCAACTGCGGCCGCATCAGTGTTTTGTACAGCTGCAACACAACCTCATGGTTCTGAAACTCAATCCCTCTATCAATAAAAGCGAACACACGGTACGCTTAACAACCCTATCAACCTGGGTGCCAACATTCAGGGATCTATCATGTGGACCTCAAGATCTCTCTGCTCATCCACACTACCAAGTACCTTACCATTAGCCCAGTACTCTGTATTCCTGTTACTCCTTCCAAAGTGAATTACATCACACTTTTCCACATTAAACTCCATTTGCCACCTCTCAGCCCAACTCTGCCGCTTATCCCTCTGTAACCTGCAACATCCTTCTGCACTGCCCACAACTCCACCAAATTTAGTGTCACCTGCAAATTTACTAACCCATGCTTCTATGCCCTCATCCAAGTTATTTATTAAAAAGCAGTGGCCCTTGCGGTATACTACTAGTAACTGAACTCCAAGATGAACATTTCCCATCAACCACTATCCTCTGTCTTCTTACAGCTAGCCAATTTCTGATCCAAATTGCTAATCACCCTCAATCCCAAGCCTCTGTATTTTTTGCAATAACTTACCATAGGGAACCTTATCAAGTGCTTTACTGAAATCCATATACACCACATCAACTGCTTTATCCACACCTATCTTTTTGGTCACCTTCTCAAAGAATTCAATAATGTTTGTGAGGCAAAACCTACCCTTCACAAAACCGTATTGACTATCCCTAATCAAATTATTTCTTTCTAGATGATTATAAATCCTCCTATAATCCTGTCCAAAACTTTGTCCACAACAGAAATAAGGCACACTGGTCTATAATTACCAAGGTTGTCTCTACTTTTGAACAAGGGCACAACATTTGCTATCCTCCAGTCGCCTGGCACAATTCCTGCAGAGTTGGAATAGTACTATATTAGGAACAGTACAGAATGAATAATTAAATTTATGTTCCTACTCCTTGGGACTGAGCATTTGTGCTCTAATCCTTACTGCAATAAGTCATCCATGCCAACTATTCCTAATAAATAGGTATTAGAGCCCTGTAAATGTTATTATTAATATGGAACTGTTTGAACTGCCTTAACTTACAAATGAACCTTTGTGAATTTTCTGTTCACATATTGGTGCTTGGGGATGGATGTTTTTATTTTGTACCCCATTGTCATAATCAGTACCAACCTCAGCAAAGCATTCTCTTAAGTGACAGAAACTTTTGAATTACCATTGAGGAGAGGGACTTTCAGGATAATGGCCAAAAGATTTATGGCACCTAATCAATAACAACTTTCATTCAAAATGTATTTTAAAAATTCCATTTAATAAGACTAATTTTACATTACTATATTTTAAAGTGTGATTTAATAAGTTAAATAAGATATACTGAAATATTCAAATGGTGAGTGAGAATCAGGAATGTTTGATAAAGGGTTTGAAATATTTTGTTTTTGTGCAATTAAACCTTCCAGATAAAGCCACTCCATGGGGTCACTACTAATTGTGTAAACTTTGACCTCAGGGTATCCACCACCACAAGCCTCTTTGTTCCTCTCCTTTGTCACTTGAACTTGTTAGATACTGGCGATCCAGCTGCTTTTCCAGATATTATAGGGACTTTGAAAATCATTGCTCTGGCTAAAGCACACTCCTCTCATCAAAATGGCATTTTAAACATAGAACACTGATTTTCATGTCTAGTCAGGGGACCATAGGCTTCTGATCTTTAGAAGAAAGAGGGAATGTTCCCCCATATGAAAGCTGTCTCGATAACATTATTGATTGCTATTAATAATGTTATTTGAAATTAGAAACAACCCAAGAGTCTCAGTTTACATTTGTATGTGAAAATACTGCATTTATTGTTAGCAAACTCTATATGGCATTTTTCTTTCATGAAGTTCATGTGTGGAACCCAAATTCTTCTGAAGATTTTGGCACAAAATTCAGCAACATATTTATATATATGTAAAAAATAAATAAATAGTTTCTATTTTATCAACCATACCCACTTATTCTAAACATACTTCATGTGCTGAAAACACTTTAGTAATATATGGTTTGTTTGGTGTCTGCTGGGGTGGCCTTGAAAAATGGCACTCCTGATCCTTGCAATCAGAGGCTGCCCTACCAGCTATATGATCCAATCCTTGAAGGTTTTATTTCAAAAGTGTTACACTATGTGTTGGAGGAAGCTACATTACTACTTTTGCAACACCTACCCATCATTGGTGTTGGCCAGTTTCTGAAATAATCACATCCTTTGTTTTAATACAAACAGCTGCCTGTGACACTGCATTTGCACATGTGCAGGAGGTATTCCCTCTAGTGTTATGGTACAAATAAACAGTTAGACAGAGGACACTAAATACAGTGATGTATGAAATGAATAAGTTAAATAATATATACTAAATATTCAAATTGACTGAAATTTTAGTATGAAAGGTGAGATGCAACATGAGTAAAGTAGTACAGGAACAGAGACCTGGCACTGTAAGTATACAAGTCTTTAAATACAAGTTGAGGTGACTGTTAAAGCAAAAGGAGGTTTTTGGCTATGTTAAGAGGCAGAATTTTTTTTTAAAAAAGCAAGAAAGTTGTTATAATCCTTTATGAAATACTAAAGCTAAATTAGCTAATTGGATTAGGAATTGGCTAGCAGATAGAAGACAGAGGGTGGTGGTTGATGGGAGATATTCATCGTGGAGTTCGGTTACTAGTGGTGTACCTCAGGGATCTGTTTTGGAGCCCCTGCTGTTTGTAATTTTTATAAATGATCTGGATGAGGGTATTGAAGGATGGATTAGTAAATTTGCAGATGACACCAAAGTCGGAGGAGTGGTAGATAGTGAATAGTTTGCAGAGAGACTTGGACAAGTTGCAGAGCTGGGCCGAGAGGTGGCAAATGGAGTTTAATGTGGAAAAGTGTGAGGTAATTCACTTTGGCAGGAATAACAAATGTGTAGAGTATAGGGCTAATGGTAGGACTCTTAATAGTGTTAATGAACAGAGGGATCTTGGTGTATGTGTGCACAGATCCCTGAAAGTTGGCAATCAAGTCGATAAGGTTGTTAAGAAGGCATACGGAGTCTTAGCTTTTATTGGTAGGGGGATTGAATTTCGGAGCCGCAACGTCATGTTGCAACTGTACAAAAAACTCTAGTGCGGCCGCACTTGGAGTATTGTGTGCAGTTCTGGTCCCCACATTATAAGAAAGATGTGGAGGCATTGGAGAGGGTACAGAGGAGGTTTACCAGGATGTTGCCTGGTATGGAGGGCAGGTCTTATGAAGAGAGGCTGAGGGATTTGAGGTTGTTTTCGTTAGAAAGAAGGCGGCTAAGAGGAGACCTTATTGAAACATATAAGATGATTAGAGGTTTAGATAGGGTGGACAGTGATAGCCTTTTTCCTAGGATGGAGAAAGCTAGCACGAGGGGACATAGCTTTAAATTAAGGGGTGGTGGTTTTAGGACAGATGTCAGAGGTAGGTTCTTTACCCAGAGGGTGGTAAGGGTATGGAATGCCTTGCCTGCGTCAGTTGTAGATGCACCAAGTTTGGTGGCGTTTAAGAGGTTAGTAGATAAGCTTATGGATGAAAAGGGAATGGTTTAGGTTAGAGGGTCACTGTTTGTTCCTAATTGGTCGGCGCAACATCGAGGGCCAAAGGGCCTGTTCTGCGCTGTAATGTTCTATGTTGTACTAATTAAGACTCATCTGGAGTATTGCTTTCTATTCTGGAAGGATGTCAAGGCCATAGAGAGGGAGCAGACAAGTTTGATACTTGGTGATGTAGACTGGTGGTGCTCAGGTTGGTCTCCTTTGGAGAATGAAAATGGATATTTGATAAAAGAATGCTAAATCTGGCCTTAATAGAGTAAATGAGAAACTGTTTCCAATGACAGAGTACATACATTTCGTGAGATTGGCAAATTTGTTTACACAGCAAGTTGTTGTGATCTGGAACAAGTACCTGATAAGAAATTGGAATCAGATTTAGCAGCAACAGTCAAAAGAAAATTCAAGGGGAAAAATTATGGTAATCTGTAATTAATTGGATAATTTCACCATGATATGTTGAATGGTCTGTGTTTTATCATTCTATAATACTATCAAAATGTTTCTGTTTGCATATTAGATGACAAAGAAAATTAAATGATTAAATAAAAGTGGACACATCTTTGTAAAGGAACTCAATGGGTTGAGATGCAAACAAAATAGGAAATTAAAACCAATTGTATTTTCCAATGAAAGCACATACTTAAAACATTTCTTCATGCTAGCATTTAAAGACATTAAAGAAAAGCAATTACAGCAAACAACAAATGATTAAATGAAATAGGTTAAATACAGATGCAATTAAAAACATCCACCTCCAGTTAGCAATTACTTTTTTAAAAAAAGTATTGAATTTATCTTTTTGCAAGAAATGATCTTTGCATGAGTTTTCAATCATGATCTAGTTAATTTACAAAGATCATTGTCACATATGAACAGAGCACTTTATATAAATACCAATATTAAGAAAATCCTACTGTGCTCCTTTATATATTCTTATAAAGCTGATCTATGAATAATTAAGTGTTGGAAGTACATGTCAGAGTAGTATTACTCATTGCACATGTAATTGAGAGATGGAGGAAGGCAGGAGGGAAGAAGCAAGATTTTAATGCACTGCTCGATAACATCTTTACATGACAATTATATGGCTGTATTATTCCTTGCAATTAAATGGAAAAGAAGAAATTTGGTAACATGCAAAATAAAATCTTACAAGCACAATCCTCTTTTTCCTGTCTTATCCAGGAAGAAAGAAAAATATTGCAGCTTGCTTATTTACAATTGCTTGAACTGTATAAAATGTATAGCACATAAACCATTCTCAATTGTTCTTAAACAGTCATTTGCTGCTGAAACCCTCATCCATGTCATTACTGCCTCTGGACTTGACTTTTCCAACACATCTCAGTCAACCTCCTATTTTCTACTCTATAAATTTGAAGGCATCCTAGCCTTTGCTCCCCATATCCTAACTCACACCAAGGCCTCTATACTCATGTTAATTGACATATACTGACTCCTAGATAAACAACATCCCAATTTTAATGTTTCAGCCTTGTTTTCAAACTCCTCCATAGTCTCACTCTTCCCTTTTTTTTTTAAAAATTTCTTTCAGCCCCCAAAATCTCATTCCAATTCTGGTCTCTCGAATTTACTTGATTTTAATCTCTCCATCACTGGTGGCTGTGCCTTCAACTGCAAATGTCTTAAGCTTTAGGGGGTTCCCCCCTAAATACCTCTCCTCTTTAGTTGCACATTAAAATCTACCTCTTAGACCATACCTTTGATTCGTCCTAATACCTTCTTGTGCAGACTGATGTCAAATTCTGTTTGACAATGCTCCTATGAAGCATTTTAGGACAGTTTAGTATGTTAAAGGCACTATACAAATGCAAGTTAATGTTGTTGATCCCTTTAAATGCATCCATGCCAGTTACCTCAAGTACTCCATATGATAGCACTAACGCCAGTCTCGAGTCCGTATTGGATTCATTAAGTATTTAGTTTTGGACTCCTCCACGGTCTAATCTGTTAAATCCCTTCATAATTTTCAAGACCTCAATTAAATTATCCCTAGGTTGTTCACCTATATTTTAAAAAAAAAGGTGTTGAATTGCAACAGGATTCAATGTTCCAAAGTCTTTGTTATCATTAATGTCAAATGGGCAGGAAAATTATTGGAGGAAGAGGAGATAAAGTATATAGACCAGAAGGTAGTATTTCACCGTATTCTAAAAGTTTGCATTTCCAAATAGAAATGACCAATACTAGTCTTCATCTCAAAAAGGGCATTCGTTTCATTGACCACTTATCAGCAATGCAATTAAAACGATTAACATGAACGTAATGTCAACTGATATTTGTAAAGGGCCTTTTCAACCTCAAATTTTGACAAGCCATAAACACAGCTTCAGTCAGTTTTTCCCCACCACCATTCATTTATGAACCTAAAAGAAATTGTTTAAAAACCATCTACACAACTTCATGCTTCAATATAGTTTTCATAAAACATAGTGAGAAACCATATTAATTGCTGCATTAAAGTTTCTAATGAAACAATAAGAGAAATAATTAAAAAGATATTTCCAGTGTTGCAACATTTTTACAATATATCAGAAGAAATTAATGTTATGGCTCTAAGTCCACTCAATGGCTTTATCAATTACAACAACAAATCTCTTGAAAATTGTGAGTACAATTGAAATATAGTACACACACTGCAACTAATAAAATGAGATTGGAATTTTAAGAACATTTGCCACTTCCACCTGAAGCTAACTAAAAATTCCCAAAATTTCCAACACAATTCATAGAAATCAAGCATTTACAACCTCTTCAAACATTCAAATTGCCTTCTTCGTATTATATATATTGTATGCAATTGTTAAGCAGTTTCTCAATTTACTTTTCCGCATTAGTGATGTTGATATCTTATCTCCACCAAGAAATTAAATTAATGAGAGCTTATTGATACATTCAATATTAAGTAACCCAGTTATACTGAAGATTTTATTTTTTAAAAAACAATAAGTCATACTTTTAATTATTAAAGCCAATTGAACTTTTTTTTTTTAAAAAAGCCACATAGATTTTGTAATTTAGATTGATTCCTTCAGGAGCCCGAGTCAAAGTCCTTGGTTTCTCTAACATCAGCAACACTATTTGGTACTTCCACAGTCATCCCATCCATCCATTTCTGAAGGCAGATCTGGCAACCCAAACGCGATCTGGAAAATCAAATTCAATTATATTTTAAAGCAACACTGAAAAATCTTTAGGTAAGCATCCACGTCAGCATTTGATGTAATAAAATATTTGTCTGACTTATTGCAGTATGTTATTTTGGAAAATATTCTAAGAGGCTGATTATTCAAGTAGTGTACTGTCATGATAACTAAAGAGCAGGCATTGCCTATATTGTTAAAGGAAAATTTGATAATTCCAGCAAGTGTAAATATCCACACAATTTCCAAACTTTTTACTAATTGCATCTTAAAATATACTAAATCGGTGTTTGGACAAATCTTTAATGTTCAGAACATTCACCAATTTTTCCTTTAAAATTAATAGACTTAGTTATTAGACTATAGATACATCCCAACCAGAAACAATAATTGTGCACATAACACAAGCAACAAAAATACCAAAAAATTATGTTCAAGTTGAAAGGTTTTCCATTTATGACTGATATTTCATCATGTGTGTTAAGAAAACAGAATTTGCTGGACTAGCTTAGTAGATATGAATGGTCGTTCATGAGGCAGTCATAATTCATTTAAATTAAACAGACACTTGTTATATGTAAAAGCTTAATCAAATTCTCGAGTATATTTAGTTTGAGGAATGTATCTTCAATCTTTTAGAAGAAAAGAATTTGGAACTATATAGAAAGAAAATCTATGAAAGCCAACAGAGACATAAGTAGAATGAGAATAATTTAATAGGTATGTGGAGCAAAAAAATGGCAACTGATTAATTAGATTTGTTCAGTATTCAAATACCTGAAGTAATTATAAAATGTACCTTAGAATAAAATGTAGTTTCACTTGAGGTTTGCAACTGAAACAAGCTCCTGACATATTTATTCAGTTGCTTCAGATTACGTGTTACATTGCAAACTTCAGTTTTCCTACCTGAGGCTTAACTTACTGTTCTCCTTGCCTTCTAGGAACATGCACCTATTCAAATCAAACTGCTGCTCTGAAATTTCAACTAAGCAGCCATGAACGACGTTCTCTTGTCCTTCCCCATCCACCAACCTCTGGAAAAGCAGTAGTACCCCCTGCAAAAATGCTGAGGAGATTGGGAAACCAAGCTTTCTCTGAACAATGTTACATTCCATTACACTGTGGCGCAGCATCCCAGTGCTCCAAATCAATGGCCACAATGAAACATCCTACAACCAACAACTGGAGACAGTAATCGACCTTTGAGACAGCCTTTAATTTTTATTTCTTTGGTTTTAATTTGTCCAAATTCCCTGGATTCAAAGAAAGTGCATTTGATTGAAGGAGTTATGTTTGGTATCTCCCATTCAGAATACGAGACAGAAAGCAGGAAATTACGGACCAGTTAATATCTGTTATAGGAAAATATTAATTAGAAAAATTCAGGGCAATCAGGCATTATTTGTGATGGATAATGCATGTTTAACCAATTTATTGGAGTTCTTTGAAGGTGTCATGTGCTGTGGATAATGGAGAACCAATGGATGTACTGTACTTAGATCTTCAGAAGGCATCTGATAAAAGTACCATATCAAAGACTATTGTGGAAAATAAAAGCTCATTGTGTAGGGAGTAACATATTTGGCAACAGATAGTAGATTGGCTAACTAACAGGAAACAGAAGGTCGCCACAAATGGGTCTTTTTCTGTTGGTAGAATGTGACAAGTGGTGTGCCATAGGGATTAGAGCTGGGCCTTCAGCTTTTTATAATTTCATCCAAATAACTTGGATGAAGGGATCAAAGAATGGTTGCTAAATTTGATGATACAAACGTAGGTAAAAAAGTAGGTTGAAGACAATATGGATAGGCAGGGATCTGGCAAATGGAGTATAAAAACAATTTTCAACCATAAAGACTGCTTAGTCCCATTTCTGAAACCTACCTTTGACATTGAAACCCTCATACATGCTTTTGTTAACTTCAATCTCAATTATGCCATTGCCCTCTATTCTGGTCTATCTTTCACTGTCCATAAACTTAACCAAAACTCTGCTGCATGCATCCTCAGGCACAACACTGCTGTTGCCCATCACCCATCTGCCTATTTGTCCCCATCAATAAATCCATAGTCTACAGAAAACTACAATCTCTTCCAGTCCTACATCCCCTCTGAGGCTGTAATATTCTGACTTTTCCTTCGTGCATATTGTCCAGGTTGCTTCAGTACTGATCTGCAACTTCCTTTTCAAATCCCTCTCTCTTGTTACGTGCAAAGCATCTTTTCAAGACTGATCTCTTTCAACAAATTCTGTCTTATTGCTGACCACTCCCCTGGCTCAATGGCCAACCAATCCCCTCCCTGGCTCAACATCCAACTTTTGTAATGCCAATTTGCAAAACATCTTGAGACTTATCCCAAGACAATACATAACTGAAAATTGTTGTTTTTGTAATTTGATTTAAATTACTAATGTTGGGTTTTGTATTAAAATAAACAGAATAGCTTACGTCTCAGTGAGATCATAGGCCAAGTCCAACATATCCATTTCTTCATCAGTGATGCTATCCAATTGCTTGAAGACAGATTCTTCAAAGATTAGATGACATGTGGAACAGGCCAAAGTTCCTTCACATGCACCTGAAAGTCAGGCAAATATACCGTAAACTGCATTTGCTAGAATTACAATTACTTTATCAGAATTATGTTTGAAAAAATGTTGCTAAAATACAGACAGAAACTGATTTTAATTATAGTTTTAAAAATTTTAACCACAGATGTACAGTGGTTAGCATGGCAGCCTCAGTGCCAGGGACTTAGGTTCAATTCTGGGCTCAGGTGACAGGGCAGGGGAAATTGTTGTTGTCCTGCATGGGTTTCTTCCGTTTGCTCAGGTTTCCTCTCACTCCAAAGATGCGTGGGTTAGACTGATCATGCTAAATTGACCATTAGTGTTGGTAAGATTAGCCATGGTAAATACATGGGGTTACAGAACTAGAGTCTGAATGGAATTGTTTTTTCGGTGTGTATTTGATGGGCCAAATGGCCTCATTTCCCACTGTAGGGATTCCATAACATTTCCATTTCAGCAAGTTAAGAAAATTGATCAAAACCATAACTAGTCCATTAGTGAAGAGCAATAATGATTCTATGCTCATATGGACAACAATACAGTTCTATATGACTTGTATTTCCTAATAGCGTACTTCATAAGAGCAGCAATATATGCACTATCACACCTGCACATTAGCCATGCTACCGAATTAGACTTCCCTTATCACTGAATGCAGAAAGTTTCCTTGATCAGTTCATTTACATAACAGTGTAGCTGATCCCCTATTGGAAACCTGACAATAACTATCAGGACAGAAACTCGGATGCTATCGCAAGTGTGTAACAGCTTATACTGAAGTAGCACAGAAGATATATCATGAATTGATGACAGGCAATGGACTATCTGGAAAGAGTTACTGATGGGGGGGATGGGAGGTTTAAACATGGGAAGTACTTTTAGGCACATGTAAAAACCCAACCCGTGGCGCGTGAACATGCAGAATAAGGCGCTAGATAAAGCGGTTAGTTTAACCTCAGTCTACCCCAAATTACAAAGTTGGTTCTGGATAAAATGTAACATTTAAAGGAAAATAATTAGGAGCAACAGGGAGATGGCATGGAAAATCAGATTGTAACATAAGCAGACTATACCCACCTGTTGTCATGCTCCTACAAACATTTACAGCTTGAGATAGAAAGAACTAATGTTGAAAACAAAAATTCCATTGTTTCTTACTGCAAAGCATCATCATAAATCCCTCCCACCTTGAACCTTACCTCCAATAAGTACAAACAACTGATAGATGCCTATGTCACTAACATCAAGTCCCTGCAATTAGCTGCCCTGGTATGTCTTTCCCTTTCATTAGCACAACTTGTCAAACTTCCTTTAATGTTCTTCCATGTCCAACTCCTGAGTTCACATCTTTCTCTAGTTTCTCTCCTATTTCTCCTTATGCCCTATGAGCAGTTTTTGTCTAGGAGATCCAACCTTGATTCTATTCCCACTAATGACAAACTTCCTCATTAGTCCATGTTAGCTGATGTTAACAGTTTTCTCTTTTCAGGTATTGGCCCTTTCTCCTTTACATCTGTTGACAGCATCCTTTTCCTCAAAAGGTCACTATGACCCAACCACTCTTGCAAAGCAGTGTGCCAGTTCCAACCCTTTCCTATATCCTTGAATATGGTACTGTCTCACTTTATGGCACATGTTAAAGATTCAATCTTGTCAAATCTCAAAATCTATTCCACCTTCATTCTGCCTCAGCAATTATTACTAATATATTTCTCACGGAGGTACTTGCTCAATTTGACTTTGAAGGAATCCTTTAAAGCTTATTTATTAGTCACAAGTAGGCTTACATTAACATTGCAATAAAGTTACTATGAAAATCCCCTACTCACCACCCTCCGGTGCCTGTTTGGGTACACTGAGGGAGAATTTAGCATGACCAATGCATCTAGCCAGCATGCCTTTTGGACTGTAGGAGGAAACCGCAGCATCCGAGAAAACCCATGCAGACACAGGGAGAACGTCTGTGTAAAGTCTGCACAATCACCCAAGCTGGGAATCGAGCCCCGGTCCCTGACGCTGAGAGAAAGCAGTGCTAACCTCTATGTCAATGTACCGACCATATGTTTCAAATGTGATTTAAACCCCTATATAATTACAATCTGTATATTTCTACAATCTTGGTTTGAAGCATAAAGTATATGATTCAAGTTTAATGAGAAAAATAATTAGTAATAATAATCAGAATTAAATAAGACCTACATAAAAATCTTTAATCCATATCCATAAAAGGTAATTAATTTATTAGCCTGCGATTTAAGGATTTTTATTTCATCATCAACTCGAGTTCTGGATATGTTCAACAGTAATGCTTTGGCACCTTGCATCTTCAAAACCTACTATATCTTCTTTAATCAAGAACTTATTTACTATTTTACAAACGATTAGCCTTTTTTTATTTTAAATGCATTGACACTCCATTCTACCTTTTCTTTGGAATCTGATCAGAAAATTCTACAGCCTAAATAGGGTGACTTATGTTCCTGGTATTAGATACGAACTGTTGAAATGCATATCTGATCAAGGTAGGATATTTTGGCCAATTGCCTGCATTTAAGGCTATAGTTTGTTTCTAGTTTCTGTTCAAAAGGTTGCTGCAATGCATCTAGTGCATAAGCAAAGAGAATTAAAATGCTTTTCATTTTTTAAATTACCAGTTTCCATCCAATTTTCAGATGTTACTGCTAGCAGTTGGCTTACAAGAGTTAACTATGCAAATATTTTTCTGTCAATCAATAAGTCTGAACTTAGGGTCTTAATGTTTGCGAGGAACTTGGATATGGTTGCTATGACAGAGATGTGGTTAAAGGAAGGGAAGCAGTGGCAGCTGAATATTCCTGGGTATAAGTGTTACAGGCGTGACAGAGGAGGGTCCAGAAGAGGTGGGCGAATGGCTTTGTTAGTTAGGGAGAGCATCACAGCAATGCAGAGGGAAGACAATACAGAGGAGTTAGGAGTGGAGTCGCTGTGGGTGGAGTTGAGGAATAGGAAGGGGGTAATTACTATGCTAGTGGTGTATTATAGGCCACCCAACAGCCTGCAGGTAGTTGAAGAAGGCATATGTAAAGACATTTTGGATAGGTGCAGAAAGAACAGAGTCGTTATAGTGGAAGATTTTAATCTCCCTGGGGTGGATTGGAAGGTACCTAGAGCTGGGGGTAAAGACAGGGAGGAATTTGTAAAATGTGTACTGGAAGGATTGTTGGAGCAGAATGTAGCTAGTCTGACTAGAAAGAGGGCTATATTGGATTTAGTTCTGAGTAATGAGCCAGGTTAGGTGGTTGATGTTGTAGTAGGGGAACATGTGGCTAACAGTGACCACAATTCTGTCTACTTTAGGATACAGATGGAAAAGGATGCTTGTTGCCCTAGGGGCAGGGTGCTGAATTGGGGGAAGGCTAACTAGGTCGGATTAGGCAGGAACTTATGGAAACCGACTGGGAACGGTTGTTCGAGGATAAGTCCACGCTAAGCACGTGGGAGTCTTTCAAGAGAATACTGAAATTGTTGCAAGAAAGATATGTGCCGGGGAAAGATGGGAAAGGTAGGATTAGAGAGCCGTGGATTACTAGGGATATTGAGGACTTGGTTAGGAAGAAAAGAGAGGTGTATGTTAGGTCAAAGCAGCTGGGAACAGAGAGAGCGTTGGAGGAATATAGAGAGAGTAGGAGGGAGCTCAAACGGGGAGTTAGAAGGGCAAAAAGGGGGCATGAAATGGTTTTGGCGGATAGGATTAAGGAAAATCCAAAGGCTTTTTACTCCTATGTTAGGAATAAAAGGGTGGTTAGAGGGAAAAAAAAATCAGACCTCTTAGGGACAGAGGAGGAGAACTGTGCTTAGAGCCCGAGGGACTGGGGGAGATCCTGAATGAATACTTTGCGTCAGTATTCACGAAGGAGAGGGGCTTGTTGACCGCTCCTGTCTCTGAGGGAGCTGTAGACCAGTTGAGGGGAAATATCCATAGAGGGAGGAAGCATTAGAGCTTCTAGGTAGCATTACAACTGATAAATTTCCGGGGCCTGATGGTGAAATTGCTGGGCCTCTGACACAAATCTTTTGTCTCTTCTTTGGACACAGGTGAGGTCCCAGAGGACTGGAGAATAGCTAATGTTGTACCGTTGTTTAAAAAGGGCAGTAGGGATAACCCTGGGAATTATAGGCCAGTGAGTTTGACGCCAGTGGTAGGGAAGCTGTTGGAGGGGATTCTTAGAGATAGGATGTATAGGCACTTTAGAGCGTTGCGATCTGATTAGGGATACGCAGCATGGCTTTGTTAAAGGGAGGCCGTGCCTTACAAATCTGGTGGTGACGAAAACGGTCGATGAAGAGCAAGCCATTGATGTCGTCTATCTGGATTTCAGTAAGGTGTTTGACAAAGTCTCTCATGGGAGGTTAATTGAAAAGATCAAGGCTCATGGGATACAAGGACAGATAGCTAGATGGATAAGTAACTGGCTTGGTAATAGGAGACAAACAGTAATAGAGGAAGGGTGTTTTTCTAGCTGGAAGTCGGTCACTAGTGGTGTGCCACAGGGCTCGGTACTGGGATCTCTTCTATTTGTAATATATATAAATAACTTGGAAGAGATAGTAAGTGGGGTGATCAGCAAGTTTGCAGATGATACAAAGATGGCTGGACTTGCGGATAGCGAGGAGTATTGTCAGGCGATACAGCAGGTCATAGATAGGCTGGTAGCTGGGGCAGATAGATGGCAGATGGAATTCAATCCTGATAAATGCAAGGTGATGCATTTCAGGAGAAAGAATGTAGGGGGGAGGTATATGATAAAGGGTAGACCTATTAAGGTTATAGAACCACAGAGGGACCTCGGGGTGCAGGTGCACAAGTCCCTGAAGGTGGCAGAGCAGGTGGAGAAGGTTGTGAAGAAAACATATGGTATGCTAGCCTTTATAGGAAGGGGTATAGAGTACAAGAGTTGGCCTTTAATGTTGCAGTTGTATAAAACATTGGTTAGACTTCATTTGGAATACTGTGTCCAGTTCTGGTCGCCTTACTACCGGAAGGACGTGGAGACTCTGGAGAGAGTGCAGAGGAGGTTTACCAGGATGCTGCCTGGTATGGAAGGTCTGAGTTACGAGGAGAGATTAGGCAAATTGGGACTGTTTTCCTTAGAAAGACGTAGACTTAGAGGAGATCTGTACAAGATTATGAGGGGTATAGATAGAGTAAACAGGGTTAAGCTTTTTCCTAGGATGGACTCAAATAGCACGAGGGGTCACGGGCTTAGGGTGAGGGGGGTAAGGTATAATTTGGATGCTAGAGGGAGTTTTTTCACACAGAGGGTGGTGGGGGTATGGAATGCGCTGCCAAGAAAAGTGGTGGAGGCAGGCACGCTGGGGTTATTTAAGAAATACTTAGATGAGCACATGAACAGAATGGGAATGGAAGGATATAGAAAACTGATTTAAAAATAGGCAACATGAGCCTTGGGAGTTCCCTGGGAAGTGTGTAAATAGATGATATTGATGTACTTGTTTTTATCCTACAGGTGCTTTGGTCCGCCTTGTTGTCTAACAAGGGCCATACACATGATGGGTCATGAGAGGGCTGCTCTTGGTTTTTTTTTGGGAATATCCTAGTGCTTCACATCATTAGTGTACATTGACCTGGACCATTTGATGGGCAACACAACAGCTCTGACCATTGCTGTGCTGTGCGGATACATGGATTTGGGCCTGCGTCTGTGGGAGTTTGCGCATTCTCCCCTTGCTTGCGTGGGTTGTCCCTGGGTGCTCTGGTTTCCTCCCACATCCCAAAGATGTGCTCTTAGGTTGATTGGCAGAACAAATTCTCCCTAAATTGTCTCAAATTTGGTTTCAATGCATAGATCTATAAACATAGACAGGAATCAGGATGGAAATGGGAACATCGAGGTGGCAGCACGGGCTCGTTGGGCCAAAGGGCCTGTTTCCCATGCTGTTTTGTTCTTCGCCTTTCTTGTGGCAATTCTTTGTAATGCAACTTTCACTGACAAAAATAAAATATTGCCACTTGGGAAAAATTAAAAACACTACACCTACATTAGATCAGTAGCCATGAATTATTGAAATACCAACGTCTCCACGTCAAATTTATATGCAAGAATATGTTGCATTATATTTTTCAATGGTGAATCTTCCTTTAAAAATATAATCTACAAAAGGGTCTTTATGGAGGTTGCAATTGTATATTTCTCAATAAAACTATTTATTTTGAGACTGATCCCTATATTTAAGCAAGCCAATATAAGTCAGTACATATTCAAAACAAAATTACAAAAAATTACACACTTACGGTTAATGTATAACATACTGTCCTACCATTAATTGAGAACATCTGCCAAGTTTCTATTGAATTTGATCTCATTAGGAAGCTATAAAACAATTCTAATCACTTTGTTGCAATATGAATGAAATTCAGAAGTTCAAGCTGCAAGAATGTCACTTTAATCGATTACTCACTTTAGGCACTTAATAGTTGAAAGTTTTTCCACAAAAACCTTGAAATACATCTTTAACAATACTAAAGTCATGAAGTCATTATGATATAGAAAGATATTTGCCCCATTGAGCTCATATTAGTTCTCTGTATAGCAAACCAACTATCCCTGTGGCCCCGCAAATTTATTTTCTTCAAGTGCCCATCCAGCCTCCTTTTGAAATCATTAATCATCTCTGCTATCACCACTCTGCTAGACAGCAAGTTCTAAATCATTGCCACTTATTGCACTTGTCCAAATTCTTAATCTGTGTTCCCTAGTCCTTATAACATTAACTAATGAGAACAGCTATACTTGGTCTACCTTATCTAAAGTGGTAGAATCTTGGACACCTCTATCAAATCTCTCTACATTCCTTTTGATCCAAGAACAATACCAGTTTCTACAACCTAATCTTGTTGCTAAGGTCTCTCACACCAATAATTCTAGTAAATCTCTTTTGCATTCTCTCAAGAACCCTTACCATCCTTCCTGCAGTGCAGTGACCAGAGTTTGATAAAAGTTCAATATAACTTCCCTGTGAGAATAATCCCACACAACTAGATGACAGTGGAGGGCACTGGCTGATGGCATGTGATCAATTTATGAAGTTCAAGATTCCATGTTTTGTTAATAACTCTCTTCATATCACCTTCAAAGATCTTTGCAAATGAACCTCTAATTTTTTCTGTTCCTTCATTCTCTTGGAGGTGTGCCATTAAGTTTATAGGTAGAAATTTAAGAACAATGCAATCTCAGGCAAACAGTCCAACTTATGGACTGATATGTCTTGACAGGACCATCAGCAGAGAATCAGAAATTTTTTTTCTGTTTGTTAGAAAGGACATGCCAGGCGGCACAATGGTTAGCACTCTCCTTTACAGCATCAGAGACCTGGGTTTGATTCCCAGCTTGGATCACTCACTGTCTGTGCAGTCTGCACATTCCTCCACAGTCTGTATGGGTTTCCTCAGTGCTCCAGTTTCCTCCCATAAGCTAGTTAGGTGCATTGGCCATGCTAAATTCTCCCTCATATTACCGAGCCAGGCACCCGAGTGTGGCGACTAGGGAACTTTCATAGTAACTTCATTGCAGTGTTAATGTAAACTACTTGTGACACTAATAAATAAACTTTAAAGTTAATATATTGATATACAGGCACCTGCTCTTTAAAAACAGCCTTTTTTTTTTAAATAACCCAGAAGCACAGGGAGCCTATGGTTCCTAGCTGTCTTCTCCATGATGATACCTTGGCCTTTCCAACCAATCAGCATGCTTCTTTTCATCTGTAATATTATTGTTTGAAAATTGACATTAAGTTTGTCCCAACGAGCTTAAGATGAAAAGGTCTGGCAATGTATCTCTCTTTTTCAGTAATATTCAAGTTCTGCATTACCAAATGACTATTTCAGAAATTCCTCCCCCTCCTTCAGATTATTCTATAACAAAAGTGATGTCCACTGTAAAATGCTTTGGGATGCCCAAAAGTCAAACATAAGCTCTTTTTTCTGGTGTCAACTGCAACCCCACCCCCAACATATAGTTTTATAGAATTATCTTCAATAATTACCTGCAGTACCTTGGGTACTATCAAAGCATTGTAGTCCATCATTTATAGCAAGCAAATCCCATTGGGATGAACACATTCAGTATAAATGGTCAAAGCAGTGCATCACTTGCTGCAACTTGGTGGGAAGATTCCTTAAAGATGTCCCCAGAACGAACATCTATTATTTATAAGTACATATGTAACAATATGTAGATATCATAGTATGGGGAAAAGCTACTCAGTGCAACCAGTCTATGTCAATGGTATTCCTAATTACACTTGCACATCCTACTCCCATACTTTTCACCACTTTTCCAATCTAATTATGAATGAATGTTTGTGTCACACCACTAACTTTGGAAGTAAATTCAACACCTTAACATTCTCCATGAAAAGCAGCTCTCTATTCAACAGCTTTTATATTTAATCTTTATGGCTCTTCATTCTAAATAATGGAAACGGTTGCTTCTATGCAATCTCATTCTTTTATCATTTTAAACACCATCATATTGTTCCAATTTTTCAAGTCTTTGTATTTTCTCATACTTAGCACAATCCTAAGGAATCTGTACCCTTGCTAAAATGACACAAACATTGTTCAAAGTTCTCATACTATTTATATTCAGGGCTGAGTGTGATCCTATGCCAATAATAGAAATTTTAAACAATGCTTCTGTCACTAAATTCATGTTGAACAGATGAGGCTGAATGTGTAAAGTTCCAAATTGATTAGTGCTATAAACAGTGAATAAGGCTTAGTCAGCTAGGCAACAACTAACTGCTCACACTGCGTTATTACAGCAGCACCTAGTGGCAAACAGTCAAATAAACCCCAAAAGAACTAAAATTTATACCCAAGATGCTTATCCTAACATCAGAAGTTCTTGATTATCAGATCTTTTAGCAGTGCAAACTAAACATAATATTTTTCTGGGACCTGAGGAAATTATGACCAGTCCCAGATATAATTGAGCAGATTAAATTTTCCAACATTTTCTATTTTTGTTTCAAGATTCCAACATCTGTAGTAATTTACTTTTATCTTCGGGTTTAATTCTATCTTGTGCTTATAGTGACTTCCCTATACCTTACTGATATAAAATTGGGGATGAGATTTGGTACTCGTGTAATTTACACCAATCAGTCTTAAAATATAGTGTTGACTGAGTAGGGCGGCATTTTAAAAATCTGAGGGTCTATTTTAGAAAAGTTAAATTATACAAAAAATGTCAATCATACAAGGTACTTCTTTTCATCTATTTATTTATTCTAAAAGCACTGTGTTGTCCTAAGAAGTTCCAGACGAGCACGGCATCTCATCTAAATGGTACCTCATCGAAAAAATTATTGTTCATCAGTAAGCCTGGACAGCATTGGCTGTTCAATTGTGGAAAAGCATCAAAAGCTCTGCTCTCCCAGTGTCTGCAGGCATTCAAGATGTCAAAAATTTAGCAAAATTAAAAATTATATTAACAACGTATAACTGACAAGGACAAAAATCTCTTGCATTTGCCCCCAGTGTCCCCTCCTTGCAGCATAAGGTGACCTTAGAGAAGATTTCCAAATGCCAAAAAGTCAAATTTCTCACAGCTAAGTGCATGTTGTAACAGCCTTGGTTTAACTCAGTTGTGGAACATCTGCACAATACACAGTACTCCATTATCTGGGAAAACTTGAAGTCAAATAAGCAAGTCATAAAGCTTCAGCACTGATAACACTGTATCAACATAAAATAATGTAATGCAGCTACAGGAGCTTTGACTTGAGCACGAAAAGCACACATCATGCTGTTGCAATCAACTTTGTGCAGTTAGGTTTTGGAATGGAGCAGTTTATTCTTGTCTTTTTGTCTACATAACTTCAAAGCATATTAAGCCCAAGTTGTCTGTGAGCCCTGCCAAAAGGGTTATTAGACTCCATATCTTATCAAATACAGGCTTTGACAATGGAAACTTTTCCTTTTTGAGATCCATGACACAATGAAGCAATTTTCTGAGATAGAGAGAATTCCAAAACAAACATATACAAGGGGCACTATGATCGTTTTAACTTGAAATATGAGACAAGGAACAAGACATACAGTTTTTTGGTTTTAGTAGCCAGCGTGGGCCAATGCTCCAGATCAAAATGTTCTCATATACTTTGGGTTAATTTGCCAATAAAGGAACAAGGTATTAAGTGAATAGTTCACAATATTCAGAGTTTAAATTTTTACTTCTAACTATTCCCCTAAGGATGCAAACCCAAAGTAAAATTAAGACCCAAACTTTGTCACAGACAGAGATGCTCTCCATCTGCACCAAAGTGCCTGCAGAAGCCCAAAACGGAAAGCGTCAACCAAAACCGACTTCTGTCATTTTTGCAGCGGTGGGTGATGGGCCAAGTAATATTAGTTGCATAGTGATTCGCCCATATACATCAGCAGCTGCCTCCAGTTCTGTGATTTTGACAAGTTAGATATCTCAAACCCAAAACGTACAGGTTTTTACCTGGTACAAACAGTTGCAAGCCTTGGGATTCATTTGGATTGCCAGGTTATCCTGTTGGAGAAGCAAGATACTTCTTTTGGGTAGGTCAGCAGCCCTTTGGGATTTTTAAAACAGACATGATTGCGAATGTAAGGTGCATAGATTTACTGGAACTGTCAAAGCTCATTGGTAAGTAGAAGAAAACAAGAGTGGCAGAGGGGTGTGAGGGGGCATCAAGGCTGGGTGTGGAGCAAGAGGTGACATTGGGAGTATGGGGGGGGGAGGACGGGGCGTTCCCAGTGAGTGGAAATCGGGGCTGAAGTGTTTTACTGGCATTCTGTATCTGGTGGGGACCAAATTTCATTTGTACATAAGAAAAGCTAATAATGCTTGTTTAAAAAAAAACTAAGAAATTTGAACACGACATATTCAAGACATTGCGTGCATTTTAATCTAGAAATAAGTAGTAATCTTGATGCAGCATAGCATAACCACTGAAGCATTTCCTCATAATAATAGATTTGGAAACTATTGTAGTCTGGAACACAGAAGAGACGAACAAGGATTTAAATTAGTTCTCCTTGTTGTTTATCCTCAGTTATCAAGAAGAGGATCAAATAGAAACTAGACACCGCACCACCGGAAAAGCAAGTCAAACTGGAATGTGCACAATTAACTGCTAATTACATCATTTTTGACTGTAGTACTGCATAAAATCAAGCGTAGGGAAGGGGGGTTATGTGTGGGCTAAAGGTAGAGATTGGAAAGAGAGAAATGGGATAAAAATTAAACTTCTGTTCATTACATAAAATCCTTTCACATCAAACGCAGAAATATTTTATCGTAACTAAAATGTCTGGAAGCATTCACAATATAGAAAGTAATTTTCTGCAGAAAACTAAAGTGACAAATTATAATTGCTTTGACCCCTGCATTTGTGGTCAGCCAAATGAACTACAATTGTCTACTCAATTAACGCAAGGGCAGTTACGTTTTCTGCATTTTTGGAAAATTCAAGTTTTTATTTAAAATGGTTTATGGGATAAATTAGTCCTTTGAAAAACTAAGTATACACACAGGAGAGTTTTTCCTTATGAAAAATTCAGAGTTTGATAGGTACAATCAAAACCGGCAACCTTGGTTTATGCCTGATTTCAGAGAAAACAATTGGAGCCTTAATTCAATTAACAGAAGACATGAAAATAACTAAAATGTTTTTTTAATTAAAGTTTGCAAGTGAATAAATAATGTTTGGAAAATAATAATATAGTAAGACTGACTTGAATTATAGCTATGTATTTCAGACCATGATTGAATAATACTGTTGAATTAACAGAACTTACCAAAACCATCAATATCCAAGTTGTTTTCAATGACAACATCCAAGAGAGAATCGCCTAAATTTCCCTCTGCTGTAAGTTTCTCTCCATCACGGTTAACAAAATTGACTGTTACTTTATCTTTTGAACTGTAAATGAGAACAAGTACAAAAGAGATTTGTTTGTTTGCTGGCTAAAATTAAATGAATTTATTTTTCACCAGTACAAGGAAAAAGATGTTGACATACATCAACTGAAAGATATGTCTAATATAATTGCAGAGATTTAATGATTGAATATTAAACCAATATGAATAACCATTGAATCTTTATGGTATAGGCTTTACAATCTGCACTGGCTCATTAAAAGAACATTCTCTCTCTTCCTACACCCTTGCTTTATTCTTGTAATTTTGCACACCTTTCCTTTTCATAAAATATAGTATTCTGAACAATTCAAGGGATTTTGAAGATAATGTTCCTCAGATAGATTTCACCAAACCATAAATGCCTCTGCAGAATTTCAACACATTACCTTGAAGTTTTAGAAAAACAGTAATTTATTGAATAATTGAGTAAAACAAAAGTTTTTCATTACTGGATGTTACCCATAACAGGAAGGATAGAAAAGGGGCTGGTCACTCTTGGTGATCCAGCAATCCTTGTTGGAAGGACACAGACGTTAGGTAGGGTAAGGGTTTGCTGAGATAACATGTAAAAATAGTATTCTGATACTTAGTGATTGAGTACACAAATAATAATCTCTTGAACAAAATACCAGAGATCATCCATCGAAAAGTTGATTTGAAGCTTTCCAGAAAGCAGTGGAGGGGAAAAAAGTTGGCAAATCTTTCCACGATTATTACCAGATTATGCTCTCCTGGGAAATAAAAGTCATAGTAATATAAACGCCATCGATTCAATGTGACTGGGGTTGCAGCAGCTTAAAAAATTAAAGCAACATTCCCATTGCTGCCATTTTGTTCTGCATTTCCAAATGGGTCATACTGGAGAATAATTTTAGTATCCTTAATTTTCTAGAGCAGACTGTCATGTCCATTAGACAGGAAAAAATTCTTAAACCATTTAAATCTGACCTGATTGTCGGCTTATTTAAAAAATGGACTTTGCTGAACCAAAAATATGGCTGCTATAGGTCATAAGATTTGCAAGTTGATTATAATTTTGGAAACATACAAAAGTATTGGCAAAACAAAGTTCAACCCTCATCCTTATGGAATTACACACCTATAATAGTGTGGGCCTTTTACAATCAACAAGTGAGACAGCAGCAGAGACTCAGTTTCCCCAATCTGAACTTATAACAAAGAGACAGCCATCAAAATTGCTTATGTCAGGATGAGGCTTGAAGGCTCAGTTAGTGCAATGGATAGCTATAGATTAGCCAGGAAGGAGGTAAAAAGTGAATTGAGGAGAGCTAAGAGGGGACACGAGAAGATGTTGGCTGATAGGATTAAGGAGAATCCTAAAGCTTTCTTTCGATATGTTAAGAATAGAAGATTGGTTAGGGCAAGATTAGGGCCAGTCATAGACAGCAGTGGGAAGTTGTGCGTGGAGCCTGAAGAGATTGGTGAGGCACTGAATAAATATTTCTCTTCGGTATTCACGCAGAGTGCTGGAAATGTAGCTATGGAGAGCACTGAGGTACAGGGTTGCAAATTGGGAAGTATTGTAGTAGATAGGGAGGATGTGCTAGAAATTCTCGAGGGTTTGAAGTTGGATAAGTCCCCTGGGCCGGACGGGATTTACCCTAGGATTCTCTGGGAGGCAAGAGAGGAGATTGCAGAGCCTCTGGCTCTGATCTTCAGGTCCTCGTTGGTTACGGGTGTGGTTCCGGAGGACTGGAGGATAGCGAATGTGGTCCCATTGTTTAAGAAGGGGAAGAGAGACCTTCCAGGGAATTATAGGCCAGTGAGTCTTACTTCTGTTGTGGCAAGGTATTGGAGAGAATTATTAGGGATAGGATTTATAGTTATTTAGAGAGAAATGAATTGATTGGGGATAGTCAGCATGGTTTCGTGAAGGGTAGGTCATGCCTTACTAACCTCATTGAGTTTTTTGAGAAAGTGACCAGAGAGGTGGATGGGGGTAAGGCGGTTGATGTAGTATATATGGACTTTAGTAAGGCTTTTGATAAGGTGGCCCATGGAAGACTTCTACAGAAAATGCAGATGTGTGGAATAGAGGGTGATTTAGCTAATTGGATTAGGAATTGGCTGGCAGATAGAAGACAGAGGGTGGTGGTTGATGGGAGATATTCATCGTGGAGTTCGGTGACGAGTGGTGTGCCTCAGGGGTCTGTTTTGGGGCCCCTGCTGTTTGTAATTTTTATAAATGATCTGGATGAGGGTATTGAGGGATGGATCAGTAAATTTGCAGATGATACTAAAGTTGGTGGAGTGGTAGATAGTGAAGAGGGGTGTTTTAGTTTACAGAGTGACTTGGACAAGTTGCAGAGCTGGGCCGAGAGGTGGCAAATGGAGTTTAATGTGGAAAAGTGTGAGGTAATGCACTTTGGCAGGAACAATAAATGTGTAGAGTATAGGGCTAATGGTAGGGCTCTTAATAGTGTTGAGGAACAGAAGGATCTTGGTGTATGTGTCAATAGATCCCTGAAAGTAGGCAGTCAAGTGGATAAAGTTGTTAAGAAGGCTTATGGAGTCTTAGCTTTTATTGGTAGGGGGATTGAATTTAGGAGCCGCAGCATCATGTTGCAGCTGTACAAAACTCTAGTGCGGCCGCACTTGGAGTATTGTGTGCAGTTCTGGTCGCCACATTATAAGAAAGATGTGGAGGCATTGGAGAGGGTACAGAGGAGGTTTACCAGGATGTTGCCTGGTATGGAGGGCAGGTCCTATGAAGAGAGGTTGAAGGATTTGAGGTTGATTTCGTTAGAAAGGAGGCGGCTAAGAGGGGATCTTATTGAAGCATATAAGATGATTAGAGGTTTAGATAGGGTGGACAGTGATAGCCTTTTTCCTAGGATGGAGAAAGCTAGCACGAGGGGACACAGCTTTAAATTAAGGGGTATGAGTTATAGGACGGATATCAGAGGTAGGTTCTTTACTCAAAGAGTGATTAGGGAGTGGAATGCCCTGCCTGCAGCTGTTGTAGATGCGCCAAGTTTGGTGGCGTTTAAGAGGTTAATTGATAAGTATATGGAAGAGAAGGGAATGGTTTAGTTTGGAGGGGCATTGCTTTTTATTTTGGTCGGCACAACATCGAAGGCCGAAGGGCCTGTTCTGTGCTGTATTGTTCTATGTTCTAAAACTTTTCATATTTTTGGCTGCTCTAATAGCCACCATCTATCTGTAAATCCATAAAAGATAGATCAATGGATTTTGACCAGAAATAGAAACAGATTGTCTATCTGAAACTAACTCAATGGGGCAACATCATATGATCATAAGCTCCCTTGGCCTTTGGAAAGTGTTATAACATTACACTCCAGGACTCAGGCTAACACCACCAAAATATTCCAAGCTCACAACAAAACCCGTCTCAAGTCTAAACCTCATTCAGGTTTGGTTTCCTGGAAGATTCCTTCTATCACCTGTAGCCTGGACAAAGTCTCTAAATACTTAAATCATTTTGCTGCATCAACCAATTTTAAAAGGAATTTAGCAACTTCTGCTTTCAGCTAGCTGAATCTGCCTGAGCATTAAAGTTTGTGAGAGGCATCCTTAGCTGGACATTGACATTCACATGAATTAATATTCATATCTTTGGTTCTTTTTTTAATTATTCCTAGTTGTAAAACCCTTTCATTCTTACTTCCATCGTCTGTACAAGTATGTGTGTATAGCTGCAACGAATATACCACAGGTCTGAATGCATGAATAAACAATACTGCTGCTTTAGACTTGTGTGCAGTGTTTGTTGCAAGTCACTTTAAAATTGATGTCACATAATTGAAAAATTTCAAGAAACACTCCATAACTTATTTCAAAAATTAAAACATCTCTGCTTAAAGGGACAGCTGCAGACTGCTTCTGAAATTATTTTGTTAAAAGTTCTTCAGCTGTTTCATCTTCCTTCCAATACAAGATCAGAAGTGAGGATATCACTGATGATTGCACCACGTTCAGCCTCATTCACAACTCCCAAGTTACTGAAGCAGTCCCTATTCAAATGCAGAAAGATCTGCACAATATCCAGGCTTGTGCTCATAAATTGCATTTAAGCCATACAAGTGCCAGGGAATGTCTATTTCCAACAAGAGAAAATCTAACATTGTCCCTTAACATTCAATGGCATTACTATTGCTGAATCCCCCACTATCAACATCTTGGGTGTTACCATTGACGAGAAATGGAACTGGACCTGCCATGTTAATATTGTGGTGACAAGAGCAAATCAGTGGGTAGAAGATTTATAGCATGGAAACAGGCCCTTCAGCCCAACGTGTCCAATCTGCCCAGTTTTTACGACTAAGCTAGTCCCAATTGCCCACATTTGGCCCATATCCCTCTTTACCCATCTTACTCATGCAACTGTCTAAATGCTTTTTAAAAGACAAAATTGTACCCACCTCTACTTTACCTCTGGCAATTCTCCATCCTCTCTGAAAAAAAATAAGCCCTCTGGAGCCTTCTGTATCTCTCTGCTCTCACATTAAACCTATGCCCTCTAATTTTAGACTCCCCTACATTTGGGAAAAGCTATTGATTATCTCATTTAGGACCCTCATTATTTTATAGATTTCTATTAGATCACCCCTAAGCCTCTTACACTCCAGGAAAGAAAAGTCCCTGTCTATCTGGTCTCTCCTTATAACTCAAGCCATCAAGTCAAGCTAGCATCCAGTAAATCTTTGGTAGGAAACTTGTGCCAAGTAACTTACCCCCTGGTTCTTCAAAGAATGTCCACTATCTACAAAGCACAAATCAGGAATGTGATGGAGTACTGTCCACTTGCCTGATGAATGCAGTTCCAACAACACTCAAGAAGCTTGACACCATCCAAGACAAAACAGCCCATTTGATCAGCACCCTTATCCAAAAACAAACATTCATCCCTCCAATACCAAATGTTCAATGACAACAATATACTTATAAAATGCACTGCAGCAGCTCTCCAAGGCTCCTTAGATAGAACCTTCCAAACCTACAACCACCATCAACCCAAGATACAGGCATAGGGTAACACTACCATCTAGCTAGTGATATCTACCTCCTGTGAACAAATAAAAAATAAAACACTACTCCCCTCCCCAGTCATTTGTCTCAGCAGCTTATTTCTGGCTGAACATACCCTACTGATAACAAATATATCAATCCCTGCAATACTGTTCATCCCCAACTCCAGCATCATTTATCCATATTTCTATCACCTCTTAAATCTAATGTCTTCATTATTGACCCATCTTTCCACAGAGAATCATCAAAAATACAGCACTGAAGGAGGCCATTCAATCCACTGTGCCTATTCTTTACTCCTTTATCCAAGCAACTTAATCCCTTTCAAGATTTTTTTTGAAAGTTACAATTGAATCTGCTTCCATCATCCTTTCAGGCAGATCATCACCACATGAAAAAAACATTTGGAAGTGTCATCTCTGGCTCTTTTTGCGATTCACCTTAAAAACATGTTCTCTGACTTCTACTCCAAAATAGTTCCTCCTTATTTACTCTACCAAAAATATATCAGGATTTTGCACACCTCTATCAAATGTCCTTTCAATTTTCTCTCTTGAAAGAAAATCCCCAACTTCTCTGATCTCTCCACAATACTGAAATCCCTTATCTCTGATAGTATTCTAATGATCCTCCTATGCATCCTCCCGAAAGTATGGTGCCCAAAATTGAGCACAACACTCTAGCTAAGGCCCTACCATTGCTGAATCCCCCACTAAGTGGGTTTATAAAAGGTTTAGAACCCAGAATTCTGCTTAAGAATTCTGGTTGAGAGAGAACCAGAGAGCAGAAATTTTACTTTAAGTAACCAGATAACCTGCTATTGAGGGATAATAATGATCAGCACATAAGGAGAACAGTCCCACTCTTCTTCAAACAGAACAATTAGATCTTTAATTGCCATCCACCTGAAAAAAATCTTTCACAACATCCAGGTATCACTGACAAAGCCAGTATTTGTTGCCTATATTTAATTGCCTTGAACCGAGTGGTTTTAGGCCACTTAAGAGCCTCAATAAGTATCAATCACACTGCTGTAAGGATGGTAGATTCTTTACCCTTAAAAAGTATTAGTGACCCAAATGGGTTTTTACTACAATGATAGTTGTCATGGTCACCATTGGTGAAACAGCTCTATGTCCCAGATTTATTAATTGAATTTAAATTTCCCCAGCTGCCAGTTGGGATTTCAACTCACATCCCCAGACCATTGAGAGAAAAGACAAAATATTGTAGATGCTGGAATTGGAAACAAAAATAGAAAATGCTGGAAAACATAGCACTGTTCTCTCTCTCCACAGATGTTAACATTGAGTTTGGATCACCAGATCTAGCTCTGACAAAAGGTCACTCTGATTCAAAATGTTGACTCTCTCTCCACAGATGCTATCAGGATTTTACTAACATTTTCTGTTTGTGTTCTCCAGAGCATTGGCCTGCGTTTCTGAATTACTAGTCCAATAATACTGCTACTATTCTATTGTCTAATAGGTATAACATTTCATTTAAAAAAACTATATCCAACATTCCAAATGCCAGCCAAAACTATCTGAACCCTTCCTTTCTGACTTGAGAGACAACAGGGTGACCTCTAAATGAAGCCTAATTCTAATTCCTTTAGAATGGTAAGGAGCTATTATTGAACCAACAAAAACAGGAGAAACAGTAATTCTGAGTGTACTAGACATGCAACAAATGAGAGTTAAAAGCTGTGCTTACACATACATGTACAGTAGACAAAACCACGTGAAGGGATAAAGCATTACCCTGCAATGAAACATGTCAGCACAGGCAAAGAATGCTTTATTTCACTGATTAGCAACAGGCATCCATTTACAACTAGGGATTAAAAAGGATTTGTAAACAATTTGAAAAAAATTATTACTTGCTTGGAGACAGGGAGGGGGTGGATAAAATAACCTTTTCTCAAATTCATTTCTGGTGCATGGTTAACTCCAAGTTATTGATGGTGGAGAATGGGGAGGTGGTAGTGGGCCCAAGCAAACTTGGTTACTCAATTTGAAAAGATTTGATCTTTTATAGAAGCATAAAATCCCCACAGCGTAGAAGTAAGCTATTCAATCCATCAAGTCTGTACTGATTCTCCAAAAGAACATCTTAATCTTACCCAGGTATCCTCCCATCCAAGTATCCCCACGCACTTACCTCAGCCAATCTACCTAACCTGAACATCTTTGGATAATGGGAGGAAACACGAGCACCCAGCAGAAACTCACACAGACACAGGCAGAACGTGTAAACTCAACATTGCCAGATACCCAAGGCTGGAATCAAACCCAGGTCCCTGGCATTGCAAGGCAGCATTTACTAATCTGTCAACAAGTCATCCTCAACATGTATAAATGTTCTGTCTGCAAAGAACCCAGGGCTCTAAATAATTGTTATGAACTCAACTGATTAGTTAAACAGGGAAATAAGTCACCAGAATTGACTTGTCAAACACACCCCTCTGTCCTGTAGTGTAAACTACTGTGATCATTTGGTATTGTGTTTGCCCTAATGAATGCAAGGTGAAAAGCTTCAGCAATATTCAAGTTGTTTTACCAACAAGCTAATTATTTTATTTAAACAAGCTTTTATTTTATTTTGTAGACAATTGCATTACATCCATTCAACAATTTAATAAAACTCTTCAAATCCTATTACAATCTTCAAATACATTTCCCTTATGCTGACTCCCAGGATAGTTGAAGATATATTACAGGAAGGAAGGGACTTCTAAGTTGGAATATCTAACTCAATTTTGATTAAAATAATTACATAGTGCATGACCTCGGAGCATTCCCAAATGACTTGAGAGCCATTGCACTGTTTGGCATGTTGTTTATTGTGACCTGGGGAGAGGCCTAACATGGATACTGCGAGATCACTCTAATCGCAATGAGATGAAAAGCCACATAAACTGTTCTAATCGTTGTTAAAGGATTACTTGTTGTTCGATTAGTGCAATGGAATTTTTACAAATAGTTCTAAGATAAAAGCACACCTCAGTTTAATACCTTGTCTTTATATACGATGCCGATGTGCCTTGTAACTTTCATGTCACAATACTCCTCAAAAAACCCACATAGCTACCTGAGCAATGCTATGTGTGATGTCAGTTATCAATGTTAACGCCGCTTTCTTGCCCATTACATAACCATCCCGATAGTGATCGGTTCTCTGCCAGCAGATACTAGGCCGGCCTCTCTCGGTACTACACTGCCCACTGACTCTCACCTCTGTAACCGGGCAGCGGTGCTCAGTGAGTGTCGGCCCCACATCCCGCTGCTGCTGGCAGTGACCCTGCCGCATACAAACAGCCAGTCCTGTCCTCGCCTTCCGCTCTGGAAATTGCCCGGGCCCAAGTAGCCGGCGCAACCAGGATACCACAGCCGCCTCAACACCGCACTCCGGAGAGTCAGCAGAAATCCCGGAGTAGCTCCAGCCGCCATTTCCGCACCGGTTACTTCCACCCAGTTTCAAACTTATCGCTGCTGACCTCAACCGCCGCGCGCAAGCCGGAAAGTGCCTGCTCCCCAAGGGAAGAGAAGAAGCGGCCAGGAGGGCGGAGTCAAACATGGAGGCGGGGCCTCAGGGGCGGGGGGAACTGAGGGGGCGTGGCCAGAGACGTGTACGGTCGCGAGGGCGGAGACCAAAGGGGCGTGGTCCGAGAGGCGGGCGTAGCCCGAGAGACAAGGTAAGAAGGCGACAGAGTCGAAAGCTTGCGAGTTTACTGTCAAATAAATCGGTTGGATTTAAACTGCTGTTGTCAGACTTCTTACTGTGTTTACCCCAGTCCAACGCTGACATCTCTACATCCCGAGAGACAAGGCCAGAGGAGGGGGCGGTGAGATGGGACTCCTTTCCCAGTTGACTCCAACTAACTCTGCCCTCATTCCTTTGCCCTCTTTTAAGATCTTTCAGGTCAACCAAGTAGACAAACTCAAATTAGAACAAAGTCAAAGGGGTAGCTCTCCAAAAGGAAGGGGAACAGCCCCAACAAAAACAAAAGTACAAAGGAAACTTAAGACACTTCAAATCAAAATGTGATTGTCAGGGTCTGTAATGCATCCCAGCCCCTGCGGTGCCCAGTGGGCACAGAAGGCATCGACTGCGCCCACGGACACCGCATGCTCCGTCTCCAGGCTCACCTGGCTGCGACTGTACCTCATTCCTTTATTATTACCTTTATTTAAATGTAGCACAGTTGTTTCCAACACTAGTTTCTCACTTTCAAACTGAAAGTGCTAACTTCTATCAAGTTAATGTCGCTGTTGCCTCGGGGATCTTTTATTCTGAGCTTGTTTATTAAACCTGTCTCATTACACATTACAAGGTTCAATATAGCCTGATCCCTAATTGAGATCCACAACATATCGCACGAGGATACTATCCAAAATACACTTTATGAATTCATCCTCATGGCTACCTCTTTAAATTTAATTTTATCAATCTTCATGATTAAAGAACTTCCTTTTTTACAGCCCCTTTTGCCTCCTAATTTTCTCTCCATCTTACTGTATTGCACCTGAATCTTCTTCTCCTTGTTATTTGTTACTTTCATCTATTTGGATCTAACTTCTGATGGCTGAGTTCATTAACTTGGTCTATAAGCCTTTGAGTTTAAAACATTAGAAGTAATCTCATTGATGAATCATAGAATCCCTACCGTATAGAAGGAAGGCATTCGGCCCATCAAGCCTGCATTGACAACAATCCCATTCAGGGTTTATCCCTCTAACCTTATATATTTATCCTGCTGTGCCCGTGGCACCAGGGTCAATTTAGCATGGTCAATCAACTTAACACCCACACATATTTGGACTGTGGGAGGAAACCGGAACACCCAAAAGAAACCAACGCAGACATGAAGAGAATATGCAAACGTCACACAGATAGTGACTCAAGACCAGAACTGAACCTGGGTCTCTGGTGCTGTGAGGCAGCAATGGCAGTAGTTAAAGAGATTTGAGACAAGTAGATTCAGAGAAACACTTTTCTCTGGTGAGCGAGTCCAGATCAACAGGGCATAATCCAAGAACTAAGAATGAAATCAGGAACTACTTCTTCAAACCATGAAGTAAAATTTATTTATTAGTTACAAAGGCATAAGGCTTTCATTAACACTGCAATGAAGTTACTGTGAAAATCCCCTAATCACCACACTATGCCACCTGTTTGAGTCAATGCCCTTAACAAGCACATCTTTTAGACTGTGGAAGGAAAGCCATACAGACACAGGGAGAATGTGCAAACTCAACAGACAGCAACCCAAGCCGAGAATCAAATCTGGATCCCTGGCGCTGAGAGGCAGTAGTGTTAACCACTGTGCCACCATGCCACCATATGAGATTGGGAATTTTCTTTATTAGCAAGCAGAAGCATGGCCATGGATCTAAAATTCCTGGAGTTCGATTCAGATTTCATTTTCAGTGAGGTGCAAATCCCAGCTAGGGAGTAATATAGTGTCTGGGGTTCCTCTGAGATGGAAAGAGGTGGGAGGAGTTGTCACCCTCAGACATCATGCACCTTAATTATGCTTTGCATGTTGGAAGCCCAGCAAAGACCAGAGAGAAATCTGCTGTAATTCCAGCTGAAGGTAACCACAAGCAGCATGGCTTCCTTCTGCTGTAAGCTCTCTAATTCTTTTGCTTCCCTTATTATTGAGACCATTCCACTGCAATTTGGAGGACCTCTGTATTTGGCAAATAATTGAAAATGCCTTGCCTTTTCCCTTTCTTTGCCATTTCAGAATCACGGTTACAAAGAAATAAACAAACCATTGCAGCACATCTGACATGTGTTTCAGCAATTGGTGTAGTTGGAACCAAAGAAAAAATCCTCAATATCCCCAGTATCCAATGAATAGTAGCTAAATAGAGCAAAGGCTACCTATTATAATTTACCAACATGTCAACTTCTTCCATTCAGAAGGGGAGGCAATAACTTCAGCAAAGAGAATTGGGGAGGAAAAAATGTCGTATTAAAAACTGTTGGTGTTATATAGACAGAAGAAAATGAAGTGAAGTACTGCCAGTCTGCCACTAGATGTCACTAATATAGAGCAAAATCTCAATTTGCTGCTCTGGAATTTTTTAAGATTATCAATGTCTCTAGATCTTGGTCCTCTATGTACAGTTCATATAATCCAGTCATGGAAAGATAAGTAGAATCTGAATACACACCATGAATTCAAACGTTTTTGCTTATTAGTGTTGACATTGCCAAGTGACAATATCTCAGAATATTGTGAATAATCCGAAAAATGGATAATTTAAATATAAATGAGTTTCTATGGTACACAATAAGGACTTTATTCTCTGACTCTGGAAAATATGAAAGCGTGCATCAAGCATTGAAGAAGCAGAAGACAATGATGTTTGTCATTAATTTTGCTACCTTTATCAAAAAGTATATCGTAGGATGGGGACAGTTACTGAAATAGGAGACCTTTAAGAGTTCACAAATGTTTATAAGAAATAGCATAAGAAATGTTTATTTTGTTATACTTAAGTATCTCAGTGTGTTACTTGATGTACGTAAAGAACCTGAATATTATTGCTTTCTGTGTCTTGGCTGTTTTGGAATTTTTTTAAAGTTCCTGTAGACTTCTTATGAATAAAGTATATTTTTGGGAAAAAAAGTTGAGTTATTGAGATCAAGTGTCAAATCAAGCCCAAGATTGGGAGACCTTGTTTCCTTCTAATGTGGGGACTATTAATTGGATTCAATTTGAACTTGATTTTTAGAATGAGCAAGGAGAATGATTCGGGCTTGCCTGGTCCACTCTGAACATTGGCTTTATAACTTGCAAAATGCAGTAAAAAATGTTTAAAAGAGTTTAGTTAGTAGCACAAATGTAGCTTATAGGATGTGATGCATTAGTCATTACTGATACTTGGCTTCAGTCAAGTAGAGGAATTGAATGGATTGAAAAATAAGTTCAAAATGGGTACCAGACAAAATAGCATGACTTATGATTGATACATCCCAGGATAGTTCAGGAAATAATCATCATTTTCCAAAACTTTCTAAATTTGTTGCCTCTTAGGATTGGAAATTTACAAATGCCACTTGATTACTAAAGAAGGGAGGGAGAAAGTAACAGTAAGAAAAGTAACTACATACCTGTCAGTTCATATCATTTGGGAGACATTTGTGTAACAGTGTGGCTAGGCAGCAGAAAACTGAAGTATCTCAAAAAAGCTGAGGATACTGCACCAATTAAAATTTCAGGTCAATAAGTTTCTTCATATATGGATATTGAGGGATGCAGATCAAAGGTAAGTAAATGAAGATGAAGAACAGTTCAGCTATGATTTAATAGAATGGCAGAAAAGCTGAAGAGGTTGATAGTTCCAATGATCCAAATAGCTGCAGGTTAAATGATTTATTTGTTCTGGGAAGCTAATCCTGTCAGATTATCTACCATGAATGGTAGATGATTGAGATCTTTCAGAATGAGGGACGGGAGAGGATGGATTGATGAGAAGGAAGGAATCCTTGGGAGTGCGATGGTAGTTGATGTCATAAAAAGTGTGAGTGAGGTCATAGATAAGAGATAGAGGAAGTTGAAGAGGCAGGTAGCGGTATAATGAAGGGATTAAGCAAATTTTGTCTTTATTCTTTCATGGAACATGGGTATCGCTGGCAAGGCCAACATTTGTTGCCAAACCCTAATTGTCCTTGAATTGGGTGCCTTGCTAGGCCCATTTCAGGTTCAGGCCCATTTTTTCCCTAAAGAACATTAGTGAATCAGGTCAGTTCTTACAACAATAGTTTCATGGTCATCATTGGATTTGTAATTGCAGATTTTTATTGAATTCAAATTTTAACATGGTGGGATTTGAACCCCAATCCTTACAGCATTACCCTGGATCTCAATATGCAGTGAAAATACCATCACACCATTGCCTCTCTAATGCATGTGGAGCAAATTGGGAGTTTCTAAGATGAAGTTGAAGTATTGGAAGTGAGAGTGAAAGGGATGGCAAGAATTAGAATGAGTTGCGGTGGAAAGGTAAAAGGCTGGACCCAGATTATAAAGGAAAGGAGAAAGTTAGGTGAGGAAATGAGACGTGGTTTTGAGAGAAGACATCAGACAAGGGGTGGACTGATATTTCCTCTACATTGTTTTCTGTTGCTGGCCTTTGCCCCTGTAGTCATCCATCCATCAAAACCAAGCTGGCCTGCATTTTGGCAGGATTTCACTCACCACACAGGATCTGAAATATTCTTCTGACTCTGGTCAGATCTCTCAGCCAAATATTGTCCTTACCGCTCATTGGCCAGCATTTAGACCTGCGACCAGCAAAGCAAGAAAGATAGATAATAGAGCATGAACCAGATGAAGGGATAAGTAGAAAAGAATAAAACCAAAAGGACCAGGAAAGCAGCCTTTTTTCCAAAAATATATGTTAGTCATAAAGTTTGTAAAGGGACATTATGTTGTGTAACAATTCAAGTTTGATATAAATAATGTTCAATTATTTCTTTCTGTCAGTACATAATGTGCCTCACTATTCTTGCCATTACAGGTTATATTTCTTGTCAAACATTATATATCCGAGAGTCTTTTATGATTTCCAGGCCTGGATATACAAAGGTGAGAAGGCTTACTCTGTGGCATTTCCTCAAAGAGCCCATTGGTTGCCTGAAGCTTTTGCATTTCTCTTCAGCACATCATAAAGTATCACTTCACTTTAAAACAAAATTGAATTGAAAGGTCAGGTAACCTTTTCTTTTCTCCAATACACAAGAAGACAACAAGACCCTGAGACATCTTCACGCAAGGGCAAGTCTTAACAAAGACGTTAAAATGCAAATGACCTCATCAAAATCCAAGAACCTTTCTGTGGTTAGTGGCTGCCCTTCTTCAAATAATTAAAAGAAACTGCTTTCACAATATTGATTGCAGACTTTCTGAAAGAGTTGAAATCTAGACATGAGTGTGAAAAAACCTTATTCTATCACAATAATATGTAAATGGACAAGACTTGGAACCCATTGCTTGACTGAGAAAAAGAAATACTCTGAGGTCACGACAGAAACAAGGTTTCCGATCAGAAGATTTAGAAAGATACATTTCTGAAGTAGAAAGAGAGAAATGTCTAGACAGCAAGAGGAACAAGACCCTGCCTAAGGAAAAGTTAAAAGTTTATTTATTAGTGTCACAAGTAGGCTTACATTAACACTGCAATGAAGTTCCTATGAAAATCCCCAGTTGTCACACTCCAGTACCTGTTCGGGTACACTGAGGGAGAATTTAGCACAGCCAATGCACCTAACTAGCACATCCTTTGGACTATGTGAGGAAACCGGAATACCCAGAGAAAACCCAACCAGACATGGGAGAATATGCAGATTCCGCATAGACAGTGACCCAAACCAGAAATCAAATGTGGGTCCTAGGGCAGTGAGGCAGCAGTGCTGAGACAAATAGGCAGAGAATTCAGGCTGGCCTTTGGTATCTCTACCTAAGAAACCAACAGGATATCAACTGCCTCTCAACTGGAGTCAAACAAGTGAAATCTCTTATTGCAAGCACTAAAACACAGTGAATTAGACTTCCTAAACCTCCAGAATATTCTTCAGTAGGCCAGAAAGAATACAGGCTTGCATCTTCTCAACTTTTCACTTGCGGGAAAAACAAATGTGACAAAGAACTCTCAGAGTTTTAAGACTAAATTGCATGTTAGTTTTAGTTTTGTAATCGTAATCTTTTCTTCTCTGTGTCTGTATGAATGTCCAAGTAGGTGTGTATTCAATTGTTGTGGAATAAATATTTAAATTTGTTTTAACGCTTATAAGAAACCCTCTCATTTGTCAGCTCTTGACAGTTGCAGCATCCTGAAGGTTAAAACACTTTTGTTTTAAGAAAAGCACTGTTTTCAGTCAGTCAAGAAACAAGCAAAAGATGGCGATGTCATCAGTGTACAACGTGGCTTTTGATTTGATTCCATTTATTATTGTCACATGTAATAGTATACAGTGAAAAGTATTATTTCTTGCACGTTATACAGGCAAACCATACCGTACATAGAGAAAGAAATGAGAGAGTGCAGAATGTATTGTTACAGACATAGCTAAGGTGTAGCGAAAGATCAACTTAATGCTGGGTAGGCCCATTCAAAGTCTAATGGCAGGAGAAAAGAAGCTGTTCTTTAGTCAGTTGGTATGTGTCCTCAGATGTTTGTACCTTTTTGACCCTGAATGCCTCTACTGCCTGAGATTGTCACTTCTATTACCCTCACATCTTTCCTGAATTTGGCAACAAGTTTGATAGGACAGCTTTGTTTGATAGTTTGTACCCCAGGTTCCTAAAGAAGGTAGCTACAGAGACCATGGATGCATTGACAGTCATTTTCCAATAACTCTTGGATTCTGGAATTGTGCCAAGGATTGGAAAACTGCCAAAGTGATACCTTTGTTCAAAAAGGGAAGGAGGCAAAATGCAGGAAACTTCAGTTGTGGGAAAAATATTAGAATCAGCTATAAAGGAAAGAATAGCAGTGCATCAAGCAGAGTCAGGGTTTCATGAAAGGAAAATTATGTCTGACAAATTTACTAGACTTCTTTGAGGAGGTATTGATTGGAGTAAATAGAGGAGAACCAGTCAATGTTGTATGTTTGGATTTTCCAAAGGCATTTGATAAGGTACCACACAAAAGACTACTATGCTAAATAGGAATGCACAGTGTTGGAGGTAATATTCTGACAATGGATAGAGGGTTGACTAGTCAACAGGAAAGAGTAAGTACCAATAAGGGTGGTTCTTTCAGGTTGGAGGGCAATAATCAGTAGAGTGCCACAGGGTTCAGTGCTGGGACTGTGTTTCTTCACAATATATATTAATGATTTGGAGGAAGGGACAGAATGTATTGTGGCCAAATTTGCAGATGATACAAAGGTGAGAGGGAAAGCAAGTTGTAAGGAGAATATAAATAGTTTACAGAGCGATATTGACAAGTGACTGGGCAGAAAATTGACAAATGGAATTTAATGTGGGGGAAAATGTGCAATTATTCATTTTGGAAGAAAGAATGAGAAGGTGAATTGTTATTTAAATAGTGCATAAAGCTAGTGCAAATGTCAAGGGAGGAGGGACCTTGTTCTTGAAATCTAAAAAGCTCGCATACAGGTACAGAAGATAATAGGGAAGGCAAATGGAAAGTTAGCTTTTATTTCACGACGGTTGGAGTGCATTGCTCTAGCTCCCTAGATTACTAGTCCAGTGATAATACCTCTAAACCACTGCCTTCTCACGTACACCAACCATTGGTTCTTCTATGATTTTGACCACTAAGATCAAGACACAGTTATTTCTGCATGGATGTAAAACTGATGTTTCACTTCCAGGTAAAGACAACTGTTTATGGCACTTGTTTAGTCGTAAAGGTGTGAGCATGGGACAGATAAATCTATCAAGTTATCAGAATGCATCTTGGTCTCTGGAGAAAATGTGACTTTCTTTGCACTTTCCTATTCCACAATTTGAAATTGTGATATTTCTTTAAATATTCTGTGAATAGACTATGGTCTGCAAAAAAAGTTGTATATTACTTATATTACAGTTAGAGTCTGAGGCCACCTCATATCCCATCCTCCTCATAGCCATCCCGGAACCCCCAATAGCGCCTATTCTCCCTCACCTTCCCTCCCCATTAACAAGGGGATTCCCCGAATGACCTTTTCAGATTCTCTTCAATAACCTCCTCATCATCCTAAAAACTTTCCCTTGAGACAATAATCAACATCTTCAGTTCTCTCTCTCCCTCCCAGTTTCTAAAAGATTACATTGTTTTTTCCTGAACAAAGTTAGGCACAAAAAGACTTTACATTTTGGAACACAGTCCTAGGTTTGAAGGTTCTTTAAGCAGTGTTAACCATTTCTCCACTCACATTGCCTGTACCTTTCAGACTTGATTAATGGCAAAGACTTATATTCCACCCATGATTTTGTAAATTGAGTTTGTGAGCAGTGCTCTGAAAACTGTGGCTTGTGCTACCAAATAAATCTGTTGGACTTTAACCTGATGTTGTGAGATTTCTTACTATGCTTACCCAAGTCAAACACCACATGGTTGCAGTTCATTTCCTTTTAAGGGCAATATGCAAATAGCTATAAAGGCATCTTTACCAACGTTTTTCTTGATTAGTAGGATCATTTCAACATTTATTAGAATAATATAGAAAAATTGATGCAGATAATCTTAGACTAAATGACAATTTGACGTTTGAATTTTAGTAAGTATAATCGTAACATGTAATGTTTGATGTCGGATGGCCGTGTCTGACAACTTTTAAGCATACTTACCTGGCAGGGGTGAAACTACGATAATGAAGCTATCCTATTGTACTATGGGTGTGGTGATGCATGCGATATCCCCAAATGCGGAATACTTGTTTGCAAAATTTGTGATAGTGGGGGACTGCGTTCGCGCTCTGTACTAATTTTTGAGTTCTTTCAGAGGGAGCTTTTCCGTATGAAAAGGCTTTTTGCGTGGAGTAGTGTCGTTTTTGGATCCGAACGTTCTGCCGTTTAACTGCACGTAATTTCTTCTCTCCTTGTATGATATAGACGCACACGTTTTGAGAAGACCTTTTTAAAATTTATTCATCAAATAAATGATCCCCCATTGCAGCAGGTCTGCTGCTTCTAAACTGACTTTCAGCTTTTAACACCCTGTCTTTATCAGGGCGTCTTAGACGACAGAGAGCCTGGACATAGCACTGACTCTGGAGGAGTTGACTGAGGCCCTCGGATCTTCCAAGAGGAGTAAAATTCCTAGACACTGTAAGGCCGAGGGTCCGGGAACTGCAGAATGCCCTCGACCTGCGTAACTGTGTGCCAATCTGAGCAACAACGGCACACAGTAACTTTTGAAGCATGTGTATATTTGTAAGTTCTGAAATGTTATGAATGTAATTTGTGTAGAAATATTTAAAAAGTTTTTTTTTAGTTCTGCACTGTTTGCAATACAATGATATATAATTTTGAAGGGTTGTTTGAGTTTTTTATGAATAAAGTATATATTTTGGGAAAAGGTGGTTGCTGTGCGTGGGTCGGAACAGTGGCGGCACACGGCAGTTTTTGGGGCATGTATATCGTTTGTAAGTTTTTGAAATGATTTGACTGCACTTTGTATAGAACTGTATGAAAGTTTGAATTCTGCACTGTTTTTGCAATTCAAGACATGTAATTTTGCAATGATTTATTTGAAACTTTTTATGAATAAAATATATTTTTGGGAAAAAAATTCCTGGAAGCAATGTTGTTTTCGGCTTGATGGGACAGGATCAACTCAGTGCTTGTTGGAGGTATACCATAGTATTCGCCTGGTCGGGCGCATGATAGAACCTATCTCATCACCAGGCGGAAAGGGAAGATATTAAAAAATGGCAATCGATTTCACTGCTGAATATAGATTATAAAATTCTGTTCAATGTCATCAATTGTTCAGGTACATTCTGGAGTCAGCGATTCACCCTGATCAGACCTGCTCTGTTCCCACAGGAAAATCTCTGACGGCCTTACGTTACTCGGGGATACCATTGCCTATGTGCAATGGTGTGTCGACACCTATGTCATCAGCCTGAACCAGGAGGAAGTGTTTGATAGAATATAGCACATCTACTTGATGGATGTGGCCTCCAAAATAGGGTTTGGAGAGGGAATCCACAATTAGATCCAACTGCCAACATCAATGGCTGGGAATCAGAAAGTTTTCCAATTAAGTCTGGAGTCAGACAGGACTGCCCTCTCTCTCCCTCCTTCCTCTGTTGTATAAAAACCTTTGCTAAGTTCATCAGGAAGGATTAGGGCTAATGACCCCAGACAGTGGAGGCATACAGATCAAAGCCTCTCTGTAGATGGATGGCATCACCAGCATCTTTTGGTTGGATCTGCTGTCAGTGTGCAGACTGATCAACATCTGTACCCAGTTCAAACTGACCTCAAGTGCCAAGGTAAAATCATGGCAAGAGCAAGACCACGTTTTTGGGAATTGGGCAGACCAATCCTTAGTTCCCTTTTCTGTCAAGCCAAATGGCCTGAGGGTGATGGGAGTATGGTTCAGAGAGACCAGGGCATGCACTAGAAACTGGAGGGAACAAGTAGGAATAATGAAACAAAATCTGAGTAGTACAAAATCTTCCTGCAACATGCAGTTTAGGTCTGATCAGCATGGACCACTGACTCTAGAGAAGATTTGACCAGATTGGTAATGACCTTTCCAAATGTATTCTTTCTGGTTATATCACAGCTTGGTATGGCTCCTGCTCTGACCATGAACCACTAGAAACTACAAAAGGTTGTGAATGTAGCCCAGCTTCCCATCCATTGACTCTGTCTACAGTTCCCACTGCTTCAGAAAAGTAGCAAACTTAATCAAGGATCCCACGCACCCCAAACATACTCTCTTCCACTTTCTTCTGTTGGGAAAAACATACAAAAGTCATGGGACATATACCAAACAACTCAGCAGATCTTCTTTTCTGCTGCCATCAGACTTATGAACAGATTTACCTTATAGTAAGTTGGTCTCTCTCTGTACCCTAGCTATGACAATAACACTACATTTTACACTCTCCCCTTTCCTTCTCCTTGTGTACTTTATGAATGGTATGTTTTGTCTGTATAGCACAAGAAACAATACTTTTCACTGTGACCAGTACATCTGACAATAATAAATCAAATTAAATCGAATCTTGGGCAGAGTATTTTAGTCCATATTAAGCAGCCAATATCTGATTTTCTCCTGTCTATTTTTTTTTGAGGCTAATGGTGCCTTTCCTGACATGCTGCCACCAAGGAACATATGCTCAAACCCTTTGAACAGGTCTGGCTGATCCATTCCCACAGAGTCAAATAAAGCACGGTCTGTCAGCATTGTCCCCAGCAGCTTTACTGATTGTAAAGGACCTGATGGTCTTTATCAGCTTGTCCAAAGTTAGTAGTCAGCCAGTAGCATGAAAAGGACAATGACAGATAAAGCAGAGACTGTATGCTATGATTTATAGTGAGCAACACCATAGCAAATTCACTTTTTAAAATTCAATCAACCAAATAATATCCAATAAACAATTCCTACCCGTCTCAAATATTTTATTTCCCTGGCAAAACTTCCTTTCCATCCACATGCCACCCACTTCTTCATCACCCTATCACTCACATTAACGTAACCTACTCCTTAGTTCAGCCACTTTAGGGAAAATTAGGTAGAAAGCTGGTAATATTACCAAGTAGCTTTCTATTTGAACAATCCACTTTCTTCCCTAGGCCTCTGCAATACTGAAACTATATTAACACTGGCACTGGAAAATCATGCCCAATCTAAAATACTGCAGCAAGCCAAAGTAAAACATTCTCTTACAAACTTAGTGGCTTCTGGATCAAAAAGAAAATAAAAGTTCTTTTTGTCAGCGGACACTCGATCAACTCTGATGAATTGAGATATCCTTAAGTCAAGTAAAGATAATTAATCTAAGTGAACATGATTCTTCTTAACATAATTTATTACCTGAATTTTTTGGAACTAGGCCACAGCTAAACCTTCTGTACATTAAATATATTTATACCAAAGGCTATGTTGTTTATCTTATGAAATAATATCTATGAGGTATAGTTTTCCCAGAACTATTTTTGCTCTACATATGGACACCATATAATGTGTTCATTATTTAAATTCTAATGGGTGTCTGCACTGAGCAACAACTGTTTCCTTAGCAACCATGCTGCTAATCCATGAATGGAAAAATAAATTAACTAATTGAAAAAAGTTCCTCCAGTCATACACAACAATGATGTAAGGCCATTATTCATTATTGCTTTAGGAAATGTTGAATTTGCTGTACCTTCACTTTAATTAACTGCTAAATTGCCTTAAACATAATTCCCGTTATTTGACTTTGAGCTAAAACAAAAGTATAGGGCTGAAAATTTGTTTCCCCAATTTTTAGGGTGGGCTGTCACAATTCGTCACCAGTTTCTGTTCCTGTTGGAAGTGGATAATACACTATCTTGGTGCTCCCACTTAGAATCATAGAATCCCTACAGTGCAAAAGGAGGCCATTCAGTCCACCAAGTCTGCACCAACAACAATCTCACCAAGGCCCCATCTCCATAACCTCACATTTTTACCCTGCTAATCTCCCTGATACCCTTCTAACACTAACGAACAATTTAGCATAGCCAATCAATCTAATCTATAGGAAATCGGAGCACCTGGAGGAAACCCATGCCAACACAGGGAGAATGTGCAAACTCCACACAGTCACCCAAGCCGGGAATTGAACCCGGATCCTTGAGGCAGCAGTGCCAACCAGTGTGCCACCATGCCATTATCTGATTGTAACATCAGTGGGATTGAGGGGGCTGTTTATTACTGTGTCCTATTTATGCTGTTAGCTGTCTTTGAGTTCAGCAGGGGACCAAACACCATAGTGCAACCAGCCCATTGGCTTTAATGGCAAGCTGTCCCTTTTATAGGGAAGCCACACTAAAGGCTGCTGAATTGTAAAAGATGCAAAATGGAACACTGTGGCGGGAGGGGGGTGGGGATGTTCGATGCAGCGCTGCCGGCATTAGTAGTGGAACTGGTCAGGAGGAAAGGGGCCGTGTTTCTGCAGTGGCCAGGAGACCTTCAAGGGCAACCTCAGAGGGGAGTGGTAGCAGGTAGCCAGGGAGGTAAACTGCTAGAGCCTGGACAGGAGGATCTGGTAACAGTGCCACAAGAAATCTAGTGATCTCATGTGGATGGAAAAAGCACTGAATGTACCTTCACATGACAAGAGGGTACAAACTATCTGCTCTGAGGAGAGCTATGAGGAGAGTTGGAGAAACTTGGTTTGTTCTCAGTGGAACGACAGAGGTTGAGGGGAAATGGAAGTCTACAAGATTATGAGAGGCATGGACAGAGTGGATAGTCAGAAGCTTTTTTCTAGGGTGGAACAGTCAATTACCAGGAGGGAAAAGATTAAAGTGCGAGGGGCAAGATTTAAAGGAGATGTACGAGATAGATTTTTTATACAGAGAGTAGTGGATGCATGGAACTCGTTGCCAGGGGAAGTAGTGGAAGCAGATACGGCAGTGACTTTCAAGGAGTATCTTGAGAAGTACATGAATAGGATGGGAAAAAGGGATATGATCCCTGGAAGGGTAGGGAGTTTTAGTTGAGTCGGGCAGCATAGCTCGTGCTGGCTTGGATGGCGGAAGGACCTGTTCTTGTGCTGTAATTTTCTTTGTTCTTTGTTCTGTAATCAGAATTCTTCAGATCAGGACCAAGATCTTCAACATCTGCTGCGTCACTCTCTGTATACTTTAATTCAAAGATCAAACCTCCAAACATTTCTATAATCAGCAACAGATGGAATACATCAATCAGCAGTTAACCTGAAAGTAGTTGCTAATCACTTTAAATAGATGATAAGATCGGTATCTTTCTCGCTGCTAATCACATGTTTAGCTGTATGAGGTTAAGAGAGGATGTTGCTGGACATCCAAAATGGCAGTACTGTCATCAAAACATTGATTGACATGACAATCTGTCTTTCTCTGCATATTCCAATGGACACTGCTTCTGCCCATACAAACACCCTATCCAAGGTGGCATCAGGCACAGATTGTGCCAGAGATGCTTGTGCAGATGGCAGATACCATTTTGGAAACAAGAACAGAACCTGTAGCAAAGACAAAACAGGTGCTGTTACAGTATTTGTGTTGGTTTTTCAAACTTTGACAATCAAGTCTCCATTTAAGAGCGGAAATGTACATGCAGTTACTAATCAATTTAAATTACCTTCAATAAATAAACTTGAATCTACGTTAGGTTGCAAATAATTAGACTACTTCTCCACACATAATTGCAAAACAGTGGATTCTTTGGCCAAGATCTTCCAACCTCAGATACTCCAGATATGTTATGGGACCCTTTGGAAGAACCAACACAAGAACACTGGGAATTGTCCAAGGAGTTTGAACTTCCAGTGAATAATTCTCTTACTCCCTGACCATCACAAAAAAATTTCAATACTGAGTTAGAGTTGGAATCTTTCGATCATTCTGACTTACTTACTTGATAGTTTCACAAGAAATGTTAGACAGAAAATAACCTGGGTCTTGATCTTCACAGATACACAAAGTTGTGAGGAAACTGGCGAGAGTGGATGGGAAGGGCCTTTAGCAGAGAGATCAGTGACAAAAGGGCATGGTTTTAAAGCAGTAGATTTAAGGGGAAATGAGGAAAACTGTTTTCACCTAGAGGATTGGTGGGGTTTGGAATTCACTGTCTGAAAAGGTGCTAAAGGCAGAAATCTTTAAGTTCTTTAAAAAGTGTCTGGATAGTCACCTGAAATGTTGTAACCTGCTGCAGGAGGTCAGACCAAATGCTGGAAAATGGGATTAGATTGGATGGTTTATTTCTCAGCTGGCACAAGCATGATGGGCCTCTTTCTGAGCTGTAAACTTTCTATTATTGTATGATTCAATCCATACCTTGGAAATATCCCAAAAGATGCACTGGGGAATTCCACAGAAACCCCCCCGCAAGGACTCCAAATTTGCCAGGGAAATTTCAATTTTTGTTGAGCAATTACTCTGCATCCTGAACCCTCTGAAGCTCTTATTTAAACTAAAGACTTTGGATGGTTCTATTCCTCTTAACAGAATAGAAAGATTAGAAGGATTAAAACTAGTTCCTGGTTGATGATACTACATACTCACCCATCTCCTATTGGACTCTTTGACTATCCACCCCTTGCAATTGACTCCCCCTTACTATCCGCATAGCCCTCATGACAAACCATATTGAGCCCCCAACTACTCCCCACTCCCCCAACAATTGCCCTGATACTCTTACTACTACCCCTCCAATGCTTTCCATGCCTGACTACCCCTTGACTAACCCCCTTGATTCACCGACTACCCCTGACCTGCTTCACTACCCCCGACCACCTGAAACCTCTGACTAACCTCTCTCTCTCTGCTCCTTCACCCACTTGCCTGACACACTTACCTTCTCTCCTAGCTTGTCAAGTTGGCTGAGACTTAAAGGTTTATGGTAGGTAGTGATGTCTTCTCAGGAAATGTAGCCCCTAGATAACTGACCCCTCCCAATCACACACTGATGTATCCACCTCCATCATCCCTCCTCCCCAGGCCTCCTCTTGACTCAATCTGACTCTGCCCCTAACCACCCAACTGGATCCAGTTCTACCTAACCCAAACTCACTACCCACTACCTGATTCCCCCCGCCAACCTGACCTGACCAACCACCAAACTTTAAATCCAACCCCAACCCAACCTGATCCACTCACCCATCTGTCACCATACCCACCTGCCACTCTGCCATCCTAGCCTTCTGCCACTCTATCTATCAGCAACACTACCCACCCAGCAATTTACTCTCAACTCATTCTACCTCCTTACTCACCCTGTGCTTCACCTATTTACTTTGTGTCTGTAGCTTTTCAAAAAAAAATTGGGACACTTAAGTTCTTTACTTCCCAGAATACAATAACCAGTGCTGTAAAAGGCAGACTTTTGCGCTGACTTTCTTCACTGCTCCCTCTGAGATTTCCTGCACTGATTGAGTTCAATAGGTTTCTCGATCGGAAAATTGTCTTAACAAATTGGAAGAAGGTAAGTGTGTCTTTTCTGTATGATTAGGGTCAGAAATAGGGATATTGACCCTAAATAGAGACCAATAACTTCCTTGGAGTAGCAATCAGCAGGAATTACCAATCCATAGTGACTTACTGGTACTTGAAATCCAAAATCTCTGCCTCGCCCAACCTCCCTGACTCAGGCCAGGCAACACTGAAACAGTGAACCAGCTCAGAGGCAAGGTGTAAAAAGAATACTATTATTGTCACTGGACCAGTAATCCAAAGATCCAGGGTAATAATTTGGGGTTCAAATCCCAGCACGATAGATGGTGAGATTTGAATTCAATTTTAAAAATCTGGTATTGAAAGTCTACTGATGACCATGAAACCATTATGGATTGGTGTAAAAACGTATCTAGTTCACCAATGTCCTTTAGGGGAGGAAATCTACCATCCTTACCAGGTCTGGCTGACATGGACACCAGAGCACCTTCAATGTGATTGACTCTTAAATTCCTCAGGAATGGGCAATAAATGCTGATCCAGTCAGTGACAGCCATGTCCCATGAACAAAAAAAATCCTTTTTACTGCATGAGCTGCTGCAAAGCAGTTGAGTTTGAAAGGATCATTGAATGGAAAAAAGTAAGTTTTAAAAGTAAGTTAATGGGATGTAAGATTGGAAATTCAGTCATTGGCAGGGGAGATTGGTGAGGTTTGGGTCAGCCATGGAGCAGAAGAGTGTCCGGTGTTAAAATCATAGAATCCTACAGTGTAGAAGGAGTGCTTTTGGCCCATCAAGTCTGCACCGAAAACAATCCCATGCAGGTCCTAACTCCGTAACCCCATGCGTTTACCTATCTAGTCCCCCTGATACTAAGGGGCAATTTAGCATGGCTAATCCGCACATTTTTGGACTGTGGAAGGAAACCAGAACACCTGGAGGAAACTCATTCAGACATAGGGAGAATGTGCAAACTCCACACAGACAGTGACTCAAGCCAGGAATCGAAGTGGGTCCCTGGCACTGTGAGACATTAGGGCTAACTACTGTGCCATTGTGCCACCCCTGTGTGGGCAAGAAGGGGGGGGAGACAGCTTCTTTCAGGGGTTGTGGTGTGACTCATGTGAGGGTCAGTGTTGTTTTCAAAATAATTACTCTGAAGTCAGAAGTGCTTTTTTATCCCCTTTTAATTCTTTCCCAGTAACTATGAGGGTAAAACTGACAGAACCATCTGAAGCTAGCAATTTTAAATTGCTTTGTTGGATGGTTCCACCCCAGCTCAATTGTTGAAGGAAGTTAGCCCTTCTAGACAATTGCTGGGAAAATCCTTACCTGAGAATCTCAAGAGGGGTTTCCAAGAGCATCTTTGGGATATCCTCCAAATCCGACAATGGAGAGTCAAAAAATTATGGCCCAAAATTGTTCAATAATTGTAATAACTCTGCAAGAGTTAGAAGGGGGAAAAAGCATTTCTAACTTGAGAGTAATTATTTTAAAGACCCACACTGGGCCCCACATGGGTCAAATCACAATCCCTGAGAGAAGCCTCCCACCCCCCATCACTCCCCACCTTGGTCCGGCAGTAGAGGCCAGATTGAAGACAGTACCATTTTTGTTACTGCAATCATAGTTTTGGTCAAGATTCTATGAGAACTGCTTCTGGGTAAAGTTAGTTTATCATTATTTCTGCTTATCAAAATGGAACTATCAAATTATATGACTCAAATGGTGAGATTTTCCAGCCTTGCTCGTCCCAAAACCAGAAAATCCCACCTGATATTAACAGACCTTTCCATGGTCCACCCCTTCCCTGCTCCGATTCCCATGGGGGAGGGAACAGGAAAGTTGCACCTATTGTTTTAAGTGAGTAACTAAGTCATTTATACTGTATTATGAAAGAAGCCTTTATTCATTGAACTTTAATAAATTAATTTTGGGAATTACATGCAGAGCTGATAATGAAAAGCTTTGTTTGAGAATCTAACACAGTATTTCAAATCTTTGAACCCAAGCCCAAATTACATTTGAATTACAAATCAATGTTGAAATCCAATCCACATTCACCATTTAGCACAACTGTAAAATAGAACATACTTACATGATCCTTTTCAGCCTACACCCCGTCATACCAACTTTTATACTCCCACATAGCAATTGAGTCATAAGCTGTTGACTGTATCACAGCATTTGCAAATCTTCCATAATAGTTTAACTCAGAGGTTATATCACTGATGATTAGTAGTTATCCTAGTTCCTTAGTGAATGTGGGCGGTCCGTGAACTAGATAAGTGAGCTGCACTTGACTTACACGTGTAAAACAAAGGCAGACATTTACAGGTAGACATAAACATTGATTGTGATTTTGTATTCAGTAGCATAGTGATATTATCATCAGCCTAGTAATCCAGCCACTCAGGGTGATGCTCTGGGGCTCTGAGTTTGAATCCCACTGTGGCAGTTAGTGGGACTTGAATTCAATAAAAATCTGGAATGACCATGAAACCATTGCCAATTGTTGTAAACACCCACCTGGTTTACTATGTTCTTTAGGGATGGAAATCTGCCATTTTTACTTGGCCTGGCCTACATCCGAAAGATGTGCGGGTTAGGCGGACTGACCATGTTAAATTGCCCCTTAGTGTCGGGGAACCAGGAGGGTAAATATGTGGGGTTAAAGGGGTAAGGGCTGGGTGGAATAGTTGTCGGTGCAGGTTCAATGGGCCGAATGGCCTCCTTCTGCACTGAAGGGATTCTGTGATCCTATGATACACGTGATTCCAGATCCACAGAAATGTAATTGTCTCTTAACTGTCCTCTGACATGACCTAGCAAGCTACTCACTTCAAAGGTAAGATGGGTATTAAATTACATTCTAATCAGCAATACCTTTTTTTACAATTGATGTTATAACTGGACAGGAAGATGCCTGAATGGAATCCTGATTCAAAAGACCAGGGGCAGGGTTCTCTGGCCGTGCTTGCCTAGAAACCGACCAACTTCAATGGACCTTTAGGAATCAAGTAGGGGGCGAGTTGGGTGAATTCCAACCTGTAGCTGTTAGAAGTAGTGGAGGAATAGAGTCACAGGGCCGCTAATTATTTTTAAAAGGTTTATTAAACATGAAAACTTTGATTATGATTCAATATTCCTTTACTTGTTACCCTAGCTTCACAAATATGCATAAGTTTTATGGTTAGAATGTGTTAGAAATGATCTTAGTTTACACTGGTCTCAATAACACACAACCACTTTAAACACACAGAAGGCTGTTTATAAAACATACACTCCACTCCAAACCGAAGTGAATATCTGTGGATTTCTCCTCGGAATCTCCCAGTTGATTCTTGTGCTATGGGCCACCATGGTCTCACTGAACTCCAGCTTCCACATGAGTGAATTTAAACTCCGCTTTCAAAAAAACACACTCTCAAACCCTCTTTTAAATAATGTTAAAACAAAATCCACCCTAGGTTTTCCAAACTGTTCTTTCAAACAGAGCTTCTGCTCCAATTCTAACAAGGAATCTAGCATCCAGGTTTTAAATCTCCCTTCAGGATTTCTTTGTCTAGATTGTTGCACAAACTTTTCACAATTGCTTTAAGTATTATTCTCAGACTGTATTATGAGGGCACCAAATTTCTGATTTACCTCTGGAAGTTGACTTTTCCACTTTAAGTCTGGTTACTGCAGCTATGTCTTCAATTCAGAATACTTTGGGCTGAATTTTTTCCTTCCTCCTACCCAGGGAATCATAGTGGGCGAGGGGTGGACCATGGGAAGGTCCGTTGACCTCAGGTGGGATTTTCTGGTTTCGGGTGAGCGCAGCTGGAAAATCCTGCTCTAAACCTGTTCTTCCCTTGAATTCTCCTGAATAGTGCCTTATTCAACTCTTTGGTCTCTGTTCTCTTAATCATAGTCTTCCTAAAACATTCTTTCTGCCTCAATTCCCTGGTTCTGTGGACTTTATCTGATTCTTTGGGAAGTTTTCTTTTTGTAGTCCTCTTGTCCTGTCCAGCTTGTCTTCTAGCAGCATTGAAAGATGTGTGCTTCCTGATGTGCTACGTCCAAGTGAATTTAGCTCAAATTTAAATACGGAAGCCTTCGACTTAAGAGGTTACTCCTCCAGGTTGCTTAGCAATGACTTCATGCTTCTGCTCTTTACTCTTCATGCTGTAACTTCTCTAAGCACAGTAGCAGCACAGTTTGAATTAAAACCAAATCCTCCACACAAAGGGCCCTATTTTACCGTTTTGATTCTAAGTGCTAGGTGGACTGGAAACTGGGAGTGTTTCAGGTCCGACTTTTAGACCCAATCTCAGGTGCCCCCATATGCACACTGCCTGCAATAAATATCAGTGATTCTGAATCACACTGCACAAGCCTGTGGGTGGAGCTTAATGCACCTAAAACCCTACAGCTCCAATGGTGTTTCCAACTGCACATGCGCAGAAAAAAAATGGAATGTTGATCCCTGCCACATCCCTCCCAGGCTGGATAATGTGCCCCCCCACAAACCAAATTTCTGACTCCCTTATCTCTTCACACCCCTGCCACACAGTCCAATTACCCCTCTCTCCCCACCGATTTCAGACAGATTAGCAGCAGACCTCCTCACCTCCCACTGATCACAGGCAGAGTGGCAGTGGACCCCTCTCTCCCCCCACTGATAACAGACAAGATGGCAGTGGACCTCCCTTCTCCCTCACTGATCTCAGGCAGAGTGGCAGCAGATGCTCGGCACTTACCTCCTCACTAACCCAAACTGACGGAACGCCCGAATTGAACTTATATGGAGCATATTTGTTTTGCGTCGGTTTTGAATGTGGTAAAGGGGGAAATGCTGGTAAAGTTGAGCGTGCAGCCCATTAAGTCAATTTAAATGCATGCCAATCCATTTAAATGGCTGTCGCACCCCTTTTGGATGTAGCCCTGATCACAGCCATTTTCAGTCCTTGGTAAAAGGGGAACTGGCACAGAGGTGGATGTGGATTGCGCTGCTTGCCTCACACCTGACTTTACCAAGTTTGTATGCTGAAAAATGGGCATAACATGATGGTAAATTTGAGCCCATAAGAGCACATTTGTCCCGCAGGAATCTAACGATAGGTTTATCCTTTCTTACACAGGGACACTACATTAAACCCACTTAAAACAATGCCTTATATGTAATATTTATCAACGTAAATATAAATCTCTTAAAACTGCCTTTGTTTTCCTGATACCATGCCATATAAATTAGTTTTTAAAGATATGCTTAATAACTGGAAATATTCTTCTTCTATCTACCCAGTGTCATCCTTCCATACTTTTTAATATGGAGTAAGGGGTTAACTAATGAAAGTTACTGAGTAGTGTGTGAGGAGATATGTCACAGTAATATCACTTACTAAGAGCAAATAAGTGTAAAGTATGTCAGAGAGTAACTCCAGCTGTGTAAAAACATGGAGATAAAAACATGGTTTTGAACAAAAGAACATCACCCCCAGCAAGATTTCTTCTAGACTAAGAAGCCAACAAATCCTGAGATAAACCCACAATAACAGATGGTGACAGCAATGAATGAACAGTACAAAACAATGGAAAAAGCCGTAGGTGAAACTCAGCAGCAGTGCAGAGCAGTGGAACGAGGACATTAAGGCCAACTCAACAACCACATCAGAGACAACCAAATAATAAGGGCAGCTTAATAACTGGCAGGACAAGCAGTGCAGGAAAAGATAACCTGGAACCAGGGTGAGAAATAGCTACCATTTTTCTCCTTTTGGAATCATTTTAAAATATAAGGGCCCCTGACAGGCTAAGAAATGATGAAATTGGCAAAGATGTTTTACCCAGTACCACAATGCCCCAGGTCTTGCACCGAGCGCATGCGCTACTCCTCCCGTACTAACAAAATTGAAGGAAACAAAAAGCAAAAGATAATATTGTTTGCAGCATGTGGGCCCCTGACTCAAAAACTTTTAATGAACTGGTAGACCAGGTAAAAATAACTACGACCCAAAGCTCATGGTAATTCTCCAATTATCCACTTTAATATGGCTGGGAGACCCCTGCAAAATCTGTTGCTGAATTCTTGTCTAGGTTGTGTAAATTACTGTAAATTTGGACTGCCTCTTAATGAAATGTGGCAGGACAAATAGGTACGTGGTAAAAATGACCTGACTATCCAAAAGAAGCTGTTGCTAAACCCAAGTTGGACTTTTAAAAAGCCATTGAGATAGCCTTGTCACTTGAGAACACAGAAAAATGGGCTGAGGAGTTACAAGGTGCATCAGGCACCAATATCTTCCTATGAGGCGGAGAGATCTCAGGCAAGCAGTTCTCAATGGAGAGCACTTGTGTTAATCAGATATTAGAAGGCCCCATTTGATATAGGAATCCTAATGTCATCAACAGACAGGCAAGAAAAGGCAATGCCGACTCCAAGACTAAGAAAGAACATTCCAGAGATATGTAGTTGTCAGTTGATAGATTTCTTGAAGCACTGTCAAAGGACACAGCCATGGCAATGTTTCTGGAACAGGCAAAACACCGGCTTCAGGATAGCAGAGATCATTTGTAGCTGGTGCCAAAATCAAGTTAATATTGGGAAATGTGAAAGTCACACTACACAGCCTGCAAGATCTTTATGGGTAGATTTCTTTGAGGTCAACAATAAACAACACTTTGTTTTTGATTTCAAAATCTGGGTCATAAGGTCACAGATGAATCAGCAGTGAAATGGAAAAATGGCTCCCTACATAATGACATACCAATAGGAGGAAAATCTCAGCAATAAGTCTACATGACCTGCTGTGATCAAAGTGACCTATTTACTAATGCAAGTCTCCACTGGCATCAGAAGCCATGTCACTGTTTTGTGGCATTATCTATGTTTGCTATCTACAGTATATTTTAGATATGTTATCTTCTAATTATATGGTATGTTTATAAAACTTGATAATAAAAGGAAATATTCTGGTAAATATTAACCAAGTTTTACTTTTTACCATTGTTTAATGATTTGTGGTTTAACATTGATACACTGTTAATGTTGTTGAAAACCAAAATATTATTCTCTGAAATATCTCTTTTAAAATTGCATTGCGTTAATATGTATCAATTTTAATTGGGGCGCAGAGGAGTGAATGGGGGCTGCAATCAAGGGGGTGGGGGAATGTCAGATTCCCAGTGCACTAACTGTGTACACTTTACACACTGCACTAGGAGAACTTGCACATGCATGTTAATATCTTCTGGCTGTGAGCAGCCGGCTTAGAATCATAGAATCATAGAATCCCTGCAGTATAGAAAGAGGCCATTTGTCCCATCAAGTCTGTACTGACCACAATCTCACCTAAGCCCTATTCCCACAACCCCATACATTTATCCAGCTAATCTCCCTGACAATAGGATCGAATTAGCATGGCCAACCAACCTAACCTGCATATCTTTGGACTTCCAGGCATGAATAGACACTGTACACTCTCCCTACTGGTGTGAATCACACTTTGCCTCATTTTTTTTCTAAGTGGCATATAATTTGAACTTTTCGCTCACCAAAAAAAGGGTGCAATTCTCTCCTGTTTTCATCTCATTCAGCACTTAGAATTTTTTTGGTAAATTACCCCTCAAACAACTCCAAAAGCAGATTAACCAGTCATTTATTTTATTGCAATTTGTAGATCTTAATGAAAGCACATTGATTTTCATGTTTACCTCTAAATTAAGTGACTATAATCCAAATAGCCTGATCTGGAAGAGGCTATATAAATGCAATACAGTTTTGAAAGGTTACTGAAAAGTATATTATAGCAATGAAATTTTTACCCAAGACTGCAAGAAGGAGAAGGAGCAATTTTTCTGGAATCCATGGAAATGACCAGAATGCATGAGTACCACATTAGAATAGTCCCACAGCTGATGCCACACAACTGCTGCTCCCAATTTCTTTTCAGGTTTAATAGCCATGTCGTCAGCCGAGATGTGAGGATACATGGAATTTAAGTGCTTTTATGGCTTGGGAAAGCCCGTGGAAGTAACTCCGATGATTGAGTCAGGGAGAGCAGATTGCAGCCAAACATTTAAAAGTGTTTCTGAGAAATTATCATGGAGTCATAGAAAGATAAAAGATAGGAGCAGGAGGAAGCCATTTGGCCCTTTGAACCTGCTCCACCGTTCATCACAATCATGGCTGACCATCCAACTCAACAGCCTAATACTGCTTTTTCCCCATAATCTCTGATCCCATTCACCCCAATAAAATCCTCTATAGTCATGGAATCCCTATAGTGCAGAAGAGGCCATTCAGCCCATCGACTCTGTACTGACTTCTGACAGAGCATTTTACCCAGGCCCTCACCCTCGTATTATATTTGTAACCCCACATCTTCGCTATGGTCAACCCACCTAACCTTCACATCTTTGAAGTATATGAGGACACTGAAGGCACCCAGAAGAAGTCCACACAGATATGGAGAGAATGTGCTGACCCCACACAGGCAGTGACCCAAGCTAGAATTGAACCTGGATCTCTGGAGCTATGAGGCAACAGTGCTAACAACTGTGCTGCCCATTAAATGAAATATTATCCAATAAATGTTGCCATGCCTGTTTAATGCCCAAGCAGAAGATCCCCCTTCCATCTCTTGAAGTTTTTTACACAATTATTTAATTTTCAACTGCAGTGACAGTTGCAATGTTGATATCATTGATATCCAAAACATCTTTAGCTAAATGACTATAAATTGAACTTCTTGCAGTTTATGCAATCTGACAACTGATAAAATTAGTGTACATAGATGCCTCAAATAAATTTGATCTAATAAATAGCAACAGTGGATATAAGATTCACATAAGGAATTCCGAACTTTTATCAGGAAGATAGTTGTAGATGGCAATAATACAGTCCTGGCAGCTCAGAACCTGTACATCTTTACTGCCATAATTTATGCCTCGGCAGGACTCAGATTGTATTTAGTTTTATAGCACCCTCTCGCTCATGTTTTCTCTTTATATATTTATTACACTCTGCATCTGCATGGTTAAGATATGTTCCATTGATATAGGGCTGCAAGCATTTCACTCAGATTACCTTTAATAATGCCCAATTTAGTTTAATAGATTAGTCCTGGATTTCATTTGCCAAATGTGTGAAGTAGCAGATATGTGATGGTCAATAGTGAGATGAGACAAATATTCCTGCATCTTATAAATCTGACATGAAAGAGTCACCAGTGAATTCTGATCAGCCTCGCTGTTATCAACGTCTGGCCACTGCAACATCAACAGCAGCCCACAGGTACGTCCTGATAGGGGGGATTGACAAGGGTGAGGAAGGCACTCCTGCTTCTCCAGATTCCACAGGAGAGTGTTTATTTAATAGTATATTTTTGTGCACCGCTGTAAGAACCATTGAAAAAAGTCTTGGGGTGGTGCTGGTAGGGGGAGGATAGGGGGTGGGGGGTTCCTTCAACAGTAAAAACAGGCCATTTAGTTCAACTGGCCTATATCAATATTTGTGCAGTATATAAGCCTCTTCCTGTCTATTTCATCTCAACCTATTAGCATAGCCTTTTATTCATTTTGTCCTCATGTACCCATTTGGATTTCACTTAAATGTCTCAACCATCTCATATGGCAGTGAGAGTTATGTTTATAGAATCATAGAATCCTGACAGTGGAGAAGGAGGTCTCTCGAGCCTGCACAATCACATTCCTATCCAACCCTATCACTGAAACACCATGTATTTCCTCTGCTAATCCTCTATGGGCAATTTACTATAGCCAATCCAGCTAATCTGCACATCTTTGGATTTTTAAGAGGAAACTGGAGCACGTGGAAGAAACCCATACAGACACAGGGAGAACATGTAAACTCCACACAGTTGCTTGAGGCCAGAATTGGACTCAGGTCCCTGGCGCTGTGAGACAGTAATATTAACCACTGTGCCACCCTCTCACCACACTTTGTGTAAAGTGCTTCTCCAAATTCCATTTGAGGGTTTAGTAATGATCTTGTATTTGCAGGCACTAGTTTTGGATTTTGCCATAGCACATTCATAATCCTTCATCTGGTTCTCCTCATTCTCAGCCACTCCCACCATCTCTTCTATGTCATGTTATCACTATTCTCTCTGACCTCCTGTATCTTACTTCTCTCACTCCCTCCTTCTCCTCCACATTCATTCTCTACCAACTTAAAATGTTTTAATGAAACAAGAACAAACAATAGGTGCTTTTTTCTTCCACTCCTACAGAAACATAAGTACCTAGACATATGCACACACACTCACTTTAAAAACATATATAAATTTACATCAGTTAAAGTTTTGAAATATGCCCTACAATTCTTTGAACTTAGAGACATGCTATTGGACAGAATGTGCTAGAAGTTGAGGAAATATATCTTATTAATACAACTTACACAGTGATACTGATGGATCTTTGGAAATTATGTGTAAATTACACATCTAAATTGTAAAATGTACCATTTTGGTCAAAAATATTAAGACATTGTTGATTTTGGGAAAGGTTGAAGCTTAAAATCAAAATAAACAAAAAACAATAATTTGAATCTGTTGTTACAAAAAGTAGCATATAGTGGGGGATACATATATTCATGTATATGCATGGAGCTCAGTGGAAACAATGTGTTTAGCGTGGGAGATTTTATTTTTTATAGACAAGGAGAAGTAGAACAGTTCAAGTAGTAAAGGGTTTACTAGAACAGCATGTTTTGAAACCAGTAGGGGAATGTGTTGTACTATATGAGGAGCTGAGCAGTTAATGTTAATAATTATACGTAATTAGTATACATTGTACATATCAAAAATGAAGATTGTGAAAATCTAATGAATCAAATTCAAAATTACTAACATTCCATTTGTAATATTCTAGTCCAGATATTTGATGTGATTTTACTATAATGAATGATTAATGTTGTTATTAGGCAGAAAAAAAGGTTCATATTGTTATGAGACCCAAACTTATTTTATTGGAAAGAATGGAGAGATTGGGAACCTTAATTGCTGATGGGTCACGTTGTTTTTGCACTTGAGAAGCCCTGTGTATCTTTGCAAGAAAGGAAAACGGTATGAAAGTCAGGAGATTGGGAGCAAGGTATCATCGTATGCAGATATCCCAAGAACAGATCCCAAAGGAGTGAGGGAACAGGAAGAGATCCCAAAGTCAGAGTTACAAAGAGGGGACAGGAATAAAAATGATTCTAGGATAGTTCAAAGGAGAGAAGTAGAACAAAAAAGGCTCCAAATAGGAAAAGGCCATAGGAAGCAGACTTTAAGTGAAGAGGGCTCAAGAGAAGCTCTGATAATTGAAGAGGGTTGAAGAACAGCTCTAACGATCCAAGAAGACAGCTGAAGTTCAGTGACTTACAGCTGAAGGTGTTGGGTTAAAGGTACTTCTTTGCATTTAGTGTTCTGCATGGCATGGCTAAAGATCTGAAGCTGTGCTTATGATTTGGTGCTTAGGTGTACACTCAGGAATTCAGAGCAATGGAATCACAGGAAATGCAATTGAAACTCTGTGAGGTGGGCAGTTGTGTTGGAGTGACTTTTGGAGAGAATTCCAAGGGGAGATGAAGGTGAAGATGGTGAGAGGCAGAGTTTTAGTTAGATTGGTTGATTCATGGTGTTACCGCCATCTAGGTGGGTTTGGGGCTCATCTGTCATTTAACGTGTGGTGTGATGTCTGTTGATTAATCTGTACCTCAAATTAATACTGAATGTTAGAGTATAAGATAGATCTTGTAAACAGTTTTATCTTTATGACCTTGTGTAGTAAGATTTATTTGTTCAAAACCCATAGTATCTTATGGTTTTGTTCACTAAAGAAATATATTGAATCTCAAACTTTGTCTACAAAACATTATTGGTCCCTAACTAGATCCCACCAACAACTTTGGGGTCAGTTCTAGGATTATAACAATATTTTACCATTGTTCAAAATACATTGTTCTTCATCCTCTATTGTCTGCCAAAATAATGAACTAAGCTCTCTTGATATCAAGATATGTAATATGTTAATCACATAGCTAATTTTGCTGTTTCTACCTAGGGCAGAGGAGGGGTATGTTGCTATCAATCTCTTTTCCTAGGGCTACAAAGGGGAAAAATAGAATTGTCATTCCTGCTCCTCATTGCTATCTACTGACTCTTGCTGGAAATGTAAAGTGTGCTGAGGAGATGGGTAGCTGTGCCACTCATTTTTAAGTAACTTGTTTGTGCTCAAACATGAAGAATAGACACTTGAAAATATATCAGAGTACTTCAGGCACCCTTTGAGCAGAGCAGAATTCCATCATCAATTTTTTCTGTTGTTGGAAAAGTTGAGAATCAATTAGTTGTGTATTTCTAATGCTACCCTATCAGGATTACCATTTCTATGATTTGTGGTAGCAGAGCATCTAATTACTTCATTAGGTAGACATGGTCTTGCATATTCAAGGTTTTAAATTTTTGTTCAGCAAATAGTTAAAAATAGCTTACAGGGCAGAAAGAGGCCATTCAGCCCATCAGGCCTGTCCCAACAATAGTTCCATCCAGGCCGTAAACCTGTAATCCTACATATTTACTCTGTTAACCCCCTCTGACACTTAGAGCAATTCACATGGCCAATCCATCTAACCTACACATCTTTAGACTGTGGGGGGAAGGAGGGGGAACCAGAGCACCTGGAGGAAACCCATACAAACACAGGAAGAACGTGCAAACTTCACACAGACAGTCACCCAAGGTCAGAATTGAGCTTGGGTCAGTGGCACTGTAAAGCAGCAGTGCTAACCACTATGCCATTGGGTGTATGAGTACAAGCTCATAAAGTCACAATGTTGAAAATCAGGCTTTTGAAACACAACTGAACAGAACAAACACCCAGTTGACTCCCTACCAATCAGATTAATGGACTGTGAAATAAACAATACAAGAGGGAGAAGGGTACATTAGAGTGGTTGACTTCAATGTCAAATCATGGTGAAAATGAAAAGGACAGAGAAAGAAATATTGGATTAAGAGAAAAAAGACACAGGAAAGTAAATAAAAATAATGAAATCTTACATTTTGTGAAACGTCTAATGACAATTGAAGAGAAAAGCTTCCAACTTGTAATTTTCAGTGTTAGAGAGGTTGGCTGGGAGTAATGAGTACTTATTCTGTAGTTGAAAATGTACTTAGAGACTGAAATGGGTAAGATTTAACTTTCTGTGGAAAACTTACTTCATGCCTCCTATGCAAATATTGTACAATACATTTCAATTTTGAGGAAGTCTGAAAAATACCATTTCAGGAAAATAATGCTTGCTGATGCTCAGTTTCAGTTCTATCAGAACTACCCAATCTTGATCCAAACCTGAACTCAAGAGGTGAGGAAAGAGGGACTGCCCTTGATATCATGACAGTATTTAACTAAACGTGGTATCAAGGCATTGCAGTAAAATTGAAGTTGGAAAGGAACAAAGGAAGGTGGTTATGGTTGTTGGCTGTAGATTATCTCTGTTCCAGGACATTATTGGTTCCTCAAAGTAATGTCCTTTGCCCAACCATTTTCAGTTGTTTCATCAATGACTTTCCCCCATCATAATGTTAGAAATGAGGATGTTTATAAACGGTTGTACTGTACCATAAAACACCACTTCAGGTCCTGAGGTCAATGTCCATCTGCAGCAAGAGCTATTTAATGTATCCCTCCATTATTTTATTCCTTCAAAGGACTTGGGCATCACTGACCAGGTCAGCATCCCTGATTTTCCTTGAGAAGGTGGTAGTGAGCTATCTTTTTGACCCACTCAATTGATGGGGTGTAGGTACAGTTTTATGAAAAAAATTTCATAACTGAATGTTCAGGCTTGGGTTGATAACTGGTAAGTAATGTCTGCATCAAATAAGTGCTAGGCAATCAGCATTGCCTACCAAAGAGAATCCAACCTTCTCATTCAATTACATTACAATTGCAGAATCCCCCACTATTGACATCCTGAAGGGGAGGGGGAGTGGGTGGGAGAGGGGATTACTGTTGACCAGAAACTGAACAACTTCATCTATATATAAATACTGTGGTTATGAGTAAATCAGAGGATCAGGATTTTGTGCTGGGTAACTTCACTGCCTAACTCCCCAAATCGTGCTTACCATTCAGTAGCAGAAATGTGATGGAATCCCCTCAATTTGCCTTCTTGAGTTTGATAATACCTGGGACAAAGCAGCCTATTTGATTGGCACACCACCTTTAATATACATTCTCTCCCTCATCAATGCACAGTGGCAGCAGTGTATACCATCTTCACGAGGCACTGCAGCAACTCACCAAGGGTCCTTTAAGACACCTGCCAACCACAACTCTAAAACACAGGACAAGAGTGGCAAGTGCATCGGAACACCACCACCTGCAAGTCCCCTCCAAGCCACACACCACCCTAACTGAAATTGTATCACTGTTTCTTCACTGTTGCTGGGTCAAAACTCCAAAACTTTTTTCATAAAACTGTACCTACACCCCATCAATTGAGTGGGTCAAAAAGATAGCTCATTACCATATTTTCAAGGAAAATCAGAGATGCTGACCTAGTCAGTGATGCCCAAGTTCTTTGAAGGAACAAAATAATGGAGGGATACATTAAATACAATAACTTTTGGATTTAGCCAAGCCCTAGCCAGAAATTGTTGTAGCATTTGTGCATAAAAAATGGAAATCTCTTAGCCTTGCCATTATTTTGACAGCAAGGCTGTAATGCAAGTTCACAAGCATTGGTGCTGTTTCTGAAATGTTGCATGGTACAGCTAACTTGAAATATGTCTGGGTGGATTCAGGGAATCAATTTTTAATTAATTAAAAACATTAAAATGTAATCTCATGAGGAATTTAGTTCCACTGAATTACATTGTTTAAGAAGGTAATTAAAAGAAAACTTTATCAATTATAAAATCAGAACATATACATATATCTAGAGTCTACATAATATTTGGAAGGAAAGATACAGAATATATTTAACTTGAGGATCTTAACTCAGGAATGCCATGTATTTAATTTGATTAATTGTCACATGTATTAGTATACAGTAAAACTTGCGCACGATACAGACAAAGCATGAAGTTCATAGAAAAGGAAAGGATGCAGAATGTCGTGTTACAATCCAATTTTTATAATTCACATCTCCCAAGCTGCATGTTTTAGAAAAACGATGCAAATACTTCGTCAAAATGAGTACTTTAAACAGTAATTCCCGCCAGTGGGCTATTTGTTTTCTTTAAAAAAATGTTGGGAGGACAGGTACATTTTTAACGTCCAGGTCGTATTAAGAAGTGATGATTCCCACAGAGTAATTTTTTTTTGAAAAATATGTCAATTTTTCCCTGAAGTTGGAATTATTTATCGCAGCTCCGTAGAGAGACTGCAGTGAGGAAAAGCTCAGAAGCTGCTCCGGGAGAGCGGCTGGCGGCGTGTGCTGGGATCAGTGATAGCGGGTTCATTGGCACGGCTCTCACTGCCCCCGGGCAATCTCAGTGGCGGCGGCTGGGGTACCAGCTCAGAGAGAGGGAGGGAGAGTGCGGCGGGCACGGGCAGCGCCATGTAGAGGACGGCGGCACTGAGATGTGTCAGTGGGGACCACGCCTTTGCTCTCAGTGGCGGCCATGTTGCGTTCTCAGTGTTGAAAATTGCTCCGCTTCACCGTCAAAGAGCAGAAATCCGAGAAGGACAATTTGTTTGGGAGCTTACTCACGTGACCTTTAAAGAGGTCCTTTTTTCACGCCCAGGTAAAATTCTCATTTTGTTTTGTGTTTGTCTTGCAGTGACTGTAAAGCCTGTGCTGTGTGTGAGGATTTCCCTTCATTCGCTAATGCTCCCTCACTCTCTCTATGTGTGTGTGTGTCTCTCTCGTTATCAGCTAGGCCTAGAGGAACATTGAAGGCCAGCTTCATTCCCGCTACATTCCTCTGCTAAAATAAAGCTTCTGCAAAATGAATGGGAAAATAAAAATAATCACCTGCACACAACAGAGGCAGTGTGGTGAATAACCTTATTAGTGACGAACGCTATTTAGCTGCGAATCGTCTAATATTGAATAAGTAACATCGTGTCTTTTTCCCCCCTCAGTATTGAGACAGTCACAAACCGCTCCAGTAAGACTTTGAGTTGCAACAGTTGAGTGGCCTGATAAGTTTATCGAAACAAAAGGTTGAAATGTTGGGATCTGGTCTCAATGTATGGACCACATCTGGGCTGTTTCGCCATCTTTTTGCAGACGTATCTTTAATACAATTCTTCTTATTTTAAAAAACAACTCCCGCCACAGCTGTGTATGCAGACTGTGTGTGTGTGTGTGAGGGGGTGAAGGGCCTGTTATCCGTGAGGCGTTTTCCTCGTGACAAACCTGTCTCTCACAAAGTGGAAAGTTAATCTTCTGGAATTTTGTTTTAAAGATTAACAATATTAAAGGTGTAACAAGACAGTGGACCGTGAGGTTTGATTCTGTCGGTGTGCTAAACACACACTGCGCCAACAATTTAATCATTGTCTTCTTTGCCGTTTGCGTTGCTGCACAAAACAAGGTGTAAAAGGAAAAAAAATCCTCTTTATTTTTCAACACGTCTATTAACCGTCCTTTGTATTCAGATATTTAACAATTTTTTTCAGTTCATTCATCCTTGTGGCCAAAGCCCTTTCACATAGATGCCCCAACAAGGCGCCAAACAGTCCAAACCATAACTTGTGCTCATTGCTCCGGTAATCGAACTCGTTAACACATTGAACCTCCTCCCGGCCGCACGGATTGGCTCAGTGGAACCGTTAAGCGGCACCAATGATGTTTTGGGCCAACCGGCAGTGCGGGTTGGTAGCTCCAGCTGTTACTGTCAATCACAGCCCAGATACCGCAACAGCTGGAGGTTGGCAGCTCAGTCACCACACCCTCATAGGCTGGCTCAGCCATCAATCATTATCCTGCTGGCCTGGCGACTTCTCAATGTATGTTGAGGCTGTCAGTCACTCAGTCAAGGAACACAGGCTATGCAGCGCCGGACTTGCAGAGGTGGGCTGCTGCATAGCTTTCCAAGGGGAGGAGGAAGGGGGAAATATTGACCGCATTGGGAGCTGATAATAAATGTTAACTCCTTGTATTTATAAGGGGTAATGTGATTAACAACATGTGGACTTGATACTTCATTTATAGCTCTCTTGTCCTGCTCTACTTCATTCTTCACAGGAAAACAGAGCGGTTGGACCCTATTGTGTTAGTGTACTGCTAACCACCATAGACAAAATGCCGAAACCGGTAAGGATGTCGTCTTTCACTAAATGGAAGTGGTGCAATGTCTGTGTGCTTTTTGACAAAGGTTGTGGTTAAATACATTTGTCATACACTGGTGGTTTACGTGGCAGAGGTACTGTGAAATTTTGCACCGAAATCTGCATTTTATTGATTTAGATTTCTTTTCCTACCCCCTTTTCACCTCCGAGCGCATTGTAAGCTTTTTTTCCAGAGATAAATGAGCTTGGCAGAACGACACGCAGCATTTACATCAATACTCTATTAACTTGTGCATATCTGCAATATGTTGTTTTCTGTATCTGTGAAGTTGTTGATACTGGTATTCATCAGCTAAATAGGTTTTTTCACTACACCCTTCCCCCCCCCCCCCCCCCCCCCCCCAACCACTTTCCGCTCTCGACAAAACATGAATAGCAGACCAAACATAACCGGGAACACATTTTGTGGTGAAAGTTGGGTTGTACATTGTTCATTTTAGTTTTACGTTCAATTTTGTTTTCTCAACAAGTGTCTGATCTGAGTGTCATATCATCATAGTTTAATCAGGAATGGGCTATGACTGCTGCTTACCTGTACTTGTTACCTTTCACCTGATGATGAATTTGATATAAACTGAGTAGGGAATGTGCCATATACTCTTTCCCCTTAGATTCTGCTGCCGTACTCCTATCTAACAATAATCCTAATCGAGTAAACTATTACACACTTTAGAGAATGTGATAATTTGATCCAACCAATAAAGCTACATAGCAATTTGATATTATAGTTCATTTTTGAATGGGTATGAAGTAATAAACCCTAAATGGCAATTGTATTCTTGCCTGAAGCCCATAATTGTAACACCTTGGTAGCATACTTGCATCTTGAGTCAAAATGGTATGCCTTTGAGTCTCCTTGAAAGTCTGTGGAATTTTCTGGTTGTTCAGGGATTCTGTGGTCCTGCTGCAATGAATAAAGATTTGGCTAAATGTCAAATTTTTCATCCTCGCTTGCAATAGGGTTTCAGTGTCTAGAAAATTCTGGCCCACGTATATTAACTACACTGCTCTTATCCACTGTTACCTCATCAAGCGTTCAAGCAGGATTTGCCCTTCAATCTGTGCTGGCTTTGCTTTTGTTCCATACTTGTCCAGGTAACTGTTAATTTTCCCTTGGATTATTATTTCTCACTACCTGATCAGTTAACTATCAAGCATATCCTTCTCCCCCTTTTGAACAAGCTTAACAGTTGTGATTTCCCCCGCGCTCTGGAACAGGCTTGGAACATTGGCCAGCACCTCCCCAGTCTTGACTCTCCTTTTGGCAGCTGAGGATACATCCCACATTGGCTGGGTTTTTATCCACTTTTTAAACAATATAGGTCTTTTTAGTGCCTTCGCTTGATCTATTTTTATCTCCTATAGTATCCTGGCAACCTCCTTGTTTACTGTTGCTTTGGCAAAGTCGTGTACTTGGTAAACACTGATGCCAAAGTACTCATTTAGTACCTCAGTTGTGCCTCTGCCTTTACCAGTATGTCTCCATTTTTTTCCTATCCATTATCAACAGCACCATTCCTCTAAATTTACGAACGTCAGTGACAAATCTTGGATTCCCTTTGTGGTTAATTGCAAACTTAGTCTTGTTTTATTGCCTCCTTTCTTTTTCACATTTTTCTATTTCGTCTCCCTTGTATTATCAAGCTGACATTTGTCATTCTTTAATTCCATTGTACAGGGTAGCTTATTGCTCCTCCCCATTTCTTGTTCAGTTGAATGTGATAAGACCAAGTTTAGAGGAATGTTTTCTTGTGTTGACCATAAATTATTTACTAATTCAATGGCTTTTAATTATGCCACAACTCCTACCCATAAGGTTATCCTTGTGCTGAATATATAGCTCTGTCGAATGCTATAGTTCTCTGATCCAAAATAAGTGCTTCTAACTGTAAATTTAGATCAACATTCAAATATGTATTGGTCTGAATTATGAATTAGTGTTAATAAATGTAGATTCATTTGAAGGAGTTTTTGAGACATACTGCCATGCATTCATGTATAATTTAAGATAGCAAAGTATTTTCCTAACTATTTTTTGGTATCAGTGTTTGTTTAGAAAATTACCATGACTAACTCGTTGGTAATGAGTTGTCATAGAAACTGGTGCACGTCTTGAATGGTCTTGCTGGTTTTAGGATAGTCCCTTTTTAATGTGCTTTCTATAGTGACTTTTTTTTTGTAAAAGTAAGGAGGGTAAAACAAGTGTATACCAAGGGAAAAAGGACAACTTTTTTGTATTTACTGCTGTTGGAAACTTTTGGCCCTCCGGAGGGAACAGTTGGTAAATAGAACTGCAGCAATGAGCTAGATTTTGTACTATGCCAACTTGAAGTACTAGTGAATTTGTATTCTGTATAAATGAAGAAATTTCTGCCACTTGGGTTATGCTCAAGACAATGGTATTTTAAGCAAGACACAAATGATAGAATCCTCCACCATTAGCTCATCTATATTAAATAGGAAGTCACTTAAATATTAGCATTAATTGGACTCTTTAATAGGGCACAGTGCAATTTGTAAACTTTCAAGACTGATCTTGTCACCTATTTGTTTTATGTACCTTGGTGCAAATTATATATTGTAGCTACCTTCATCTAAACCATATGTCAAACAAGACACTGGGTGGCACAGTGGATAGCACTGCCTTAGTGCCAGGGATCCTGGTTTGATCTTGCCTTGTGTGAATGTCTGTCTGAGAAGTTTTGCATGGTGTTTGTATGTTTTGCCTAGATCTGTGTACATTTTGTCCATGTACTCTGGTTTCCTCCCATTGTCCAAAGATGTGCAGGTCTTGATCAAGGAGTGGGGATTATGGGGTAGAAGAGTGAGCCTAGGTAGAATGCTTATTTGGAGGCTTGATCAGCTAAGTAGCCTCCTGCACTGTAGGAATTGAGTAATTTCTCAATCCTGATGGTTCTAAGCCACTGTCTTCGTATTTAATTAGTGTTGTCATGAATGATGTATAGACGTCACCACAATTCAAACTTTAGATTTTCATTAATCATCCAAATGATGGGGCAGGCATCCAATGTCTCCTAACAAAATGAGACAGAAAAGTTGATGTCTGCCTCTCAGCCTTTTTCAATTACTCATGCAAGCCATCATGTTAAGAACTGGATTGGCAGTAACCAAACTTGTTTCATAGAACTCTCATCGTCAAAATGCAGATGCAAACACTAAACCCACAAATCTGGATTAGAAACTCACCAACAGGGTGCAAGTCCAATCTGCTGAACCATGTAATTCCTCTTTGTCTTGGCAGAGCAGGGTGATCCAGTTGATTTAAAATGACTGGTGAATCTTTTATATTAAAAACTTAGAGCAAAAAGCAAGCCAGTTTTTTTTTGTAGTACATTTTTAGTACTTTTAAAATGTTTCTAACTCACCAGTGCAATTGTTTTCACCTCTTTTGGAGAGAATCTTTGTTATAGATTTTATATTCCAATTTGAACTTCATTAAAACAGTGATGTAATTGGGAACAGACAATATTGAACTTAAAAGCACCTCAGGATAAAAGTATTGAGATGAATAGTAATGGTTTGTGGTCTGCAATGTAACTTTTTTTTATAGATTGTTACTTTGTGACTTTATTTGTGCTCATTTGTGTTACTTTAGGAACTTGAGAAACTGTTCTTAGTCTAGATCTCCTTGCAGTACTTTATCCCTTAAACACATTAACACTTGAGTACTCTGACTTTCTATTATGATTTATTGTATTTAATGTTTTGCAACAATTGTGAAGAAATCTGATATTTGGACTTTGGAAACATATACGTTTTTAAAAAAAATAAATTGTTTCTAGTTTTGTTCTCTGAAGAAACTACACTTGTTTGACATTATTCAAATAATATGATTAACCATGATTCAGGGGCAAAAAAGTAAAATTTGAACCAGATTGGATGATCTATTCAAAAACACCTGATGGTTGTTACAAGCCCTCGTGTGTGTGTTGTCATGTGCATATTTATGCTGAACTTTTCACAGCCAGTACATTGTACAACTTTTCAAACTTGTTATACTGATGACAAATTTAATGGCTAGTTTATGTTGGCAAGATTCCACTGACATTATTTATGCTGTTGGTCAGGACATAATAGTACTAATTATTTTGCATCAACCTGAACTGGCAAATGGGACCTTGGTTAAATGTGTAATCAGAATTGCTGCACTCAAGATTGCGCTCAAGTATCACCTTGTTTTAAAGCCAATCCAATAAGTTCCTTGATTACTACTACTGGTAAGAGTGCTCGAGTGTTGTGTCCATGCTGCTATCTAATTATGTAACTAGGACATAACTTCCACATCTTATTTTCTCTGGCCATGATCCAAGTTCATTGTCTCTTGAATATGATATAAATCTTACCTGATCTTTTCACTGTCTGAAAGACATGTAGATTAAGTGTGTTGGCCGTGTTAAATTCTTCCTTGGTGTATTCTGTCAGAATAGGTACTGGAATGTGATGACTAAGGGATTTTTGCAGTGACCTGATTGCAATGTTCATGTCAGTTGTGACAGAAAATCTAAACAGTGGACTGAAACTCTTGATGACGGTGGAAAAATGACATAAGGTGCAATATATCTTGTAAGTTGAATCAATACTAAAAATCTTTCCTGAGAATGAAAAATCATAAAATTATCAGAATCCCTCTAGTGTAGGAGGAGGCCATTTGGCCCATTCTGTTTGTACCAACTCAAACAGAACATCTTATCCAATCCCATTCCCCTGTCCTGTATCTGCAACATCACACACTTATCCTGCTAATCTCCCTAATTTACACCCCTTTGGGCATAAAGGGGCAATTTAGCATGGCCATCAATCTAACCTGCACAGCTTTGGAGTGTGGAAGGAAATCAAGACCCAGAGGGACCACGCACAGACATGAGGGAAAAATGCACACTCGACAGTCTGAAGCTGGAATCAAATCAGGTTCCCTGGTACCATGAGGCAGCAGTGCTAACCATTCAGTTACTGTGTATGCAGGTGTTTTTTGGTATTGATAGTGGCTGAGTTTCCTGTTACTTGGCCAGACTTCTGCCAGCACTGTATCTAGTTGACTGTCCTTGCCTGTTCCCTCGTGCTGCGTGTTCAAAGGAAATCTTTTTTAAAAAATTTAAATGATGAGCTGGGAGATTTTAAATGTTCCATCCACCTTTAATGCCAAACTGCAAACTTGCTGCCTGTTTCTATAAAAATTAATTCATTGTTTTAAATTGTGGTACTGCAATGTCAAATTCTGCCTTGAATTGATGAAAGCATGAAATATGACAGTTATTTTTGCAGTAGTGCAGAATCCTACTGAGTCGGACAGACTTGTTACCTGCTGGAATTGATTTGGCATGAGCTGCAGTAAGTGAACGTTATGGTACTTTGCTGCTACAGAAGGGAAATCATATTACAATGATACCTATTCACTAGTGAAGAACACCAGAAGAGGTATTGGAGTAGACAATCTAACCTTTTTGGCAACTCGTGTGGCCAATTGAAATTGGGAAATGGAAAAGCTTTAAATTGCAAAACTGTCTTAGTTTTGTGCAAATGCTTTGAATGTAGCTCTGAACCTTGTGGATCAGGACAGTTCCAAGATTAACATTTTAGCTGATAGGTTGGTGATTGAATCAGTACAGTTTGTTTTATTGGGACAAAATCTCTAATCCTGTTAATTTCTGCAGCAAGAAAAGCTTGTTGGTCACGATTCAGGAGTCTAATTATTTCAAAGAGGAAGACATCACAATCAAAGTAATGCAACCAGGCTTAAGGGTGGCCACTTGTGGAATATGCCAACAGCTAATTAACTGTGGTTTGAGGAGTTTCAGCTCAGATTTGGAGGCTGAGTTGCAGACCCTGCAGTGGACGAGGGAGGAGAGAGAATAGAGTAGAGGTTGAGAGACTCTTCCTGCTTAGCAAAGGTAGCAGGACCAGAGGGCACGGCCTCAATTTGGGGGGAGGGGGGGGGGTGTGGTTCAGATCAGAGTTGGAGGAATTTCTTCATGCAAAGGGTGGTGAATCTTTGGAATTCTCTGCCTGTTGAAGTGGTGGAGGCTTCCTCACTGAATATATTTAAGTCAAGAGTGGATAGATTTTTGACAAGGGAATTAAGGGTTAAAGGGAGAAAGCGGGAAAGTGGTACTGAACCATTCAATAGATCAGCTATGATCTTATTGAATGGCAGGGCAGGCTCGAGGGGCTGGATGGCCTACTCCTGTTTGTTTTTTATCAGGAGACAATCTTGCGTCTTAGGATGGAGTCTTCTGAAGCTAGTGTCTTTTGCTACTGAATAAACCTGTTGGACTTTAACCTGGTGTTGAGATTTCTTGCTGTTTACCCCAGTCCAATGCCAGCATCTCCACAGTCTTCTGATTTTGGTCGGGGACTTGATGTGACTGCTAGGTATGGGAACGCAGATGGTAAAATTGGCTTCTGAGCTTTTGCAATTGTCCAGCAGACTTGAGGTTCTTTCAGTCTATTTGAATGAACATGGTGGCTAATCTGAATATGGCACCATGATGCTGGAAAGAGTTAAAACTAAATATTCTATTATTTGGGGGCAGTAGGACACAGTTCTGTAGTTGAGTGTCCAGATGTCATGTTGCCTGCCCTGTGATTGAATTTGAGACATCTTGGGTTGGAGAAGAACTTTTAAATTTCCTTCCCAGAATGTGGGCTCATAGGCCAGTATTTATTTCTCATTCTAATAGCATTGAGAAAGTGCTGGTATGCCACTGAGTCCATGTGGAGTTCATTCAGCAATAGTGCTGTTTATGGAGGGAGTTCAAGGATTTTGACCCAGTGACAGTGAAATATTGAAGATACAGTTTCAATTCAGAATGATGTGTGGCCTGGAGGGAAAATTGCAGGTGGTGGTTCTGCTGCCCTTGCCCTTCCAGATGGTAGAGGTCATTGTCTGGAAAGTGCTGTCAAACAAACCATGGTGAGTTGCAGTGGAAAAATCCAGTGATCATAGTCTACATTGGCACCAATGAGATGGTAAAACTAGGAAAGATTCTGCTGACGGTATGATGAGCTTAATTGACATTAAAAGGTTGAACCACAATTCTTGGCATTATTACCTGAGTCATGAGCAAAGTGGCACAGATATATCAGGTTAGTTAAATGTGTGGCTTAAAGATTAGTGTGGGAGAAGTGAGTTTTGATTCATGGGACACTAGCACTAGTGTCTGGCCTAAGTGGGAGCTGTACTGTTGGAATGTTCTTTCCCTAAACTGTGCTAGCACACTTGTTCTGACAAGTCATACAACGAGGGTGGTGGAGGAGACTTAAAATAGTGGGGTTGAGTTTGGGGAAAATGTGCTGAATAGAGAAGACCAGGCAAGAGCACAAGGTAGGAATAAGAGAAAAGGTGATCATGTGGCAGAGGGGACAGTGTACAGAATGAAGAGCACATTGAGCAAAAGCTGAAGGTTACAAAAATAAAGGCTCTATCTAAATGCACAAAACACTCAACAAAACAGACGAATTGACAACACAAATTAATGATATCAGCATTGTATAGACATGGTTGCGGGATGACAGACCGGAGCCTGTTCATGACCTTTATGAAGGCAGAAAAGGTGAATTGGGACAGTCCTGTTAAGGATGACGTCATGAGATGTCAGTGTTTTACTGGGGTAAACACAGTAACAAGTCTCAACACCAGGTTAAAGTCCAACCAGTTTATTTGATAGTCATCCCACGAGCTTTTGGAAATGGTGTTCCTTTGTCAAGTGTGTGGAAGGTTCTAATCGGAGACAAAGAAGCATTTACAGAATAATTAGAATGCAAGTCTTTGCAGGTAACCTGCTATCCAAGTTTTAAAGATGCAGACAGTGAGAGTGGAGATATGTATTGTTTCCAGACAGGACAGTAAGTGAGATTTTAGAGCAACCTTTGTCATCCAGTACTTCCTTGGAGTGAAGAGGCTACAATGTCTTCTGGAGTCTTCAACACATTGAAGACAAACATCTCACCAGGGCCATCCCCCCACCCCCACTTGCCTTCAAACAACTACACAACCTCAAACAGACTGTTTGCAGCAAATACCCAGCCTTCAGGAGAACAGTGACCACAACATCTCAAACCCTGCCAGAGCAACCTTTGCAAGACATGATGGATCATCAACATGGATGTCGTCATCTCAAGTGAAAACAGGATCCACCAAGTACACACTCTTGCAACTCAGTCAACATTGTGTATCTAATACGCTGGAGGAAAGGATGTCCTGAAGCATGGTATATTGTAGCGTCTGCGTGGTCTTCTCAACAAATGAATGAACATCGTTCAACAATCACCAGGTAAAAATGTTCCCTTCCTGTTGGCAAACACTTCAGCAGTTACGGGCATTGGGTCTCTGATTTTCAGGTAAGTGTTCTCCAAGGTAGCCTCCACGACACATGACAGCACAGAGACTGATCGCCAAGTTCTCCACACATGAGGATCTGGGGTTCATGTCACGCTATCTGTAACCCCTATGACTTGGCTGGGCTTGTAAAATCTCACTCTCCTGTCTGGAGACAATACACATCTCTTTACCCCAGTAAAGCTACCTCCACCCTCATTGTCTGCATCTTTTAAGACTTGAATAGCAGGTTTGCTGCAAAAACTTGCATTCTAATCAGTATTCTGTAAACTGTGCATCTTTATAAGTCTTTCTCTGATCAAACCTTCCACACACCAGAGAGAAATACTGTTTCCGAAAGCTTGTAGGAGTACTATCAAATAAACTGGACTTAAAACCTGGTGTGAGACTTCTTAGTAAGGATGGTGTCAGAGATTACCTTAATTCTGGAGATCAGGATATATAATTGATTTGGGTGGAGTAGAGAAACTGAAATCACTTGAATTTGGGTTTATAGGTCTCCTAATAACTGCACTGTAGGATGGGGTATACAGGAAGAAATAAGGGGGGCTTGTGATTATGGTTACTTTAATCTATGTAGATTTGATGAATTAGATTGTCTTTATCAATCTGAGTATTTAAGGGATAACTTTTAGAGCAGTGTGTTCTAGCACCAATCAGTTCTGGCAGTGTGCAGAGATGGGATTAATTTCAGTGGGTGCTACTAGATAGCTGTGATCATATTCAATTTGTGGGAGAGAAGAGTGGGTCTCCAGACTGGTGTTAAACTTGAATAAGGGCAGTTATAAGAACACAAAGATAATTGTCTAAATTGAATTGGCACATTAGGTTAACCAATAATTCATGAGATGCAACAACAGGCATGTAAGGTAATCTTTTAGAATGCTTGCATGAGAAGGAGACTGGAAGTATATTCCACCTGTTGCTGGCTAAAGAAGTTAGATGGTATTCTGCAAACATGTTGGGTCAGAAGTTTGGACAAAGGTTAATGAGGGAGAAATTGAGTATGAGAAAGCTAGCTAAAATATATAACTTTCTATAAATATTTAGAAAGGAAATAGAATGGTGAATTAATAATCAAATGGCAGATGAACAGATTTTTGCTTTTTGTCTTTGCTGTAATATCCCAAAAATAATAAATTGAGGTTAACAGACAGTAGGAACTAAACAATTTAAGCAGGGAAAGAGCACCAAGAAAACTTTTAAAAATTAAAAGCTGACAAATTCCTGGGTCCTGTTGGACTTGTCTAAAATGAAGTGGCTGCTGAGAAGTAAGTTAGTAAGTGCATTGATTTTTGATTTTCAAGAATTCCCTAGATTCTAGAAAAATCTCATCAGATTAGCAAAAAGCAAGTGTTCCTCTCCTATTCAAGAAAGGAAAACAAAACAAGAATCAACGCTCTATTTGGTCATGTGGGAAATGCTGGAATCTGAATCTCAACACAATTGGCCAAAGTCAACACATTGTAAAAGGAAGTCATATTAGGCTTATTTGTTGGAATTCTATTGAGGCATAATAAGCAACATGTACAAGGGGAACCTATGGATGGGCTGTGTTTGGGTTTCCAGGAGACAGTTGATGGGTGCCATTTCAAAAGTTACTTGCAGAATAAGAGCATATGGTGTAGGGGTAACATTGATTGGAGTGCCATGGAGTTTAGTGCCCAGGTCTCAACTATTTTACATTTTGTCCCATCATCCAAATAGTATCATTACTAAATTTACTCATGATCCTTAAGAGGCCAACTGCTTGCAAAGGAACATTGGTTAAGTGAGTAGCAAATGAAGTAAGAATATTAGTTAAATGAAAGCAGGCTGCAGAACTTTGGAGGTTCAGAGAGATCTGGCTGTCCTGATAAACGGATCAGGAAAAGTTGGTATGCAGGTGTAGTAATGATAGTAAGACAAATAGAATGTTCATTGCAAGCAGAATGTAACAAGCTACAGTTAGGGAATTGGTGAAACCCTATCTACTAGTTTTTTGAGGATAAAAATGCAGTTTTGAAGATCTGCTTGACTGAGCTGGCATAGCTGGTAGGAGGAAAAGAAATAGAATCAGAGGTTTGCAGCATGGAAACAGGCTTTTTGGCCCAACTTAACCACGCTCTCCAGTTTTACCATTAGGGCAAGATCCAGTTGTCTGCATTTGACCCAAATCCTTTGACTCATCTTATCCATGTAATTGTCTAAATGCTTTTCAAAAAAAAAAAAAAATTTGCCCCTACTACTGCTTCTGGCAGCTTGTTGCAGATACTTGCCATCAGTGTGAAATAGTTGCCCTCTGGACACTTTTGTATCTCTCACCTCTTAAACCTATGCTGTCTAGTTTTAGACTCCCTACCTTTGGGAAAAGATATTGACTATCTACCTTTATCTATGCCCTTCATTATTTTACAGACTTTTAAGTCTCCTATGCTGCAGGGGGAAAGTCCCAGTCTATCCAGCCCCTCAAACTCAAATCAAGTCCTAGTAGTATCCTAGTAAATCTTTTTATAATAGGATGACCAGATTATTTGTATGTAGTGTCTGAAGGTAAATGTGATCATACTTTTTTATCATAGAATCCCTACATTACAGAGAGGCTGTTTGTTCCAGTAAGTCTGTACTAACCACAATCTCACTTGAGCCCTATTCCCATAACCCCACACTAGTGTCAATTTAGCATGGCCAATCAAACTAACCTGCACATCTTTGCACTTTGGGAGGAAACCTGTGCAAATTTCAGTGACCAAGGCCAAAATTGAACCTGTGTCCCTGGCACTGAGGCAACAGTGGTAACAACTGCCATGTTGGTTATTCAATATAGCTTTTGCATTGAGTGATTGCAATTTTTAATGACTGTATAAATATTTAAGTCAGTGGTTCAACTTTTAAAATCGTAAGTAATCAATTTATTTTTCTTGCCTACATGTAACCCAGGGCAGTTATAGGAATCCCATTCAATTACCCAGTGTATGCTTTGAATGATTATATCCAAAGTTGATGGTGTTAATAGGTACTTTCTCAAGTTCTGTTGGAGCTGCTGCTTTAACATTTCTTAGTAGGATCTCGGATAGAATTCCACTAATCTGCTAATGACAGAGCAGCTATTTGGGGAAAACCCTCAAAGTAATTCCCAGTGATTCGTGTTTCTATGATGCAACTAATTGCAAGTATATTAGCTAGGATTTCCCTGATGGCTATCTAAGAAGTGTATTGTAATTGTAGTGCTTGGGGCTAAATTACAGCAATGAAATATAACAATTTTTTCAATCAAAAGAAGTACCTGAAAGAGAAATTGAATATAGGGCATCTTTCAGTACTACAATGACCCATGTTACAGATAGGGACTCTTCATATTTAAAGACATGAACATTGGACACTTCTATTGGTGAACATAGAACATAGAACAATACAGCACAGAACAGGCCCTTCGGCCTTCGATGTTGTGCCGACCAAAATAAAAAGCAATGCCCCTCCTAACTAAACCATTCCCTTCTCATCCATATACTTATCAACTAACCTCTTAAACGCCACCAAACTTGGCGCATCTACAACAGCTGCAGGCAGGGCATTCCACTCCCTAATCACTCTTTGAGTAAAGAACCTACCTCTGATATCCGTCCTATAACTCATACCCCTTAATTTAAAGCTGTGTCCCCTCGTGCTAGCTTTTTCCATCCTAGGAAAAAGGCTATCACTGTCCACCCTATCTAAACCTCTAATCATCTTATATGTTTCAATAAGATCCCCTCTTAGCCGCCTCCCTTCTAACGAAAACAACCTCAAATCCTTCAACCTCTCTTCATAGGACCTGCCCTCCATACCAGGCAACATCCTGGTAAACCTCCTCTGTACCCTCTCCAATGCCTCCACATCTTTCTTATAATGTGGGGACCAGAACTGCACACAATACTCCAAGTGCGGCCGCACTAGAGTTTTGTACAGTTGCAACATGATGCTGCGGCTCCTAAATTCAATCCCCCTACCAATAAAAGCTAAGACTCCATATGCCTTCTTAACAACTTTATCCACTTGACTGCCTACTTTCAGGGATCTATTGACACATACACCAAGATCCTTCTGTTCCTCAACACTATTAAGAGCCCTACCATTAGCCCTATACTCTACACATTTATTGTTCCTGCCAAAGTGCATTACCTCACACTTTTCCACATTAAACTCCATTTGCCACCTCTCGGCCCAGCTCTGCAACTTGTCCAAGTCACTCTGTAAACTAAAACACCCCTCTTCACTATCTACCACACCACCAACTTTAGTATCATCTGCAAATTTACTGATCCATCCCTCAATACCCTCATCCAGATCATTTATAAAAATTACAAACAGCAGGGGCCCCAAAACAGACCCCTGAGCACACCACTTGTCACCGAACTCCACGATGAATATCTCCCATCAACCACCACCCTCTGTCTTCTATCTGCCAGCCAATTCCTAATCCAATTAGCTAAATCACCCTCTATTCCACACATCTGCATTTTCTGTAGAAGTCTTCCATGGGCCACCTTATCAAACGCCTTACTAAAGTCCATATATACTACATCAACCGCCTTACCCCCATCCACCTCTCTGGTCACTTTCTCAAAAAACTCAATGAGGTTAGTAAGGCATGACCTACCCTTCACGAAACCATGCTGACTATCCCCAATCAATTCATTTCTCTCTAAATAACTATAAATCCTATCCCTAATAATTCTCTCCAATACCTTGCCCACCACAGAAGTAAGACTCACTGGCCTATAATTCCCAGGAAGGTCTCTCTTCCCCTTCTTAAACAATGGGACCACATTCGCTATCCTCCAGTCCTCCGGAACCACACCCGTAACCAACGAGGACCTGAAGATCAGAGCCAGAGGCTCTGCAATCTCCTCTCTTGCCTCCCAGAGAATCCTAGGGTAAATCCCGTCCGGCCCAGGGGACTTATCCAACTTCAAACCCTCGAGAATTTCTAACACATCCTCCCTATCTACTACAATACTCCCCAATTTGCAACCCTGTACCTCAGTGCTCTCCACAGCTACATTTCCAGCACTCTGCGTGAATACCGAAGAGAAATATTTATTCAGTGCCTCGCCAATCTCTTCAGGCTCCACGCACAACTTCCCACTGCTATCTATGACTGGCCCTAATCTCGCCCTAACCAATCTTCTATTCTTAACATATCGAAAGAAAGCTTTAGGATTCTCCTTAATCCTATCAGCCAACATCTTCTCGTGTCCCCTCTTAGCTCTCCTCAATTCACTTTTTACCTCCTTCCTAGCTAATCCTAGTTAATTGTGAAAAGATTTTGCATCAAGAAAGTTAAAGCAAGTACCACTAACTTAACACTGTTTATAGCATATAAGCACTTTGTTCTTGACCAAGACTTTATCAGATCTTAAGGTTTATTTGCATTTTCTGGGATCAGTTCCAAAAAGCATGCCACAGCACTCTAGAATTTGCATTTTTTTGAATTCTAGCTGTTTCTTGAGCTGGCAAATGCGAAGGGGATCCTTGCATTGAAAAAGTTAGCATCTTTCTCTACCTTTTGATTATGAATCTCTTAATTGTACTTGCATCAGCTTGTCTGTGCTGGTAGATGCCCAAATGCTTTCCTGCAGATTCCCATGTTAATGCTGCTGCCACTTCCTGCCACAAAGCTCTGAGGGCCATTGAGATTTCTTCGTCAGCAGCAACTAGAGCAAATATTTAGTGCTTTTCCTCGCATTGAAACTGAGCTCCATACACCTTTCAAATAGTGAATGATGGTTAGTATTTCTCTGCATAAGCTTGAAATGCAAGCCAGCCTGACACCACCTGTTGGCATCCTCAATATGGTAAGATGCAGTCTTTGCCAAAGCAAATTTATAACTACCCCTCTGTTCCAAGCAGATCTCCTTGCTTGTCAGAAAACACATTTAAAATAAAACTTATAACCAGCTCTCAACCCTGAAATATGTTCTATGACAAGGCAAACAAATTATTTTGCCTTCAAAATAACTGCAACCTTAGGAATGATTTATATCTTCAATGGAACTTTACGACCCTCTTTTTTTTTTCCCAAATGGATAAATTTTGGCTTTTATGGAGAAAGGGGTGGCACAGTGGTTAGCATTGCTGCCCCTCAGCACCAGGGACCTGGATTCAGTTCTGACTGTGTAAACTCCACACAGTCAGTCTCCTTGTGGGTTTCCTCTGGGTGCTCCTGTTTCCTCCCAGTCCAAATATGACTTCAATTCTATTGAACAAAGTTTGAATTCTGATCAACTCCTGTTAGTGATATTACTACATAAAAGATTTCAGTATTGCCAGTTACAACATAAAGATTTCAGTGAGTTGAATCACTGGTAAGTGGAATTTTCATTGTCTAATTTACATACATTATAAGAAGCTTAGAATTATGTGATGCTTCTGTTAAGTTCTGCTGGTTACAGATCTGTAATGGAAATTAAGTGATCAATTACTGTATAGGCATATAATGTACTGGCAAAAAACTGTAGCTTTGGCTTCAGTGTAGTTTTTATGTGAGCAATTTTTAATTGCTACAATGGGTCAATCCCAATCAGAATCCAACTTTTGAAGTATCTAAACTTTTCAGTTCAATTTTAGCAACTGATCCATGCAAAAGAATGAATCTTTTCTATTCTGATTTTAAATTTGACTTTTGTGAAGATTTTGGGTAATTTTAAATAACAGAAATCTGGATGATCAGGATTACATTTTGGCATGTTGCTTCACTGAAACCAATTTATGGGGAAAGTAAATTAAAATTAAACAATTGATAAAAGATTCATGCATAAAGCTCTGGGAAAAAATGGACATAGTCCTCCACAGATGCTGAGCTGTTTCCAATGGATTTGTGATCTTGTTTTTTGCTTTTAATATTTGTATAATGCAGTATATGTAAGTTGTATTTACAATTTGTATTCAACATATTACACTTGGTTACTAGTTTACTGCCTCAAGAAGCTTTCTTGGTTCGAAATAATTGTGTTTTAATATATAGAAACAAAGTGACTTGTGCTTGGACATGTCTGGCACTTAGACAAGGTATCAATTGGATCCAAGGGGCTACTATGAGTTTCTGAACTTTTTTTGGTTGAAGAATTAATAAGCACAGCTGCAGCTTTTCCTCCATGTATCACTCTATTACATCATACATGCATTTAAAATCTTCAGAAAATTTTCACTTTTGGATATCACCATTATTTTCCTGGGTGAGACAGCCAGCCTAATAGTGCAGTTGCCACATCTGCAGTGCACATGTCCTTGCTTCTGGACCCCGCTCTTGACTATATCGCAGTTTATTTATCTTTTTACTTGCATGATATCTGTTCGGTAGTGCTTTCTGATCAGATTTGTTAAATAGTAAGATAATTTGAGCCACTTTTTTATTTGATGCTTTGTTTTTATTTTGTTGGAAATTGGGACATAAGAATTTGTGGTGGGAGTCAAAGACTTTCCAATATTTCGTTAAAGGAATTTTCTGCTTGTCCAAAATCCAGCACGAAGGAATCTGGAGGGATTGAGGGATGTATATCCAAAAAGGCACTTCTGAATCTCATGCATTTTTAAATGAGTAGTAGTGGGCCAGTTTTGTTTTTAAAGTACAACTTGGGTCTGAGTGTGATTTGCTTAAAGCCTAAGATAAGCTGTGGAGAAAAGATGTATTTGAAGGGGAGGGGGGGGTGGTTCCACTTAAAGGCAGAATGTCCATATAATGTTTAAAGATATCGCATCACCTAAATGTTGTGGCAAAACTTGGAATCATTGCCAATTGTTTATTCTTTTAAATCTGCTTCTAATAGTGTGCTTTGTACTAGAATAATTTGTATATTATTAGCCAATTGAGGCTTGCCTTGGAAGCCTCATTAGCAGATTTTATAATTGCTTTGAGCTTGCTAAAACCACTGGGAAAGCTTTGGGACTGATGTTTTTTGTGTATTTGTGCACAAGATTGTAATCAGTGCACTGTCAAGTATACAACTGATGGAAGATGCAGTTAGCTTATTTAACTTGCTTTTTTGGTTAAAGGGACCCTGTGCTAATGACAAAAGGAGGTTTCTGGTAGAGAATGGTGTCTTTCAGTTTAAACACTGCATATTTTATAACTGGGAAAGCATGGAATTGTTTATCCTAAGAATTGGCAGCTTTTGTATTTTAAAAATTATCAACCTTGACATAACGTGTATTTTAACCCACTTTCTGACAATGGCACTACATGTGTCAAACTTATTAATACATAGTGAAACAGTGTTTTAAAGAACCTTGGTAACTAAATTTGTGGGATTAAATATGTTCTAACAGACTAATTCAAAGATCATTTGTAGCCATATGTTTCCCTTAGGTACAAAACAAAAACTAATTCTTTGCCTTGCTAGCAGCAAGTGCAATGTGAATCCAGCAGAACAATTGTTGTGCATTTATAGTTTCGTTATTAATAGCAGCAGCTTTGGACTCAGTACCTGTATTGATTCTGGCAGATGCTGATCACAATGTCTCCAAAGCTTGTGCACATTGAAGTGACAAGTCAAAATCCCATTTTCATTTAAATTCATACTAATGATAGTGTGTAAAGTTGGAGAAATGAGCAGTGCTTCACTGAAATGTTAGGATTCCTGATGCTCATGTGCTTTTTCAGTAATAATCTGATCTCATTAGAGGACAGAAACATAAGACCATTCAGTCCATCTAGGTCATCTTTCTATTTAGATATACAACCTGCTGTCACAATGTTGAAATGCATCTTGATCTTTGTCTCAGTACTCTACGTGAAAGACTGTCTATATTGAGTACTCTTAGTGGATTTGCTTTTTTTTTACTAGTTTGGATTTATTTCCCTCTGTCCTGCAAACTACCTACATTGCAAATTTTTTGCATCAAGTTATGCACTTGATTTGAGCATCAGTATTCTGAGAAAAATCAAATTTCAGCAAGAAAACAATTTTTAGTTTGGCATTTGCCTCCCATTTAAGCAAATAGTCCTGATTTATATTTATCTGCCTTGTTCTGAAGCCCTTGTAAGAAGTCTCTCAACACCAGGTTTATTTGGTAGCACAAGCCTCTTGCTTTCAGAACATTGCTCCCTCATCAGGTGAGTGGGAGTTCTGTTTACAAATGGGACATATAAAGACACAATCAATTTACAAAATAATGGTTGGAACACGATTACCTGTAAAGATTCAAGTCTTTAAGACAATGAGAAGAAAGGGGGTTAAGCACAGATTAGAGATGTTTTGTCTCCAGCCAGAACAGTTAGTAAGATTTTTTCAAGTGGTTACAAATAATGCAATATGAACCCAAAATTTTTTTTTAGGATGTCCTCCATGTGCACAGAACTTGCCTATCAGTCTCTGCTTAGTGATTCTGCATTTGTCGTGAAGGCCACCTTGGCAAATGCTTACCTGAAGATTAGAGGCTGAATGCTTTTTTTTGCCTATTCACCCAATAAATCAACATGCTTTTTTCCTCCATTACTAACCCAAACGGTGCAGAGATTTCTCTTGCCCTTTGTAAATCTTGCATTTAATATCATGTAAACTATCTCTGAATCCCTCTAATGTTTCACAGAACAGGATATACTTGCAGAATTAATCCTATTCCCTCATTAATTACTATCCATTTACTGCCTCCTTTTGATCATCTGCAGAATTAACTATCATATTGATTATCTGAGTTTCTGACACAGCTGTGCTTGCAGCTGCATATTTGGGCTCAATATTCAGGCATCCAATGCTACATCTAATATATACAACACTAAACTAGTCAGAAGGAAATTCATTGTCCTGACTTTCTTGCAACTTTGTCGTCAGATCCACTCTTTTGGGGGGTACATGTTTTTTATCTTTTAAGGTCATGTCTGAATTACCACCTCTGACAGTTGATGTCTAATTTGAGCTTCTGGCATTGGGCTTTGGCCTTATTAGCTCTTTCTACATTGCTTGTGGCCTTGGATAATTTTGATGTGCCTTCATAACAAATGAATACAGTAGAGAAGGTCTGCCTCAACTTGTACTGTCAAATGCATGAAGTACAACTCCACTTTGCTTGCTGTTCTTCCTTGTTGGTTTCCTTTCAATTGAAAGTGTCGGATTTTGGTCTCTGCAGTACTTCAGCCTTTCCTAATTTTTTTTCTCCATTGTGCAGTCTTCTGAGAGATATTAGCCTTGTCCATTATTTAAGTGAACTCTGGCATTTAAGTTCCAGATGAAATTCACAACCAGTTGCTGTTCTCATTGGCTGAGATTGGCACAGTTGCATACCCAACAGGAGATGCTTTCTACTTTTTCCTCTTGTCTTTCCCTAACTCTGGAATGCTAAGGCTAGCTGTAACACAAATGCCTCTTGGATAATACTAACTGCACAGACTGGGAATGGAGCTATGAACCATCTTATTTCTGACACACTATAAAATTAACCAATGAGCATCTTCCTGATAAGATGAAAGTTGAATTCCTGAACAAAACAGCATGGGAAACAGGCCCTTCGGCTCAACAAGCCCATGCTGCCACCCTGATGTTCCCACCTCTACCTGTGATCCCTGTCCATGTTTATAGATCTGTAGATTAAAAACCAAATTTGAGACAATTTAGGGAGAATTTGTTTTGCCAATTTAGCCTAAGAGCACATGAAATTATTAAGCAACACAGCACGGGAAACAGGCCCTTCGGCCCAACGAGCCCGCGCCGCTGTCATACCAAATACATTATCCTATTTTAATATTCCTATATAATATATTATTCCTAATATGGAAAATTTTCAACATAGGGACAATTTGTTTCCCAATCAGCCTAAGAGCGAATTTTTGGGTTGTGGGAGGAAACCGGAGTGCCCGGAGAAAACCCACGCAACCACGGGGAGAACGCGCAAACTCCCGCAGACACCGGCCCAATTCCAAGTGTCTGCACAGCCACATCGATAGTCTCTGAGCTGTCATGGTGCCCTTCAGATGGTCCACATAAAGCACTCATTTACGACATGAGGTACCAGGCAACCCATGAATCAACATCCAAGAGCTGTACCCGCACCACCTGCCGAATGCATGCTCAAATTATGGACCGAATTACCTGTGGAAAAAGCCGTAGTTAAACAGTCCTAATATATCCCTCTATCTGCATACCGCTCATGTGGCTGTCCAAGAGACCCTTAAACAGCCCCAGCGTGCCTGCTCCCACCACCTTACTCGGCAGTGCATTCCACACCCCCACTACCCTTTGTGTGAAAAACTGCCCTCTAATATTCGTCCTATACATAGCCCCCCTCACCCTATGGCCATGACCCCTCGTCCTATCCATTTCTAAAGGTGGAAAAAGTTTACCTCCATTTACTCTATCTATACCCCTTATAATCTTATACACCTCTATGAGATCCCCTCTAAGCCGACGTCTTTCAAGGGAAAACAACCCCAGTCTATCTAATCGTTCCTCATAGGACAGTCCTTCCATACCAGGCAGCATCCTGGTAAACCTCCTCTGCACTCTCTCCAAGGACTCCACATCCTTCCGATAGTACGGCGACCAGAACTGGGCGCAGTATTCCAAGTGAGGCCTAACCAAAGTTGTATACAACTGCAACATCAAACTCCTACTCTTGTATTCTATACCCTTTTCTATGAAAGCTAACATACTATACGCCTTCTTTATCACCTTCTCCACCTGTGAGGACACCTTCAGAGACTTGTGAACCTGCACCCCCAAGTCTCTCTGCGTCTCTATGCTCCGTATAGTTTTACCTTTTATCCTATAATTCTCTTCTACATTTTTCCGGCCAAAATGCATCACCTCGCATTTTTCCGGATTAAATTCCATTTGCCATCTATCTGCCCAATCTACCAACCTGTCTATGTCCTGTTGTATTGCCTGACACTGCTCTTCTGTACCCGCCAATCCAAGCATCTTGGTGTCATCAGCAAATTTGCTGATCTCACCACCTACCCCTACTTCCAAGTCGTTTATGTAGACCACAAATAGAAGAGGACCTAGTACTGAGCCTTGTGGCACTCCACTAGTGACAGGCTTCCAGCCGGAAAAAGAGCCTTCCACTACTACCCTCTGTCTCCTCCTTCCGAGCCAGTTTTCGACCCATCTACATACCCGACCCTGTATCCCATGCGCCTTCACCTTCTCTATCAGTCTACCATGAGGAACCTTGTCAAACGCCTTACTGAAATCCATGTAGACGACGTCAACAGCCTGTCCTTCATCAACTGTTTTTGTCACTTCAAAAAAATTCCACCAGATTCGTAAGACAAGACTTCCCCTTGACGAAGCCATGCTGCGTATCCCTGATCAGATCGCAGCGCTCCAGATGCTCATACATCCTGTCCCTAAGGATCCTCTCCATTAGCTTACCTATAACTGAAGTCAAGCTCACCGGCCTATAGTTCCCTGGGTGATCCCTCTGACCTTTTTTAAACAACGGTACTACGTTTGCTATCCTCCAGTCCTCTGGGACCTCACCTGTGTCCAAGGAAGAGACAAAGATTTGCGTCAGAGGCCCAGCCAAGTCTTCCCTCAACTCCCTTAGCAGCCTGGGGTAAATGCCATCAGGCCCCGGAGCACATCTTTGGGATGTGGGAGGAAACTGGAGCACCTGGAGAAAACCCACGTAAGCACAGGGAGAATGCACAAACTCCCACAGACACAGGCCCAAATCCATGTATCTGCACAGCACAGCAATAGTCACTGAGCTGTCGTGTTGCCCATCAAATGGTCCAGGTCAAGTGTACACTAACTACGTGAAGCACTAGGATACTCAAACAATCCAAGAGCAGTCCTCTCTCGACTCATCGCATGTATGCCCCTTGTTAGACGACAGTGAACCAAAAGCACCTGTAGGATAAAAACAAGTACATCAATATCATCTATTTACAGTTCCCAGGGACTCGAGGCTCATGATCCCTATTTTAAATCAGTTTTCTATACCCCTCCATTCCCATCCTGTTCATGTGCCCATCTAAGTATCTCAAATAACTCGAGTACCTGCCTCCACCACTTGGCAGTACATTCCATACCCCCTACCACCCTCTGAAAAAAAACTCCCTCTAGCATCCAAATTATACCTTACCCCCACACCCTAAGCCTGTGACCCCTCGTGCTATTTGAGCCCATCCTAGGAAAAAGCTGAACCCTGTTTACTCTATCTATACCCCTCATAATCTTGTACACCTCTTAGATCTCCTAAGTCTACGCCTTTCTAAGGAAAACAGTCCCAATTTGCCTAACCTCTTCTTGTAACTCAGACCTTGCATACCAGGCAGCATCCTGGTAAACCTCCTCTGCAGAGTCTCCACATCCTTCTGGTAGTAAGGCGACCAGAACTGGATGCAGTATTCCAAATGAGGTCTAACCAATGTTCTATACAACTGCAACATTAAAGGCCAGCTCTTGTACTCTATACCCCTTCCTATAAAGGCTAGCATACCATATGCTTTCTTCACAACCTTCTCCACTTGCTCTGCCACCTTCAGAGACTTGTTCACCTGCACCCCCAGGTCCCTCTGTTTCTATACTCTTAATATTTCTACCCTTTCCCATATACCTCCCCCTACATTCTTTCTCCTGAAATGCGAGGTGATGCATTTATCAGGATTGAATTCCATCTGCCATCTATCTGGCCAAGCTACCAGCCTATGTCCTGCATCGCCTGACAATGCTGCTCACTATCTGCAAGTCCAGCCATCTTTATATCATCTGCAAACTTGCTGACCACTCCACATCCTCCTTCCAAGTCATATATTTATACAAATAAAAGAGGTCCCAGTACCGAGCCCTGCGGCACACCACTAGTGACCGACCTCCAGCTAGAAAAACACCCTTCTGCTATTACTCTGTCCCCTATTACTAAGCTAGTTAGTTATCCATCTAGCTACCTGTCCTTGTATCCCATGAGCCTTGACCTTCTCCACTAACCTCCCATGAGGGACTTTGTCATACGCCTTACTAAAATCCATATAGACGACATCAACGGCTTGCCATTCGTCCACCGTTTTGTCACATCCTCAAAATTCTACCAGATTTGTAAGGCACAACCTCCCCTTAACAAATCCATGCTGCGTATCCCTAATCAGATCGCAACGCTCTAAGTGCCTATACACTCTAAGAATCCCCTCCAACAGCTTCACTACCACTGACAACTCACTGGCCTATAATTCCCAGGGTTATCCCTACTACCCTTTTTAAACAACTCTCTTGATGATCTTCAAGGTTCTGACTCATACTGTTTGTGACATTAACCTGGTATATGTTGAGGAATCCTATAATGTATAGTCGTCCATAACTTTAAATGATTTTCTTTCCATGTTCCAAGATTTGAGTTGGTGGGCCTGCCATAAAATCATTGTATTTGGCTGAGGAACAGATTTGAGCCTAGCAACATTTAATTGGAAATTCTATTTAATTAGAATGATCAATAGTTAAAGGCTGCCGCTTGATCAAAAGACATGTTTTGGGGTAGTGAACTGATGTTAAAGGGAGCACTACAATATCACCATAATAGCATGGAAGAGAAGTGGTCTGTAGCTTAATGTAAACAAGAGTACAGAGAGCAGTAGGGTGGGTTTTGAGTGTTCAAGGCTTTACCACTGACCAAAGGCAATTCGAGTAATTGCCTTTTTATACTCATAGCTGTCATTCCAAAGTCTGAAATGGTCTTCATGGTCTCAATCTTCCTGCATGAAGGTTAAAGGAAAAGCCTTCAGTTTTACCTGTGGTGTTTTTTTTGTAAAATGGTAGTAAAAACAAATACTACACAATATGCTTTCACTGCAGAACGTTAAGCACAAACAGATGCCAGCATTATTGTACTGTTCTGATCAACCATTTTCTATCCTCATCACTTTCATGCATTTATTTGCCAAAGTCAGATTTTTTTCATTTCCATTAGCTATTCTGCCTGTCAATTTGTGTATGGATTCTTTGGTTTAATGGTTATAAGCATGACCTTTTTATCTTTAAATTTCCTCATTTCATTAGCAATTATTTGCCTCAATATGCCTGGTTGGTGATTAAATTACACTACCTGTCAGATGTTAGTTTGTTTTTAAACTCTACAATGGTTAAATGCAATTAATCTGGGTGTAATAGGTTAGTGAAACTTCAAATTGGGTTATACATTGCAGACTAACGAGCAAAGGCCTAAGGTTAGCATTAATTTTTTATTGTGGTATTACTAGTTATCTTTAGTACAGTTTGATTAACTTCTCCTTGCAATAAGTAGATGAACAAAGATTAAGTAATCCAGACCAAGTGAATAACTCCTAATAATGAATGTAACAAATAGGTGGGGGGAGGGGAGGGTGAACCAAATAGTACTACCGAGTGCCAGAATGTTGTTTGGGAAGCATAATCTTAGGTGAGTCATCACTGGATTTACTCTATGATAAGATGAAAGCATTGATTGTGTTTAATTGGGTAACTTTAGATTTTATTCCCTGGAGTTCAAAGTTAATGGCAGTCTGGTGGAAATGTTTGCTTTTAGAAAATTAATGAAATTTAACTGGTGTTATGATACCATGAGGGACCAGTTTTTTTTTCTGGTGAATAATTTTATTTATATAGGCAATGTTTGAAATCCCACTTAGCACATAATCCCAAATGTGTATAAAGTGAAACCATCTGTATTTCTTATGAATAACAGACAAACTCTGCACAAAACGGCATGTGTGATCAAAACCAGACCCACCCAGTAACCAGAGGCACCAAATACTGTCTCTGTGAAGGATTTCAACTTATCAACTTTTTAAAGATATCATCCCTCAGAAGCTGCTTGTCTCCCTATGGTTCAGTCTGTTCTGAGACTGCTTCCCATTTCCAACTCCTTTTACAAACATCTAATTTCACTAAGTAGCGCTGACCTAATTTCTCCAAATGTCAATTTCCTAACTGCATCAAGTTGTAAATGGCTCCCTGGCTTCTCTGAGCCCTAACTACCTCCAGCTTAGAATCAGTGACCTTCTCCCTCCCCAGGACTTCTGAGCCCTAACTGCGCAGAGTTTGTAATAATATTCTGAGCTGCACAAGGTCCAAATTGCAACCAGCTCTCCTCTCCTGGCAAACCCACAATTAAAAGTGAAATCAAAGAGCCTTCTGAAACTCGTCCATCTCTGATGCCATAACCTTTCAGATTCACAATGCTTTTAACGTAATCTGGCTCTAACTCCAAAACAATCTTCTCTGCCTTGCACTACTTTTCAAAAAGAACACTACAGCACAAACAGACCCTTTGATCCACAACTTGGCTGATCATATACATACCTACCAGGCCATAGAACTATCTCTAACTCCCAATCCCATTAATGTTGACATTAATTATCCAGCTAAGTAAACCCAAGTATGGCCCCATACCTTCTATTCTGACTCATGGATAACAACATGGTTAATATTGACTAACATTTTTCTGTTTGGAAACTTTGGCAATTACAAGTTCAGCAATTTAGTTACCTTTATTGTACAACAGTCTTCCCAGAATTAAACATTGCCTTTAATTAACCAGAGCCATGGCCTATAAATATTCTTATACCCAGATTAATAATTTCTTAATGGAGGAATCTCATCAGTTATAGAAGCTTGACACTGATCATGGTGCACCTTTCCCCAGAAGGCTATTGCTCTGAGTAGGAATGTGGGTGGCAGAGTTGAGCATATCTTCAAAGTTGGAATGTAAGAGGCCAACCAGGAGTGTTTTGGAATAGAACGAAACAGGCCCTTCGGCTCAACGAGCCCACGCCACCACCCCGATGTTCCCACCTTTACCCGTGATCCCTGTCTATGTTTATAGATTCATGGAATAAAAACTAAATTGTGACAATTTAGGGAGAATTTGTTTTGCCAGTTAGCCTAAGAGCATACTTTTGGGATGTGGGAGGAAACCAGAGCACCTGGAGAATGCGCAAACTCCCACAGACACAGGCCCAAATCCATGTATCAGCATGGCGATAGTCACTGAGCTGCTGTGTTGCCCATTAAATGGTCCAGGTCAAGCGTACACTAACAACATGAAGCACTAGGATACACTCAAAAAAAAATCCAAGAGCAGCCCTCTCTTGGCCCATCGCATGTATGTCCCTTGTTAGACAACAAGGTGGACCAAAGCACCTGTAGGATAAAAACAAGTACATCAATATCATCATCTATTTACACACTTCCCAGGGACTCCCAAGGCTCATGATCCCTATTTTAAATCAGTTTTCTATACCCCTCCATTCCCATTCTGTTCATGTGCCCATCTAAGTATTTCTTAAATAACTCCAGAGTACCTGCCTCCACCACTTGGCAGCACATTCCATACCCCCACCACCCTCTGAAAAAACTCCCTCTAGCATCCAAATTATACCTTAACCCCTTCACCCTAAGCCTGTGACCCCTCGTGCTATTTGAGTCCATCCTAGGGAAAAGATTAACCCTGTTTACTCTGTCTATACCCCTCATTCACCTCTTAGATCTCCTCTAAGCCTACATCTTTAAGGAAAACAGCCCCAAATTGGCCTAATTTCTCCTCGTAACTCAGACCTTCCATACTAGGCAGTGTCCTGGTAAACCACCTCTGCACTCATGTCAGGAAGGATGTGGAGACTCCAGAGAAAGTCGACCGGAACTGAAAGCAGTGTTCCAAATGAGATCTAACTAACATTTTATACAACTGCAACATTAAAGGCCAGCTCTTGTACTCTATGCCCCTTCCTATAAAGACTAACATATGCTTTCTTCACAAAAGTGGTAAGTCTAGAAGTATCCAAGGGATGAATGAATGTACCTAATGAAGAAGCAACACACAAAGCTAGTGGCTTTTGTTAACAAACTTGTTGAACTTTAACCTGATGTTGTGAGACTTAGTGTACCAACAGCAGATGAGTTAAGATGGTGTAGGAGTCAGGTGGTGAAAATGAGCAGTTTGAATGATGAGTATGGTCATGTGGTCAGAGGCTCACCTCTTGGCAACAAATTTAAGGGGTTGGTAGGTTGACTGCACTACCTATATTCCTGTATAATTTTGAGAGCATTCATAGCTGAATTAGGGTTTTGGCATTTCACTTAAACTAGCATTGCCAGTTTGAAAGGAGGGCTGTTATTAGGTTGGTCTTATGTTTAAAGGTCCTATGGCATTCATTAAAAATGAACAGTAAAATAGCAAAGTTTCAGCACCACCAGAGATTAATATTGATTTAACTGATAGCTTGTGGCATTGTGCTTGCACAAAGTGACTGTTACAGATAAGTTCATTTTAAAATTTCCCTAATCCCTTTTGTATTTTTCCTGCCCTCCAGTTTTGAGTGATCCATTCCTTTCAAACCCACAGCAAACTCAGGACAAATTCAGAGGGTTATGTATTTTGATCAGTGTTGGAAGATGGCATGCAATATCTCTTCCATCTTTCTCACATCACTGTTCCTGCATTCAAACAATGAAAGAGGAATGAGGGAAAGTAGTGCAGACAAATAAGAATTATTATTTCAATAACCTTTTAATTATGGACTCTAATGGTGGATTTCTTCAGAGATTAATAGGCTAAAGCTGGTTGGGGTTAATCCACTTTATTAGTAACACTGGCTTCCATGATGGGAGAAGTATGTAGAAATGAAGTTATCTTGTTGTAGATCCTCTTTAAAGATGTTAAGACAATCTTGTAGGGAATATGGTTTAGATGAGGGCCAGGCACTTAAAACAGTAGAATCAGATTTTTTAATTAAAAAAGATATAGTACCTCTTAAATTCACAAGGCAATAATACAAGTCCTGAATGTGGGAGGAGTGGTCATGTGACAGCTTCCACTTTTGGTTTGAATGCAGGATATACATTTCCTGGTCTAGATTCTTGTTTCCTCCATACGTTGACCAGAGGTTTTGGGGTCCTTTTGTCCTCATCAGCGGTTTCTCTATTGGCCAGGACTCTGTCACAAATCAATTTCCTTGGAACACGTTAGCACATCTTTAGAGATGTTGAAGTTACTGTAGTTCAAAGACTCAATTCTTTTTGCAAATTTACAGCCAGTAATTCAGTCAGTGTACAGCCTTTATCCATTGCAATTTTTAAAATCCAAATTGGTTTTCAAGGCAACTTGGCATGTTGCAGTCCTTTTTGAGTGATGCAATGATTTTCTTATGAAAGAAAAGGTGATGTGTTAAAACAAAAACACAGTTAACTTGGTTTGTGTTCTTGATTTCAATAAAATGTCAGTTATTAAAACATTGCTCATTTTTAACAATACTGAAATTGAGGAGTTTTGTGTGAATTCAAAGTGAACAGTCCTTAGATCTAAACTACCTTACAAGGCACTAACCTATAATTAAAACACAAGTCTAATTATAGATCATTTTAGAACAAAATGTCAACACTAGAAACTTAATCTGTCTCCAGTTGTACAGTTGGTTATTTTGGCAAACATTGACTGTTTCTAATTACTGTGCCGAACCTATATCCCAGCCCTCTTTTGGCTTGGATTTTATATGAAGGCTTTAATGTGTAAATATAACTGAATTTAAGAAACACAATTTTGTGTAATAGCTTATTTAGGGCATGCTCTGTCTAAAAAGATTAGTGTACAAGTTTGGATAAATAAAACAAAACAAATGCTACTGAGACAATCTGATATTTAATCAGATACTAACAAATACATGCCACTTTCTTTCTGTTCCATTTTATTTGATGCAGATATCTGCAACTAAAATCTGTTCAAGGAGTAACGAAAGCCAATAGCACAAGTATTGCATTTTCAAGGGAGGCATAGATACAGCATTTTGTTTAAACTTGTTCATGTTATACTATTGAACCCTAAACGGGCAAAAGTGAAATTAAGAATATCGATCTGGGAACCAGTATCTTGCAGGCTTCCTCCAACTCTACAGTGAAAATTCTCCAAATGGGTAGGCAAAATCTAAAATTCTGAATAAATCCATCTGTCCACCTATTGAATTCCTAATGAAATGATATGACTGTGCTCAGCAAAAATCTGGATTTTTCACAAAATTCTGCTTGGTATTCTCTTCAGATATTTAATGCAGAATGTTTTAGCTAATTTGCTGCTCATTTCTTTTCAGTTTCTTCCCGTTCAACTGTTTGCTATCCATTTTTAAACTGAACGTAGACTTGTCAACAATCAATCTATCCTTAAAGATGAGCCAAATCCACCATTCTGATTTGTTAATGAAAATCAGAGCTGTCTCTTTGAATTGGCTTGCAATGTGAAAAGATCAAATCTTCCACTTGGAGATGGTGGCCATGATGTGGAGATGCTGGTAGGGGACAAGATGAGGTCATACAACACCAGGTTATTGTCCAACAGGTTTATTTGAAATCACAAGCTTTTTGAGGCGGTGCTCCTTCAGTCTACACTACTATAACCTGGTGTCAAAGAACAAAACAGCATGGGAAACAGGCCGTTCGGCCCAACGAGCCCGCACTGCCACCCTGATGTTCCCACCTCTACTCATGATCCCTGTCTATGTTTATAGATTTACGGAATGAAAACCAAATTTGAGACAATTTAGTGAGAATTTGTTTTGCCGGTTAGCCTAAGAGCATACTTTTGGGATGTGGGAGGAAACCGGAGCACCTGGAGAAAACCCACGCAAACACGGGGAGAATGCACAAACTCCCACAGACACAGGCCCAAATCCATGTATCTGCACAGCACAGCAATAGTCACTGAGCTGTTGTGTTGCCCATCAAATGGTCCAGGTCAAGCATAAGCTAATGACGTGAAGCACTAGGATACTCAAAATCCAAGAGCAGCCCTCTCTCGACCCATCGCGTGTATGCCCCTTGTTAGACAACAAGGCGGACCAAAGCACCTGTAGGATAAAAACAAGTATGTCCTGTGACCTGATCTTATCCCTTAAGGGAAACCATAGGTATTTGTGCTGCAGCATTCACATGGCAATCTAGACCCACACCTTTTGTGTGAATCAGTGTTCATTGAGTTTGAACTTGGCAGCTTTAACAACTTTATGTATACTCATAGATGATTCCTAGAATCCTCACTCCAGACATCTGTGGGTTCCATGAGAAAGCTGTGTTCAATGGAACTACAGCTAACTGCCTGCACTTTATGATTTCTAGTGTGGATTGTACACTTGCTGTATTTAAGTTTACAGTTTGAAATTTCTTTCTATGGTTTAATGTAGGGCTCTGTCCTACATTCAAATTCACTATTTTGAAATGGAGCTGTAAACGAATTCCCCATCTTTGTACTAGTTGGGAAACCTGCCAGAAGTTTCTCTAGCAAGATATACTGCAACCTTACCTTTTACTGGTCAGTGCAAACATTCCTCAAGTTCCACCTGCTATAAGATTGTGTTTTATTGGCAACTTCTATGTGGCTGGTACTATTGTATGGGACCTTTGCTACTTGTAGACTCCATATTGAACCTTGGGAGAGCAAGGTCTTAAACAATTTGAGTAATAGGTGAAGTTGGTTGTGCCTAACTGCAACTATGCAGGAACAACTTGAGGGGTATTTGCCAATAAGATCCTGTTAAACCAGAAGGATATTCTGCTTATCTGCTTATGAATAATGTGGTATGAATTTCAGTGCTATTGTGGTGCTAGGTATGTAAGCTCTATACTAAATGACTAAACAGCATGCCCCTTCCACTGTTCAATAGGCAAGGTACAGACTGTACTTAACCAGCCCAAGCTTGCCAGCTCAAATGTGTCCAACACTTGCTAAATAGTTTTCCATGTGCTCAGAATTTTGTTGATAACCAATTTTAAGATTCAGTCAGGCTTGTGGTTTGGCACATGCATGTTCTCAAAACTTCATAGTAATACAGAGCCTGTGTTTGTAGACAGAAGGTGCATGTTGTTTAGCTGAAACAGGTGCAACATAAGTGACAGTCATTCATTGATTCATTCCTCAAGGCAGTGTTTTGACTAATCAGTTGACCCACTTGGTTTAAATTTTAAGCAATGCTTTCTTTGTATTAACTCCTAATCAGCACTCGTGGTATAAATTTGGTGTTCCCCTGACCATTGATATCCTTGTGAATTGTCTTAATGAGTGCAAAATGAAAAGCGTGGACAAAAATTCTATTTTTCATTAATACTCCAATTCTGTTCTACCAAATGACTTTGAACTGTTTTTAATTCTAGAAATCTTGGCTTTAACTAATGCTATAGTCCTTGGTGCACTAACATGTTGCAGTATAATATCTGACCAGTGAACCTGTTCTTTCCCTTTTAAGTTTTTTTTTAAAAATTTTTCACTTGATTACTAACCCAACTACTGCCTAAATATCTTTGATATTATAATACGTAATAGAAATTGAAATCAGTTTTTTTAAAGTCTTCACTAACAAAAATTGAGGTTCTTCAGGAAATACAGCCCTGGCTGTGTTTTCTCCCTTTTTTTAATGTGAATATATTTGGATATTGCTAACTTTCAACTTGCATCTAATACTTTTATACAGAATTTCCTTCAAGGTAAAATTGAGTCCTCTGCCTTCCTAATTGGAGTTGTGATGAAAGGCTATCTATCTATGTTTACTTGTTTTGTGCTCCACAGATGCTGTCGAACCTGCTTGTTTCCATTTTGAATAACCACAGTAGGTTGTTTTTGGAACCTTTTATCCTGCTGAGTAAAAAACAAAACGGACTATTTTGGAAAATATTTTCTAATTCAATTTGCAAAATTATTCCTTCACAGTAAAATATTTTTTTGACTGTTCAGCTATGATACAGTTCTGCCTGCTGGAAGAAGAGGGGGCCAAAGTGAATTTTGATTTTGGTCGGTTTGCAGTTCCTTGGATGCATTGCAATTTTCATGCAAGCCAAGTTCTGTATCATGCAGATAAGTGGATTCTGGAAATCCTGAAATAAAACAACACCATGCTGGAAGTACTCAAGCCAGATGGCATCAATGGAGAGAATCAGTTAATGTTTTGGGTGTTGGTGACCTTTCAACTGAAAGATAAATATGTAAGAGTTTTTAAGCAAGTAAAAAGGAGAGATAGAGAACAAAAAAAATCTGTGGCAGGTTGGCAGGCAAGAGAGATTTGATTTTTTTGTAACAGTAAAGCAGTGATGGATATGGCAAAGAAATTGGTTACATAGTAGCAGCCTTCCATCTATTGTGTTTGCACTCTCTTCTGAAAGAGCTACCCAGCTAGTTCCCTTCTCCAGTCCTATATCTAAATTCATAACTTTAAAATATGTATCCAGCTGTCTTTTGAAACCTATGAAATCAGCCTCCATCACTTTTTCCAGGCAGCACATTCCAAATCCCAACAGGAGTAAAGGGATTTCTTATCTCACCCCCTACCACTCTTGCTGACCATCTTGAAGTTGTGACTGAGTCATTGGTAAACCAACTAGTGTAAACAGAGTATCCTCCTTTGCCCTATTATTGTTCAGAATTTTGAACACCTCAATAAGGTCACCTCTTGCTCCAAAGAGAATGAGCTCAATTTCTCCAATCTTTCCTCATTTTAAAAATTCTTCATTTCTGGTATTCCAATAAAATGAAGGGATTTTAAAAAGTCCATCAAAAAAGAACAAGAAGGCAGAATTTATGATCTAAATTGTGTTTCAACAGGCTGAATGCCAGATTGAAAATATAGTGCTGTTTGTTCCATGACCTTATGTTGAACTTCACTGGAAATATTAGCAGGCAGTGATCAGAAATGTCAGTATGGGATGGAGGTGGCAACAGCTGGAAGGTTGGTATCATGTTTGACTGAATTGAGGGGTTCTACAAAGTGATCACCTGCCCTTTGGCCTTCCCAGTGTAGAGGCCATCATATCATGAACTGTGAATTCAATAGAATAAATTAACTGTACAAATAGCTTGCTGTTTCGCTTGGTAGAAGTGTTTGGAGCCTTGGATGGGGAGAAGGAAGGAGATTCATGGATGAATTTTGCATCTTGTGCATTTGCACAAGGAAGGGAGAGGGTATTGAGGATAACTTGAGTGGACCAGTGTGTTGCAGGAGGAAGCTGGATTTGGTTGAATACACTGGGCTGGAAGATGAGGACATGGGGAACCCTATCATGATTCTGGGAGTGAGAACAGCAATGCATGAAATGGATTGGACACCGGAGGGCATGGGGTCGGAATCTTTGGTTGAGGAAGGACAATGACTTATCGAAGGAAAACCTCATGGTGTAATAGGTTGGATCACCAGAATAGAGGCAATAAAACTTGGAGTGGAGTCCTTAAAGGAAGCATGGTGTGAGGAAGTGTACCCAGGCTAACCCACAGAATCCTAGTTACACTATCTCCAGAAATGGTCAGAAAAGTGAAGGGGAACAGTCAGTTTGTGGTGTGAGCATAAAATGACACCATGACGTTCAAAGTAGAAGAAAAAGGAGACTAGAGTGGGGGGAGGACCTGAGTAGGATTAGAACAATACATGTTTCCCACATACCACAAAGTTGGACTTGGCAAGGATCCAAGTTGCTATGGATACTTGCACCTTTCATTGCAAGATGGTGGATGGCAACTCTTATGGCAATGAAGGTGTAGAGGAACTGAATGTTCACAATAACTGATGGTTGGATAAAAGCAAGCTGTTTTTCAGTTAGTTTTTGCTTTACTGATATGTAAAGCTCTAGCACAGAAGTTTTGTTGCATGTTCTGGGTGCGGTTTTGTACAGGCATCAACAGCAGATGTTGGGAGTTCCTGTGAACTTGTGATCAGAACCTACTATTCCAGCTGCCTTGTAGAATTTCTTTGTGATGAAGTAATTGATTTTCTTTAATCAGTCGTTGAAGTAGGATCTACTTTTGTTACTAGTGATGTAAACTAAGGTTGTAACAAACCTTGCAATTATGGTGATCTGCTCTTAAACAATCACTTCATTTTGTAAATTTCTGTCCAGATTTTTAATGGATGCTACCTCTAAATTTGCCATACTACATCTAATCTGCTCCAGCTTTATCTCCCAAGCTCCTTTGTTTTTACTGCAGAGATTTTCCACTTCTAAAATCCAGTTGTTTGGAGCACTGAAGAATGCTTGTGTAGTTTGATCCTCCTGACTTTTGACCCTCACCTAAACTAACAGTAACAATCTTTTTATTGGACAACAGTTAAGAGCTCTCTGGTTATAATTTCACTTTTCTGGCTAAAATCTGTTAACTGTCTTGGCTGTATGGATTTTAAACTTTATTGTGTAAACATCCTTTTTAGACAATAACTTGGAGTTTCCAAAATAAATTGGAGCGTCAGCTGCTACATAACAATTGAGAGTTGCAGCTTAAGTCAATATTGGGAGAATATGGACTTGGGGACATAATCAGTGACATCTCAGTTCGTGTGGGGTCTGATGTTATATAGAGACACTTTTACTTTCAACAGTCCAACAGAAGTGATTTAGTTTTTGCAATACCGTATTAAATAACGCAGCTTGGTGTTATTTGCTGTCCATGACCGCAAGACACTTGGTCCATCACTGAAACCTGCTTCCCACACGTTGACACTGTCTGTGTCCACTGCCTCGGAAAAGCAGCCAGCAGAATTAACAATTATAATAAGACCCCAGACGCGTGTATACAGAGCTTCTTCCTTACTGCCTTAGACTTTTGAATGGATTGCCATCTCATTAACTTGATCTTTCTCTACACCTAACTATTATTGTAACACAACATTCTGCACTCTCTTCCTTCTCTAAATGGTATGCTTTGCATGTGTAGTGTGCAAGAAAAAATACTTTGCACTACATATCAATGCTTGTGATAAATTAAATTGAGTTTAAAAGAAAAGTTGAAATTTTCCATTTCAAGCATGTTTAATATATCCCCAGTTGTGAATTGTCTCTTGACAATGTGTAAATGTTAGTTACTTTTCCAGAAGTCTCTATCCAGAATTTCACACACTATTGGAAGGCAAGTAGTCTCTGCAACAGTTGAATTGTGTTCTCTAAACACAAACTTTTTCCATTAATTATTTTAGAATATTTCACTTTTTGCTTTGATATTGAATGAATTCTCAAAAGTGAATTTTAACTTTGGAGTATATTGCACTAAAGATTCTGAAGGCTCATATGCTGGGTACTGTTCAATTGCATTGAACTTGGTGGTCCAAATTTTTTTCTTTTGACTGGGACACCTGATAACAGGGACCAACTTGTTTTGTCATCTTCACTGTATCTCATGTTAGAATGTCTTTGTCTTTTTCTTGATGTGCAGATCATTTGATTTCCTCCTTGACTTTAGTTGTGCTTCTTGGGTTCTATAGTTTTAACATCCTGTTAAGCTTGCAGATTGCTGCAGTTCATTGGCTGAACATAAGGCCTCTTTGGATTTATTGTTATTTCAGCATGGAGTATCTGGCAATTTTTTTCCTTGCTGTATAGAACTTTTATATTTTACTGTTTTTAAATTTTAACTTGACCAATTATTGTATGTATTGTTTACTGCACCAGTGATTTTGCTATTTAATTGTTCTATCTATGGTATAGTCTGCAGATGTAACTGAGTTTATGTAACTTGTACACTGGCACTTGACACTACATCTTGAAATATCCAACCTAGTAATTCCACCCCAGCTTGTCCGGTCTCCCAAGCTTTCATGTAATATATTAAATATTTCTTTCCTACCCAATAAAATCTTTAATTTTATTCTTGTAGCTTATCTTAAACCCTACAGTTTTGAGCCTTTTGTATAGGTATATCTGTTTTGCAGATTGGAGGTGCACCCTATCTGATTGGGTTGTTGAATAATTTGATCAGGCAGAATTCCATTCTTGAAAATTGAATTATTGTAGTTTAATTAAGTTATCTTTATTTTGAGGGGCTAAAGTCTTTAGTTACATATTAATGACTTCCTGTTGATTGAACGATTGGAGGAGGCAGAAAGCTGGTGGTCCAGTGAAGCCATATAAAGAATAAATTTCAGTAACTAGCATTTTATACTTTGGGGAAATTTCAAACCATTGGCTTTTGTTTGAATATAATTCCAACCTCTTGCATGGTACAAGTCAGCTTCAATTTAGTAATTTTTTTTCAAGGTTTGCAGCTTGGTAAATGTTTAGTCACTTAGCAGTGATGAACTGGGAGCCATGAATTGCTTAACTAGTAGAAGATGAATCAACCCCAAATGGTTCTAAATATTTCAACTGGATTTGTGTATGCCTTTTATATCATTATGAAACCTTTTTTGATTTATTATTGCTATACAGTGAAAAGCATTTCTGCTATACAGACAAAGCATACCATTCATAGAAAAGGAGAGTGCAGAATGTAGCACTACAGACATAGCTAGGATTCAGAATAACTTAATGCAAGGTAGATCTGTTCAAAAGTCTGGCAGCAGGGAGGAAGCTGTTCTTGAATCAGTTAGTACTTGACCTCAGACTTTATCTTTTTGTAACTTTTCCAAATGTGAATTGAAAAAGGTCATGTTAAAAGCTATTCAGGAAAAAGGCTGGTACTCATTGAGTTGTGGGGGGAGGAAAAAATTATTAAATGACTAAATTTGATTTTTCATTCTGAAGTTAGTTACCTAGTTGAGTTGAACAGGAGTGTCATTGGAGCTGAAAATATTTATTTACTTTTATGCCAGTCTCCTGGTTTCCCGAGGTTGAAGATTGATGCGCCTTACTGAAGGCAGGTCATCACTCATGAAGAACATGAAGCTGACATTGATTCAAAATAGGAAATAAAGTTGGTGTGACTTAATGGCAGCTGACATTGGAAGAAAACTTTAGTCCCTTTGTTTTGCATCTGTGATTATCTTGGAAGATAAAGCAAAATGGTAGTTTTTTTGGAGCTGAAGATGAATACTTTCCCATCTTCATTTACTGAATGGGAATTAAAATCTGAAATTTTTGGTGAGCAAAATAATAACTAGTATATGGTAGATTTGTGCTTATAAAACAGACACTTTTTAGCATGATCTACAAAGCATGTTGTGATTTTTCTCTCTTCCTGTTGAGGCATGGTGGATTAATTACTGCCATCTTTCCCAGAAACATTCACCAGCTTATTTACCCACCAAGCACACTGTTACCTTGTGGTGCTTGGCATTTGTCTTTCCAGCAGGAGTTACCTACATTATAATTGGGAATGTGAACTGTAGCTACTACAGTCCCTTTCCATCTTCAGACAGTAAGATTCAGTGTGAAACACTTTCAGCCCTCCCTGCTCAGACCAGTACCTTTTTTGTGCAGACTGGGAATTGGGTTTGGAATATTTCTAGTTTAAATAACATGGCCATTTAAGTTGGATGAGTTGTAGATATTGTTTGAATTGAAAGTGACTGACAGGTGGTGGGGTGTTGGTCACCAGCATACATACATAGAACATGATTCCTATTTAGTGGTTGTATTTTAATGAGAGTATACAAAGAATGAATTACAACTCATGAACTGGCCCTTTGGCCCTCCCAAGCTTGCACTGACCATGCTGTCTGACTTAACTAAAACTCCCTACTCTTTTTTGGGGATCATATCTCTCTCTCTTCCCATACTTGTCAAGATGCCCCTTTAAAACTCACTCATATCTGCTTTCACCACCTTCTCTAGCAGTGAATTCCAGGAACAACTTTGCCCCTTGCATCTTAAAACCTAAACCCACTAGTAAGTGACTTTTCCACCCTGGGGGGGAAAAGCTTCTGACTATCTACTTTGTCCATGCCCCTCAATTTTGTAGATTTTTCAGGCTGCCCCTCAACTTCTGTCATTCCAGTGAGAACAAACCAAGTTTCTGTAACTTTGTAACTAATGCTCTCCATACCAGGTAACATCCTGGTATATCTTTTCTGTACCCCCTCTACATCTTTCTGGCAGTGGGTCAACCAGAATTGAATACTATACTCCAAGTGTGGCCTAATGTTCTATAAAACTGCAACATGACTTGCCAATTTTTAAACCCGATGCCCTGGCCAATGAAGGAGAGTATGCTGCCTTCTCAGCTTGCATTGTCTCTTTGTGATATGTACCTGTACACCTAGATTCCTCTACCTATCAATGTTCTTTAAGGGTCCTGCCATTTACTGTATATTTCCTAACTCCTTTTTAGTGTTTCTAAAATGCATTATACTTAAATGGATTAGAAAATTAGTGTGTTGCCCTAGCTAGTTAAGTGTATAATAGTAGTAGAGAATGGTACCCAATTGAAACTGATATTACTGTATAATGCCCTGAACTAACTTGATTTTCAAAATTCATTATAGAATGCAACATGCTGAGCTAACCTCCTATCATAAAATCTTGCAGTGGTAAATAAGTGTGTTATGCAACTGAGAAAGTATACTTGGAGAAATAATCTTCAGTTTATTTTTATTGCAATATTCAAGAACCTTTAATATCTTAGATGCGTGTAACATGGATTCAAAACTTGCAAAATGCTGATTATTTTTTTTTTATTTTTATAGCCAGAAAATGTGCAAACTTGTTTTTGTCTAACCTAATCTATATTTGGCACATCATATGCTTCTAATTATTTTCATGGGTGAATATAATCCCCTGATGCTTTGGTTAGACTTCAAAAATATTTTTGGAGTGTAATAATTATAGCACTTTAAAGGTTGTGTAGAAATGGCTGTTTCTGGTTATTCAAAGTGGGAGAGAGTTAAAATGCTGATGACTTCAAAATTTGTTTGTATTTTTTTATAATTACAGAATTGATTTTAATAGCTTGCTGTAGGTAAATGAGTTAATGGGTTTAATTTTCTGCTTGTTGACAGATCAATGTACGTGTAACAACCATGGATGCAGAGCTAGAGTTTGCCATCCAGCCAAATACAACTGGCAAGCAGCTCTTTGATCAGGTAAGGTTTTTTTTGTTTCCTTGGAGTTAAAATTTTATTTCAACGTGAAGCATACATCTTATGTGGCTGAAAGTTTTAACTCTTAAAGCTCTTCAGTTTGAAATTGACAGCAACAATTTACATTTTGTATAATGGCAAAAAAAAATGAGGGAGATGGCCAAAAACATGGTCAGTCATTATGTATCTGGAGTTAGCAAGGATGATAATTAATGAGGTGGAACCTGAAGGCTTCTCACCTGAATTGAGTGCAGCAAAGGGTGATGCTCAATGGATGAGGCGATCACGGGTTTTCTGGTAAAGACAGAGGAGGTTACAGGTGTAGCATCTGAGACCAGAGATTTGAAAACATTGCTAAGGATGTGTTGCAGAAATTCATAGTAGGTTAGAGAAATTTCAAGTCAGATTTGGATCACTAATAAAACTACCAGCCATAAATGAAATGACTTCTGATCAGACTTGTCTTAACAAGGGAACTGTCTGCTTAAACATGATATTTCTGATTTAAACATGCATTTTAACTTTAAAACAATTGTACACTTCAGCCAAAGGCAGGCTGCTGTGAAGGATGATGGAATGAAGACTTAATAGACAAGCTCTGTTTCAAAAACGAAACTGCAGAATATGCATGGTTTCAATTAGCAAAAGTTACTAACAGCCAGTTCTCAAAGCCACTTTACAAATAGGGCTGTTCATTTTGTCCTTGTAAGACAGTTTTTAGACATGAGAATGTCAGCTATCTGGTTCAGCCATTGACAGAATTGGTGGGAGCAGTAACTTTGACCTGATTTGTTAAGTAACTGGGGCAAGAAACATACTGATTCCATGGATCCATGAAATACCATGATTTCAGAGGATAGGATGCAATTGGCTATGGTATATGACAACTTAACAATTATTTGTATTAATAATTGGTTCATAACTAGCAGATGGGTGGGAAAAGTAAAACTTTAATTGCTCTGTTTGCATTGTAACTTCAGAGTGGTATTGGAGTGCTCAAGACCTTCTTTTCAAAGACATTGGACCACCTGATGCTAACCTCTCCCATTAATTGGTCAAAGATACATCTTCAGCCAGGACACTGGCTTCATGAGTCTCTATTAGCTGAAGTTTTATTATTACCTAGTCTCTGGGGGGGGGAAAAAACCCTGCAACAAGATGTTTAACTCAATATGTAGAGACAGCATGTATGGAATGGTGGCAAAACTAGACTGGAACATGGTTGGTTTTGGGTAATTTTATAGAGTGGAGCTCAAGACTACTTTTATGAAGTCGAATATTAAGGATTTAGGAAGAGGATGATTATTGCAGTGGTGGCAGTTTAAAAAAAAAAAAATTGTTCCACGTTGTTGTAACAGCAGCAATTATAAATGAGTTGCAAGAGAGGTGGGTTCTGTCAGTACAAGTATGTGGCAGATTCTCCTTCCTATACACTATTGCTGAACACAGTATGTTAAGGAGACAGCCTACAATATTCTGAACTGTAAGATGCATTGAAATTGGAGTTTTTGGATGGAGTGGGAGCCATGACTGACTATATGAAAGTCCAAAGATGGAGCAGGATGGAATAGCAAATATTGAAAGAGCGGCTCAACTATAATTGATGCATTTGTATGTTTCTTCTTTCTCCGAGCATGCCCCCACACCACGTTCAGTCATTGGAAGTTTGCTGCTGTGAGCATATATGGGATGTCCTGATATTCTTGCTCACCCAGCCATATCCTTTGTACACTTTTTTGGTTTTGTACACTCTTTCTAATTGTTAAACTCAATCCAATTGACCTTTCCTACGGTCCCACTTAAATTTGTACTCCAGCCCTTCCAATATCTTGCCATTTCTTCTCTTGCTTATCAACACTACATCTATTAGTCTACCTACAATTTTCTTTACGTTTTTTAATGTTAAATTGCTCAGATATGTTGAGCTCAAGTTAGGTGTAACAAAAGTGGACAATGGACTGGCTGACCTGATCCCTCTAGTTTACCATTTTCCCAACCTGACTAACTTTTTACCCTGACTTTGCTTCCTGTATATCGATGTTATTATCACCTGGAGTCAGCTATCTGAAAGACACACTCCATTTCTTAAGCTGCCATTTAAAAAGAAATTCAAAGTCTATATGCATTACATGAACACACAAACTAGTTTGGTCAAATACTATCTTTAATCTGTTTCTATATCTGGCATCAGCAGAGGGGATATAAAGCTTTATATAAATGTTTAAAAGTTAAACTAGCTTGGGTTTTATCTTTACCCACTCTGGCCTATGTAGGATCCCTGTCCCATAGCTGACTTCTGTCTTCTATGGCCTAAAACTGCTTGCATCAGACTGCTATCCTGTAGCAATACAGGAAAGCATCCCTATCACCACATTAATAAGTGGACAAAAAAATACTGGTCTTGCCATTTTGTTTTAAGTTTACTAATCTTTTTCAGTTGCATGTTTTCAGCCTGTCCCTGGGCATTATAGAAAATGGCTTTTAAAAGTCTTGATGTTTAAAATTCCTAATTTTCATGCTCCATAAACAAATAGCTATTGACTTGAATACTGTTTTTTTTTTTTACCTAGCATACATTCTTTGACTTGAGTAGCATAACATGTACAAAATCCTTCATTAATGTAGTTGAATTTTTTAACCTGGTCCAATACATTAATGTAGTTTTGGTTGAGATTGTATTATTTCAATTTGAGGCACTCATTTGTATTTGATGCCTTGAAATTCTAATACATTGTGAACATGGCATTGCCAACAGCCAATTAACTCTTTCTTGTCTGCCATTTGTTTTAAAATTAATGATGTTGTCAAAGCGTGGTATTAATACTGCGCTATTGTTTTGCCACTATGTCAAGCTAATTGAACTGATTTTGCAACAAGGTACTTAAAATTTGCATTTAAATCCAACCTTCAAGAAGTAAATGAATTTCATAAATGTGTAATAGTTGTAAGAAGGGCATCTGAGCATTCAGTCAGTTCATAATGAAGAACTTGTTCTTTGCCCCTTTAAGATAATACTTGACATCTTGTACTACATTTAGTTACGGATGGCTAATATTTTGCTAAGGTGCTTTTGTTGGGGATAGGGATGGCTTTGAAAAGGCACACTGATTTAAATGAGTTTGTATGCACGGTATCAATAGACAAAACGTTGGTTACTATTTTCCCCTCGAACTAAATGAAACATAAGTGCAACTAAAAAGGGAATCATGGATGTAAAATGAATATGAGAAAATCTTAAGGGATAGCAACCCTCCCCCAAGGAGAAAAAGTATGCTATTTTAAACTGTTAATGTCAATTTATACATAGATACTGATTCACCATGATTTAATGTGCATGGTGCAACTGGTTTGCAGAATATATGGCCTATTCCAATTGCTAGTTGTCTTTAAAACATGTTTTGCAAAGTTTGATATTTCCATTAGCTTGAGTGATCTTTGCTTTACACATTTCTTCCATTACTCAAATATTGTTTATGCTCATAATAGAATTTCAGATAGTTTTCTTATGACATGTGATGTATCAATGTGATATTGATTGTTTCTGTTTCAGGTTGTAAAAACTGTAGGCCTACGAGAAGTGTGGTTCTTTGGCCTGCAATATATAGATAGCAAAGGATATACCACGTGGCTGAAGTTAAACAAAAAGGTACTTTTTATTTCTGTGAATCTTTAAAACTGGAAGAATTTGTGTCAAGAAACATTCTGCAGTGTGCACACTTATTTCTGTTTTTTAGTTAAAATCTATGCCAGGCATTTTTTTTAAAACATAAATCAGTATTCAAACACAAATCACAACCTCAGTCAATATTGAGAACATATGGTACAGAAATGTTTCATTGAATTAGTGCAGGTTGATCATTATTCTGGCTTTTCTACAATTGACTGCTTCGTTCAAAATACTGGAAAATGTTTAATGCATTTGGATTCAGCAAGAATTTATTGAACAACTGTTATAAATGTTTGTGTTCAAACCTTTCAAATCAAGTTGATTAGGGGTGAATTATATTAAAGTGAAAGGGCCACTAAACTTGAAACTTAAAGTCTTGTCCAAATTTGGATTTAAGGTTTGAACTGTATATCAAAGGACATATATTTTGGAAAATTTTCCTTTTTTACCAATTCTTTAGTAGTTAAAAAATATTGTATTACAAATGGAACAGACCAGTTTGAGAAAGTTATGTATGGTTTCTCCACATTTAAGACTTTGCTGTTAGCCATTTCCTGCTTACATACAAAAGGTTATGTAAGAGTAAACTTGAAGGCCAGTGTACAGAATATTGACCCTATTTGGTTCTGGGATTCTGGTTGCCTTTGTCAGAGTTGATGTGAAATACCATACAAAGATGCAGCATAAAGTATTTGAGGTGGGTGTGGTGGAACAGGAAGAAAACAAATCTTCAGTAATACATGTACATTTCAGTTACATTATCACTCACCGTTAGAAATGTGTACTTGTGACAATAGAGCTTCCCTCCATTTTAGGCATTCTAAATTGCAGCTTAGGTATCATGTCTTGGATATGACAATCAAAGTAAAGTGTACTTGATACTGCATCTTACTTTCTATACCAGCATAATACTTTTTCCAATTCACATACTAGCCATCCTTTGACTTTTTTAAGCGAAGATTGCTAAATGATGGACAGTTTATGCTACACATTCCTTGTGAACTGGATTGAGCTCACTTACACAGACTCTTGGATCAGCACACAGTCTTCCTGGTTTTATGAACCTCTTTGGCTGGGTTTGAAGCTAAGTACCAGATATGAGAAAATCATTATTGAGCCCACTAACTTTACAAACATTTCAGAGATATCTTGCTTTCAAAGTAATTCAATTTTAACTGCAAGCTATATTTACTAATTGATTGTAAAAGTACATAAATATAGTTGCAACTTGGATATATTTGACTTGGCATAGCCATATGGTTACTTTTGAACAGAAGAAATGTAAGCTTTTTGTTGGGTTCTCCTTTCCCCAATCTCTGTGATTTTGCTCAAGTGATCACTGGTGAACAGTAGGCCAATGATCAATATCACTGTCTAGTTCTTGCATCTGATTTACCAAGCCCAATTGGAGTTGTCAGATGGTGATCAAGAATAAAACTCTTTCCCATTGCTTGTTATGAATATTTTGTTTGCAATGGCCTGGATGCATTGTCACTAATTCCAATTCTCCATAACCCCCTTACTCCCGAAGCCTGAATTGTTTTGCATGATTCCCCTGCCATGGAAGATTGAATTTAGTGGGACTGGAAGATTCTGCTGACAGGAGCTGGAAAATCCTGTTAAAAGTCTCACTCCAAATTATTTACATATTTGGACCCAAGTATACTCTACCTACTTAATGTTCCTTTTTTCTGAGCATGATGTTTTGTGTGCTGCAATGAAGCACTTTTATAAATGGGTACTGTTCTTTCAACAATTCAGACCCTCATTTCACATTATAGTAATTGGCAATGAAACACAATCTGTGGCTAAATATGAACTTCAAATAATTGAATGTAATGTACAAATAAAGTTTGTTTTTTCTGAAGTGTTCCACAAAATCCTATAGCACCAGGCTTCTCCCACTTTGTCCTGTAGAAACAACTTGGTCTTTTCCTGCTTATTTGTATGTTTCAGGTTACTCAGCAGGATGTACGTAAAGAGAATCCGTTACAGTTTAAATTCAGGGCAAAGTTCTTCCCGGAAGATGTGTCTGAGGAGCTGATCCAGGAGATAACGCAGCGCTTGTTCTTTTTGCAAGTGAAGGAGGGCATTCTTAATGATGAAATCTACTGTCCACCAGAAACTGCTGTCCTACTTGCTTCATATGCTGTGCAAGCGAAATATGCAGATTTCAACAAAGACATTCATAAGTCAGGTTATCTAGCCAGTGATCGACTTCTTCCTCAGCGGTAAGTGGAACTAGGGTTTTTTGGATTTTGCCAACTTTTTATCTTCAATTGCAAAGTGAACCTTTTTCTAACTTGTGATCAGTCTCCTTAGCAAAGTGACTTGTTTGATTTAGAGTGTTTGTTGCTGTGGGCCAACATGTGTCATGGGGCCAGTGGCTGTCAGGAGTTGATGAATTAGTTTAGCCTTGTCTATCCGTATTGGGTGAAGCTAAACTAGCTGTTTGGGGTAGTGTGCTGAAATAAATTGTCATCCTCTCTTCTGCCTCCTCATGTCCCGTTTCCATTGATAGCTGTCAGGTCTGCACCACAATCAGCTCTGTCTAGACACTTTTCAGATTAAGATGTATTCTGAAAGAAATCTGGCTTTATAGGGAGGCATTTTGTGACCCTAAAATTTATTTTTAAGATGGATTATTTATATATGAATTGTTTTTCTTTTGAAAGAAAAGGATATAGTCCAAATAGTTTACCATTAACATCTAGGTATTCAAATGAAGAGAATGGAGTCATTGACTAACTAATAGTTAATCTGTTAACTTTTATAAATAGTGATTGTGTTTTATCATGCTAAGACTTTATTTTTAAATAGTGATCCACTGTGGCATTTGGGAAATCATCAAATATGCATAAAATAGTACAATTAATTCAATTGAATCCTCTAACTCCATCTTCCAAGATTTGAGTGGCAGAGAGTCTGTTACATTCTTACCTATCTAAACATTTTGTAACTTTTTTCCTCATGTAGCGTTTCCTGGTTCTAGTAAACCTTGCAGCTATATGCTCACATGTTAGCTTAAATCATTCTACATGTTCTGAACTGCAGCTTCTGATTTCTTTGCTCCTGCTGGTTCAGTAACATTGGCAAACTCAACCACTTTGAATTTGGATTACCCCTCCTTCCACTCTTAGGAGTTACAACGAGAAGAACTTGGCATCATGTGTTACCAAATAGCACTCTACAACCAGTGAAGTTCATTTGAAACAGTTACTGCTGTAGAGAGACACTGCGGGCAATTTTTCCTTTAAAACTGCAATAATTAAATTTTGGCCAGTATATGGAGAGCTGCGTTGTTGCTCTTGGTAGTGGAATGTGATCTTTAGACTTATCTGAGGTGGGCCTTGGTTAATGTCTCATCTGAAAGATGGCATATCCAAAGGTGCATTGATCTGTCAGTCTAGATTAAGTACCACAAGTCTCTGGAGTAGTTTGAGTGAAACATGAGCATTACGTGGGAACCCATAGACAATCTTATTTCAGTATTGGTTGTTAAACTATGCAGCTCCTGTGATTAGCCTATAGCTTTTCAATTCCAGGACGAGAGTGCTCTAATTGAGCTGATTTTTTTCTTCTTGCCCTTCATCTAGTTTTCTTATTCTGGCTTACCCTGAAATTTCTACAAATTTAATATTCGTGGGGAATACATTACAAATCTTATGGGACTTTAATGTGAATAGCAAAAATAACTGGACTTGAGTTTTCATCACTGTCACCACCAGTATTTAAAAATTTAGTTGCATGAATATTTATGTAAGTGGGTTTCATTTGATCACTCCCCATGTAATTAAAATCCGTCTTTTCTAGCAATTTCTCCTTCAAAAAGCTTCCCTTCTTTTGTCTTTTGACAGGGGGCAACAATGTCAAAAACAAAGGTTTGCATCTTTTACATTCTGTGTGTTCAAGGCCCCAGCCATTGCCAGATTAAATGTGGTGAGCCCTTGTGTACAGAAAAATAAAATGAGGCATGATACATATACTACTTTCCAGTTTCTCTTTCCCACATGTCTTAGCATCTTGGAAGTGTTGTTAATTTGATCTGGTAAAGGCTACATTTACTATGCCACAATGCTGATCCTAATAATAGGTTATTGTGGTGACTGTGCCAGCTGTTTGAAAATGTCAGGTAATATTGTAAGCTTTGCATCATTTTGTGCCCTTGGAGATTGAGACTTGGTTTGCTGCACAGTTATGGCCATATCTCGAGTTGTGCATTGGCTGATGCTAACATCTGGAGCAGCTGAAGTGTGTCGACCACTAGACCGCCATTACAGCTTTTAGTAAAGATGTAGGCTGGGATTCTCTGATCTCATTCGTCCTACCGCTGTGCTAGCAAGAATGAAAAATTTAGCACTCGGCCAAAACTCCACTCACTGCAGAGGGACTAGAGAACCCTAGCTGTGGGTGATGTCTGAATTCATGCTGTTTGAATTCATGTTGTAGCATGTGAAGGGCTCACTGCAGTAGGTATGTGATTTAGTTTGAAGAATACTTGGAATGAAATGTCAATTTGAACATGTTGCCACTTGCTGTCTTGGCTGTTATGGTATGTTAATGTATTCACAATTAATTTACTAATTTGAATGAGGTTTTTAAAGCAGGAAAACATTTAATAACTTGCATTTAATTGATGCATTCACACTCAAATGTCCCTAAACATTTCACAACTAGTAATTTACTTGAAGTGTAAACAGTGCGGCATAGGATTTATGCCAGCAAATGAAGTCAATAATTCATTGGCTTGGCTGGTGGTGGATGAAGGATGAATGTTGGCCAAGATATTCTGGCTCCTCTTTGATCACTTGCATCTATCTGAACATCTCCCCTTCAATAGTGCAGTCCTTTCTTTGTATAGTGCTGAAGTTCAGATGCAGATTTGTGCTGAAGACCTGGAATTGGGATCTGGAACCTTCTGACTCTGGTATCACTGATCTAAGCTGTCAGTTCCTACATATTAATCCATTTTGTTTAATTTTTTTATTCAAATTTGTAATCTGTTATAGGGGAGTGCATTGCAAAACCAATTAAACAGTGGGAATGGTGTCACCCTATCTCATTCTCCTCTGCTGAAAGTACATTTTTGAACTTTGAATTTTCCTTTATAACTCTTCTCTCTGCCATTACTCAGTTACATTTTTGCACTGTAGAACACTTGCTGCTGTACATCCTCTTTATTGGTACTTGTGGTCTACAGTTGTATTCGAGCTGTCTGTCAGGTGACTGAAGCAGATTTAAGTCTGATCTTTCAGTTTTTCCCTCTTCTACATGCTCTAATTCTCGATCTGAAAACTAATTCCAAATGATTAGCTATATCATTTGAATTTTCTTAACCTAGAGAATTTAATTGGTTGATGTATTCTGAATTCTTGTTGTCAGACTCAACCTCTTTCAATTTTCAGCTGTAGTACTGAACCCCTGGATCTGATGATTGCAATGTAATTCTAGGTTGGTTATAAAGCTTGTGTTTGGAAATATTTGCTCCAGATTGACAAATGGTTGAACTTCGGTGATCTGTAAAATTTACAATTGGTTTGAGTTAAAGTAAACACCATGTTAAATATTTAATGTTCCAGCAGTTTACATGTAAAGAGCCTAATGGTAGAGATCGCAATATGCTTATGCCAGATATTAACAGTTCAAAATGCTTCAGTGCTTGAATATCCTGGATGTTGGCTTGAGTAAACTGGTGTTGAGCAATGTTAAACTAACTTCAAATTTTCTTATCCTCTTTTAATTTGGCGCTATATGTTCTTAGTGTCTTAGAACAGCATAAGTTGACGAAAGAGCAGTGGGAAGATAGAATACAGACTTGGCATGAAGAACACAGAGGAATGCTGAGGTAACATTGTAACCATTCATATATTTTTGGTTAACACTCATCTTTTGTGTCCTGTTGTGAGGTTCTCATTGGATGGAATTTTCATGGTTTTTTTTTTCAGGTCATAGTACTTAGCCTTTGTGCATACTTACATGTTATATAGACAATCCATTGAGATACATTTGGAAAATCATAAGGATCGTTATTCCTTTCCCTCCAATATGCATTAGAAATGTTCTAACATGCCATTTATTATAAGCATATTAAAGTAATGGGAATGCTTCAAACAAGTAAGTAATCATGGCAGTATTGGGAAAAGATGACCTGATAGGCAAGTACATTTTGTTTATCTTCCTTCTCCCCATTTTGTTCTCCCTCCTTCCTCCCAAAAATGAAGATCATGTATATTGTGTTGAGAAGAGAGCCTATGATGTAACTGCATTTGTATTGCAAGAAGCATTGCCATGGTTGTACAATCCTAGATTGAAGAAATTTAAAATTTGTCTAATTCCATTGATAACTTTCCCTTGTATTTATCCTTTAAATTTGAAATAAGAGTTCAGGTAAAGGCCAGCAGCAATGAAAGGAAGATTTTATTGTAACTGTGAATAAATACGCTGGCAGATGAACTGCAAGGAATGAAGTTGGTTGCTAAACAAGTAATTCCTCTTTGCAAATGGGGGGAGAAAAAGTAAAGAGCCCAGGAAAGCAAGGTTTGAGTCATTTTGGGTTTGAATGCAAATATTTGAATTTGTATGTGGTCAGCTCTTGTGTTCTAATTCTTCGATTTTATGAAAAGAGGAAAGTTGATGGAAGTTCCTTTGGCACATAGTGGATGTAAATTTTGTGGTATGCTAGCAGTGTTAGCATTGCTCCTTCAGAGCTAGAGACCTGGGTTCAGTTCCCAACTTGGATTAGTTTGTACATTCTCCCCATGTCTGTAGAGTGCTTAGGCTTCCTCACATTCTGAAAGATATGCTGATTAGATGCATTGACCTGAACAGGTGCTGGACTGTGACTAGGGGATTTTCACCAGTAACATTAATTTTTTGTTTTCACCAATACAAGTTGGTGTAACAAATAGCATATTTTAATTCTAAAGAATAAATGTGAACTTGATGAGAGCAATCTCAAACCCAGTGTTATTAGGTTTGCTGTGGTTCATATTCTAAACAGCAAAATGTTGCAGTGAAAAATTAAGTTCACAACACTATTATTTCCCAATTGATTGCCTATTTAATGGTGGCTTAAGCTACTTTCAAGTTAAAACATCTGAATTATGTGCTTTTTGCTGTGACATTGGGGATTCATTTTATGATTTTCCATAATTTTGGATGGAAACAAGGTCAATGAGTTATTGATATTTGGTACTTGTGACAATTGATATACTACTTTGAAATTAAATTTAGAGCTGAATGCAATGCTAAGGATATATGTGCGTGTGCAAGGGTTCACAACTATAACGCTCAAGTATAAAGAAGATGAACTGAAACTATCTAAAGTGAGGGAACCTCTATTTGAAGAACTGAGTAACTCCAACTCTAGTTATGGAGATCAGAAGTAAAATTTGATTATCAACCAAGAAAGTGTCTAAAAGAACCAACTAAGTGTTACAAGTCAGGTTGGATACTTCAAAGTGTTCTGAGACTTGCCTGACGTAACGTTTTACATTGAATTTAGCTAGGATATGCATGAAGTTTTACTTCAGGTGTGATTCAACTGACCCACAAGGAGCTTTTACTAAAAGTAAAGGTTTTTAAGAATATTATTGACATGTATAGTAAGACAATTAACAGAACTTAACTATTACAAACAAGAAATGCAACAACCATGTATAACTCTTGAGGAATATCTATGTGTACCAACCAAAGCCAACATCCAGTGCACAATACAGCATAGATTAATGCCTATTTGTTACAGGAATCCAGTTTCCTGGGTGGAATGCTGAAAATCCACTGAAGAAACTGAGGTTGTAGTTCAATCTATTTCCCCAAAACAAACAGGATTTGTGAATGTCTCATTCAGTTAACTTGCAGAACCAAAGTGACTGCTTCTTAGCTTGCTGCTAAATGCTTTCAACATGCATAGCTTCTGCAAAAAAAATTGAAAACCCAAGAGGAAGAAAACCCTAGCATCTGACTGCCACAGCTTAGCTCCAATCCCCCCCCAATGGCTAAGCTTCACCAATGTTGTTTTTAAAAAAAAGTACATTCACATGATAAGATGGGCAAAGAGTTACTAAACCTAGTATTGATGCCAATTTGGGGTATTGCTAATGGAAACAAGGAAATGGTAGAGATGTTGAACTCTTCACTGTAGAAGACTTGGCAAACTGATGGAAGATAATTGAAAATGTAGAGGTGAGAGAGACAGAAGAGCTTAACAATCACCCACCTCCTAGGAGATAGGTATTGAGAAAGCAATTATACCGAAAAGGCCTTTAACTGATGGTCTGCATCTGAGCATTTTAAAATAAATGACTGCTGAGATAGCATTGGTTATAATTTTCTCATTCTTGCTCAAAGTCTGCAGTTTAGAAAATAGTGAATGTAACATCTTTCTATTAAAGAAAAGAGGCAGGCTGAACACAGGAAATGTTAGGCCAGTTCATCTAAGATCTGTCCTAAGACAATTACTAGAATCCATTTATTAAAAAAATTATAGCAGGCAAATTACAATCAGGCAGGATCAACATGGTTTTGTGAAAGATAATGTTTGAGTTTTGAAGTAATAACCAAGATCAATTAAAGGAAACCTGTGAATTTGAACTGTATTCCACGAGGGATTTGATAAGCTATCACTTCAAAAGGTCTAAGATGAGAGAACATGATTTTTTTTTTTGCTAATCACTCACTTATTGGTAACATTACACCAGAATGGTGAGTGGGGATAAATGGATAATTTTCAGGTTGGCAAGCTGAACCAGTGGTGAGCTTCAACTATTTGCAGCCTACATTGGATGAAGGAACCAAATGACATCCTTTGAAGAGGTAGTGTTTGCAAAGGGATTGTAAAGCAGTTAAAAATTGGACTGAATGGAGTAAAATGTAGGAAAATGTGAATGTAAGAATATGAAAGCTGTATACTATCAGTGGTGAGAGACTGCAGACCTCAATCCTGGTGTGTGAATCTCAAATTAATACTGAGGTACAGTAAGTGAATAGAAAGATTTGTACCTGTAATGAAGGGCATATCTTTAAAGATTAAATAGGCTGGGTGTGTAATGGAGTTTGGAAAGACCAGAGGTAATCTTAATGAAGTGTATAAGATTCTGATGGGACTTGATAGGATGAAGGATGAGACTTGAGACTCTCTTGAGACTAGAAGGGGGACATCATTTGAGATGGAGATGAATAGACATTTCTAAAAATTTGTTTGCTTTCTGAAGAGAATCCTACATACAATGAAGACTGGGGTCATTAACTTAAATATTTGGACAAGAGTTCAAGTATGTAGGGGGCAAACAGGAGAATGGAATTGAGGCCACAAACAGATCATGAAGTTATCCAAAGATGGAGCAAGTTTGAAGTCCTATGTATCTACAAATAGCGGAATTTTTCTTAATGCAATTTATCCTTCTTGCCCAAGACTGGGAATTGACCATGGTTGTCCTCTTGACAATACAATAGGAATGTTATTTAAGTGAATGTATGTTTACTGAAGTCCTATGTAAACTGTCATCTTGTGGTTTTGCTGTGACCAGCTAATGTGCAAAAACATAATCTGCCATGTTAATAGCACATATAAATTTGTTGCTCAGTGCAGCAACTTTATCTATGCATGTGTTCAGCATTTTGAAGAGCGCACTCAGGGCATTGTGATTTTTATTTCTCCATTAAGCTTTTCTTGCTATCCAATATGTATCACTTCAGAGTATGAAAGATAAAATAGAGAAGCAAATGCTTTGCAGTCAAGAGTGTGAATATTTGAAGTCAGTGACATGTCATCAGTCCTAATAACGCGTTACCTAGTCTTAGTATTTACAGCACTTTTTGTTTTGCTTTTAGTTCAGATTTCCAGCCTCTGCAGTATTTTCTGCAAGTATGTAATGTGGACTGCATGTTACATTTACAAATGGGGCTGTTGTGAACAATTTGACAGATCTGGCCTTTATTATTTTTTTTTTGTCAATAGGGAGGATTCAATGATGGAGTACCTCAAAATTGCTCAAGATCTTGAAATGTATGGTGTCAATTACTTTGAAATCAAGAACAAAAAAGGAACAGAGTTATGGTTGGGCGTTGATGCCCTTGGACTCAACATCTATGAACATGATGATAAGTAAGAACTGTATTTAAAATATTTCTTGATTCCTGATTTTTAAACCTAGAGTCTAATATGACTAAACCATTTGTTCTAGTGATCGTAGAATGAATGATGCTTTAAAATGCAAGTGATTATTGCTAATAACTTGGGCATTTTGGGATAGCGTATTGAGCTATATAACCTATGGAGGATCCAGATTTGGTTCTTGATGGTAAAATAGAAGATCCAGGTATGCAGAGAAGATTAGGAGTGGCCATTGACACCAGGCCATTTCTGTACTCTTCCTTCTATCTCTCAACATTTTGTTCCTAAAAACGTATCTCACTATCCATGTGCTCAATTTGGAAAGACGTGTCCCTGATTCACTTTCAATTATGCTTAAACTGCCAAGTCTATCCCTTCCACTCGCAAAGGTGCTTCTGTAACTGTTCTGTTCGCCTACTTCCTGCATTAGCTCCCTTCCACCTTTTTTTGTCCTAGTTCACGGTAATAATTTCACTATCTTCCATTTGGTTGTTCTCTTCTATAAGCCTGGTGTGTTTGTGCTCTCTATGCCATTGGTAATGGGCATGAATGTTTTAACTAGTTATCAGGTTCTGCATCATACTCTTGCTTCTCCAATTTTGAGTTCCCCTCACTGAGACCCACCTACTTGATCTGCATTCTTTGATAACTGACATTGGAAAGTGGTTTTCTGTCTTCCGGTTCTATTCTTTTGCTTTCAGAATAACTGCCATCTCTTGTTAACTTCTGATTTTAACCTTGACTTGCATTTCTCCCTCCTTGACCTCTGCATGCTGACTCGTCCAGAGTGTCTCCCCTACGGTTCAGCCTCCTGAAACTGGTTTTTGCATGGGTCCACAAACATTGAGAGATCTCTTCCTGCAGTTGTTGTTGTTGTTCTTCTTCTTCTTCTTCTTCTTCTTCCTGCCCTTGGACGACTACCTTGAATTCACCAAGGATCTACCCTTGGTTCCCATCTGTTTTTCATCTACATGCTGTTTTTTTTCATAACATTTTACAACACGATCAACTTTCACATGTGCATTGACACCTAGCTTTAGCACCCTTGCCTCAATGTCAGGGACCCAGGATCAATTCTGCCCTTCAGTGACTGACATTCTCCCCATGTCTGGGTTTCCTCTGGGTGCTTCAGTTTCCACTCCAAAGATGTATAAGTTAGATGGATTGGCCATGCTAAATTGACAGTGACAGGGGGATTAGAATAAGTACATGGGATTATAGGGTCAGAGTTTGGATGAGATGGGCCAAATGGCTGTTCCCTGCACTGTAGGAATTCTGTAGCCATGGTAACATGGTTACAGGAATAGGGTGGGAGTGATGGACCTGTGTAGAATGCTCTTTCAGAGTTGGTGCAGACTTGATGGGCTGAATGGTGTCCTCCTGCACTATAGGGAATCTGATTTCTCTCCATCTGCTTTAATTCCTGATGATTTGACAGGCAATTTTCCTGAAGATCAAAGTCATTTTCTTACACTCTTGAATTCATACTGCAGATTTGTCCTTTTTTGTATCCACTTGAAGTATAACTTCACCCATTTGGCTTGAGTGTCCAGCCCACTTGCTGCTGAAACATTCCCAGACTTGTCCTGCTTTAGTGCTGCGTGATTCCCAGTGTAAACTTTGGGTTATTTAAATTTTCTTTCATCTGTAGTAAGTTCTGTAGATCCTGACTTTGACCCACATAGATACATCCCTCATTTCATTTCCATGTCTAAACTTTTCATGATCTCTATCTTGCCATGCCCACACGAAACTTGAATTTGATTCTGGCTTCTTATGAATCTATACTTTTGCTGTTCCATTGGCAGCTGTACTTTTTAGCCACCTGGACTTCTCACTGCAATGGCTTGACCTGTCTCCTTAAGATCCTGCTCTACTAACTCACCACTATTTTTCTGACTTTAGTGCTTTGAAACTTGTGCTATGTAAATGATTTGAAGGCTGTCAATGCATATGAAATTCTCAATAACATTAAGAAGGGAGTTATGACCAAATCTAGAGTGTGCAATTTGTTCTCCCTTACCCTCTGACAGGAAACAGTCAAATCAAAAATTGGGCACACAGTTAACCAGGGGTGAACTGTTGGTCTTGGACACTGCAGCAGTGCAAAAATGTCAGCACAGGGAACTGGGCATGCCACAAGGTATCCTGTTCCAGTTCATTCAGTTGGCTGCATTCCCTCAGGCACTTGAGTTGAATTAGTTGAAGTTTTGTTGTTTTTTTTCCCCCTTAGGCTTAACTCCAACTTGCAGCTGAGCAGTAATACCCAGTTGATGAACCCAAGACTAGTTGTAACCCTGTAGATAATACAATTGTTACAATCTTGATGTATTGTTATGTATTAACAGTGAAAAGTATTGTTCGTTGCATGCTATACAGACAAAGCATACTCTTCAAAGAAGGAAAAATGTACAGAATGCGGTGTTACATTCATTGCTCGGGTGTAGAAAATATCAACTTATAGTTGGGCAGGTTGATTCAAAAGTCTGGTGGCAGAGAAGAAGCTGTTCTTGAAATGGTTGATACGTGACCAGACTTCTCAATTTTATTCTGGATGGAAGAAGGTGGAAGAAAAGTGTCTGGGTTGCATAGGTTCCTTCATAATGCTGGTTGAGCGACTGGTTTGTATGATGGATTGGGCTACGTTCACAGTCTTTTGTGGTTCCTTGCAGTCTTGGGCAGAGCAGTGATACACTACAGAAAACACTTTCTAGTTGTATCTGTAAAGGTTGGTGAGAGGTGTAGCTAACAGCCAAATTTCCTAAGTGTTCTGGGAAAGTAGAGGTGTTGTAGGCTTTCTTAACTAGTGTTGGTTTGGGAGGACCAGGACAGTTTGGTGACCTGGATACCTAAAAACTTGAAGCTTTTGACCCTTTTTACATTGCCTCTGATGTAGACAGGGACATATTCTTTATGCTTCCTGAAGTCGATGACAATCTCCTTTTTTGTTGACATAGTAGGAGAGTATTGTTGCCACACCAGTTCATCAGATTCTCTCATTCCTGTATTCTGTCTAGTCATTATTTTGAGGTCCAATACACTGGTGGTATTAGAACATAGAACATTACAGCACAGAACAGGCCCTTCGGCCTTTGATGTTGCGCCGACCAATATAAAAAGCAATGCCCCTCCAAACTAAACCATTCCCATTTGTATTGTCAGCAAACTTGAAAATTGAGTTGGAGGGGAATTTAGTGCCATGGTCATAAGTATATTAGGAGGCTGAGAACACAGCCTTGTGGGGCATTGGTGTTGAGGATGGTCATGGAGGAGGTGTTACCTATCCTTACTGATTGTGGCCTGTTCAGGATCCAGTTGCTGAGGCCCAAGCCACTGAGTTTGAAGATGAGTTTTTTTTTGTAGGAATAATAGTTCATAGGGTACTAAAACAAATGGCAGAAGCAATAGGAGATTCGTTGGTTGTAATTTATCAAAATTCACTGGACTCTGGGGAGGTGCTAGCTGATTGGAAAACAGCTAATATGACACCACTGGTTTTTTTAAAAAAAAATTAGATAAAAGGCAGATAACTACAGACTGGTTAGCTAAATGTCCATAATTGGTAAATTCTGGAATCCATCACTAAAGAAGAAATAGCAGGATACCTGGAAAAGAATTGTTTAATCAAGCAGACACAGCATGGATTCATGAAGGGAGTGTTGTGTTTGAATTTACTGGATTTTTATAAAGATGTAATGGGTGCGGTTGACAAAGGGGAACCCAATGGATGTAGTGTTTTTAAATATCAAACACCTTCTGGAAAAGGTGACTCAAAAGGTTGCTGCAAAAATTAAGGTATACAGAGTTGGTGGGGGGAGTGTTTAGCATGGACTGAGGATTGGCTGTTTAACAAGAAGCAGAGTTGGAATAAATGGGTGCTTTTCTGATTGGCAATTGGTGATGTGGCATGCTGCAGGGATTGGTGTTGGGGCCTCAACTGATTACCATATAATAGATGATCTGGAGGAGGGTAACAAAATTTGTTGATGACACAAAGATGAGGTGGGAAAATGAATTGTGTGGAGGACGCAGAAAGTTGAGATTTTGGATAGACTGAGTAGGCAAGGATCTGGCAGATGGAGTATAATGTTGACAAGTGAGGTTATCCACTTTGGAAGGAATAATAGTAAAATAAACTTTATTTAAATGGTTGGAAAGCTGCAGCATGCTACTGAGCAGAGGGACCTGAGGGTCCTCGTGTATGAATTGCAAAAACTCAGTTTTGTAGGTGATCAAGAAGGCAAAGTGGAATGTTGGCCTTTATCATGAGGGGTATGGAGTATAAAAGCAGGGAGGTCGTGCTGCAATTGTACCAAGTACTGGTGAGGCTGCAACTAGAGTAGTGTTGCATTTTGGTCCCCTTATTTGTGAAAGCCTTTGGAGGGAGTACAGAGAAGGTTCACCAAGTTGATTCTGGAGATGAGGGGGTTTGAGTAGATTGGACGTGTACTCATTGGAGTTTAAAAGACTGAGGAGATATCTTATAACAAGGGGTTAGACAGGCTAGAGGCAGAGATTTTTTCCATTTAGGAAACAAGAACTAGAGGGCATAGCCTCAAATAAGGCAGTTAATTTAGAACAGAGTTGAGGAGGAAATTTGTCTCCCAGAGGGTAGTGAATCTTGGGCAGAGAATTCCAATTGAAGCAGTGGAGACTACCTGTATAACGGAATTCAGGATTATGGAGAGCAGGTGGTAAGTGGAACTGAACTGCTATCAGATCAGCCATAATACTGATTGGGGCAGGCTTGAGGGGCTAGATGGACTACTCTGGCTCCTGTTTATGTTGCTATAATGATGAAGACTGAGCTGTAGTCAATAAATAAAATTCTGGTTTTGAACTAGGTAACTGCAGCAGTTCATCTGACAAAGTAGAAAAAAACTTTGGGCCTTGATATTTACTGTGGGCCTTTTATTGTAAAGGAAGTGTACTTTGATGCTCAGAACAGTTATTTACATTAAATTCATCAAGTTCATGTAAAAGATCCAACATGAAGGGGACCGTGCTCAAACATTTGTGTACTTGAAGAAAAGCACTGTCCTGTTTTCTGTGAAGAAAATAAATTAGAATTGTATTGAAACTGTATTCTTTAATCAACAGATTAACGCCCAAAATTGGTTTTCCTTGGAGTGAAATAAGAAACATATCCTTTAATGATAAGAAGTTCGTCATAAAGCCTATTGATAAGAAAGCTCCAGTAAGTGTTTAATAACTTTTAAATGTTGAACTAAAATTTCCTGAGTTAAAAATAATTTTTGGATATCATTGATTTTTGAATTGATTAAATGATCAGGAATGTTCAGTGCAACCACTTCACCCCAAGCAGTAGGATAGGAGGAAGTGTTTCAGTTCCTTTAGTGGAAGGTATAAATTATAGTTTGGATTGGATCCAGGTCTTAATCAACCAGAAAACATTTTTTAATGGGTGTATTAAAGTGTAAACCATTGATCAGATACTGTGGTGATTTAAAGAATAAATGTTGACTAAAATACTGGGATAATTTTGGCTCTTTGAAAATCTTGAGGGGGAAGCTGTGACCTTGGTTTTATCATCCAAGTGTGTATGGGCTGAGTTGACCATACTAAATTGACCCTAGTATCAGAAGGAATTAGCATGGTAAATGTCAGATTACAGAAATAGAGTCTAGGTGGGATTCTGATCCATCATGCAAACTCAGGCCAAATGGTGACCACCTGTACTGTAGGAATTCTAAAAACTGCCAACAACGCCCTCTGCATTTCAATGGAGTGTAGGTTTTGGGTTTTTTGCCCATCTCTATCTGAGTGAGACTTGAACTTGGAACCTTGGCTGGAATTCTACTGCCCCACCTGTCATGATATTGGAGTGGGTAAGGGGCTGACGGTGGAAATTTGAGATTTTCCAGTCTTTGGTTGAGTGAGGCTGAAAATCCCACCCTTGTCTGTCTTAGGCTAGAGAGCTACCAGCTGAACCCAAGGAGAATTTAAATGACAAATGATTGGAAGCAGTTTAACACTGCAGATTACCCAGTCTTCAAAAGCATTGATTAGGGGAGGTTGGGTTGTGAGTAGCATACTAGATTGGTTTAAAAACAACAAAGTAAATCTTTCACCTGAGGTTGTTTGAGGCCCTAGATAGTGGGAAGGGAAAAGGTAAAACAGCAGAATACTGGGGAATGAGGGGAAGATGTATTCATTGGAATCCTGAAAGTGTGGAATGGCTGAGGTGTTGAATTTGAAGGCTACTGGGCTTGAAGGTTAGGATAAGGGGAATCCTACTGTGGTTCTGAGAAGATGGGGGAGTGGTGAGTGTAGAAGTGCTAGAAATGGGATAGGCAAAAGAAGTACCTGTCAACCAACCACAGAACAAGGAAGTCTTAGATTGAGGAAGAAAACTATCAAGCACTGATGTGCAAGGTCACCTTTAGGGTGAAAATTGAGTGGAATAGAGTATGTGAATTGGGGTGAAATGAAGTGTGTTTGTGGGAGTTAGTTGGCTTGTAGTAGAAGAGTGATGATGGATGGGGTCTCTCTTGGGGGAAAAATGGACAGTTTTTGGGTCAGACTGATCAGATGAAGGTATGGAGGTATTGGAGTCCATGATGTAGACTTGAGGCCAAGAATTTGGAAATCTTAAATTATGCGGGGGAAAGATTGGATGAGGAAATAAGCATGGCAAAAGTGGGAATATTCAGTTGGCAAAATTGCTATTTGAGGCTTATGTCTCATTTGCAGTGGCAATTTTAATATTTGATCATTGCTAAATTATTTGAGTACACATCCTTTTCAGTAAAAACAGTAGGGGGCAGCAAACCTCTATTGCAGCACCAAGGACCCTGGTTCAAATGTAGCCTAGAGTTTGCACATTCTCCCCACATCCATGTGAGTTTGTTCCCACAGTCCAAAGATGTGCAAGTTAAATTAACCCTGTTAAATTAATCCATGATCAGGATAAATACATGGGGTACAGGAATAGGGCGTGGGTGGAGTGGTTGTGGGTGTAGACTTGGCCTGAATGGCCTCTTGCACTGTAGGGATTCACATAGCTAATGACAAAATGTAAGCACAAGTGATTATGGTTTTGTCATTTGAATATTTTGCCCAGTCCTAATTCTCTTTCTATAGGATTTTGTATTTTATGCTCCACGTTTGCGAATCAACAAACGAATTCTAGCACTTTGTATGGGAAATCATGAACTCTATATGCGAAGGAGAAAACCTGACACTATTGAAGTACAGCAAATGAAGGCACAGGCCAGAGAGGAAAAGCATCAGAAACAATTAGAAAGGTAAATGAGACTAGTCAACTTTATCATCACTGTACAAGTCCATATCTGCTGTGCACAAGGATATTGGTGTAAGCCTTGACTTTAATCTGACTCTTCTGGAGAAGTCTCTAAGTAGTATTCACAAGCCTTACATGAATTCTAAATACATAATTGAATTCAAATAGGCACTGAAAGCAAAATCAGTTTGAGAAGAACTTCAGAAATTTTGTTTACATTTCATGGTAAAAGACTCAGTGCTAATAAGTGGTAGGCAGGATCTGGCAGAATTTCATTATTATTGGTTCTTGGGGATGTGTTGATAGAGCTAGCATTTCTTGCCCATCCTTAATTTCTCTTGAACTGAGTGGGCTGTTAGACTATTTAAGAGGGCAGTTGAGTCAACCACATAGCTCTGTCCAGAGTTGCATGCTGACCAAATTGGATAAGGGTGGTGGATTTCCTACCCTAAAAGGACATTAGTGATGGGCTTTTACAAACAATCCAGTGGTCTCAATTTAAATTATCATTTGATCCCATATTCATTAATTCAAGTGAGACATTTTATTATGACAGTGAGGGGAAATTGCTGTAAGAAATAGAAATGTGTGAAGGAGTTGAAATAAAGTAGTGGTTACATCAAATATAGATGTGGAAAATCTGAAGGCATCTGGTTTTAAAGATCACAAATAGTGGATTTGAATCTTGGATCTTAATGTAGTCCAGAGACATGAAGAAAGAGTGCAGGACTAATAATGAAAATAAGGAAATGGTGATCCAGTGGAAGAAGTATGCCAAACATCCAAAAGAAATCAGTATTGAATCTGAACTTGCCAAAATTTAACAGGCAGTAAAAAAGTGACAAATTCCCAGGATTTGTTAAGCAAATATTTTTAGCATGAAGGGTCTTCAGTTCTGAAATTTTGTCTTGTTACATTTTTCCTCCCACCAATGCTGCCTGAAGAGAAGCACTGACATTTTTTTTTGTTTTCACTTTTTAAACTGCTTAAATTTTAGAGATATATGTTGGTTAGGTGCTCTGGCCATGCTAAACTACCCCTCAGTGTATCTGAACAGGTGGTTACTGGAGCATTTTCATTAATTTCACTGCACTGTTCATGTAAGCCTACTTGTAACATTAATAAAATTTAAAAACATTGCTCCACCAGTTATGGGGAAATGGCACATAAGTTGAATAATTACTTTGCCTCACTATTTACAACAGAAAAGGAAGATGGCTTACAAGAAATCCAGGGGTTGGGGTGGGGGAGTGTGGAAATCAAAAATCTCTAGGTAAAGATAGGTTGGTGAAAAGACTAGTTTCTATCTATAGTAGTTTTTCCATGATGACAGCAGCACCCAGTACACTGAGGGCAGTCTCTATCACAAAGTAAAATACTCCTTTGTGGCATTATGGATTATTGGCAGCAGAGTTGTATACCACCAATCTAACCTCCTGATCCAGCACATGCTTAACATTAAGTAGATTAATGCTACTACAAAGGCAGGTTTGGGAGGGTATACCAGGAGCTGTTCTGGGCATTCCTTTTTGAAGAGGTATCATCCTGTGAAGTTACTAAACAGGCATGCCTACATCAAAAGAAGCAAACTACAAGTTCAGCTGTATCAAAACAAACTGATCCAAGCAAAGCCCTGTAACTTACCACCTCACTTTGAATGTTGGTGTACAAAAAAGAGTTAATGCAGTTCTGTGAGCATTCCAATCTTTGTGGGTGCTTTCACCCAAAATTACCTTTATTGATTCCCACCAGTGGTGACTGTTTGTCTGTTTTGCAACCAGTTTGGTTCACTTCCATGTAATAAAGGTCTGTGTGTCAGAAATGATAGATGCTGTGGCCTCTGAGAATCATTAGAACCATATACGGTACAGAGGGGCCTTTGGCCTATCGAGTCTGTACTGACCACAATTCCATTCTGCAGTATTGAAGTCCCGTGTGCCAGAATTTGCTGCTGTTCTATCAAAGCTGGCCGATGCAGCAATGACATTGGTATCTACTTAACAATGTGGAATATTGCCAAGTAACTTCTATACACACAAACTGGGTAAATTTAATTTGGCAATTATAGTTCAATTGCTTTCTTTCCAATGAAGTGATTAAATGAATCTTCAATACTGCTGCTTTGGGAACCTGGCTGCCAACTTTGCTTACGTAAGTCACTGCATTGCAGTTCAAAATAAAAATAATGTTTTGAGGATTTGAAGTGTAATAAATGCTGAAAAATTGAAGTGATGATTACTTTCATGCCAGATAACGTTTTTGTGAATGTCTGTTAATGGTAATACTGAAAAATTTCCTAAAGAATAAGTACTGATTTTGTCCTTCAAGATGCTCAGTTCCTCAGCATCTCTTCTTCTGTTCTGAAGAATACGTGTCTGAAATGTCAGAACCTGCGTTTTCTTTCTCCCTCTTTATTTTATAATTTGTTATTTGGTTTCTGCTATTTGCAAATTATTTCCACTTATCAGAATATTTTATGTCCCCTCTTGACAAACTTTGAAATAAAAAGCATCTACATAATTGTGGGTGGCACATTAGCACTGCTGCCTCATAGCATGGGGACCTTGGGTCACTCTGGAGTTTGTACATTCTCTGTGTCTGTGGGTTTCCTCCCACAGTCTGAAGGATGTGCTGGTTTAGGTGCATTGACCTGAACGGGGGTTTGAGTGTGGCAACTAGGGGAATTTCACATTAGTGTTGGTGTGAGCCTTGCATTTAAAAGTAAAGTTTTTAGTCACAAGTATCATATATATTTATGACATATATTTTCAGTTGAGCTTTTCGTATAGCCGCTTCCTTGATTTAATTATTCCTTTCAATGTTAGAATCAGAATTTTGAATTGCTTTTCCCAGCATAAGCAGCAAAAAGAGTGCATGTTTTTAAAAACTGACCTTTTACTCTCACCTAAGATCACATGTATTGCCCCAATTTCCTTGACCAAGTACTTTTTAATGATACTCATAATTTTGTTCCTTGATCAGTAATAAATTCATTTATTTTTGTTTTTAAAAGGGCACAACTGGAAAATGAAAAGAAGAAGAGAGAAATGGCAGAAAAGGAAAAAGAGAGGATAGAACAAGAGAAGGAGGAGCTCATGGAAAGACTTAGACAAATTGAAGAACAGACAGCAAAGGCTCAGAAAGGTGATGGTTTACTTTGATCACTTGTGTAATAAACTTTCTATCTGGTTCAAAATTTTTGGTTTATTTTCTAGACTGCGTCTTTGCAAAGCTGATCTTGATTTGTACTAATTTATTTCATGTTCTCTAAACTAGGAATATGATGTTAGCCTGCTCCTTAATTTGTGATTGCAGTTCTACCCCTCACTTACTTTGTGTAATTGAGTCAGTTTTAGTAAATCTATTTTTATCAACCTTCCCTTCTGGTGAAGGAAGAAGTTTATTTTCAAGCCTGTCTGAATCTAGAACTGTCTTGAACAAATTAATGGATACTTTATCCGTTCCTTTTGAAAGGATTAGGCAGAAATGAATTCCTATAAATGTAATTTTAACTAACTAGTAAAGTGAATTAGATGCAGCAAAAAAGAAAATATTTGCTGTACTGAACTGCATTACAGCAGAGTAAAAAGTACAAAAGTAATTTTCACTAAAGAATATAGTTCAACATGTAACCTTGAGCAGCCAATTTTCTTTCAAGAAAACACTATAGCATGCTGCCTGCTGCTTAAATAATGTGTATTTTTTTCTGGTGTTCAACACAATGTCCTGGGTGTAGTTGGAATGTGTTTTGATGGCCAAAATTGGAATGCAATTTCATTTCAAAAACCAATTCAATACCTATTTGCAAATATACTCAAATTTGAGCACTAACTGTTAACCTTTATATTGAAATATATTTAATATTGTACTTGATTCTAGATGTTACAAACAGCAAAGGTTCTATCACTGATTCCTGAGGAACACCAGTTGTCACAGCTCTCTATTCAGAAATGCACCCTTCCACTGCTACCCTCTGTCTTTGAGCCAGTTTAAAGAAGACAGAAGGTAGTAGTGGAAGGGTATGTTTCTCAATGGAGGGCTGTGACAAGTGGTGTTCCTCAGGGACCAGTGCTGAGATCTTTGTAATATATAAATGATTTGGAGGAAGATGTAACTGGATTAATCAGTAAGTTTGTGGATAAAAAAGTTGATGGATTTGTGGATACTGAGGATCATCAGAGGATACAGCAGGATATAGATCAGTTGAAGACTTGAGTGGAAAGATGGCAAATGAAGTTTAATCTGATAAATGTGAGGTAATGCATTTTGGAAGGCCTAATACAGAAGAAATATATAGTAAATGACAGAACCCTTAGGAGTATTGATAGGCAAAGGGATCTGTGTACAGGTACACAGATCATTGAAAGTGGCAATGCTGGTGGAGAAGGTAGTCAAGGCATATGGCATGCTTGTCTTCATTAGCCAGGGTATTGCGTTTAGAGATTGGCAAGTCATGTGGACGCTTTCTAGAACCTTTAGTGAAACTGCACTTGGAAGATAGTGTTCAATTCTGGTTGCAGTGCTAACAGAAGAATGTAGAGGCTTTGGAGATGGTACAGAAAAGCCAGAATGTTGCCTGGTATGGAGGGCACTCTGAGGAGAGGTTGAAGAAACTTGGTTTGTTCTCACTGGAGCGATGGAGGTTGACGGGAGATCTGATAGAAGCCTACAATATTGAGAGGCATGGACGACAGTAGACAGTCAGCTTTTTCCAAGGTGGAAGAGTTTATTACTAGGGGGCATAGATTTATGTTGAGGGGCAAGTTTTAAGAGATGTACAAGGCAGACTTCTTTTAGTGGTGGAACTCATTGCTGTGGGGGGTAGTAGAAGTGGATATAGAAGTGACTTTTAAGGGGCATCTTGATAAGTACATGAATGAGATGGGAATAGGGGGATATGGTCCCTGGAAGCATAGGAGGTTTTACTTGAGTTAGGTAGCATGATTGGCGCAGGCTTTTGAGTTGAAGGGCCTGTTCCTATGCTGTAATTTTCTTGTTCTTTGTTCTTCATGTATAGTAAACATCGTTTAATAGAGGCAAGTTGTCTTGCATGAAGACTAGAAAGATTCCTTAACTAACTCCCTGCCACTTTATCCAAATTTGGCTATGACTCTTGTAAGGTTTTTTGCACTTATGCTGGTTTCTATGCTTGAATCACTTGATACTTTTTCTGTCCATGCAATTGCTGGATAAGGTAATTGAGATGATCTGTCTGAACCAAAATGAGGATAATAAAAATTCAGTCACATCTAGTTACTTAAGTTGGTAATGACAATATTGTTCTCTGTATTGTGTGGTCATGCATGTATCCTGCTAGTCAAAGTTGGCATCAATTATCTGTAACTTTGTACAATAGGCAGAACAAATGTAAATAAGCTGCAAATCCCCTTTTCCTGCATGAACTTGGACACATTTCTAATTTAATATATTTAATTTTTTAACAGAATTAGAAGATCAAACACGTAGAGCTTTAGAACTTGAACAGGAAAGAAAAAGAGCAAAAGAAGAGGCTGAGAGACTAGAGAGAGAGCGTCGCAATGCAGAAGAAGCAAAAGCTGCCTTGGCCAAACAGGCTGAAGATCAAATGAAGAATCAAGAACATCTGGTTGGAATCTTGTCTGTCAATCATAAACCAAGCTACTTTAATTTTTAAGTTCTGCAGGTTCTAGAAATGGCATCTCAGTGCAGAAAAGGGAAGATAACTATAAAATTCATATTGCAATTAATGGCAGTCTTTCCATTTTTCAATTTGTGTGCTATATGAAATGATTTGGGGTGGCATAGTGGTTAGCACTACCAATGCCAGGGACCCAGGTCCAATTCCAGCCTTGGCTCACTGGAGTTTGCACATTCTCACCGTAGGTTTCCTCTGCATGCTGCAGTTACCTCCCACAGTCTAAAGATGTACAGCTTTGGTTGATCATGTTAAATTAACCCTAGTATAAGGGGGATTAGTAGACTAATTATGTGGTGTTATGGGAATAGCACCTGGCTTCAGAGTCTCCAGCAACCACAATGGGTCAAATGGCCTCTTTTTTTGCAATGTAGGGATTCTATCCATACTATGATTGGATTTAAGGATGATTTAAAAGCATAGTATTCTGTTCTACTTTCCTCCAATACTTTTGTAACCACCTTAACTAGAATTTTTGGCTTTTGTGCATTTTCACATTTGGGGGAAAAAAGTGAATATCAAACTACTGACCCCCAGGAGTTTGCTGATGTAATTTTCTTTTGCATACAATGAGTTTCAACCTTAATCTTTTTAGAGGTTTACAGCATGGAAACAGGTCCTTCAGCCCAACTTGTCCATGCTGCTCTTCCTTTAAAATGCCTAAGCTAATTCCAATTGTGCACATTTCGCCCATATCACTACACCCATTGTACCATGTAACTAAATCTTTTTAAAAGACAATTGTACCGGACTCTCTCTGGCAGTTTTATTCCAGGCACCCTTGGAAAAAATTGCCTCCTGGCCACTTTTGTCTCACTCATGTGCTCCTTCTAGTTTTAGACTCCCCTACTTTTTGGGCAAAGATATTGACTATCTACCTTGTCCGTGCCCCTCATTTTATAGATTTCAAAGGTCTTTTGAGCATGACAGGTGCAAAGTGATGCTTGGCTAGTGTTTGTGGTCTGATTCCTAACGTGCTTGGGCACTCCAAACAAGTGCTCATATTAGGACTGCCCAATTTATTTCCCTTTTTGTTCCACAAGTCCCAAGGCACATCCTAAGCAGCTACAAGTATTATTCAAGGAATACCACAAATCCGGTATAACCTACCTGCCCATGAGCATTACACAAGTGCTCAGTGATACAAAGCAAGAAATAACTTGTAAGGCAATGGAGCAGAAGGAGAATATAAATCATATGTTTTGGATATATATTTTTGCTACCTTTTTGAAATGTATCTAAGTCAAATGGGAAGGAAACATGACCTAGTTCCTTTTGTGGTTCCTTCTTTGCTTTACTGTCTACATCACCCTCAAATCAAAACACATTTTCCTCCATTTTCTTTCATTGTTGGCACCTGTATGAAGTCCAGGTCTAGAAACTGCTGTAACCCAATTTTGGTATCTATAGCCTTTAAGATGCTTTGTTTCAAGAAGCCTTAGAGAATTTAAGGTAATGGCAGACTTGTGAACTGCTTTAGAAAATGGAGAGCTTGGGTTGATTTCTTTGACCTTACCCACGGCAAGGATTCTCTGACCTTGCGGAAGCTGAGATTTGACTGTGCCAAATTCTTGCTAGCAGTGGTAGAGCATGAATGGTCTGAGAATTCCAATCCTTTGTTTTTGAGTCAGAACAGAATAGAAAGCAGTCATTAGATTGAGGGGTGATCAATTTAAAACCATTAAAAGTCTTAATGACATATTCATTGAGGCAGTTTTTTGCAAATATGGAGGAAGCTGGTATCCACTTTTTGCCTTTGAAAATTTCTGTTAGCTGCCTGCAAATTCTTGTCTTACCAAGATTCCCTTCACAGCTGAACAAATAAGAAAACAAAGCACAAGGTAGCTCAAGACACAGTGCATTTTTTTTATCCATTTAGAAAGTTGGTGAACCCTAACTAGCTTCCAGCTGTTTAAATGGTTCCAGATTTTTTTAAACTAGTTTGAGGTTTACAATTTAGTTTTTAGCTGCCTTTTTAGATCTGCAAATCTTTCACTATTTTCTCCTTGATTATCTGGTGCTAGTGTTTTTGTGGCTCTTTAGCTGCCTTCTCTAGAGCTGCTCCTCATGTTGGAGATTGTTAAACATTTAACAGCAAAGGTGGACCATGAAGCTTTAATTGGTCCATTCAAGCAAACCCAAGATATTTTTCTCGGTCTCTTTTGATATTGTATCTTTCTCTGCCTTGCATATTGATCCAGTTCGTCCCTTTTTAAATAGTCTCTACCTCAATCACTACTGTGAAACTATCCCAAATTATTATAAAAGTACCTAACCAATGCCCCTCCTTCAATTTTAAATGACTTAATTTAGTGGGAAGATAGTGTCATTCGCCCTAGATCACTTTACAGACTTGAATATTCAAGGTAGCGCTAGAAATTCCTTATAACTAATTTCTGTTTGTGGCACCACCATGAATCAATACTTTTGGTTTGATGTTATTTCTACAAATGGATGCCCAAAACTGGCTTCCATATGCCATAACTACTGCTTTATACAAATTAGTCTGTTCCTTGATGTTTATAAATGCACCAGCTGTGTTTTGGTTTATACTTCTAATAGTAAACGAGAAGCAGGTGTATGCCATTTGGCCCTTTTTGAGTATGCTCCGTCATTCATTTGGATCATGACTGATCATTGAATTCAATATGGTGATTCTTACCACTGTTGCCACCACCATCAATAACCCCCTCCACCATTGTGAGCGTTCTTGAATAATGCTTATAGCTGCTGAGGATGTGCCTTGGGGCTTGTGACACAAGAAAGGAATTAAAGGTTATACCTTTTTATTTGGAGTGCCCAAGCACTAGCCAAATGTACTCGGACATGCAGACGGTTATGAATTTGAAGTTAAGTTCAAGTAGTCCCTTGAAGTTTTTTAAAAAAAAAATTTTGGCAAGTTGGAAAAAAAACTGCAATTCATTTCTGGTTTTTTATGTAGTGCCTCTAAACGTGCTAGAAAGTCCCCAGGGTGTGTTATGGAAGCATAGTTGGACAAAAATTGACAGATCAAGTGAGATATTGGGATATGTGACTAACAAAAATTCTGAATAATCAACATAGCTGATGTATAGGTCCAATGTCTCCCTATCTTTTGTTACCTTGTAACATTAGACCAAGGAAGGACCTTGTCTGGCCCCTATTTAATCTAGCAGTTGCCTTTCTATTACAGAAGTCTATCTTGCAAAGAAAAAATTGTACAATATATTGTCCAAAATTGAGTTTAAAAACGTAAATAGAACCACTTTAATCCATCAACTTGGTTATCTCAAATTTAACCAGGTTGATATGACAACAGTTTCTTTTCAGAAAAGGTTGGTAGTCTTTAATAATAATGCCTATTCTCTTGATCATGTAGAGTGCCTGATTTTCTAGTTCTTTTGTGTATAATTTCCTACTATTTTGCTCTTTTTTCAAAAACAATATTGGTACTACATTAGCCTCCAGTTCTTAAGAACAAACTCAGACTTTGAACTAAAATCCAGAGGGACTTGCATCATTGCATCATATTCCTGAAATAATGCTGTTCAGTCCAGCAGTCCAGTCAACTGGTGAAGAATGATCTAAAGTAATTAATAGAAGCTCTGTATTCTACTAGGAGTTCAATTTGCAATCTCTTTCTAATGACCTGATTTGTTTTGAGTCAGAACTATTAAAATTCTATATCTAACATGTCTTGATATATCTATTCATCCACTCATTTTAATGGCTTTCCATTGCTGTTCCTTGTTTCCTTCACTTTAATATGAAGTGACCTGTAAGGTATTATCATCTTGAGTCATTTCTCACCACTTGCTGTTTTCCAAATGCAAATTTACACTTGCACATTGGTGTATATCTTTTGTAGAAAGCCAGTGTAACCTTTGCAATCCTTGTGGCTGTTGCCGCTACACACTTTCCTGATACAAGAATGTTATCCTGATCTTTAGTCTATTTGGTCAGTTCTTCCAAAAAAAACTCAAGTTTGTGAAGTATTGCTTTTCTTTTAACGTGTCAGTGCTGGCTCCTCTTGGTGGTTTACAAATATAATTGGTTAGTGATGGAAAGATAGTTGATCTTCACTTTTTTCCCCTGGGTACTTAGCTATCTTTGAGCTCTGAAAAAACCTATGGCTGTGGATATGTACAATTATCAAATTTTAATTGAAGATGTTTCTTCCTCTCTTAGGCAGCTGAACTTGCTGAGTTTACAGCCAAAATTGCACTTCTGGAGGATGCCAAGAGAAAGAAGGAAGAGGAAGCCACTGAATGGCAGCAGAAAGTTAGTAATTCAGCTGTGATAACTAATGTTTTAAGTGGGTAGTGGCAGACATTATCCAACAGAAGCAACACCTTTTCTGATAGGAGTATCTTATTGCTGATGTAGATAACATTTGAGGAGGTGAGTGAAGAATGTCTTGTACAAATGGTGAGAAGTGTGTTTTTCTACTATAGGCTGTCACAGCTCAAGAGGATTTGGAAAAAACAAAGGAAGAATTGAAAATTGTGATGACTGCGCCACCTCCACCTCCTCCAGTTATTCCACAAGCTGAAAATGAACATGACGATGAGCAGGATGAGAACCATGCTGAAGCCAGTGCTGAACTCCTATCAGAAGGAATAGCAAACCATCGCAGTGAGGAAGAACGTGTTACTGAAACACAGAAGAATGAGCGTGTAAAGAAACAGCTGCAGGTGAACAATTTAGTTGCTGGGTATCTTTGTGCATATATTATTAACATTCCAAACATGCAATCCTTAGATTGGAAAAAGCAATTTACAAAGATCTTAAAGTTCACAAGCTTGCAATGGTATGGGGTTAAAGAAATATCAAGTCAGGACCATAGTGAGTTCTAACTGAATTAATCATGTTCTCTGTGTATTTCCATATTGGGTTTACATATTCAATTTGCTGTCAATCTTCTATATAATTTCTGTTTTAATAAAAATTAGTCCAGCTTCAAATCAGGTTTGCATCAGTGTTTTAAAAACAAAACCCTTGTGTACTATTGCTTGTATAAATCTGCATTCCCAGTTAAGACACTTCCATTTTCATATCTGCGATTAAACTTTTGTAGTTGAAAGTAAATTAATGTTATGTTGGCCTAGAGGGAGTACAGCAGATTATTCAAAGCTGAAAGGAAAACTATGTTCCTAGTTTTTGCAAGGAAAGTTTATGGTTCCTTCAGTGTCATGAAGGGAATTTGTAGCCAATACCTCAGTTTGCAAATGTTTTGTGTTCTTGGTATTTGCCTGTTGCCATTAAATAGGTTGGTCTGGGTGCTTTGCATAACAACAGTTTGACTTGGGGTCCAGCTTTGAAAAAGGTGTTCATCTATTCCCCCACCTTCTAACATTTACAGTTTAAAAGCAGCTGCTCTTTCATGACATCTTGTAGCTGTAGTGTCTCTCCCATTAGATTGCGTACTGTTGTCTGGAGTGACAAGTATTTATATTAGCTGATCTGGTTCAAGGGCAGCAGGCACACACAGTACAAGCAGCATGTGGCTGCTGTGCCCAGACTGCATTTTTAACTGCTGTAAGTCTCTTTTTCACATTTTGGATTCTCTTAGACTTGACTCAGTTAAAGTTGTTAGCTTGATTGCCATGGAGGGGTTTATTAACTGTCAAAGATGTAACCAGAGCTCCATTTGCGTTTTGCAATCTTGTTTTCTTTGTATTCCATAGCTTCATATTCTTCTAATTAAGACAGATGCAAGAAAAAGTGCTGTTCCTTTCAGAAATATCAATGATGTCCAACACTAAAGCAATGTTGAAGTTTTTTTTTGTGGACCTCATCAGCCCTGTCCAAAAATGTGTGGGTTAGGTTGATTGGTCATGCTAAATTGACAATAGTATTAGGGGAATTAGCAGAATTAGTGTGTGGGGTTACAGGAATTAGGGTCTGGTGGGATTGTGGTTGGTTCAGACTCTAAATGGCCACTTCTGCACTGTATGGATTCTATCTTAAATACCAGAGGCCAATTCTATACACACTGGAACCTTAAACATCCTGTGGATTTCCAGTTTCTTTTGATCAAATTTTGCTTGCACCTTCATCCTGATTCTGTCAAACTGACTTGTCTTTCACCCCATCAAATCTTTTCTTTGTTCATCTCATCCCCACCTTTTTTGTTCTTGCTTCGAACTTGTTATATCTCTAACTTTTTTTCCAATTCTGATTTGACCTAAATTGTTTCGGTTTCTCCTTCCACAACTGCTGTCTGATCATAGTATTTACAGCATTTTGTTATTTGATTTCCAGTATTTTAGAGCAAATTTTACCATAACTCAGCTGAAATGAGCTTCAGTATAATGAATCTATTCTATTTTCTCAACAGCTATTTGAGGAATTTTGTTCTCTTGTTACTTTTTAATGGGGATGTTTCTGAAATGAACCTCAAATTGCACTTGGCACTCTATGTCTATAGTGAAACTTTGCCAGTATTGTTTTGTTGGAGGAGTAGTGAGCCCTTCATTGAAGCTCATTGCAACCTGTTTTGAGTACTTGACTTGCAGATGCAAAGAGTGCCAATTGTTTATGAAGTGGGAGTCTGGGCTGCTCTGCAGAGGATTCTGTCCCCTGGAATTCTGAACATCTGTTTTATTTAAGGTCTGATATTCACCTTGAAGGTGAAGCTATGTTTGAAAATCCTTTGGAAATCTGAGATGGAATAAAGTAGCACTAAAGTTTGGTTCCATTCATAATTTTATTTCTGACTATGAATGCTCCACTATGAAAGGTTGCTTCACTTCATAAGCCAACATTAACATTTTGAAATACTTCTGTTTGGTATCCACACACATATATAGAATACACATAATTACTGAATCTTTGTAATGTTTATGGCAAATCTGCAATTCATTGACCATTAATTGCTTTTGTACTACCATGCCATACTGGTGATACAACTTGGTTATCACCTTCAAGATTTGCATTCTTATCTCAAATTCTCAACTACAAAGGTTTTTTAGTTTGAAATAAACCTTGTTCCTGAGACAAAATGTCCTGCACCATGACTTAAGTGTATCCTTGCAATCTGATGCTGTCATTCTCAATTCAGTCCTTGTCACTTCAAGACTTGGGATATACAGTGTCTACTTCAACCATCAAAACTCATTTCAAAATTGACAATTGTTTTTGGCCACCTGATTTCTCACTGCTTTGGTCAGACTTTATTGCAGTATTAAAAGTACTGAATAAATGTTTATTGTTTATGTTCAGCATTGATTTCTACTTTATAAACTGGCAATTTCCACTTCACACTTCAGTATTCATTGCCTTTTAAATTACAAATTACAAATTAACAGGCTCAAAGTGCTATTGTCAGCTAAATGTTTTGAGGTTTACTTTCAAACCTTGAACACAGGCACCACTATCTGAATTGCTGATGTGCTTTTTCAACTCCAGAAAAAGTGAAATAATACACTTCACTGTCTATGTACAATGAAAGTGTAGAACCACATAGCATAAGAAGGCCATTCAGCCCATGCATATGTTTCTTTGAACAAGTTCCCAATTAGTTCTACTCCCCAGCACTTCTGCTTAACCCAACAGGATTTTTTTCCTTTAATTCCTGGGGTGGGGCACATTCTGTAACTTGAGTGAACCTACAAGTTTGGCATGTCTAGCAATTGAGGATAGTCACTTTATAAAACTTTGTACAATATAACTGACTCTAAATCAAAGCTGAACCCCCAAATTGGTTGTGCATGTGCTTTAGTTGTAAATTATATAACTTGTTGAGACATTGTTTAACTGTGATCATACCCTTCCACAAGTATGATGTTCGTCTGCCAAGTAAAGGTCACAACAGTTATGCAATGCAGTTGAGTTTCAGATTTTGTTCAGTGTGATCTAAATAATTGGTTCTTTGGCTTTTTTGTACACCTGTGGAGCTTCAAGAATGATTTCAAAACTATTTCTTGATCATGGTTTTCTAGTTGAATTGCAAACTTCACATGTAAGTTTGAATTTTCTCACTGAAAGACCACTCAATCCATGTTTGTTTAACAGGCACTAAGTTCTGAGTTGGCGCATGCCCGTGATGAGACAAAGAAAACCATAAACGATGTCATCCATGCTGAAAATGTTAAGGCAGGCCGTGACAAATACAAGACCCTTCGACAGATACGACAAGGCAACACAAAACAACGAATTGATGAGTTTGAAGCCATGTGAAAGTGCAGTTACTTTATATTTTTAAACAGCTGAACCAACAGCAGAGGAACAAGCAGCACTATACTGCTAATAAGAGTAGTGTTTCACCTTGCCAAAGTATTGTATCAGTTATAACTATGTAAGAGTTGGGTGTAAATTTCTATTCTAAGGCAGTTAGTAAATGCCCTTTAAGCATTTTACAGTACAACAATTAACAGAACTTAGCTGGAACTATTCAGGAAATAAACTGATTTTTTTTCTTTTGGAACAGATGTTTAATTCCAATGAAATGCATGTATGAAGTTTTGGCTTGGTCTCCTGTAGCTTGCCATTAGAGTTGTATAAAATTAATAGAACAATTGATACTTTTGTGAGGGCTTAAGCAAACTGCCTTAAATTGAGGGGAGTCTGCAACATTCATATCTAAATTTTGGTAATTGAGATGTAACATTAATTGAGTAGTGTCATGTCAGATTGAACATTTGTCTCAAGGTTGGTGTTTCATGTCCTATCATCATAGATGGTTTTCTTTGCCTACCTGTTCACAAAGACTTGCTTAACAGATAGCAGCAGTCCAGCTAAAAAGTGGGATATGCTATTTGCTCAAGACATAGCAAGCAATGCATTGGCATTAGGTTTTCTGTATCTGCACAGACCAAATTGAAATGCATCATTTTAAACTAGTGAACAGCTTTTAATATCAGGCCTTTCTGACAGGGGAGCATATGAAAACATCAGTCCCAAGGAGGGGACAGTATACTACCTCAATATTATACACATGATGAATGGTCAGTCAAACACCCTTTCAGAGTCTGAATTTTCTGCAAGATATCGTAATTGTTGAATCTTGCTGCTTTGCTTCTTTGGCACCTTTCTTCCCTTTGTTAGTAATATTGCAATACTTGTGTGTTGATCAGACCACTCAATGTTGTATATGTAAAATGATTTTTTTGTATTACACTTAATATTTCTTTGCTGGTACCCAGTTGGTGGTGGTGTTTTTCCTCCTCTTGTGGGAGAATGAGTGAATGTATGTGCGCACATTTCCGGTGAATTATGCTTCTTGAGAAAGAGGATGAGGTACTGAGGTAACTTGCATTATTAAATACAAGCATTTAAAGGGGCACATTACAGTAGGAAGAACAGAGCATGTTGTTGTCCTGACATTTGGCTGTCTGCAAAGCTTGCAACATTTGAGCTAAAACATGTAATCAACTCATTGAAGATGTAACTTAGATTTTTGTGTCCTTGCTTCCTCTGTACTTGGTTCAGCTTAAATTCCCATTGGTATTATGCACTCATAAATCAGCATTTATTATCTGTAATGATGGTTTATTGAAATTGCCATTTATAGTTGAGCATTTAACAAGCCTAGTGGGCTAAAGATAATGAGCAATTCTATTGTGCTCTTTGTGGCTATTATTGCAGGTTAAGTTTTGATTTGCATCATGAATGAACATCTAGTTTTTAATTGCAGGTGAGGTTTCTGTTTCATTTGTATGCTGAGGGACAGCTGGCAATTCTTAAACTGGTTGTGAATGTTGTATACATGTATCAAACTGCTCTTTGTGAAGTATTTCCACTTGCAGCATAATAGCATACTGTTTTGGTGCATCAAAAACATTCACTGAAGCATGAGCATTAATATTTTCATAATGTTCAAGCAGTTTGCCATAGCAAGTTGAAATACTATGCTTCCAATGGACTTTTTCCTGAAGTGTGTACACTAAATATTGGTGCATCAGTGGATTGATATCATTGGATAATACAACCAGTTATTGTGTTTGCAGTTTAACAGCTATATGAGCTAGATTGAGAATGTTCCATTTATACAATTGTGCAACTATTAAGCTGTATGGCTAAAAATGCAACCACTAGCAGTATAGAACACATTAATATAAAATGCATTGGTTTATTTCTTCCAAAATAACTTTAAAAATGCTTTTCCCTGGCACTGTTGTACAATTGAGCATAACTATTTTGAACAATATTGGTTAACAATTAAAGATGTAAAAATCTGTGGTGTACTTTCATTCAATAAATTGTGGTTTCTCTTTTTAATAAGTCTCACACTAGGTTAAAATCCAACTGGTTTATTTGGAATTTCAAGCTTTCAGAACACTGCTCCTTCATCAGGTGAGTTAAGATGTCTTTAATACGGCTCAAGTACAAACGAGGAGATTGACTTGATTGGCAGTCAACCTAATTAAAATGTCCAGCATTGCAGAAGTGGTCCACCGTCAACTCCAATTGTGGAATTTTCAAAAAATACATAATTCTTTCTGTTACTAAGTTGGGCAGAAAGAGTTGAATGTTTAAATCCCTCCTAAACATAATTGAAACAATTTTTAAATGTTGCAAAACATATTGAAACTCTATTGTTCTTCCATCAGATGGTTGGCAGTTGACCTGCTTTCCACATTACTGAATGGTCATTGGTAAATCTGCTCTCAGATGTGTTTTAAAAATGTTGGTTTTCTTCAGGATAAGCTGGGAATATATACCTTGTTCCATGTTTCTAGTCAAGTGGTTGGAAGATAAATATAATTAAGTAATTATTCAGGTTAGTCTAGGATAAATTATAATGCAAGTAAATATGGATGTGCATATATAGGCTTCTATGCAATATACTTTGACTTCCTAGTAAAACAGCAACGACCACTAATATGTTGTATTGTAATGCTTGGTTTTAGCTGCAGGGAAAACATTTTGAACTTTTGTAACTGTGCATCATACTGAATCTTTTTCTCTCAGCCACAGTAGGGAAATTATATGAAGATCTGGTTAATGATTTGACATTCTTCAAAATAGAAATGTTGCAGAATAGACTTGGTGAGAATGTTTTATCCTTCAAAGATTTCTAAAAATATATAACCAGCTTTGGATTTGTTACCACCTGGGAACAGTTGATCTTGTCAATTCAATAAAGTTTAGCAATTCTGACCCCTGCTGGAGAATAGGAAATAATGTATATCTTGTTACAGTTCAGTAATAAACAATCTGTGCACATATGTAACCTGTTTCTTGACTGTGACCTTAATCATTAAGCCCAGAATATTGTGCCTCAGAAGCTACAATGTGCTTACCTAAATTAATTTTGTAGACTGAGTACAATTGAATCTTCTGTTTTTGTGATTGTGCAGAAATTTGCAATTTACAGCATGTCACATGTTGATATATCATAAGTTGTATCACAAGGTTAATTTCATGAATAGGGAAAAACCAAGCTATTAGGTTATGTGATTTAGATTTGTTACAAACATATGGATGAGGAATGCTATGTGGTCCATATTGGTTGAGCTATTTAATGTTCCTAAAAGTCTCCCAATGTGACAAATTATTACTCTGGATTTCCCCCTTGTCTGGACTTCTTTCCATATGTTGATGGCATAAATATTTTTTCTGATATTGGTTATGAATTAGCTTTCACTAGTTTGTGTTCCTACAATTTATAGTACTTTTCTGCATTTGCCTTTCAATGGCATTTATCTCAATTACCTCGTGCAGACAAATTGGCACTTAAAATAGCTGAATTTCAAACATACCCCTCAAGAAACTTAATTATAAATACATTTCTTAAAGGCACAATATCAAGTCCAATAATCATCATCCTTGCTGTTTTTTTTAAAAAAAACCCCACCTTCCCTTTATCCTTCTGAGAAGTTTGCTGTCTTTACCTGGTCTAGCCTACACATGACTACATATCAATTGCAATGTAGTTGACTCTTAAATGTTTTAAGTGACCAAACAAGCTATTTGAGGGCAATTGGGAACATGCAACAAATGCTGGCTGGTCAGCATCAATGATTTAAAATAATCTACACACTCACCACCCTCTGGTTGAAAAAATTTCTCCTCACTTCAGTTCTAAAAGGTTTATTCATAATCAAACTATGACTCCTAGTTTTGAACTCCCCCACCATTGGGGACATTTTCTGAATCTGCCCTGTCTCTGTCTCTTAGAATTTTATGTTTGAGGCCTCCTCTTGCTGTAAAGTCCAGTAAATATAGAATTCCTACAGTGCAGAAGGAGGCCATTTGGCCCATCAAGTCTGCACTGACAACAGTCCCATCCAGGCTCTATCCTTGTAACTCCACATAATCCCCCTGACACTAAGGGGCAATCCCACCCAGACCTATTCCCATAACTCCAGGTATTTACCCTACTAGTCCTCCTAACCTACACATTTTGGGACACCTAAGGAACAATTTAGAATTGCATCTCTAGCATGTGGGAGGAAACTAGAGGAGATTGGGAGAAAGTGAAAAGCACAAAAGTGCCCTGAGTTAGGGACTTTTTTTATTTCCATTTGGTTTAAGATACTAGTCATGGACCCATTATTTTGTTTAAATTGCAGCTAAAACTACTAGAGAATAAGGTCTCAGTATAGAACCCATGCTTAGTAGATTCTAACTAAAGGCCTGGAATGAACAGTCACTGGGCAAATGCAGCAGTAATCAGGAAAGCTAATAGAATATTTTAATTGAGAGAGAGAATATAAAAGTAGGAAGGTTATGCTTCAGTTATGCAGAGTATTAGTGAGACCACATCCAGAGTACTAATTACAATATTGGCCTCCTTATTTGAGGAGGGTTGCAAATTGGAATAGGTTCAGATGTTTTTACCTGGATTGGGGGATTGACCTGAAGAAGGGTTGGATAGGCAAAACTTGATTCTGCTAAAGCTGAGTAAAAGGCAACTTTGCAACCTAATGTCATGAAGGTCTTGACAGCATAGATGTTAAGTGGATGTTCACTTTTGTGGGAAAATCTCGAAGTAGAGATCACCTTCTTAAAAATGAAGGTCCCCATTTAGGGTCGAGCTGAGAATTTTGAGTCTTTGCAACTCTTCAAACAAGGGTAGAAATGGTTTTTGCTTTAGATTTTTCATGAGCTAGGGGGTTAAAGGGGAGGGTTTTGAGTGATCTCAGTAAATAGCAAAGCAGGTTTGAAAGACTAAATAGCCTACTTTTAGTTTGTATAATTTCCTGCCAGCACTCTCACTGCTGAAGTACTGAACAAACACTGGTTTTGATGCACAGAGCACATCTACAGATTGCTAATCTCCCAGAGCCTTTATTAACACGACACTTAAAAAACTTTACTGACTTGGGGGGAGGGGGGGGGGGGGGAGTAGGTGAATGAGAAGAGATGTGGCCTTTAACATGGTTGACCACAAATCATCTTCCAACATCTGTCCCACAGTTGTCCAGCTGAGTAACATTGAAAATAGGCACAGGAGTAGGTCATCTGGTTCTTTATGCCTGTTCCACTCTTCTTCATTGTAGGTAGGCCAACTAGAGGTGAGGCTACATTGGATTTGGTGCTGGGCAATGAGCCAGACCAGGTGTTAGGCTTGGAAGTTAGTGAACATTTTGGTGATAGTGACCACAATTCGGTTACGTTCACCTTAGTGATGGATAGGGATAGGCATGAAGCTGGGGGCAGTAGTTATAGCTGGGGGAAGGGTAATTATGAGGCCATCAGGAGAGAATTAGGGTGCATAGATTGGACTAGGAAACTACAGGGACTGGGAACATCTGGAATGTGGTGCTTATTCAAGGAGCAGCTGCTGCGAGTCCTTGATAAGTATGTCCCTGTCAGGCAGGGAGGAAATGGTCGAGTAAGAGAGCCTTGGTGTACGAAAAAAGTTGATTTCCTGGTTAAGAAGAAAAAGGAGGCTTATGTCAGGATGAGGCTTGAAGGCTCAGATAGTGCAAGGGATAGCTATAGATTAGCCAGGAAGGAGGTAAAAAGTGAATTGAGGAGAGCTAAGAGGGGACACGAGAAGATGTTGGCTGATAGGATTAAGGAGAATCCTAAAGCTTTCTTTCGATATGTTAAGAATAGAAGATTGGTTAGGGCAAGATTAGGCCAGTCATAGACAGCAGTGGGAAGTTGTGCGTGGAGCCTGAAGAGATTGGTGAGGCACTGAATAAATATTTCTCTTCGGTATTCACGCAGAGTGCTGGAAATGTAGCTATGGAGAACACTGAGGTACAGGGTTGCAAATTGGGAAGTATTGTAGTAGATGGGGAGGATGTGCTAGAAATTCTCGAGGGTTTGAAGTTGGATAAGTCCCCTGGGCCGGACGGGATTTACCCTAGGATTCTCTGGGAGGCAAGAGAGGAGATTGCAGAGCCTCTGGCTCTGATCTTCAGGTCCTCGTTGGTGACGGGTGTGGTTCCGGAGGACTGGAGGATAGCGAATGTGGTCCCATTGTTCAAGAAGGGGAAGAGAGACCTTCCAGGGAATGATAGGCCAGTGAGTCTTACTTCTGTTGTGGGCAAAGTATTGGAGAGAATTATTAGGGATAGGATTTATAGTTATTTAGAGAGAAATGAATTGATTGGGGATAGTCAGCATGGTTTCGTGAAGGGTAGGTCATGCCTTACTAACCTCATTGAGTTTTTGAGAAAGTGACCAGAGAGGTGGATGGGGGTAAGGCGGTTGATGTAGTATATATTGACTTTAGTAAGGCTTTTGATAAGGTGGCCCATGGAAGACTTCTACAGAAAATGCAGATGTGTGGAATAGAGGGTGATTTAGCTAATTGGATTAGAAATTGGCTGGCAGATAGAAGACAGAGGGTGGTGGTTGATGGGAGATATTCATCGTGGAGTTCGGTGACGAGTGGTGTGCCTCAGGGTCTGTTTTGGGGCCCCTGCTGTTTGTAATTTTTATAAATGATCTGGATGAGGGTATTGAGGGATGGATCAGTAAATTTGCAGATGACACTAAAGTTGGTGGAGGGGTAGATAGTGAAGAGGGGGGTTATAGTTTACAGAGTGACTTGGACAAGTTGCAGAGCTGGGCCGAGAGGTGGCAAATGGAGTTTAATGTGGAAAAGTGTGAGGTAATGCACTTTGGCAGGAACAATAAATGTGTAGAGTATAGGGCTAAATGGTAGGGCTCTTAATAGTGTTGAGGAACAGAAGGATCTTGGTGTATGTGTCAATAGATCCCTGAAAGTAGGCAGTCAAGTGGATAAAGTTGTTAAGAAGGCATATGGCGTCTTAGCTTTTATTGGTAGGGGGATTGAATTTAGGAGCCGCAGCATCATGTTGCAACTGTACAAAACTCTAGTGCGTCCGCACTTGGAGTATTGTGTGCAGTTCTGGTCCCCACATTATAAGAAAGATGTGGAGGCATTGGAGAGGGTACAGAGGAGGTTACCAGGATGTTGCCTGGTATGGAGGGCAGGTCCTATGAAGAGAGGTTGAAGGATTTGAGGTTGTTTTCGTTAGAAAGGAGGCGGCTAAGGGGGGATCGTATTGAAGCATATAAGATAATTAGAGGTTTGGATAGGGTGGACAGTGATAGCCTTTTTCCTAGGATGGAAGAAGCTAGCACGAGGGGACACAACTTTAAATTAAGGGGTATGAGTTATAGGACGGATATCAGAGGTAGGTTCTTTACTCAAAGAGTGATTAGGGAGTGGAAAGCCCTGCCTGCAGCTGTTGTAGATGCGCCAAGTTTGGTGGCGTTTAAGAGGTGAATTGATAAGTATATGGAAGAGAAGGGAATGGTTTAGTTTGGAGGGGCATTGCTTTTTATTTTGGTCGGCACAACATCGAAGGCCGAAGGGCCTGTTCTGTGCTGTTATGTTCTGTTCTATTGCCATATCCTTTGTTCCCTTTTAACTGCAAGAGATGTATTTAACTCCTTGAAAACCATATAATATTTTGGCCTTAACTCAAATTCTACAGACTTGTGATATTGTATGAAAATATTTCTCGTCTTTAAAGTTTACCCTTCATCCTTAAAACAGACCCTCTGATATTTGGACATTTCACCATTCAGAACATGCTTCCTGCATCTACTGTCTCGTCCTGTCAAATTTTATAGGTTTCAATGTGATTTTTCTCCCCTTGTTTTTCTGAACTCCAGTGAATATGATCAATCTTTTGTTTCAGTCCAGCCATCCCAGGAATCAGTCTGGTAAATCTTAACTTCTTTCCTCAGATAAGGAGATAAAATCCAGATGTGACCAATCTGCTATTTAACTGGAGCAAGGCATCCCTGCTTCTATACTGCAATCCCCTCCTATGAAGGTTAATGTACCATTTCAACATTTGCTGTACCTGCATGCACATCTTCAGTGACTGGTGTCATGGCACAATGGTTAGCTGTGCTGCCAGAGTCTGAGGTTTAATTCCAGCTTTGGGTGACTAGCATTCTCCCTGTGTCTGCATTGGTTTCTTCGTAGTTCAAAGATGTGCAGGTTACATGGATTGGCTATGCCAGATTTCCTCAGTGTTCTGACATTCAAGTTAGAATAATTAGCCATGGTAAATGTGTAGATATGTGAGATAAAGACCTGGGTAAAATACTGTCAGTTGGTGATGACTTGATGGACCAAATGGCAGCCTCCTGCATTGCAGGTATTTTGATTTTTGTATAAGACATCCAGGTTTCATTGTACATTTATCTCCTTACAATTCAGATAATTTGCTTTCCTGTTCTTACTACCAAAGTGGATAACCTCATTTAGCTACATCATGCTGCACATGCCATGCAGTTGTTCAGACTGTCCAGATCACATTGAAGCATCTCCTCATTCTCCTCAACTCCCCCCTCCCACCCAGCTGCAAATTTAGGGAATATTGCATTTTGTTTCCTCAGTTTTTAAACTGTTGTGAATAGCTGGGGTCCTAACACAGATCCCTGGGGTGCACCATTTGTTACTGCCTGCCATTATGAAAAAGACCCATTATTCCTGTTGTTTTCCTGTCTGCCAATCATCTTAATTTGGTGCACTTAAATTAGTCCATGTGGTATTTTGTCTAAATAAATTACATCCATTGGCTCCCTTTCATCAACTCTACTAGTTACATCCTCAAAGAATGTCAATAAATTTAAGCATGATTTCCTTTTCATAAATCCATGCTGATTCTGTCCAATTCTGCCACAATTTTCCAGATGCTTTGCTACAAAATTCTTGAACTCTAGAATTTTCTTCATATTGCCTTCTATAATTCTGTTTGTCTCCCTCCCTTTTTAAATCATTGGGTTACATCAACTACCCTCCAGTCTGAAGGAACTGCTCCAGAATCTATAGACTCTTGGAAGATGACCAAAGCATCCACTATTTCTAGGGCCACTTCTTTTGTACTGCAGGATGTAGTTTATCAGGTCCTGGGGATTGATTGGCCTTAATCCCCTTAATTTCCCCAACATTATTTCTTTACTAAATGTGATCTCCTTTTGTTCCCCTCATTAAACTACATTCCCCAACATTTCTAGTGTGTATCTTCCTTTGGTTCTGTTTTGACAAAGTATATATTTAGTTAATCAGCCATTTCTTTGTTCCCCATTACAAATTCCCATTTCTGACAAGAGGATCTGCATTTGTCCTCAATCTTTTTCTTTTGACAAAACTAAAAGTTTCTATAGGTTTGTTTCCCACAAGCTTACTTTTTGTTCTCTAATCACTCCCTTACTCCTTTTGCTGAATTCTAAACTGCTCCCAATCCTACAGCCTGTTATCTTTCCTGGCCAGTTTGTATACCTCTTCCTTGGACCTAATTTTGCTTAAGCTATGGTTTGGCCACCATTTTTCAGTTTTAGTTTTGTGGTAGAAAGGAATAAACTGTTGTATCCACCTATGTGCTCTTTGAATGTTTGCCATTACCTATCCACACCATCCTGTTAAGCAGCATTTTGTAATCTTAGTCAACTTGTGCCCGATACCATGATTTTCCTTATGCAGATTCAGAATCTCTAGTCTGAATCAAATACATCACACACCATTTTGCTATACATTGCTTATCCATAAAGATTCTTGCTCAATTAGATGGCCAATTATTCCTATTTTATTACACAATATTCCATCTAGCATAGCCTATTCTCTAGGTGGTTCCTCAATATATTGGCCCAAAAAACAATCCCTTACACACTCCAGGAATTCATCCTCCTATAGTATTATAACTGACTTGATTTGTCTAATATGCAAATTAAAATCACCATAATTACAAATTTTGATCACCTATCTTAAATTTCTGTTTAATGCAATTCCCAACTTATAGTCTCAATACAACAACACTGTTATACCCACTGGCTTCAACAATGAAATCTGACTTCCCTCACTTATTTCATCATTTAATTTGCCCTTCAACCAGCAATTCAACTCTAGTGCTTCCCCTCCCACTTTGACACCTTGCATAAGTTCCCATACCTGTCAGTTTAATTCAAACCCCTCCCAAACGCTCTAAAATACCCTTCTTAGAAATTAGTCCCAGTCTTGACCAGGTGTAACCTGAGTGAGAAATGGAAGGATAAAAGGAAGGAATATACTTTCATAAATCCATGCTGACTTTGATCCTGCCACTATTTTCTAAGTGCTCTGATTTTACATATTCTAAGCGACTGGGCACTGGACTAATGGTACAAATCATAACAAATTATGGATAGTTTTAAGAAGATGGGATAATACATTATCCAGTGACAAAAACATGCAAGCCCTTTAATATGTGACCTGCCCTTTGGAGCATTTGATTTTATTTCCAGCATCTGCAGTTTGGTCCTTACTTTAGCTGTTTCCATTCTTGCCTAAATAGATTAGCTGTGCAACCTGATGCAATGGTTTATTTTCCCATCCTGCAACATTACCCTTCCCATCATCCAAAAACACTTCAGGTTTCACAAGTATGAAACAAGTTGTTACTGAAGTGACGGATGTTGAGGGGGAGGCCTGATAGAAGTCTTGAGGGGTGTGGACAGAGTGGATAGTCAAACTTTTTTCCAGGGTGGAAGAGTCAATTACTAGAGGGCATGGGATTAAGGTGAGAGGCAAGTTTTGAAAGGTGTATGAGGCAGATTTTTTTAATAGACTGGGATGCCTGGAACTTGTTCCCAGGAGGTAGTGGAAGCAGATAAGATACTGACTTCCAAGGGGCATGCTGCTGCTGCTGGTCCTGGTCCTTGTGGAGGGGTGTGAAATGAAAACATCGTTCCTGAGGAATAGATCCTTCCAAAGGACTGGAATATCTTTTGAGCTTCACAATAGATTTGTGGGTATGGCATCTGCCTCTGGGCCTTTGCCACTGGATAGCTGGCTGACAACTTTTGTGACTTTGCCATGGATGACCCACTGGTAGTAGCCACTGTTGATATTGACCTGGGGAATCTATTGCCTCATTGTTAATAGATGATGGTCAGTTGTGGACAGCTTCAAAGTGTTCAGTCCATCTCTGCAGGATCTGAACCCTCTCTGAAAGTTGTGCTATCTGTACTCAGAAGGGGGAGGGGGGGAGCTGAGAGATTAAAGTCTAGATGTTGAGGGCTTCATAGAACCATTTCAAGTTGTTTCTGTCAGCATATCCCTGTATTTCATCTGCCTTGGTGCTCAGTCAGGCATCCTGCATTTTACACAGTTTATTCTGGATTGTCCTGTGAGCACTTTTAAAAAGCATTTTTTCTTGGTAGCTGATGATGGGCTGTTCTGACAGATACAATGAAGTCAGTGCCATTCAACAAGTAGAGCCTATATCTCATCATTCTCATCGAACCAGTAATGCTGCTGTAGATTGCCCAAGTATTCCCAGTTGTCCTCAGCACTGCCTGTGAGGTGTAGGTCAGCAAGCTTGATTTTTAAGTCTTCAGCTAGTGCTGAAGCAATGCTTGGATTCTTTTAGCTTGGCTATATTGATTCTTTTCATAACTTTGCTTCTTTGTGGTCGCCTCTTGGGTCTGATGCAGAGCCTCATTTTTGGAGACAATGAGCCTGTGATCTATCCAGCAGTACACGGCTAATGGAAAAAGATTTTTACTAATGGAAAAATGAGTGCTGTCTAAAGAGGAAGGTGCTAAATTGGGTGAAGGCTAGATTAGCCAGAAACTTATAGGTACTGATTGGGAGAGGTTATTGGAGGGTAATTCCACATCTGGCATGTGGGAGTCTTTTAAGGGACAGCTGAAAAGGTTGCAAGAAAAACATGCCAGTTAAGAGGAAGGATGGGAAAGATAGGATCACCCCAGTCCAACGCCAACATCTCCACATCGAATGCAGAAGGATGGTGGAGGGACAGCAGAATCCAGCTCTCTTGGGTAGTGTACTCTGCCAAAGAGGGAGTCTGTCCCCCTTGGGGGGGGGGGGGGGGTCTGCCTGGGGGTGGTTAACAAGTGGTCTGCTAACCACCCCTGGGCAGATGGGTGGAGCTGTGGATAACTAGGGAGATTGAGGACTTGGTCAGAAGGCAATATATTAAGTCTAAGCAACTAGGAAGAGAGAGAGCATTGGAGGAATATAGAGTAGGAGAGAGCTGAAACAAGGAGTTCAGGCAAAAAGAGGGCATGAAATGGTCTTGGTGGACAGGATTAAGGACAATCCAGAAGCATTTTACTCCTGTTAGGAATAAAAGGGTGGTTAAAGGAAAAATTGATCCTCCTTAGGGACAGAGGAGGGAAACTATGCCTAAAGTCCAAGGGAATGGATGAAATCCTGAATGCTTTGCGTCAGTATTCACAAAAGCAAGGGACCTGTTGTCAGGTACTGTCTTGGAGGGAGTTGAAGATCTGTTAAAAGGAAATATCTATTATGAAGGAGGAAGTGTTAGGGTTTTTAGGTAGTAATTAAAACTAAATCTCTGGGCCCAGATGGCATGTATCCTAGGCTGCCTAGGGAGATGAGGGATGAAATTACTGGGCATCTGATGCAAATTTTTGTCTCTTTGGATACTGGTGAGGTCCCAGAGGGCTGGAGTATAGCAAATGTGGTACTGTTTAAAAAGGGTACTAGGGATAACTCGGGTAATTATAGGCTGGTAAGTTTGATGTCAGTGGTAAGGAAATTGGAAAAGATTCTTAGGGTTAAGATCTATTAGCATTTAAAGTGTGGCAGTTTGATTAGTGATAGGCAGCATAGCTTTGTAAAGTTGAGGTTGTGCCTTACAAATCTAGTAGAATTTTTGAGGTGACAAAAATGGTTGAAGGATAAGCTGTGAATGTTGTCTACATGGATTTCAATAAGATGTTTGACAGTCCCTTGTAGGTTGGTGGAAAAGGTTAAGCCTCATGGATACAAGGACAGGTGTCTAAAATGGATTGAGAACTGGTTTGATAATAGGAAACAGTAGTAGTGGAAGGGTCCTTTTTTAGCTGGAGATCTGTGACTAGTGGTGTGTCACAGGGCTCAGTACTAGGACCTTTGTTATTTGTAATATACATAAATGACTTGGAAGAAGTGAGGTGATCAGCGAGTTTGCAGATGATACAAAGATAGCTGGACTTGCTGATAGTGAGGAGCAGTGTCAGGCAATGCAATGGGATATAGATAGGCTGGTACATTGGGCAGAGAAATGGCAGATGGAATTTAATCCAGAATCTTTGTTCTATAAATGCAAGATGATGCATTTTGGAAGAAATAATGTAGGGGGAAGTTGCACAATAAATGGTAGGCCTTTTAAGAATATAGAAATGCAGAGGGTCCTTGGGGTGCAAGTACAAAGTCCTTGGTGGCAGTACAGGTGGAGAGGGTGATGAAGGCCTAGGGTTGCTTAAGGCTTACTTACGTACAATAGCAAACTAGAGATGGAGGAATACAGGAGACTTTTCTAAATAGATTGAGCTTTGAGATATCTCTGGGAATCAATTGATTCCTGTGGATCTTCCAATATCTTTTATGGCTAACTGGCTTTTATTTCTGTGGTAAATGTATAAGATTTTGCATGTCTATTGATGTTGTCTTTTACTTCGTAGGTGATTCAGTCCTCCTTGTTGACAAAGGGACATACATGCAGTATGTTGTGTGAGGGCTGCTCTTGAGGGTTGCTTTGACAGTCACCTAGTGCTTCATGTCGTTAGTGTACCTTAAACTGGACTATCTAATTGGTAACATGACAGCTCAGTGACCATCACTGTTTGCTGTGCAGATGTGTGGATTTGGGCTGGTGTCTGTGGGAGTTTGCACATTCTTCCTGTGATTGTGTGGGTTTTCTCCAGGTGCTCCAGTTTCCCCTCCCATCCCAAAAATGTGCTCTTAGGCTGATTTGGTGTTCCAAATTGTCCCTAAAGTAGACTTGTCTCAATCTTCCCCTATAGGTGTAGACAAAGGTCATAGATTGAGTTCCCTCCTCTATGTTAAGATAGTGGCACGGGCTCGTTGAGCCGAAGGGCCTGTTTCCTGTGCTGTATTCTGTTCTTTAGGCAGGATGTCAGAACGATCAACACCATGTCTTTCATCCTGACAATGACAATGTATAAAGTAGGGTGCATCCAGGAGGTCGTGTTACTGGTATGCACTGAATGTTGTGTTGGTGATGAGATCGTATGCTGCACAGGTCTTTAAGAGTAGACTGTAACTGTTAGACTTGGCCACTCCATGTCTACTCTACTCTTGCATTGGAATCGCCAAGCAAGATCAGCTTGTTGGTACTGCTGGTAATAGTCTAATTCTTCATAAAACTTGTCTTTTTATCTCATTTGGGTTGTTCATTTTGGGGATATAGGTGCTGATCAGAGTGGCTTGACTTTGCTTCTATAGCAGAAGCTATATGTCATAAACCTTGGGTAGGCTATCAAGTTTCTGAACAAGGTGATACCTGATGGCAAATCCAATTCCAGCATCATGATACTCATTGCTGCTGCAACTGCTCCAGAATAAAGTGTATCCACCTCCAATTTCAGTCAACTGACCTATGTTAGCAAAATAAATTTCACTTAGGGCTGCAATCTGTCTTGCAAGCTCTCTGGCAACTAAGGCTGTTCTTCTCTCTGGTCTGTCTGCTGTAGGATTGTCAAAAAAACGTACGTGTATTCCAAGTGCCAACGGTTTTATGTTTGTTTGCCTGCAAGATGGGATCCCCATTGGGTGTAGTGAAACATTTAGGGCACCTTTTTCTTGCCCCTTCCTCATTCTACAGAGGAGAGCAGTGCGTTCCTGAAGAGGACTGCTCGGTAGATGCTGAGTTTCACTGCAGCATCAGTCAGCGGAAAATGACCATTAGACTTGAGCTGCCTGTGTGCATGTCCATGACCACAGCTCCCAGTGTATCTGCACCTACTACTTTGTCTCAACTGTTGCCACAGGACTTCAAAGGTTAAACAGGACAATGATGGTGTCAAGACTAGCATTTGATTTGGATTAAAGTGAGAAGTTGTGCAGTGTCAGCCTACTTTCTTCCCAATTCCCATTCGGATCCAGTGGCAAGACAACTGGAGGTAAGACTAGACGCAGTGGTTGTCTTCTGTATCTTCACATTCCACACCTGCAGACACTGCCTTCTTGACCATCAGACCTTCCATTGATCTTGTCTGCTCAATCTGGCAGCATCTGTTTTCACATGCTGGGCTAGACCTCTTCCTGTCTGAGGGTTGAGGCCTGTTGGCTATCCTTGCCTGGTTTAGCTAGCTTGCCAAAGCCATTGCCTGGAGTGTGACTGCTGTCACATGCAAACAGCTACGGGGAGCCATAGGTGAGAGCTGAGTACCAGATGGTGGACAAGCTGCCCTAAACAGATGTGACATGGTACTACCCCTCCCTGCCACCCCTCATCCTACATAAATATGAGATGGAAGTCGAAGGATACGGTTCCTGGAAACATGCAGAAGTTTAGTTAAGTCAAGCAGCATGTCTGTGCAGGCATGGAGGGCTGAAAGGCCTGTTCCTGTCTGTAATTTTCTGTTATTTTGTAGATGCTTAGTCCCACCTTGCCAACAACTTTCATGACCTGACAACTAAAATACAAACAGTACCTCCTAAGTTGAATTGCTTTTCACTCTGAGCAGCTATAAAGTCCAACCCAAGCTGGGATATTCACATCAAACAATATTGTCTAAAAGCTACCTGAGTTGCAACTCTCCTATTTTATCTGCATTGTGTAGTGGTCTTTAACAGAATTTTACAATTTATTTTCTTATTTGTTATCTCAAGACTCACATGCTGCCAATAACAAGAACTAAGCCTGGTCCCTTGGTCTTTGAAAAATGAAAACCTGAATTATAGTAATGAAATCATGGATAGAATGCCTTCAAATCAATTATGCAAACTTCTAAATTTCTATCTTCAGCAGAAGAAAATTGGGTGGAATTGATGCCTCAGGCTCAGTAAATAATTCTGCTACCCCCAAATTAAGTCTCTGTCCTGAATTTTTTAAAAAAGACCCTTTAGTCAATTCCATATCCATTCCCAAAATACATCCTGAATTGCCACAGCTTTGAACTTAGACTTCCAGGAAAACAGCTGCTAGCTCAGCCTTTATGAAATTTTATGCATTTCATGTTTTAGACCGGTTTGTTACTTCCTCAAAGCTAAGGGGGTGAGTCAAATTTAATCTTCCACTTGTTTTGCACAATAATTGGTAAGAGTCAAGATTTTTTTAAAAAAACAATGGGCCTGTAATTTGTGCTCATGTAACATCCTATTACATCAACATGTTTCAGTACATTATTGTGACTGTACAGTAACACTTGCAAGGATAAAATAGTGGGAACAACATTTCACAATTGGCAAAATAGCAATTACAATTTTTTTGTGGCACTGGATGAAGAAGGATTATGAGCGTGACATTGGAAAAAAAATCACCATAGCAGGCAACCTTAACTTCTCATGGAAAAATCCATTTCCAATAATACAGCACTTGCTCACTATTGATATGTACTGGTAGTCTTGAGTACATGTTGAAACATGGATTTTTAAAATTGTAAATTTGCAGAGTCGAGCTGATGCTTTACTGTTACGCAATTGAAACTAATTGTGTGACAAGACATTTTATTGGATTCCAAAACTAAATACCAATATAAATCTCAATTTGCCCAAGTTTTTGCATACAAGCTCCTTTGCTCTAGGTTACAAAGTATCTGATAGTTGTTACAGTTTAAATAGGTAGGACATAAAACAGTTGCACACCTATAGTATATTTTCAACTCTACAATGTGTTTATGCTTAATCTGAATTGTAAACTAGTGGTTCACAAGTTGGTCTACTATCTTGTATATAAAATTCACTATACAAAATCTTTGTCCAAAATAGAAACAAATAGCAATTAACTAGCTTGATCATTCACACCATATTAAATTCAGATTAAACTATAAGATGTTTAAACTACTGTGATGGTAACCTTATGTTCAAGGGCCTTTTGATTATATGATTTTTGAAGTTAATAAAAAGCTGTAAGGTTACACAATTACCTGCTTCATCATTTGATTCTCACTAGTACCTATTTTATTAAAGACTTGCTGATGTTCAATTTCTCCTTTCTGTTCCCTGCTCCTCATCCACCTTCAAAAAATTAGTCTTTTGGCTCAGTCCTGTAACAGCTTCTATTTTGGAAAGCAGCTCTTAATGTTGCAGTATACCTCAAAAACTGACATGCAAGACACACTCCACAACTCAATTTCATGTTGTTCAACACCAAATGATATTATTCATTGCCAATTAACTTTTGATGTTTGAAGTAAGGAGACTTAAAAAAAAATCAAGTTTTATTTGGGGTAAATTAGTATTTATTGAATGTACAAGAACAGTAATAGAGAACACATGGGTGAATTATCCTCTAAGGCACCTAGGTGATTTGGGAAAGTTGACTGGAAGATTATTTCTAAAACCATGTTTAGTAACCTCCACAAATTAAACCTGCATTCATTACAAATTCATTATTTGTAAAATATCCCAAGATAATATACTTGACACCAAGCCATGAGATGCTACGACAGGCTTCAAATACTTGGTCAGAGGTAAGTTTTTAAAGAGGGAAGTGGAGGTTTAGGCAGGAACTTGCAGATCTTGGGGCCTGAAGGTATGGTTGCAATTGGAGATTAAAATCAAATATGCAAATTTTTAATATTGTTAAACATTGGAATTTACACTTTTTTTCTGGAAATTGTGATTTTTAATAAGGAATTAAACATAGCTTTCAGGGCTAAAGGGATATTACGGGGTGGGTGGGGGAGGGGGAGAGGGGGAGGAGGGGAGGAAAGAGAGAAGAGGAGAGACAGAAGGAGATCAGGGTATTGAATTTGATCAGCCATGTTCATTATGAATGGCAGAGCAAGCTCAAAGGGCTGAATGACTTGCTCCTGCTTCTATTTTCTAACTATACAATACTTGAAAATAGCATTTTTTTTAAACTTGTCTTGTACTTATTGAATAAAATATAACACTACAGGGTTAACTGATTTTTTTAATAAATATATGCGCAAGTGTTGATTCAGGAACCTGAAGTTAACAGTTCATTTGTATGCTTCTGTCCCTACTCAATAAATTATTCAGCCAGGCAGCTTATCCCTATTGAGTACATAGCAATCAATTCCTTTCTTCATTCTCAGCTTATGTAATAAGCTAATTTTAAAGGTTTTAGGAAGCAAAACTAAAAAATATTACTTATTCCAAGATGTTTAAATTCTTAAAACAATGTTAGGGTAAAAGAGAAACAAAGACAGCTAACAATGAGGGAATCTAAAAATTTCTATAAGCAAATAAATTGTAAAATCTTAGCAAGAGTAAGAGCAAGGAGATTACTACTTTTTAATCAAAGATGTTGCCAAATCTGTCTCAAGAAGAGAGTGCTGATCATGGAGGGGGTGAAAATTGCTCAGTTATAAGAAACGTTGCTTTAATTCAAATTGAGTCATTGGAAGTGGATGGAATTTGAGGATGCTGAGGAACGGAACAATAGAAATTGTGGAGATATTATCGGAAACCTCTTCCTTCTTAGATGCAGGATCCAATGCTGGAAAGTTGCAAATAGTACACCCTTGTTCAATAAATTCAGTAACACTTCAGCAGACAATAAATGAAATAAGTCACTTGAACTTGTGCATACTAAATTGTTAAATGTAAATTGTAGTTCACTGAGTTTGAGGAGGCAATAGAGATGGTTGATGAGGTGTTGTAAGTGGACTTCCAAATAGTGTTTGACATATGATCAACTTGTTAACAAAAGGTGAAGCCTATGGCATATAAGGGAAACCAGCAGCATAGATACAAAGTTGGTTAAATAATAGGAAATTGTGAATAGTTTTTCTGATTGGAGGAAGATGCAATAGTGGTGTTCCTGGGCATTTCTATTGGCACTACAGTTTTTCTTCAAATTTCTCTAATGACTTTGATATGCAGAATACAATTTCAAAATTTGCAGATAACACACTTGGATGTGTTCTGACCTGTGCAGAAGAGAGTAAAGTCTTCAAAAGGACTTGGACAGGCAAATGGAAAGGGCCTATAGGAGATGCAGGAACAGAGACCTAGGGTTATATGCGCACAAATCATAAATATCAGGGCAGACCGAGAAAGTGCTTATTAAAGTGTATAGGGCCCTGGGGTATACAGATAGAATGTCCTTGTTACTAAACTCAAACCTTCTGATGACAAATATGGTATTATGCCTAATTCTGGGCACCACACTTAGTGCAGCAAGGATGAAAAAAGCCTATAGTATGATAGTGTTTGTTTACTAACAGGGGGTTTAAATTTAAGACTGGTGGTGTTATGCTCACCAAAGCAGACATTGGTGAGACCACATTTGGAATATTGTGTTTAGTTCTGGTCACCTCACGATCAGCAGGATGTGGAAGCATTGGAGAGAGTGCAGAGGACATTTAGTAGAATGCTGCCTGGTTTGGGGGTTATGCCTTATGAGGAAAGGTTGAGGCAGCTGGGGCTTTTCCTCTTTGGAGTGAAGGAGGATGAGAGGTAACTTCAAAGTTTATAAGATAGTTACTGCACATCCATACTATTTCCTCAGGTGGATGTAGCTGTTACTAGGGGACATAAATAAGGTGCATAGTGGAGAGAATCTATCTTGGACATCTCTCCTATATCTCTCACTCAGAGTGATTGATGTGGAATAGACTGCCTGCTGTTATAGTGGAATCAGACACTTTAGGAAATTTTAAGTGGTTATTGGATAAGCAAATGGAGCACTCCAGAATTATAGGGTGTGGAATAACTTGATTTTAGGATTAGACATAACCTAGCACAACATTGAGGGTTGAAGAGCCTGTACGGGGGTGTAATGTTCTATATTTAGGCTACTGGTAATGTTGAAATGATACCTGTTTTACTCTTAACCCTTTGTTTCATTTGGGCAATTTGATGGGTAACTCCTTATAACTAAGCATAGTGATCTTAAAATTAATACCAATATGAAGCATTTATATACAAACTAAAAGATGCTTACTGTCTGAAGATCTTTTCTGGTATTGGATACTGTAATCTATGAAAATTCATAAGAGCTGAACAGTTTACATTATTGGGATGTTCAAAGTCAGGATTTACAAACCTGCAAAAACAAATTTTTAAATTGCAAATTTTTATCAAGGTGGTAAGTAAACTACTTTTAATGTCTATGCCAGTCTGTGCTGTTTCGACTCTTTCCCTGCCAATAAGTTCTTAATCTTAGTTTCACTGAACACTTCTTTGATCGGGAAGCTAAAAGTAGATAAGAAACCTCTCTGCTCATTTGAATAATACAAGATGTGAGAAATGAAGAGGATATAGGCTGGTATATGTATTTATTCTGTAGTTTAAGGGTATCTGATCAGATCAGAAGAATGGAGGGTAAGGGGAGACCATCTTACATTATCCAGTGAAGAGGAAATATGAAAGTTACTGTACCCCATGAAAAGCTGCCCCCGTTGCACTGAAAAACAAATCATCCAGATGTAGATTGTAGAAATCTCATTCCATACTAGTAAGGGCAGGCAATGAGAATGGTATCATCCTCATTTAGGAACCACTTAATGCTATGCATCAATATAGAAACTAATTAAATGCAGACAAGTTGTTCCTGCTCTGACAAACAGGATTTTATAATGAAAAACTTAGGAACTAATCCAAATGGGTTTCAATTTATTGTAGTAGTTTGAGACCATTACAGGCAAACAAATGCTTCACTATACATTTCTATAATGAGGAAAGTTCACCCAAGGTGTATAGGGCACATTCTTGACCATCTACCTTTGTTCACTCATGCATATAAATTGTATTTTCTATGAAAAAAGTGTTCAAACTACTACCAGTGTGCACTGTACACTATCCATTAATTTTTAAAGGTTTTGTAAGTCTCATGAATAGAGTATAAACTTTGAGTCAAATTGTGGCATACTTAGAACTAACAGCTCACAACCTTACCTGACTACTGATCACAAAATTTGCACTTGTATTAACATGGAAACCTCCTACTTTCAGTTTGTGGTTTCTTCTCAAGCTCATTTTTTCCAAAGGTGCCTGAGGAAAAACATCTCTGAAGTTATTCAACTTCATCATGATCAATTGTATTAATATGAGGAGGGAGGGGGAGGAATTCCCTGTGAAAACCAATCCTTTTCTAACCTTGTGTTCAAGTGCCATTTTTCCTTTTGACTGTATGCAAGAACTTTGTCACAATAGACCAAAACAAGTACAGATGAAACATGCCTCTTCAAGGCCAGATTTACATTTTTCCCCAGAGATCAATTTCAACTTTTGCAATATATTTGTGAAATCTCACACCACTGTGCAGACCTATACTTTAAGATCCTTTTCAAGTATTCAAATTTGAACCTACTGAATTTCACTGTCATAGCATCCATACTAGAGAATGCTTTTTTTGATAATAAAAAAAGCAGTGGAAAAAAAATGTCAATATCCTGTTGGGGGAACTGTTGAAAAAACTGCCCAATGCAACCATTTTGCACTTACTGCATAGGAACAAAACAAGTGGGGCATTAGTAATGTCCCTTTTAACATGTAACCACATAAAGGGACTTGACAGTGAAAAAAGCAGGATGTGATCGGTGAAGAGAAATTAGGTTGTGAGCAAAGTCTATATTCATTTACCACTTCTGGTCTGCATGCAACTTTTCATCTGAAAAAACTATTTTAATAAAATGGATGTACTGTCTCACTACAAAAACTTTGTGTAATCTAATTCCAACAGCCCAATTTGGACTCCTGATTATTCAAGTGATTTGGTAAGACTGTAAAGATGAGGGAAAAAAGTCCATTCTTGTAGTGGAAAGTTAGATTCTAGTAATAGCTAAGTAAGTACTTTTGTTATTGTGTATCTTTTATAGTGGTGGGATAAAGTTGCTGCATCTTTCAGGGACTCTTCTCTTATGCAATAGTTATTTTCTCATAGCAAAGTATTTGGTGGAAACTCTAATGCACAATAGGTCAGGAGCTAAGTTTTTAATTCTCATTTTGCATCAGAATAAGGCATATATCAACCTTGACTATGGGCACTAGTATTAATCAAGTACTTGTTGCTGAAGACTTTTGTGATGTGTAATTTGATGCCACCCTGCACTCCAAAAAAACCTCATCGTAGTGAATGAAGTTAAAAGGTAAAAGGAATGGTGAATCAGCAGCAAATAAAGTCGGAGAACTCAATACTCCTATCTGGTCAGTACATTTCCCCATTATTGTTTTGTACTATGGGAGAAATAACAACATTGTCAGTTATGTACAGCAGAGATTATTCAACCTTTTGAGCTGCTGACATAGAGCCCCATCCACCAGCAACAGTTATTGGAAACAAATCAATTTTTCAATAATTATGGACAATGCACATCTAATTAGGCAGTATTATGCCCAGTCCACAGCTGAAATTTTGATAACACTCTTTACGAGCAGCAGCGTCATAAAATTACTCTTCTTAGTATATTCCCAATCTGAAGGAGAAGTGTGGCAGAAAATGGAGAAATGATATGACAATTCAAACAGGAGTTCTATTCTGAGCAGTGAGTAATTGTAACATATAATATGGAAAAAAGGGCAAGGTAAACAATAAGATCCCCTTGGGTGCAAACATTTGTAAGATTTCAAACATCGCAGAAATCAAAATATTAATAAAATGGGTGTTTTATTTCCCAGAAACTTGCTTTATAGCTTTCTAATGTAGAATTAAACTGTTTCTTCAAAGTTCTTCTTTATGCTATGCTCAGAAGTTCAGCCATTAAAACAAAAAATATTGTATATGCAGACAGTTAAAACTGATACAGTACAACATACACAAAACTTGACTAGGATATCACAATAACTTAGGACAGACAAAAGATAGCTCAAGCCAAAATTTTGAAAGTGCCCATAAAATGACAACTGCCATGCTTTTAACCCAATCCTACACAATTTGGGTATGATAAATATTTAAAGCAGATGCTGGAGAAGCAAGATTAATAAGTGTGTCAGCAATGAAGTACATCACACTTTCAAACATTACATAGAAAATTGCGATCATTTAGTATTACTTAAACAATCAAGATAAAATAAGGGTTTACAAATTTAACCAATTTCATTATTGCATAAACCACCATAGATCTTCAAAAGAACCCTTTTAAAGTTACATTATCAATTTACTACAAAATTAAGTTGTAGCTAATAAAGATTTACATGACTGTTTTAAGCTAATCCCATTTTACCAATATTGTGCAAAAATCTATCATGCTATTTAACATGTATACACATAATTATTAGAAGTTATAAATATGTTTGAAAGATACCACCAGTGCAAGTGCCAAGGAAAATGTCAACTTGTATTAGGAATTTTAAATATGAACATCTCCCTCCCCTGGAAAAAGTGTCGACACAGTGAGTCATCATAAAGTAACAAAGTAGTTAATTAGTTTTGGTAGATTTAGGTACAATAAATTGTCACATCAATTTTATCAATTGTCACAAAGCATGCTTTCAGGTTTGATATGAATTTCTGTTTATAAGCAGTAAGGATAAAGATTTTAATTAGAGCAGGAAATTTTTATCATCAAAATCCAATGTCAAGCAATATTTTGAAATGCAACAGAAATGCTGATTAAAGATTAAAATTTCATGAAATAACAAACCTCAATGTTGCCTTGCATTAAAATATTGTGCTTTATATTAAAATATCTTGAGGTAATCATAAAAGTAGTTTTGTGAGGCAGGATATGCACACAAACTAGATCAATGTTATAATTTACCATGAGCAGATCAATTATTGTAGCATTAAAGATGAAGTATAATATTGGCTGTGCATGAAAATGATGTATTTTAGCTGTTTGTACCAAAAACCATGTACATTAATATCAACTGCATTTCTTGAAGCTCTTCATAACCCCCAAGTGCTTAATTCTAAAAAGCAGATATCACAGATGTTTGAAAATATATTTTCATCTTTTACTGTTGAAAAAATCATTAAGTTTCAAAATATTGATTAATAATGTTGAAAGTGGAGAGTATAAAATGATACAATTAAAGTACAGTTACATCTAAAACAATGGTAAATTAGTCATTTGGCACCAATAAATATGGCACCGAAGTGGGGGAGGGGGGTGGAAGGGGAGTTAATTATTCATGAATATTATTTCAAAATTCCAATCTTGACTCAAACATATGAAAACAATCTGTAAATTTTCAACAGACTTATTAGGTTTTATAGTACCAATATAAAGAGAGCTTTATAATGGTACTAATAGAATGTGTGCAATTCAAAAATCAACACTGTACTGTAAATGAGGAAGGAAACACTAACAATTACTATTATTGTATACAACAATTTGTTATGGATATGTGCTGAACATGGTTCAGAGTATCAGTTTATGGCTATAAGCACAATGCCCTGTTAAAAAAGCATTCATACCCAAAGTCTACTTAATGTGACACATAGTGTCACACAAGTAGTGAAAAGGTTATTCTATTAGGTGTGTTTGGACATGGTTTTAGGAACCATTTTACCATGTTCCTTGAAATTTGTTACTTTTTCTCTGCTTGATTTGGTTACAATATATATACAAAACATTGGAAATATCCATTCAAACATGCAAGTTTCATTGGCTTTTTCTCAGGCTGCAAGATGGCATACCATATAGAATGCATACATTCTACCTTAGGAGGGATGAAAGGAAAAATGGACAGAGTTTAGTACTTTGACAACATTGACAAGTCTAACGTATGGACTAAAATCTGGAGTTTCTAATTGTATTGCTTCAGGAAGGAAATAGCAGTTGGATGTAGTGCAACATATCCAGCTAGCTTTTTAAGCTGTGCTGATGATACAAAGTTAGATGAGAACATAAGCTGTGAGGAAAAGAAACATTGCAGAAGTTGAGTGAGCAAGAACATTCAAGTTTGGCAGAAGAAATACATGGGATGCCTGAAGTTCTCCATGTTGAAAGGAAAATGATAAGAGACTGCAAAATGTTGGTATAAAAGCAAAGAAGCACTAGGAGTACTCAGCAGGTCAGGTTGATCTCTGGAAGAAAAACAGGGTTGACATTTCAGATTTTCTGTTTTTTTCATACATTATTACATGTGCATTATCTTGCTTTATTATTGGGAAAATATTGGCATTTTGAGGGCCCTGGATGTCCCTCTGAATACCAATTATTTTTGAACTCAAATTATAAGTTAACAAGTGAGTACTGTAAGCAACTGGGAAAGCAAATAGTATGTTAATTAGCCTTTATTACAAAGAAATTGAAGTGTAACAGTGAAGAAGATGTATGCAACTGTACAGGGCTTTAGTGAGATCATGCCTAGAGTAATGCACAGTATTGTTTTGTCTTGGAGGGAGCACAACAAAGATTCACTGCTAACAAAATGAGGGAATATTCCTAAAAGGAGAGGCTGAATAGTCTAGACCAACATTCCTTAGAGAATGAGGTGATCTTATTGAAATGTCTAAAATTGATAAGACTTGACTGAACATGGTAGATGCTGGGAGAATATTCTCACTTGGCTGAAAAGTCTAGAATAAGGGGCCATGGCCTCAAAGTGAGGGGTTTGCCATTTAGGACTCAGAGGATACAACATTTCTTCATTCAGTTGGACTTTCAGAATCCTGTGTCCCAGGTAAGATATATGGGGGTGGGACTGTGGCCTCTTTCGGCATTGTAGGGCTCTATGATTTATGACAGCTGTGGACATCAGAGTATAAAGTTTATTTACTAGTCACAAATAGGCTTACATTCACACTGTAGTGAAGTTATTATGAAAATTCCCTAGTTGCCACATTCTGGCATCTGTTTGGATACACCCAAGAAGAATTTAATATGGCCAATGCACTTAACCTGCACACCTTTGGACTGTGGGAGGAAACCAGAGTACTGGGAAGAAACCCACAAAGGCACAGGGAGGCAGATGCTGTGCAAACTCCACACAGACAATGACCCAAGCCAGGAATTGAAGCCAAGTCCCTAGTGCTGTTAGGTAGCAGTGATAAACACTGTACCAATGCAGACAGATTGGCTAATTTTTGGTTCAGGAAATCCAGAAATATGGGTATGGCACAGCCAGATGGAACTGAGATAGATGATCAGGTACAATTTTAATGAATGGTGGAGTATGCCCATGGGAATGAATGGTCTGCTCCTCTTTCTTACATTTCATTTTCAAATAGATGTGTGTATATTATGAAAGAAGGACCACTATCATGGTAGCATTTTGTTAATTTTTCAATTTTATTTCCTTTCCAGTACTTTGGCTTACCATTCATTTTCTTAAAAAAAAATCCAGCTCACCCTATCACCTTCAGTTGAAATCATGGTTCAACTTACGTTATTCTCCATAGTTCACAAGCATATTTATAGCTAACAGGTAATCCATGTTTTGTAAAGGGTAATATGATAGCAGCTATACCAAACAATTCTCCACAGGATGACATCCCATCTTGCAGCCAAGCCATGAAGAGAAAAGGCACATTACAAGTTCAGCTGATGGATCAGTTAGTCAGTGCTAAAACTTGAAGCTGAAACTACAGGGTTACCCAGAACCAGTGGAAAAGATGAATTGCTTTTACAATTGTTACACCCAAGATATATATATATATATATATATATATTATATATATTTTAAAAAGGCACTGATCCCATCTCTGTACTGATTGGGCTTCTGCTTCTTGTTACACAAGTGAAGCATTTTTGCTACCCAGGGGGCATTATGTCCAAACTTGAATGTTTTCCAATGAATGAAAAGCAATAATACAAAAAATTCTGCAAACTGAAGCTTAATTTCAAGGATCTAGTAAAATGTTGCCCAAATGGTCCCTAATCACATTTATACAAGTTTGTGTATTTACAGTATTACTAAATATAAATTTAAAACTGTACTGTAGATTTTATTTTAAAGATACAATTTGTATCAACAACGAATGGTCATTTCTGGCCATTTAGGACTTTGCTTAAAGTTGCAATCCACTCAACAGCTCAACAGAATGAATAGCTAAGAAGATCCCTTGTAGGACGAATATGACACTAAAGCTGACAAAGTCCATTAAAAATACCAGAAAAAACTCATTGAAATTAAACAATGTTTGTTTCTACCTTTTTAAAAAAAATGGCAAGATAAATCAGGCCTGTTCATAATATCATAGCCTGAGTGCATTATTAAAAATCAGTATACAATATATTTTAAAATGCTTAAACTAAATTAAAGGGTTTTTTTATTGCAACCTCAAAACTTAGCACAGTACCAATATATATCCTCAAAATAATAACTGTTGCTTCTGCTCAGCTAGTAATGACCATTAGTTAAAGGGCAGCTGCATTTTGAATCATACTATTCAATTACTAGGAAGGCTGAAATCTGTATTTGCACATCTTTACCACCAATATATTCTTAAAATGCTAAAGGAAAAGTGTCACAAGTCACTAAATGTATTGTTTTGAGAAAAACATCAAACTTCCTACTTATATCTTCAGGTTAAAACTGCAATATATTATGGAGACAATAGATCATATCTTGCCAGTATTAAAAATTTTAAAAAGGTGCACTGACATATACATTTTATGTTTCCTATAGCAAACTGCAGCCTTAAATAAAACAATTCTAAAAGTTGAGAGAATTACACAAAAATATACCTCTTTGTACAGCATAGTTCTTTACACTGTATACTCTTATGTTATCTCCTTGTTTGAAAAAAATTCAAATGCAAGCTACCCCAGCATAAGACCAAAATGATGCTTTTCAATTCAACAACCCAGTTTTGATTTTTCTGCTAGAATAGCTGCAGCAAGTTGCTGGGCATCAATCATATGAGGATTCCTTTTCATCACCATCTGCACAAGGTCAGCAGGAAATATGTTGCACAGATTTACAAAGATCTTGTCACGGGCATCCTGTAATGTTTGTGGATTTGGAGGCTCAGGAGGGAGCCCACTCCATGGCATCCTCCAGGTCTGCTCCCTTTTTTCAGGTAGACTTTGGAATGTAAACTGATCATAGCAAGGCTGAGTTGGATTATTTGGTAATGAAAAACCTTGTGCATAACCATAACTATCTAAACCATAGCAGAGTCTGTTCCAATTGGCAAATGCTTCCTGACTTAAGTAAGGTTTTCTTTGCCTCACCGGTGGGTTTTCATACAAATGTGAATCTGAAAAGCTTTCTACCCTTGTTGTTCCTAGAGCTCTTCCCATGTGCATGTTCTGTGGATGCTGAGCATTGAGGGCTACAGGGCGATATTCACCAGGACAACTAGAGCGAGCTCCAATCGCTGGGTGCTGTAAATGTGATGCCATATGAGAGACTGAAGTTTTATGCAGTGAAGTTTGATCTTCTTGACCATAACTTTGTACTCTTGTTAAAGTATCATGATAACCATGAAGAAAGGGCTGATGTTGACTGTGATATTGGTGACATTTGAGATTTTCCTCAAGCACTGTAACTGGGGAACTCAGGTAGGCTCGTTCATTATAACCAATATATGAATCACTACTCCCACAGCTGATACTACCTTCACTGCTACAATCAGAACCTACATGGTTTAGTCCGTATTCTTTATCTACTGACAACTGGTCAGGGCTGTGTGTGCCAGATACACCAAGGTTATGATACTGATTCATCATGGAATAATACCCTCCATCAACAGGAGAGTTACATTTTGGATGCTGGTTATAGGATTTGTGTGTTCCACGGCTATTATTCACCAGAATTGGCGAGTATCGTACTGGCATTCCTTGTTCTCGTGTCAAAAGGTGCTTCCCAGAACCTGATACTGCACTACCTTGGACTTTTGCAACTGAAGAATTTGATGCACCAATAAGTGATGGTACAGACCTAGCTTCCAATCTGGTTCTGTTGCTGAGTTTCTCTTCAACCTCGTTATAAAGAGGTGATTGTATACTTGGATCTGATGGTCTTTTAGGAGTAGCACATTTGACATCAAACATACCCTCAATTTTGATATTAGTTGGAACACTGTTGCTTTTCACCAAGCCTCCTTCATTAGCAGTTTTCATTATTGAATTTTTTGCACTAGCACGGAGTTCATCAGCCACAGAACGTTGCGGCTGAGTACCTCGTTCTGGATGGTAGTACTTACATTTATGCCCATAAGTGCACTTTTTTCCTGTTGAAAACACAAAAGGGATTTTAAATGAATACTGGTGAACAAATGTGCCCTATGGTTATTCAAATCCAGATGTGCTTCAAAAGGCTAGTCATGGCATGATTCAATTCCTGCTTCCTGGACTACCTGGGTCCACCACGTTGGCCTACTGCCACAACAGATTCACAGCAGAAGCCATCTCGCCTGCCTTGCACTCAACCCTGGAATACCTAGATAGTAAGGACACTTATGTCAGATTCTATTTCTGATTATAGCTCAACCTTCAACACTAATATTCCAACAGAATTCATCTCCAAACTCCTTGGCCTGGGCCTCAATACCTCCTTCAGTGACTGGATCCTGAACTTCTTAACTCTCAGACACAATCAATAAGGATAGATAACAAAACTTTCTCACTATCATCCTCAACATTGGTGCCCCAAAAGGCTGTGTTCTCAGCCCCCTATTATACTCCTTATACACCTATGACCGTGGCCAAATTCTCCTCCAATTCGAGTTTCAAGTTTGCTGATGACACATCATAGTAGGTTGCATCTCAAACAATGATGAGACAGAATGGGATAGAGAATCTGGTCAACTGGTGCAGCAACAATAATCTCTCCCTCAATGTCAACAAAACAAAGGAGATTGTCATCAACTTCAGTAAGCACAAAGGAGTACATGCCTCTGTCAGATTCAGGGGATGAAATAGAGAGGGCTGAGACTTTCAAGTTTTTAGGTAGCCAGATCGCCACCAATCTGTTCTAGTCCCCCATGCCAACATGGGGGCATATATAGTTAAGAAAGACCACCAATGCCTCTATCTTCTCAGAAGACTAAGGAAATTTAGCATGTCAGCTATGAATTTCATCAACTTTTACAGATGCATCATCAAAAGCATTCTTTCTGGTTGTATCATAGCTTGGTATGGCTCCTGCTTTGCCCAGGAGCATAAGGAACTAAAAAAGGTATTGAAAGTAGCCCTACCAATCTCGCAAACCAGCCTCCCAGCCAATGACACTGTCTACATTTGCCACTTCCTCAGCAAAGCATAGTTAAGGATCCCATACACCCCAGTTATTCTCTTTTCCACCTTCTTCCATTGTATCAACCGACTCAAAGAACAGTTTCTTCCTTGCTGTCAGCTTTTGAATGGACTTACCTTGCATTAAGCTGATCTTTCTCCACACCCTAGCAATGATTGTAACACTACATTCTGCACTCTCTTGTTTCTTTCTCTGTGAATGGTGTGCTTTGTCTGTATAGCGCGTAAGAAACAATACTTTTCGCTGTATGTTAATACATGTGACAATAATAAATCAAATCAAAAATATAAAAAAAAACAAAAACTGAATCATGTGATATGATGACAGTGAAACATCAGTTTGCATATTATTTGACTGATTAGATTAATATCTGGTTAATTGCTCTTCTACAGGGCTTCAATTTATTGCCTATTTTAGTTTTATCCACTTTTTGATAGCATTCATCAGAGCAGATCTAAATTAGCAATGCAATCTAAGTCATGGTTGCAGAAGGATATATGCACAAAAACATGCATCATTACTGCAGGTATAAAGTATTCTACAGTTCAGTACTGGGAAAACTTGTTGCTTGGTTACATTGTCATTTCTCCTTATCAACATAAATTAACAGTGATCAACAGTGTGGAGCACATAACATGTTTCACAGTGGCAGAGGCAGTCTGCTATTAGTTGGTAGCAGGATTCTCTGATCCTGCTGCTGTCTAAGGGGTTTCCCAGGAAACCCATGGTAGAGGTTTGCTATTGGCAGAACCAGAAGATCTCCCCGGTGAGAAAAGCTGGAATATATCATGTTGATGTTTGTGTTGTTAACTGGAAGTGGTGGGGATGATGTAATTGGCATCAGCATCCCTCACAGAGGAATTATCATTGGAGATGCTGACTTGGATGTTCAATCCTGATCATTGTACAGTGACCTTCCAGAGCAATTAATGCCCACTTAAGGGTCTTATCCCGCTGGCACTGACATTCATAAGTGGCAGAAGGTGCCGCATGGGAAATCTAAAAGACAAACCCAGGCCTTTTGAGAATAGTCTATTTCAAAGGAAATCTTTGGATTGCAGGAACCAGCAAGGGGATTGGCAAGGTGGGAAGAGTCAGACACCAAAGCCTTTAATCCAACATCTCCCAAGCCATAGACTTCCACCACAACACTCATCCTTAGCTCACTCATTTGTAGCCTTATGCATTGCCAGCAGCTGCCATTGCTCCTGATGGGACTGGCAACTGGAGAGCTGCTGGCCTATGATTAGCTGGAAGTTCTCTGCAAGACTTAGGGGAGATGGTGGCATAGTGGTAACGTCACTGGAATAGTAACCTAGAAGCCCAGGCTAATCTTTGAAGGTTCCCACCACAGCAGCTGGTGGAATTGGAATTCAATTAACAACAAATCTGGAATGGAAAGCCAATTTCAGTAATGAAAGCCATGAAACAATCACCAATTGTCATAAAAGAAAAACCATCTAGTTCACTAATATCCATTAAGGAAGGAAATCTGCTAATATTACTTGGTCTGACCTACATGTGACTCAGAACCTATAGCCCTGTGGTTGATTTTCAACTGTTTTGAGGTGGTAAAGCAAGCCACTCAGTTCAAAAGCAATTCAGGATGGGCAACAAATGCTGGTCCTACCAATGACACCTACATCCTATGAAAAACAACCCTGGGGTCCTAAATCCTGGGGAAGGCCAACAAGGTTAACTGCCCATCAGGCAGTTAACTGCCCAGCAGCAGGCCTGCCCCATTGGAAATGATATTGGCACTTGTCTGAACTCCATTTGGCAGGCAAGATCCCCGACTCGATTTAACTTCCACTCCATTTGTAGGATATACAGAAATCCAAATGCCCAAGATAGCTGCAATTTTTTTTAACCATGTTAGTGAAATGAAATTTATGACAGCATGTACATATTCTATCCATCTGTTGTCTTCATGCTCATTTGAAAAACAAGATTGAACCGATAAATATCCTGTGATTAGTAACAGTATTTATATATCCTAATGTAAAAAAGACTGTTTTTCTTACAGCCAAGGCTCTTCACAAAGTGCACAATTAGTTTCTACAGAAGGAGCATCACCTCTCTACTTTGGAGAATGTGACACAAATGCCTTAGTGCACCTGAATTTTGAAAGTAGCATAAACAGTTATTGTATTTGAAAATCAATTTACCATATGGACATGGCTGCTTCTTATGCTCTGGCACGACAGGCCGCTTCCTCAGAAAGTTATCCAAGCTAGGCCCATGGCGACCCAGAGGGTCGTCAGGTGGCATGAATCTGAAATTAAACAGAAAGTATATGGATACTAAATATACACACACACACAACACAATTAATTGATATGCATTATGATCAGGCACTTAGTAATGATTTGGATGACCATTAATATAATAGCTTCTAAATTGAATTTAAACAGCAAAATGCAATGTGCTAAATCTGATTACTTACTTGTCATTAACAAAAGAATACATAAGTAATCTTTCATCTATGAATTTTTTCCATTCTGGCTTTTCATTCTGTAAATCTCTATAGTTATCATTTGACACAATAATGCCATCTGATTCGTAAGCCAATTTCACTATGAATCGATCATCATAGCAAACCACTCTTCTTCCTTGCACACGCCGGGATGGTGTGAATACGAGGATTTTATCTTTTTCCAACTTGCGCAGGATTTCTTGATCTGTGAAAATAAAATTGTTAATAAATTGCTATATGACAATTTAGATTTTGGAAATACAATTTCTGGTTTCAGGGCATAACTTATAATTTTGATAGTCATGAACTTTGGCATCATTTAGTTTCACAGGCTTATTGTAGAAGACTTAAACCAATATTCTTCTGAGTTATTAAATTCACTTCAATGTCAGCCTAGGTGCAAGTTATTTTTGGGGGAGGAAGGAAAAGAGTTGAGAAGTTAAGTCAAAAGGGATTTCCCCCTAATGAATACGCAACGGGAACAAATGTTCCAACCGTGATTTTAAAAAAAGGGAACTTACTAGATAATGTTAGAGGGAGAGGCTGCAGAGATAATGGTTGCAGCGGTTTTAATCTTCCAAAATTCCCTAGCATTTGAAAGGTAGTAAATTTAGTTTTAAAATTTTTTTTCTCAGGACATGGGCATCACTGACGAAACAATTTGTTGCCCATCTCAAATTGCTCTTGCAAAGCTGGTAGTAATTGTACTATTCAAAAGAGAGAGAGAGAACAGAATCATAGGCCGATTTAACTTGGATTCAGTAGCAGGAAAATTGTTACAATCTATTTCATGGCAACCAGACACCTGAAAAATTAGGTGCAGTCAACCCGGATGGGGTATAGGTTGAAAGTGAGAAGGGAAAAATTTAAAGAGAGAGATGCAAGAGGCAACGTGGATGAGAACAAAGAACAGGTCCTTCAGCCCACCAAGTCTGTGCCGACACAGATGCCCCTCTAATCTAATATTTTCTTGCCTTTATATGGTCCACATCCTTCTGTTCCCTGCCTATTCACGTAACTATCCAGATGCTCTTGAATAGTGTTACAGAATTTGCTTCCACCACCTCTGGCAGTACGTTCCAGGCATTCACTACCCTCTGAAAAACTTGAAACGAACATCTTTTTAAACTTTCCCCCTCTCATTTTCAACCTATGCCCCCAAGTAATTGGCCCTTCAACCCTCGGAAAAAGACTCTGACTATTCACTCTATCAAAGCCTCTTGTAAATCTACTAATCTTGTAAACCTCTATTATGTCCCCCCTCATCCTCCAATGGAAACAATCTAAGTTTGTTCAACCTTTCTTCATAGTCCATATCCTGTAAACCAGGTAACATCCTGGTAAATCTCTTCTTCACACTTTCCAATGCAACACCATCCTTCCAGTAGTGTGATGACCAGAATCGTACACAATACTCCAAATGCACCCTAATCAAAGTCTTATACAGTGGCAACATGATTTTCCAATTCCTATACTCAACACCTGCGTGACAAAGGCCGGCATGCCATATGCCTTCTTGACCACCTTGTCCACTAGAATTGCAACTTTCAGGGAACTATGGATCTGCACACCTAAATCCCTCTGTATGCTGATATTTCTAAGGGCTCTGCCACTTACTCTATACTTTCCTTCTGCAGTAGGCCTTCCAAATCACATCACCTCACATTTGACTGGGTTAAATTCCATCTGCCATCTTTCAGTCCAGGTCTCCAGCTGATTTTGGGGCGGCATGGTGGCACAATGCTTAGCACCGTTAGCTCACAGTGCCAGGGAGCTGGATTTGATTCCCAGCTTGGGTCATTGCCTGTGTGGAGTCTGCACATTCTCCCCATGTGTATTTGGATTCCCCCATGTGCTCCGGTTTCCCCCCTCAATCCGAAAGTCGTGCTAGTTAGGTGCACTGGCCGTGTTTAATTCTCCCTTAGTGCAACTGAACAGGCGTCAGCATGTGAAAATCCTCTAGCTGTCACAGTAACTTCATTGCAGTGTTAATGTAAACCTATTTTGACAAATAAATAAAATTTTTAAACTTATATCCTGCTACATGCTCTGCAATCTTCCTCACTATCAGCTACTCCCCTAATTTTTGTATCATCTGTAAATTTACTAAGCAGAACACTTACATTTTCTTCCAACTCATATACAAACAAAGGTCCCAGCATTGATACTTGATAAACATCGCTTAACACAGACCTCCAGTTAGAAAAGTACCCTTCCACTAGTACACCACAGCCAGTTTTATATTCATCTTACTAGCTCACCTTAGATCCCACATGACTTCACCTTCTGTATCAGCTTGCCATGAGAAATCTTACTGAAGGCTTTTCTAATATCCATGTATACAACATCCACTGCCCTGCCCTGTCAATTTTTTTGTCATTTCCTCAAAGAACTCAATCAAGTTTGAGACACGATATCCCATGAACAAAAAGGTGAGTGCAAATTTCTTAGAGAATTCTTGTGACTATAACTTGTAGGTTGGATAAAGGAGAGAAAAAAAAAAGTTGAAGCAGTGTGTTTGGATTTTTAAAAAGCACTCATTGAAGCGCACAAGAATTGTTATATAAAATTAGGACTTATGGGATTAGGGTATTATATTAGCATAGATTGAAAATGCCAATCACTTTGGGATTGGCAGCTTTTAATTAATTCAATATTGTAAGGATAAATGTTTGAACCTCAGCTATTTATAATCTCTATCACTAATGTGGGTGAACAGACTGAGTGATGTGTCCAAATTCATGGACGATATAAAGCCAGATAGGAAAATAAACTGTGTGAGGTGACACAAAGAAGCAGTAAAAAGACTTAGACAAGTGAGTAAGCAAAAACATGGCAGATAAAATATAATGTAAGAAATTATAAAGGTATTCACATTAGGGAAGCAAATGGTTCGTTAGCCTTTACTCTTGCACTTAGATGCCTTTAGTACAAAAATGTCTTGCTGCAATTTTAAAAGGCCTTGGTGAGCACACGGCAATAGTGTGTATAGTTTTGGTCTCTCTACCTATTGGAAGAATATCATTTTCTTGGAAGGAATGCAAAAAAGGTATAACCTTACTGCTTTGATTCCTGGTATGAATACATTGTCCTACAGGGAGAAATCTATTATTCTAGGCCTATGTTACCTAGAGAATCAGATGATTTCATAGAAACATTGAATTCTTAACAGGCCTGACAAGGTGTTTCCCAAAATTCATTTCCACAGCCACAATTCTTTTTCAGCAATTGTCTTTATCTTCAACTCACCCCACATGAATTCCATCTGTAGTCCCATCCTTTTGAATCCATTTAAGTTTACAAGCATCTCTGGGATATACAACACTTCTCAAACTGCTGCTCTTACAGCATTCTGAGATCCACACTCAGAGCCATGCACTGTTAAATGTGTATGCTAGGCATCTCTCCAGCAGCACTAACTTGCCCTCTCTCAAAGCTGTCCTTGTTACCAATTCCATTTCATTTTTCATCGCATCTGACACCTTAACAAGCTTAAGTTGCTTTCATTAATTTTATTTTCTCATTAACAATTTATTTGTTTATGGCCTTTATTTTCTCATTAACAATTCTTGAATCTTCCCTTTATGCAACTATTAGCATGTTCTCTTACCATGTGTGAATCAGATTATGTCGGGGCAGGGGAATCCCAAATGAGATTCACCCCAGAGCTGAAGTGCTGTAGCCTTTCATCTGCAATTCTCTAGCCTCAACGGGATCTATGCATGAGCGTGCAGGGCTAAAGAATCATCTCCATTATCTGAAGGTATGCTAACCATGGCACTCAAGTTAAATTTAAAAATCCAAAGCCCAGATTCAAGATCCATTCTCATCATCCTTCAGAGCCTCAATGCTTTTCTCAGATATACTTAAGTGTTAATTTATATGTCTTAAACATCACCAAGCAACATAGAAGTGTATATAAACCTAGTGCTGCAGTAATGCTGATTCAGAAGATGTACGAAAAACACTTGCAGCCCAACCAACCCAATTTATATTAGAATAGAAGAATTACTTTATGGGTAGAGTTTTCAGAAGCTTAAACTACTTTGCAATCTTCTGGAAATCTACTTTGTAGATTGTGAACATTACACAAGATAAATAATACTGTTGATACAATTTGTTTAATAGATCAAGTGCATTATATTTTATAGCAAGATCACCAATATGTTTATAATAGAGTAAAAACATTAATCTAAATTTATTTTCAAGATTTTGTCTAATCACGTTACAATATGAAAATCCCAAAAATTAAATTTATACAAAAGAATTATTTAAACTTCAAGTCTAAAAAATGAAATTAGGTCTATGCCAGTCCACCAGCAGCAACATCACTGGCAATACTTAATTCATTTACCAATTCAAACCAACTGAGTAATTGCTACAGGTTACCCGTGATGAGGGCATCAGGTCTTGACTGTTCCTTCCTCCAGGCAGGTACAAACACAGTAATATCTTTATGGCTTCTCTCCAAAAACCAGTCCACTGCTAACTTTATCCCTCGACAGGAGAATACTTCCTTATTGCCATGACTGCAAAAAAAAAATGCATTTTAAACCCATACATTCATCTTTTTCTAGTAAACAGTAAAAAGCACTAATATATCCTCAAATTTGAGTGAAGAGAAATAAAGACAGGTAAAGGAACAGATTTCATTATGGAATTCAAATTTAAGATACTAAGACCGAAGGAAAAAAAGTGAAAAAAAAATACAGCACAGAAAGTTGCTATTTGATTCATTACACTCATGCCAGTGCTTGTTCTTCAAATCAACTAGCCTAATCCCATTTCTCTACTCTTTTATTCTCATCTTCCAATTATCTTAATATTTGTCTCAAATAACCACAGCAAAGCATGTTCCAAAACCATTTCTAATATTTCCCATGATTTTCCAAATGCTAGTTCAGTCTATGTCCCTAGTTACTTATCGAACAAACAGCCAAACAATCATTCACTTGTTATCCTGAAGACTTTTTGTAATTTTTGTCATCCAACACTTGGAAGAGGAAGTAAGTGGAGTGATCAGCAAGTTTGCAGACGATACAAAGATGGCTGGACTTGCAGATAGTGAGGAGCATTGTCAGGCAATGCAGCAGGACAGAGATAGGCTGGTAGCTTGGGCAGACAGATGGCAGATGGAATTCAATCCTGATAAATGTGAGGTGATGCATTTTGGGAGAAAGAATGTAGGGGGGAGGTATATGATAAAGGGTAGACCTATTAAGAGTATAGAAACGCAGAGGGACCTGGGGGTGCAGGTGAACAAGTCTCTGAAGGTGGCAGAGCAAGTGGAGAAGGTTGTGAAGAAAGCATATAGTATGTTAGCCTTTATAGGAAGGGGTATAGAGTACAAGAGCTGGCCTTTAATATTGCAGTTGTATAAAACGTTGGTTAGATCTCATTTGGAACACAGCGTCCAGTTCTAGTCGCCCTACTACCGGAAGGACGTGGAGACTCTAGAGAGAGTGCAGAGGAGGTTTACCAGGATGCTGCCTGGTATGGAAGGTCTGAGTTATGAGGAGAGGTTAGGCAAATTGGGACTGTTTTCCTTAGAAAGACGTAGACTTAGAGGAGATCTAATAGAGGTGTACAAGATTATGAGGGGTGTAGATAGAGTAAACAGGGTTAAGCTTTTTCCTAGGATGGACTCAAACAGCACGAGGGGTCACGGGCTTAGGGTGAGGGGGGTAAGGTATAATTTGGATGCTAAAGGGAGTTTTTTCACACAAAGGGTGGTGGGGGTATGGAATGCACTGCCAAGTAAACTGGAGGAGGCAGGCACTCTGGAGTTATTTAAGAAATATCCTAGTGCTACACGTCGTTAGTGTATGCTTGACCTGGACCATTTGATGGGCAACACGACAGCTCAGTGACTATCGCTGTGCTGTGCGGATACATGGATTTGGGCCTGTGTCTGTGGGAGTTTGCGCATTCTCCCCGTGCTTGCGTGGGTTTTCTCCGGGTGCTCCGGTTTCCTCCCACATCCCAAAGATGTGCTCTTAGGCTAATTGGCAAAACAAATTCTCCCTAAATTGTCTCAAATTTGGTTTTTAATCCATACATCTATAAACATGGACAGGGATCGCGGGTAGAGGTGGGAACATCGGGGTGGTGGTGCGGGCTCGATGGGCCAAAGGGCCTGTTTCCCGTGCTGTTTTGTTCTTTGTTCAATCTTCGAGTTCCAATGAGAAAATATCCAATTTGTTAAGTATTCCTTTTAACATTAAAAGGCAGTATCAGAGCTTGATGAGGTTGTAAAAACAGATGGGTGAAATCTAGGTTTTATCATAAGTGATATAGATTATAAAAGTCAAGTGATAATAATAACTTATTAGGCTTCAGTTAGGACTCTGTGCAAGACTGAAGCACGTGATGGTGGGTCAGGTTGATTAGCCATGGTAAATTGCGCTGGTTTTGTGAAGGGGAGGTCATGTCTCACGAACTTGATCGAGTTTTTCGAGGAAGTGACAAAGATGATTGACAGATTGGTGCAGAAGGTGAAGTCACGTGGGATCAGAGATGAGCTGGCAAGGTGGATACAAAACTGGCTACATCAAGAAGACAAAGGGTAGCAGTGGAAGGGTGCATATAAATGATTTGGAGGAAAATATAAAACTGGATTGATTAGTAAATTTGCGGAGGACACAAAGGTTGGTTGGTTTGCGGATAGCAATGAGGGCTATCAGAGGATGCAGCAGGATGTAGATCAGTTGGAGACTTGGGTGGAGAGATGGCAGATGGAGTTTAATATGGACAAATGTGAAGTAATGCTTTTTGGAAGGTCAAATACACATAGGAAATAGAAAATAAATGGTAGAATCCTTAGCAGCATAGATAGGAAAGGAATCTGGGTGTATAGGCACACAGGTCACTGAAAATGCCAATGCAATTGGAGAAGATATTCAAGAAGACATTTGATAGGCTTGCCTTCACCAGCTAGAGTACTGAGTTTAAAAAATTGGCAAGTAATGTTGATGCTTTATCAAACCTTAGTGAGGCTGCAATTGGAATCAATTCTGGTCAGTTCTGTTCAAGTATTCAATTCTGGTTGCCACACTACAAGAAGGATATGGAAGCTTTGGAGAGGATACAGAAAAGATATACCAGGATATTGCTTGGTATGGAGAGCATTAGCTATGAGGAGAGGTTGGAGAAACTTGCTTTGTCCTCACTGGAGTGTTGGAGGTTGAAGGGAGACCTGATAGAAGTCTACAAGGTTATGAGAGGCATGGACAGAGTGGGTAGTCAGAAGCTTTTTCCCAGGGTGGAAGAGTCAATTACTAGGGGGCATAGGTTTAAGGTGCAAGGGACAAGTTTTAAGAGAAATTTACGAGGCAGATTTTTTTTTTATACACAGAGAGCAGTGGGTGCCTGGAACCAGTGAAAGTGGATATGGTAGTGATTTTCAAGGGGCATCTTGACAAGCACATGAATGAGATAGGAATGGAGGTCCCCAAAAGCACGGGGGATATAAGTTCAGTCAGGCAGCAAGGTCAGTGCAGGCTTGGAGGGCCAAAGGGCCTATTCCTGTGCTGTAATTTTCTTTGTTTTTTTGCTCTAGTGTCAGGGGGTCCAGCAGAGGAAATATACAGAGTTGTGAGGATAGAGGCTGACTGGGAATGTGGTCAGTGCAGACTCAATGGGCTGAATGACCTCCTTCTGCATTGTAGGAATTCTATGATTGAATCTGTGCTATTCTATTAGATGTTGTCTGCAATGAAATAAAAATATGAAAACTTCAAAAAGAACAATGTAAATTATGGGCCAATATGATAGAAGCACTAAAATTATGAAAGGAGGAACTGAGTTGATAGAAGAGGACAATTCAATAAGTAATGAAAATGGAGAACAAAGGAAACATTTTTATGCAAAACTCAGGCTGTAAAATACACTTCTAGTGTTTATAGTTTATACAGACTTATCAACATTCAACATTAGATTTGATGGATGAAAGAACATGGTAAAAGATATACAAATGTGCTAACTATTTGCACTCAGCGATGAACACTGATGCAGACATGTTTCTATATACTGAAAACTTCACTATCATTTGCTTCTTTTTAAGCTCAACTTTTGTTATGGAATTCTATTATTTTCTCTCTAATAGCAATATATTAATCTGCATTCCTCCGATATTCAAATATCCATCACAGGGGTAGTCAGCTGCTTCATCTGCCATTTCTGCCAACCAAATAACTAATAGTACTAAAGATTTGGGCTCTGGGACAAGCTACGCCTTTAGCCAAGCTATTCGTGTACAACACTGGCATTTACCTGGCAATGTAGAAAGTTGCTATAGGTGTGTCCTGTTTACAAAAAGCAAAACAAAGCTAACCCTACCAAATTGCTGCCCTATTGGTTCATGTTCAAATCATGAGAAAAATGACGTAAAGCATTGTTGACAGTGTTATCAAGCAGCACTTACACAGCAAAAACCTGCTTTTCAATGCTCAGTTTGGGTTCTGCCAGGCCATTCAGCTCCTGACCTCATTACAGCCTTGGTCAAAACATGGACGAAAGAACTAAACGCAAGAAAAAAGGGGAAACTTCCTTTGACATCAAGGAAGCATTTTACTGAGTGTGGTAGAAGTGAACTCAGTGGGAACTGGGGGAAAACACTCCCCTGGTTGGAATCATTTTGAGCACAAAGGAAGATGGATTGGTGTTGTTAGAAGTCAATCATTGCAGTCTTAGGACATTCTCAGGAGTTCCTCAGGGTATTGTTCTAATCCCAACTATGTTCAACTGTTTCATCAATGACCTTTCCTCCAACATAGAGTCAGAAGTAGGGATGATTACACAAGTGTACAGCATTATCTGCAACTCCTTAGATGCTGAAGCAGTCTGTTAGCACTTTGCAAGCCTGTGAACTCTATCATTAGAAAGACAAGGGCAGCTGATGCATGGGAACACCATCACCTACAAGTTCCCTTCCAAGTCACGCAGCATCCTAATTTAGAACTATATTACCATTCCTTTGCTATCAATGGGTCAAAATCCTGGCCAGAAAAGCACTATCAGTTTCCCACAACATATGAAACTTTGGATTTATCCTGATTTGAAACACTGACTCTATTCTCTCTCCAGAGATGCTGTCAGATGTGGTGAGGTTTTCCGATTTTGTTTCAGATTCCAGTATCTGCAATATTTTGTCTTATATGGAAAATTATACATTTCAGTGTGAAAAGCAGAAAGGGAGAGTACTATTTAAAGATTATATATTGGGAAGTATGGACAAAGGGATCTGGGTGTTCATGTACCAGTTAATGAAAGTGGAAAGGCAGATTTATCAAGAAATTAGGAAGGCCAAGGGTGTGTTTGTCTTCACTGCAAGTTATACAGGGCTTTGCATGCAATATTCCAGGTGTGGTCTCATCAGTTTTGTTCTCCCTACGTAATAAAGGATATTTGCCATAGAGGAAGAGCAGAGGAAGCTCACTAGGTGGATACTGGGATCGGCGGGACTGTCCTCTGAGGAGAAATTGGTTCGATGGGCCTAGAGTTTGGAAAGATGAGAGGAGACCTGATTGAAATGTATAAAATTCTAACTACACTAACAGGGTGAGATTGATCAGATGCAGTAGAAGCCAAGTCATTGAATGTATTTAAGAAAGAGAAATTTTTATAAAAGATTTTAGTGGCATCAAAAGATATGGAGAGAACGTGGGAATATAGCATTGAGATATAGGATTAGCCACGATCATACTGAACATCAGAGCTTGAAGAACTGAGTGGCCAACTCCTGCTACCATTTTTTATCTTTAGTTTCCAGAGTTACCTCATGTGTCTCTAAATTTGTATTTGTATTCCTATTTCACAATCTTATTAAACACTGCAATCCCAATTTATTTTTATTTCTATTATAACCCCTTTCCTATTCATTAGCTTTTTTTTTGCCCTATAATTATAGGCCTCCTCCACCCCAGACATTTTTCAAATACTCAATCTCTTTAGAAAGCCAAACTCTTGCTCCTGAAATAAAAGCAAAAAAATGCTGAAAAATCTCAACAGGTCAGACAACATCTGATAGAGAAAAACAAAGTTAACGTTTCAAGTCTGCGGCCTTTTATCAACAGAAAGAAATCCCATACACCAGATTAAAGTCCAAACAGGGAACTCCCAGCCACCTGACGAAGGGACAGGCTGTCCTGAAAGCTTGCGGCTTTTGCTACAAATAAACCTGTTTGGACTTTAAACTCATGTAGTGGGATTTCTTTCTGTTTTACCCCAGTCCAATGCTGGCATCTCCACATCATGCCTTTTATCAAAACTGAGGAAAGTTAGAAAACGTAATTGATGTTGATTAAGTGAAGGAGAACGAAAGGCATGGGTAGAGAAGAACAAAAGAGAAGAGCTTGATAGGGTGGAAGGCAGGAGAAATTAAATGGCAAAGGGTTGCGTGTTTAAAAGCCAAAGGCAGTGGTAATGGGTAATGGGTAAAGAAACAAAAGAAGATGCGAGTCTGGATGAGGTGTGAACAGCTGGTTAGCAACCATTTGAATGCAAAGTAAAGGCATTAAGAAAGAAACAAAAGAAAAATCAAAGAACAAAAAAAAGCACAAAAATTAAAATAGGATCAAAGGTTATGATATAAAATTGTTGAACTATCCCTAATTCCATCCTGTAGCCATAATAATTTAAAACCTTCCCCTTCACACTCTTACATTATGTTTTAGGGATTTGATCTGCTTCTCCCCAAGAGGCCTAACTAGCACAGCCCATTGGAAATATTTCTGAAATTGCCACATATAATTACTGCTTTTAAATCCATTCAATTCTTCAAATTCCCTTTTCAAGACTCTTTATAATCCAGCTGTTCTTGTCCAAATTAGTAGGATTGGGAGAGGTTCTGATCATGGATTATGAGCAGCTAGAGGCCACATAAAAAGGAAAACATGAAAGGCAATAATCTCTGCAGTAGGACCTGAGACACCAGCAAATTCTCAAGGGTAAATATGATCAGCTAACGCACGACTCAAAGGCTGGTGTGGGAAAAATATGTTTTGAATCAAAGGGGCATTTGCATCAATACTGAGGAAAGTACAAGCTATACTGTTGGAACAGACTTCACCTGAACTCTGCTGAGACCAATGTTCTTACGAGTCATATAACTAGGGTAATAAGAGAGGGCTTTAAACTAAATAATAGGGCGGGATTCATAAGAAAGATACTAGAACGAGGTAGTGATTTGGGTAAAGATAAGAAGATTGTAACATAGAACAATACAGCACAAACAGGCCTTTCGGCCCACGAGTTGCGCCAATCACATCTACCAATCCACAGACCTATCTATAATCCCCTATCCTATTTTTTTTTCCATATACTCGTCCAGAAGTCTCTTAAAAGACCCCAGTGAGTTTGCCTCAACAACCTCCGACGGTAGTCGGTTCCATTCACTCACCACCCCTCTGAGTGAAAAACCTACCCCTGACATCTCCTTTGTATTTGCTTCCCTGCACCTTAAATCTGTGTCCTCTCGTAGTGACCATTTCAGCTCGGGGAAAGAGTCTCTGAGAGTCCACCCTATCTATTCCTCTCAACATTTTATAAACCTCTATCAGGTCGCCTCTCAACCTACGTCTCTCCAGTGAGAAGAGTCCCAGCTCCCTCAACCTATCTTCATAAGGCCTGCCTCCCAATCCAGGCAGCATCCTTGTAAATCTCCTCTGAACCCTCTCAATAGCCTCTACATCCTTCCTATAATGAGGCGACCAAAACTGCGCACAATACTCCAACTGGGGTCTGACAAGAGTCTTATAGAGCTGCATCATTACCTCCTGACTCCTAAACTCTATTCCTCGATTAATGAAGGCCAGTACACCGTACGCCTTCTTGACCACTTCCTCCACCTGCGAGGCCGATTTAAGAGTCCTATGGACCCGGACCCCGAGATCCTTCTGCTCTACAACACAACTAAGACTCCTACCCCTTGTATTGTACTTCTTCATCCCATTATTCCTGCCAAAATGGACCACTACACATTTATCTGCATTGAAGTCCATCTGCCACTTCTCCGCCCAGTCTTGCATTCTGTCTATGTCCCGCTGCAACTTTTGGCATCCCTCCAGACCATCCACAACACCACCGATCTTTGTATCGTTGGCGAACTTGCTAACCCATCCCTCCACTTCCTCATCCAGGTCATTTATGAAAATGACAAACAGCAGGGGTCCCAGAACAGATCCCTAGGGCACTCCACTGGTTACCGACCTCCATGCAGAACAAGACCCATCCACAACCACTCTCTGCCTTCTGTTGGCAAGCCAGTTCTGGATCCACGAGGCCAAAGCCCCTTGGATCCCATGCCCTTCCACCTTCTCCAGAAGCCTTGCATGTGGGACCTTATCAAACGCCTTGCTAAAGTCCATGTACACTACGTCCACCGCCCTTCCTTCGTCAATGTGTTCAGACACATTTTCGAAGAACTCAACTAGGCTCGTAAGGCATGACCTGCCCTTGACAAAACCATGCTATTTCTAATCAGTCCAAACTTCTCCAAATGTTCATGTATCTTATCCCTCAGAAGCCTCTCCATCAGCTTACCAACCACTGAAGTCAAACTCACCGGTAGGTAATTTCCTGGACTATCCCTGTTCCCTTTCTTAAAGATAGGAACCACATCCACAATCCTCCAAAACCTCTCCCGTTTCCATGGACGATGCAAAGATCATCGCCAGGGGCTCTGTAACCACTTCCCTCACCTCCCACAATAACCTGGGGTACGTCCCATCCGGTCCCGGCGACTTGTCTATCTTGATAGAATTTAACAGGTCTAACACATCCTCTTTCCTAACATCCACATACTCAATCTTTTCCATATGCCGCAAACCTGTGGTGCAATCTCCCAGTTCACTTTCCACCGTGAATACCGAGGCAAAGTACTCGTTAAGCACCTCTGCCATTTCTTCTGGATTCACACAGACTTTTCCCCCTTCACCTTTTATAGGCCCTATCTTTTCTCTTTTCAACCTTTTACTTTTCACATATTTGTAGAAGGCCTTGGGATTCTCCTTAATCTTACCTGCCAAGGCCTTCTCGTGACCCCTTCTGGCTCTCCTAATTTCCTTTTTAAGTTCCCTTCTACTCCTCTAGATACAGGAAAGAAGAGTAACAGGAAAGAAGAGTACAAAAACAAGACAGCACCAGTAGATAAGATCAGAGATTGTAAATAAGGCCACATATTGCATATGGTAAAAAGACAAAGTTAAGACTCTGTATCAAACTGTGCAAATGTAACAAAGGGATGGGCTATTAGCAGATAAAAATAAATATGCATGACCTGATAGCCATCAGAGGAATGGCTGCACAGTGACTGAAGCTGAATATTGAAAAGGTTTCTAACATTTTGAAAGATAGGAAGCTAGGAAAAGGTAGTGGATTAGCTCTGTTAATTAACAATGTCATTAATACTGAAATGAGAGATGACCTTAGATCAAAAGAAAAACACGTAGGGCAGAATTTTCCCAAGCCCTTGGCAACAGGTTTGATGGCAGGCATGGTGGAAAAATATGGCTGGAGGCCCAGAAATCAGTTCTACGCCAGTGTGAATTTACAACCAAATCTTTCATTGGTGCCCACTAGAGCTGGCATGAACCTCATTTGCATTCCCTTAATGGGAAGTAGATAAAGATCCAAACCGTCACACTAAGCTCTCCATGGTTCTGGTGGGAAATACACCGATATAAACACATTCAGAACAACATGGCATGCAGATATTGGGACTCATCCAAACACCATCTCGTTCATCCTCTGCATTCCAGGGTTATGATGCAGAGATGCCGGCGCTGGACTAGGGTAAACTCAGTAAGAGGTCTGGCAACACCAATTTTAAATCCAACCGATTTATTTGGTAGTAAACCTGCCAGCTTTCGGCGTTTGTGCCTTTATCAGGCGAATGAGGTGTTCTGGTCTCCAAAAGCACACGTATCAGCACAGACAGTTTACAGATTGCTGATTAGAATGCAAATCCTTACACCTAACCTGCTATTCAAGTCTTAAAGTGGCTAACAATGTGAGTGGAAGGAACACTGAGCACTGAGGTTAGAGAGATGTGTATTGTCTCCAGACAGCACAGTAAGTGAGGATTTTTTGCTAACCCAGGCAAGTCACGGGGGTTACAGATAATGTGACATGAAGCCAAGATCCCTGTTAAGACCGTCCTCATGTGTGCAGAACTTAGCTATCAGTCTCTGCTCAGCGACTCTGCGCTGTGTGTCATGAAGGCCCCCTTGAAGAACGTTTACCCGAAGGTCGGAGGCCGAATGCCCGTGACCGCTGAAGTGTTCACCCACAGGAAGGGAACTGTTTTGCCTGGTGATTGTCGAGCAATGTCCATTCATCCGCTGTCGTAGTGTCTGTATAGTCTCCCCAATGTACCATGCTTCGGGACATGCTTTCTCGCAACATATTAAGTAGACAACATTGGCAGAGTTGCAAGAGTATGTACCGTGTACCAGGTGAATGGTATTCTCATGTTTGATGATGTCATCCATGTCGATGATCCGGCATGTCTTGCAGAGGTTGCTGTGGCAGGGTTGTGGGGTATTGTGCTCACTGTTCTCCTGAAAGTTGGGTAGTTTGCTGCGAACAATGATCTGTTTGAGGTTGCGTGGTTGTCTGAAGGCAAGAAGTGGGGGGGTGGGGATGGCCCTAGCGAGATGTTCATCATCATCAATGATATATTGAAGACCCCGGAGAAGATGTCGTAGCTTCTCCGCTCAAGGGAAGTACTGGACAACAAAGGGTACTCTGTCCACCATGTCCGTCTTTTGAGGAGGTCAGTGCGGTTTAGTTTATTGCTGTGACATGTCGGAACTGTCGATCGATGAGTCGAGCGCCATATCCTGTTCTCACAAGGGCATCTTTCAGTGTCTGGAGTTGTCTGTCACGATCCTCCTCATCTGAGCAAATTCTGTGTATACGGAGGGCTTGTCTATAGGGGTGGCCTCTTTAACGTGTTTAGGGTGGAAGCTGGAGAAGTGGAGCATTGAGAGGTTGTCTGTCAGCTTGCGGTACAGTGAGGTGCTCAGGTGACCGTCCTTGTTGAAGATGCGTGTGTCCAAGAATGCAACCGATTCTGGAGAATAGTCCTTGGTGAATCTGATGGTGGGATGGAACTTGTTGATATCATCGTACAGTTGTTTCAATGATTGTTCACCATGAGTCCAAAAGGAAAAAAATGTCATCAATGTATCTAGTATATAGCCTCGGTTGAAGATCCTGTGCGGTGAAGAAGTCTTGTTCGAACCTATGCATGAAGATGTTGGCTTATTGAGGTGCGAATTTGGTCCCCATGGCTATTCCGTGTGTCTGGATGAAAAGCTGATTGTGGTCCAAGATGAAGCAAATGAGTTGTAAAATTGCATCTGGAAACTGGCAGTTGTTGGCATTGAGTACTGAGACAGTTACAACAATGCCATCATCGTGGGGGATGTTGGTGTAGAGCGCTGTGACATCTGTTGTGACAAGGAGTGTCCCTGGTTCAACTGCTCCATGTGTGCTGAGTTTCTGTAGGAAGTCCATAATGTCAAGACAAAAGCTAGGGGTTCTTTGTACAATGCGTTTCAGGATGCCCTCGATATAGCCGGAGAGGTTCTCACACAGGGTCCTGTTGCCTGATACGATGGGACGACCAGGTATGTTTGCCTTGTGTATCTTTGGGAGGCAGTAGAGATCTCCAATGCGGGGAGTACGTGGAATGAGAGCCCGGAGGGTGTTCTGAAGGTCCGGATCAAAAGTTTTGATCAGAGTGTTGAGTTGACGAGTGTGTTCTTTGGTCGGATCTGTTGGTAACTGTCTGTTAGTGTTTCTCATTGTTTAGCTGTCGGTGCACTTTTTCACAGTAGTCCGTTCTGTTCAGTGTGACGATGGCGCCTCCTTTGTCTGCTGGTTTGATGACAATGTTGCGGTTGGTCTTGAGAGCACGGATGGCATTGTGTTGTGCTTGGGTGATGTTCGGGACTGTCTTGTAAGTACGGTTAAGGAATCTGGTGTTCACACACTTCCTGATGGCTTGGGCATACATGTCCAGTCGGGGGCAGCGGCCTTCTGGAGTCGTCCAATTGGATTTCTTCCTCTTCGTTTGCTGCACTGCGGATCCCTCTGTCGGCTGTTCTGGTTCATTAGCTGTCTCATTGAGTTCACTATTAGCCTCTTGGGGTTAGTGGAAGAACTCACGCAGCCTCATTTGCCTGATGAATTCCTCTGTGTCCGCTGTGAGACTGATGGGGTCCATTTTGGTGGTGGGACAGAAATTGAGCCCTCAGCTGAGAACTTCAATTTCCTCTGATTCAAGTGTGTAGTCCAACAAGTTGACAAAGGACCTCCCTGTGGTAGTGCTGTTTTCTACTGTGGTGCCAAGGGAGGTTTGGTTGTTGCTGGTGGCGATGCCGAGTTTTTCAAGTTTCCTGTTCTTGGTGTGCACGTAAATTGTGTAGTGACCACAATACCACACAACCCTGCCACAGCAACCTCTGCAAGACATGCCCAATCATCGACATGGATGACATCATCAAACGTGGGAATACCATTCACCTGGTACACACTCTTGCAACTCTGCCAATGTTGTCTACCTAATGTGTTGCGAGAAAGCATGTCCCGAAGCATGGTACATTGGGGAGACTATACAGACACTACGACAGCGGATGAATGAACATTGCTCGACAATCACCAGGCAAAACAGTTCCTTTCCTGTGGGCGAACACTTCAGCGGTCACGGGCATTCGGCCTCCGACCTTCGGGTAAACGTTCTTCAAGGGGGCCTTCATGACACACGACAGCGCAGAGTCGCTGAGCGGAGACTGATAGCCAAGTTCCGCACAGGAGGACGATCTTAACAGGGATCTTGGCTTCATGTCACACTATCTGTAACCCCCATGACTTGCCTGGGTTAGCAAAAAACCTCACTTACTGTACTGGCTGGAGACAATACACATCTCTCTAACCTCAGTGCTTAGTGTTCCTTCCACGCACGTTGTTAGCCACTTAATAACAATGTGGCTATTGGATAGCACGAATAGCAGGTTAGGTGTAAGGATTTGCAATCTAATCAGCAATCTGTAAACTGTTTGCGCTGATAAGTGTACTTTTGGAGACCAGAACACCTCATTTGCCTGACGAAGGCACAAACACCGAAAGCTGGCAGGTTTACTATCAAATAAATCGGTTGGATTTAAAATTGGTGTTGCCAGACCTCTTCCAGGATTATGGGCAACCTCCATCCTAAAACAGCACAGCAGTGGGTCAGGAGTACATCTGTAGGTAGACCTTCCAGATTTGGTGTCCTGGACAAGGTCCCCATCTTCCAGTCTCAGAATGTTCCAGGAGATCCAGCTTTGTTCTCAGGAGGACCACGTTCTGGTCTCGGAGTGCTCTCGGATATCTATCTTCGTTTTCAGTAGGTTTACCTTCTTTCTTCAATTGTGAATCTGTGATTTTGGGTGCCTTTTCAAAATAGTACTTGGACACCACGGTGGAATGTGTGCCATCAAGGCCTGCCCTGTCACTGAATATAACATGAATTACTGTGTGCATAATTAACAAGGCTGGGACCAGATAATTTGGCACGATGCTACAGTGGGAAACACTCCATATCCCTGTACCCATCATGGCACTTGTGGGAGGAGTTTATAAGACCCCTTGACAGTGGTTAAACTGTAGGATAGAATATGCAGCGAGAAATAAAAGGGGTGTTCGAGAAAGAACTGCAATAATTATGGGTGATTTTAATCTAAATGTAGATTGGAAAATGTAAATTGGCAAAGTAACCAAAGAATCAACCAGGGATGAGATTATTCTGGACTTGGCAATAAGTTATGAGATAGGATTAATCAATAACTTCACTGCAAAGGAGCCTCTAGGTGTCAGTGATCATAACATGATAGTATTTCATGTTCAGTTTGAAGAGGTGAAGTGTAGGTCTAAGACGAGTACTTTAAAGGTGAATATAAAGGTAATTAAAAGTGTAATGAAAGTAGATCTAGCTAAAGTGAACTGGGGAAACTAGTTTGCAAGGTTGAACAGTAGAAGTAGCAGACCTGTAAACAGATATGTAATAACTTTCAACAAAGACTAATCCTTGAGAAGAATGCGTCATCTGTGGCTAAATAAAGTTAAGACTCGTTAACTGAAAGAAGTACTGTACAAATCCACAAAGATTTGTGATAAGTCAGAACATTAGTGAGATTTTAAGAGTCTTGCACGAATGACTAAAAATGAGGGAGAAAGTTAGTTAGAAATACAAAAACACTAAGTTTATAGATACTTAAATAGGAAAAGAGTGAATGTTTGTGCTCTACAGAGCAAGTCTCAGGAATTGATGATGGAAACAAAGAAACAGCAGAGGTTTTGAATCGATATTTGTGTATACGTCATCACTACTGAAAACTTGAGAAATTAAAGATACCTGAAAGGTGAACAGGAGGGAGGAACTTAAAGCAATCACCATCACTAGGACAGAAGTGCTGGGAAAACTATTATTTCTAAGGCTGACAGGTTCCTAAGACTAGATGGCCTGCATGCTAGAGTCTTAGAAGGAGTGGCTGCAGAGATAGTAGTTACATTGGTTATAATCTTCTAAAATTTTAGATTCTGGAATGGTCTAAGTGGATTGAAAAATAGCAAATGTAACATCTTTATTTAAATAAAGAGGGAAGCAAAACAGGAAACTATAGGCCACTTAGCCAATGACCAAAATAGGATGGAAATAAGTTTTCAAGAGGAACTGATATCAATAAGTTAAGGGAATGGGTAAAAATAAATGGCAGGTGGAAAAATGTGAATTGTCCATTTTGAAAAAAAATGGAAAAACGGTATACAATTTAAATTGAGACACTGAAGAACCCAGTGACCCAGGGTGACCCAGGACATGAATTACAGAAGTCATTATTCAGGTTCAGCAAGTGATTAGAAAGGTAATTGCAACATTGGTGTTTATTGCAACTGGAATGGAATTATAAAAGTAAGGTAGTTCTACTTCAGCTATGCAAGACATTAATGAAACCATACCAGAAAATACTGTCTAAAGTTTTGGTCTCCTTTTTAGGAAAAGGATGGTAATTATATTAAAAGGAGTACAGAGAAGGCTCATTCAATTCATTCCAAAGACGAAACGCTTATCTTATGAAGGGGTCAAACAGGTTGGGCCTTGGAGCTTAAGAATGAGAGGTGAGGTTATTGAAATATAAAAGATCCTTAGGGGACTTGACAGGGTAAATACTGAGGTCATTTCCCCTCATAAGACTAGAACTAGGAAACACAGATTAAGATGAAGAGTGGGATTTCCTGGCTATGCTCACCCTAAAACTAGAAAATCCTGCCTGAGCTTAACGGACCTTTGCATGTCTGCCCCCCCTCCCCCCCCCCACTACAATTCCCATGGTGGGCAGAATGGGAAAATTCTCCCTATGCGTCTCCTTTTTAAGGCTAAGATGAAAAGAAATTTTTTCTCACAAAGGGTCATTACTATATGAAATTCTCTTCCCCACAGAATAGTGGAAGATGGGGCATTGAATTTATTCAACGCAGAGTTAGACAAATTTTTGACAGACCCCGGAATCAAAGGGTTATGAGAGTCAGACACTGAAAAGTGTGGTTGAAATCACAAGCTGAGGAATAAAAGAAAGTGTTACAACTACTTATTTCAAAAGTAAAAATTTGAAATTTCCTAGGTGACATTATCCCATCAGTTTCTCCAATAAATATATCAGTAAGTCCAAAGACGTGCAGGTCAGGTGAATTGCCTATGCTAAATTGTCCCTCAAGCATCCCAAGATGTATAGGTTGGGGGATTAGTGGAGTAAATACATGGATATAGGGATAGTGCAGGGGGCCATGCCTGGGTAAGATGCTCCTCAGAGTGTTGATGGCCAAATGGCCTCCTTCTACACTATAGGGATTCTATGTTTTTAATTTTGTCATTTCAGTATTCCTTTATAACCCTTTGGGTTATGTACATATGCCTTTATTCCCTAAAACAAAACAATTTCATAGTATATCTGGAATTTGTTATTAAGCTCATATAACTAGTTATTTATGTCATAAGCTTAAAAAATAGACTTCAGGATACAAACAAATCTGATTTGGGAAATGATTAGTTACGTGTAGTTATATAGATAGGCATGCATGTAAAATGCTAAATTCTTTGCTGTAGCTTCAATTAAATACCAGCCCTTTGCATTTAAACAATATCACAACCATATATCAAACTTTGCAAAGAACATGCAATTTTGCAACAACTGTAGAAAGAAATTTGTTTGATGAATTTCAGTTTCTGTTGTTGCAGTCAATCACTATTTTTCACAGCAATGTCAAATAAAATATTTAAACTTTTATTGAAAGGTTTTCCAACCTTCAAAATGTTAAAATTAGAAAAAGAAATCCTTGCATCCCTGAAAAAAAATTTACCAACATCTAGAAAATTCAGTCATATAGCCAAAAATCAAGACAATAATAAAATCTCAAGTCAAGAAACGCATTACTAAGACAAGAAAATAATTTTAAAATATTAAAATTTAATTTTAATTATAAATAATTCTGCTTAAATGATTAAGTCTGGTCTTTAAAAAAAAAGCCAACCTAAATCTTTTCTAGTCCATGCCATGTTTATATATTCATTTAATGTTGAATTATCTTCTTTCTCTAGCTCCCATGTCCATTTGGTAAGTAACTCTGGGGAGAATTGGAAGAGCTTAGATAAATGGAAACATCTACAAAAGCTAAAGTAATACATCCTGTTGACTTCACAAATGAAACCAGTTAAATCTATAATGATATTTTAAAAACAGACAGGACTATTGATGTAAAATTTAACGATTAGAAGCCTTTCTTGGTTAAAAGGGATTTCAGTCATCACATTAGTCACTTGTGGAATGGCTTGAAGCAGGCTTCTGTTGGTAACGGGATGCTCTACTTCCCTCTACCGCCTCACCGTCACCTCTCACAATAATTTACATTTAGTAATCAATGTGGGCAGAAAACACAAAGTTCTAGTTGACAGTACGATGTCCTGTAGATTGAGTTACAAAAGTAGAAAGGGATAGGGAAACATGCAATTTTCCCACTTACCTCATTGCCACATTACTACCATCAATGACCACAGGCTTTAGATTATCACCATCATCCATCAATTCTTCTACAGGAGAATCGGATCTTTGAGAATCTGTTGAAGTTGTATCACGTGGAGTCATAGTTCCAGGGTTATTTGTGCCACAGGAAGCATCAGAATCTAGTTTGTTCCCCAGTTTAACAAGTTCACCTAGTATATCATTAGGAAGGGCATCTGTTCCTAATTTAGTCAGAACAAGTTGTACCTGTTCTTCTGAATATCCTAATTTCAGTGCAAACTCCATTTTGGTTTGATATTCTTTGTCTTCATCAGTGGGTCTTAAGTCTTCCTTTGGTTTTGTTTCAGCATCTATTTTAAAATCCTGTAGAACTTCATTGCATTTCAGTAGATTTGATTCCAAACCAGGTGACCTACAAAGCTGTCGATGAGTTTTATTTAAAGAATCAGTCTCTAACATGGCAATTCCCAAATGCTCCAATTCGCTGTCTGAATCCGAGTTGTCTGTGTCTTGCACTAACCACTCCCCAACATTCTCTGTACTAGAGTACCCTTTATCCATTGCTATTTTTTCCACCATTGGCCAAGAAGTTATCACGTTTAGCGGTCTGTCAGTGCTTTCCACATTGAGATGTAGCAATCCCAGAACAATGCTGTTCTCATGTACAGAGTGATCATTCAAGCCCATTAATTTGTTGCATGTATGTGGAGTCAATCCTGGAGTTGTGCGCGTTTGGATACACAACAGGCTATGTTTCTAGATGGTGGAAAGCAAAAAGAATTTCAAAATGGTTGTTTGTTGCCTCAAAAAAAAAAGAGCTAATCAAAACATTCAAGACAAATTAAGAACATGTTAATTCAATTTTTCCCTTTCCAGCATTAGAGTACTGAACGTAGAGAGTGTAATGCCACTCCTACGGACCAGAAGGCAGGTAGAGTAAAAAAAAAATCAAGATCTTTGTCTTTGCATTAGCTCTGGGATTTTCAATGGGTTGCACTTAAATGATCAGGAGCAGGCTTGTGCCGCATCATAGCGTATACCCTATCTTAGGTGCATTATCTTCCCACCCTCAGAATTCAGATGCATTTTCCATTTGGAGGAAAACACTGTTGTGCATCCTTAAAATCCAGAGGACATCACAGGCCTAAAGAAGTATGGCAACAGGAATTAACTTTAAAAACTTGATGTCTTAGCATTTTGTTACTGTTTTTGATTTTACCTTAGCATTGATGTTCATTTTGATTATGAACAAGAAATGGTGGATGCAAAGTCTTATTTCATCTCAACACTATGCAACTGAACATGTCTAATTTCAAACTTTGTCATCAATAATACATTTATGTACTGTACTGTATTAAGAAGCATTTGTTTATTCTGGCCCTGTCTAGGAAATCCTAATCTCTGCACTCCCAATGTAAATAGGAGGCAAAACATTCAGAGAAATTGCTTCTATGCTGGCATAACAAAATATGCCAGCACAATTACAATACCTCTGCAAATGCACCTAGAGCAGAATTTCAGATCCAAGGATAAAGAATATGTTGTGGTAGATTAGGGAAAACCCTGAAGTTCTACGTTTACATGTTAGTGAAATTCATACAATTAAACCAACTTCAAGCCACCTCAACTATTACTTTGAAGACAGTTCTTTCAAGGTTTGACCCATGAAAACCATCAGTAAATTATATCATGATCCTCTGTCAGAAAGTATTCTTGTCTATCTACAATTGAAAAAATAATTTTTATGATACATTTATACTGTAGCGGCAACATCACCGTAAAGGGGTTTCTTTTGGATCTCTTTAACAAATTGTTAAAAAATAACACAAGTTCCTATGGTATCAGTACATTAACATTTTAAACAGGCTTTTGGGGCAGTTTGAATTTGACCATAACCATTGTTGTAGAATCATTTTCTAAGAAAAACTAGCTCAAAAGTAGATATTATACTACCCAGGTGGACCAGTACCACAGCTACCATTCTCAGACCAGTAACTGCAGTACAATGCACCCTCAACCTCCTTTAGTGGAGAAAGTAATATAGATTGTAACTTTAACAGAAAATCTCATCATTAAATCTTCACTTCGCAAAGAAGGTGACATTTCAAATCAATTCACAAGTGCGTTTCTAAAAGAACACAAAATCAATTTGAGACAGAAGTCATTGGTACTCCTGTGTTAATAATATCAATTATGTGCAGTGGTTATACATTTCACAGTACTTAAGACAAGCTTTGCAATAAGAGATTATATCTGAAATGCAAAGGTATACATTCCCACATAACAATAAGACAGCAGTCTTGGACAAAACGGGACCCATAATAAGCTGTAATTCAACTAGAAAGAATGCTTTCTATGGTGCATCTATAAAAGTTGGACAGAGTTGTAGACAACATGCCAAATTTCCTCAATCTTCTGAGAATGTAAAGATGTTGGTTGCTTTCTTAACTATACTGTCATCATGGGGAGACCAGGACAGGTTGCTGACGATCCAAACACCTAAAAACTTGAAGCTTCTCGACCATTTCTACTTTGTCCCCATTGATGTAGGCAGGAGCACATACTCCACTATACTTCCTGAGGTTGATGACGATCTCCTTCATTTTGTTGACTTTGAGGGAGAGATTATTGTTGTTGCATGAGTTCACCGGATTCTCTGTCTCCTTCCTGTACTCTGATTTGTCATTGTCTGAGGTCCGACCCATAAACAGTGGTGTCATCAGCAAACTTGAAAATTGAATTGGAGGGGAATTTGGCCACATTGTCATTGGTGTATAAGGAGTATAGTAAAGGGATGAGGACACACGTATGGGGCACCAGTGTTGAGGATGATCATGGAGGAGGTGTTGTTGCCTATCCTTACTGATTGCAGTCTGTGGGTTAAGAAGTTCAGCATCCTTGTGAAGCACAGTTGAACATTTTAAATTACGTACAAATATACAAATTAGGTGTGGTACAATAAAAATGTAAGCTATTGGTGTAGAATGATTGACTTTTTAACCTTTTGATAAATAGTTCTCTTACTAGAACTCACTGGAATACAAACAGGTGATATTTTCAGTATTTTAAAACCAAAATTATAGATTTTACCAATTTACAATAGAAGGCTCTGAAAACCCCTAAACAAAAGCACCGAAACTTGCAAGGTACTTAACTGATTGTATTGCTGATCCTCCAAATATTTTCAATTACATTTTGGTGTACACAAATTACAATTCATGCTACTTCTCAAATACTCAGTGAAATCCTAAGCAGAACTGCTACACAACTGTAGGTTGTACAATATATAATTGTACAAAATGTACAATTTAAAATCTGTGATGATGATTAGACAAAAATTTCCAGCCTCTTGTGGATTTTTATTTACATGAAATTACAATGGCTAAATAAGCATTAGATTCAACAATGTACATGAATATATAAGTCATCTTGGTGTTGAAGTTACTTTATAGATTTGTGCACATTGTTGAATCTAATGCATATTTAGTCATTGTAATTTCATGTAGATGAAAAAATTCACAACAGAGACAGGAAATCTTTGCCTAATCATCACAGATATTGATTTGTACACGACAGTTTGCAAACCTACAATCTTCTGCTTAAGATTTCACTGAGTATTTGAGAAGTAGTATGAGTTGTAATTAGGTGTGGTAAATTAAAGGTTCATCAAAGTGTTGTCGCCACTGTGGGTGCAATCAATAATCTGGGTGCAAACAGTGCTGCTCTTCCAAAGTGATGAAACAAAGATTTATTGCCAGCCAATAAAGAGCTAATCAGCCTAAGCAAAGCTGATAGATCATCTTTCTCACATAAGATTTCCAATCTCCACCTTTTAAGATTCTGCCATGGAAGTCTCTCCCACTTGGGCGACTTTTACAATGGCTAACACCTTCCGAAATTCCTTCTTTCTGGATTCCTTGCTTACAACACTTTCAGATTGATGGCTGTGCCAAGCAGAGAGGTAACTTTGTCCCTACTGCCCCCTTTACAATTTAACTGGCCCCTCTGGCTATTCTTGTGGACCTTGTTGGCTGGCAGATTGCCTCAAGAAGAGCTGTCTACTGATCCTTGAACCAACCTAGTGGCCTATCAAAACACTCCCAGAGGGTCCTTGCCCTGTTCCAAAGCAACTAGCATTGGAACATCCTATGCCTTAAAATGTTATAATCTTCACAGATTGCCAATTTAACAAACTTTCAGTGAGATTGGTTGACTTGCAGTGGGACGAAAGGTTTGTATATTTCAACAAATTGCCCAAAGACTTGGTCTTGATAGCATCTGTCATTTATTATGTCATATGGCGTGTCTGACCACAGCTTGTTTATTAATTGACATGTGCCTTATATACCTTGAATATTAGAATATATGATAAATATTGTAAATTGTTTTATCTTTCTGAACTTGTAAAGTTTTTTGTTCAAAACCATGGAATCTTGTTGCTCTATTCAAGGATACACAGATCAATGGATTTCATGACAAAAGAAACTCTACAGCCTTTATATTTCTAGCTGTGTTTCTCTTGTATTTTAATCTTTCCTTCCTTAACAATCTTTTTAATATTCTGTCCAATCTTCTTTAATAATATAGGATAAGTACAGTATGCAACTTGTTATCAAGTATAATATTTTGGCATGAAAAATTACTTTACAAATGTTTGTTATTCCAATTTTACTCTAGATAGGCTTACCCTAACAGCAAAGTATCCTTCAATAATATCCTTTTTGTGAATTGTTTTTTCTTCTCCTCCAGAAAGTTTTGCCACTTTGAAAGTCCCATTTGCAACAGTGATGGTAGAAAATGTGCACCTTTCAGCCATAATATCATAATTTAAATGCCTTGTGTGCAGATAGCATAGACATTCCTGTAGCACTCAGTGTTGCTTGTTTTCCTTTTTGGTATAGAACTTTACCAAATATTTCAATTAAGTTGCAATTGAAATGTTGCTTGTTGCAATAGTGAATCTTTTCAATACCTTCAAAATACTTGAACACATGGCTAATATTAGCAAAGATCAGATACCATGAAATACCTGCCAAAACTTCAGATTCCTATTGAGGATGTAGGTCAGCCAGTACGATGAAATGTGTGTCATTTATAGTCAGAATAACTTTCGCGATGGAATCTTTAAAATCCTATATACCATATTTTTTTTTTAAAAACAACAACTTTTACTAGTTAAAATAAGTTCCCCAAAAACATTGGTGATCTCAAATCAGGACAGAAAATACCAATAGTACTCAACATATCATACACCGATCACCACTCAAATCAGCACATATGCAGTGGTCTTCTCAGCATTAATATGCTAACCTCACAAGTGGGAATAGACCCTACCCCCAGTTCACTCGCTAGGGTACTCTTGTGATGCAGAGCATCAGAGATTCATTCTGAATATCATGCAAAACAAAAATCCAGTGGGATTAACTTCCACTTTGACACACTGGGAACTTAAAACGTTTCTGGGAGGATTCCAGCCTGTATCTCCATAGAGCTATTTTCCTAAACCAAATTTGCTAGCTTACTTTTACTAGTTCTGCTTTCACATCCTCATAATTGTCCTTACTTGAGATTAAAATTTTAGTCTTAGACTCACTCTTCTCTCCCTCAAACAATGCAAACCTTAATATTATGATCACTGCTACCTAGGAGTGACTTCACTATCAGGTTATTAATTAATCTATCTCATTTAATTAATATAGTTGAAAATTGGTTACTCACAAATTAGCTTTTTTGTACTAAGTACCCAATTTAAAATAACTGTAATGACTTTCACATAACTACACACAAAATTTTGTAAAGGTGGGTTTTTGAAACCAAATTGTTTCATGCCAAGGATGACAGAGTGTACATGACCTGACTAGCACCATTTTGCAGCTGTCTCTCCCATTGTCAGAGACTCTTGCTGTTCCACTCCTTGACTTTCACACAGACTTTCCTCTGGATTTCTTCCTCTCTCCTGCTGCTCCTCTGAGCCCTTGTTCACAGTGTGGAATTAGGAGAGAGAGAGACAGAGAGAGAGAGAACAGGAAATGGTGAAGGTTGAGCAGGGGAACAGCTAAAGACAGAGACAATGAGAGGATGGTAGACAGAAAAGTTAGGATCTTCTGGCCAAAAGTCATGGTTGATTATTATTCAGACACATAACATATTGAAACACGTATTAGTTCCACTGCTGTGTACTAGTCAACACGAAAAAGAAATCTGAAAACTTTTCAAATGTGTTTACTAGTGGCTTTGTCTCTTGGGAAAAAAAAAGCTTAATTTTGAGAGCAATTTTAATTGCAAGCAAGCACAAACTCCAGTCCATGGCTCATTATATGCTTTTAAAACATTTAAGAGGAAAAAAATGGTGGACAATAAAAGGGGTTTAACAAGGTCACTCCAAAGCAGTAGGGCTAAACAAGTGAAACCATGGATGCTATGCTGCAAAGAGATTCCTAGATGCAGAGTTTCACGGCAAGTTGTTGGCACCTTTCCACCTATGCAAAAAACTGATTAGGTTAGGGATATGGAGGAGTAAGGCCATGAAGGGTTTTAAATACAAGGCTGAAAATCCTTCACAAGTTTTAAATTCCTATTCATCTGGCTCTTTAAAATGTTTTTCTTAATTTAAGTCCGGAAACAGCAGTCTGTTCATTGCTATTTTCCTTTCTTCTTAAGGGGCAACAGACACTGAATTTTGGTTCTGGTTCTTGGTAATTTACTCAAATAATCATTCTTCACGTCTGAACCTAGACAGAGGCCAGCAGACTTTTCACCTCAGCTGTGGTTAACAGGAGGAGTTGCAGTCCAATACATTCTTTACATATCATTTCCAGGGCTGGGCTACTCTACATAATCGTCAAAATTTATCAAGCAATAATTTATCTCTCTAGCCATTAAAATCAATTAAATGTGTAAAAAGACATTCTAAAGAATGCAGGTAAATTCATATTTATATTTTATGAAGTATTAATAAAGTTCACTTAATTGTATGTGAGCATGTTGTATTGTAGGTACAATCAATGTTCAAATACATGCCATGGATCTACCATTGAGATGGTGTCGAAACTAATACTTGATTTGGATTAAAAAGTGAGGGAGAGTTGCGCAGCATCAGCCTCACTCTTTCAATTCCCATCTAGATCCAGTGACAGGACAAGAGTCAGGATGGCTGGAGTTGGGACTAGGCACAGTGGACAACTAGGACATCTAATTCTCATCTTGCTCTTTGCGTTCCATGACGTTGGCAGAGACCACCTTCTTGACCGTTGAACCTTCCATTGGTCTCTTCCATTCAATCTGCCGGACTCTGTCTTCACATGGTAGGATAGATAACTCCCTATCTCACCAAGGTTTGAGACCTGTCAGCTACCCTCACCTGGTTTAGCCAACTTGTCGAGGCCGCTGCTCGGGATTTGGCTGCTGTCGCTGCAAACAGCTATGGGGAGCCACAAGCGAGAGCTGAGTGCTAGCTAGGGACAAAGGATGGACAAACTTCCCTGAAAGGAAGCGACATGTTTCCCCACCAAAGGTATCACCCCTCCCTGATACCCTGTACACGTGATGGGCAAGCGACGAAGCAGCACGTGTGGATACACTGGCAGCTGTAGTCATAGACCTGCATGCAGGCGGCTCAAGTCTAATCGTCGTTTTCTGCTGACTGAAACAGCAGCGTCTACCTGGGTGGCTGAACGGTCCTCTTCAGGAATGCACTGTTCACCTCCACAGAATGAGGAAGGGGCTAGAAAAAGGTGCCCTAAACATTGCCTGCTTCACTACACCCTGGCCAGTTTACCACAGCTGGCAGGGATCCCATCTTGCAATCGAACACACAAAATAAATAAAACACAAGGTGACACCACTCACCACAGGCACTTGGAATGTGTGCACGCTTTTGGACAACCCTACAGCAGACAGACCAGGCAGAAGAATAGCCTTAGTTGCCAGAGAGTTTGCAAGATACAACATTGAAATTGCAGCCCTGAGTGAAACTTGTCTTGCCAACATAGGTCAGTTGACTGAAACTGGAGGTGGATATACATTTTTTTTCCAGAGTGGTCACAGCAGCGATGAGTGTCATGATACTGGAGTTGGATTTGCCGTCAGGGGCCACCTTGTTTGGAAACTTGGTAGTCTACCCAAGGGTGTGAACAACTGGCTTATGACATTTCAGTCCCCGCTACAGAACAAAAGTCAAGCCATCTTGATCAGCACCTATGTCCCCACAACAAACAACCTGGATGAAATGAAAGACAAGTTCTACAAAGAACTAGACACCCTTCTACCAGCAGTGAGCAATACTAACAAGCTGATCTTGCTTGGCGATTTCAATGCAAGAGTAGGGTGTAACTCTACAATCTGGCACGGAATCATTGGGAAGCATGGAGTGGGCAAGAGTAATAGTAATGGCCTACTCTTACTGAAGACCCGTGCAGCACACAACCTTCTCATCACCAAAACAACCTTCCGCCTACCTACCCATAACAAGAGTCCTGAATGCACCACCGCTCTAAGCATTGGCATCTTATCAACTATGTCATTGTGAGGAGAAAGGACAGGCAGGATGTCACAGTAACCAGTGCCATGTGTGGTGCTGACTGCTGGACGAATCACAAGCTCATTGTCTCCAAAATGAGGCTCCGCATCAGACCCAAAAGAGACGACCACAAAGAAATAAGATTATGAAAAGAATCAATGTGGCCAAGAAACCCCAGCATTGCTTCTGCACTAGCTGAAGACTTAGAAATCAAGCTTGCTAACCTACACCTCGCAGGCAGCACTGAGGACGACTGGGAACGCTTCAGGGATGCTATCCATATATCTGCGCTGAAGACACTAGCGCTCTCTACCTGCAAGCAGCATGATTGGTTTGATGAGAATGACGAGGAGATACAGGCTCTATTTGTTGAAAAGCACTGTCTTCATCGGGCCTATCAGAACGACCCATCTTCAGGTGCCAAGAAAAATGCTTTTATTAGTGCTCGCAGGTCAGTCCAGAATAAACTGCATAAAATGCAGAATGCCTGGTTAAGCGCCAAGGCAGAGGAATATAGGGATTTGCTGACAGAAACAACTTGAAACGGTTCTATGAAGCCCTCAACACTCTCTATGGACTCAATCTCTCAGGAATAACCTCTCTCTGAGTACAGATGGTACAACTCTCATTACAGAGAAGCTCAGATCCTGCAGAGATGGGTTCAACACTTTGAAGCTATCCTCAACCAACCGTCATCTATTAACGAAGAGGCAATAGACAGGATTCCCCAGGTTGACATCAACAGCACCATGGATGACCCACCAGTAGTAGCTGAAGTCACGAAAGCCGTCAACCAGCTATCCAGTGGCCAAGCCCCAGGGGCAGATGCCATACCTGCAGAGATCTATAAAGCTGCTGGTCCTGCACTTATCGAGAGGCTCATTGAGTTGTTCCAGTCCTTTTGGAAGCAAGGATCCATTCCCCAGGAACTTAAAGATGCTCCCATCATACACCTCTACTAAAGGAAGGGCAATCAGCAAGTATGCGACAACCACAGGAGGAATCTCACTGCTCTCCATCACAGGAAAAAACCCTTGCAAGAGTCCAGCTAAATCGTCTGGTCACTCATCTGGAACTGGGCCTGCTTCTAGAGTCACTGTGTGGCTTTCGCAAAGGTCGAGGGACTACTGACATGATTTTTGCTGTGTGCCAACTTCAGGAGAAGTGTCAGGAAGAGAATCGCGAGTTCTGTACAACCTTTGTTGATCTCACAAAAGCCTTTTATACTGTAAGCCTACAAGGCCTGTGGAGGATCATGTCAAAGTTCGGCTGCCCCCCCCTCAAAATTCATTCAGATGGTATGCCAGTTCCATGATGGCCAGAGTATTGGATGACGGAGAATCCTCTGAGGCATTCCCAGTCACCAATAGTGTCAAACAGGGGTGTGTGCTCACACCCACACTGTTCAGCACGATGTTTACTGCCATGCTGAATGATGCCTTCCAAGACAGTGTTGCTGGAATCAGCCTCAAGTACAGAGTGGATAGGAAGCTTTTCAACCTGAAGAGACTTCAAGCTTTTACCAAAGTGAAAGAGTCTGTTCTGAGATATTTCCTCTTTGCCGATGACTGCGCCCTGTGTGCTGGCTCACAGCCAGAGATGCAAATCAGTATGAACAAATTTTCCACGGCTTGTGACAACTTTGGATTCACCATCAACATTAAAAAAAACCAAAGTTATGCACCAGCCTACTCCTCAAGCATCATACACAGAACTAATAATCACAATCAAAGGGCAGAAACTGCAAACAGTGGACTAGTTCACTTATCTTGGCAGCACCCTCTCCCAAGCAGTGACTTGATGCAGGAATTAATTGCAGAATAGCAAAGGCAAGTTTTGCTTTTGGTAGTCTGCGCTCTACGGTATGGGAACGTCGAGGAGCCCAGCAACAAAACTGAAGGTCTACAGTGCCGTGGTACTCATTAACCTCCGGTATGCCTGTGAAATGTGAACTGTGTATCAAAGGCATGCAAAATAACGCAATCATTTCCACATGACTTGTCTCCACAGAATAATACGCATCCGATGGCAAGACAAAGTACCAGACACTGAAGTTCTCTCTCGAGCAAATCTACCATCAGTCCACACACTGCTGTGGAGAGCCTGGTGGGCAGGTCCTTTCATCCATATGTCAGATGAGTACATACCCAAGCTGCTCCTTTATGGGAAACTCTCTGCTGGAAAACGATCACATGGAGGGCAGAAGAAACGTTTCAAAGACACACTCAAAGCCTTTCTGAAGTTGCTTGACATTGAAGTGACCACCTGGGAAACGCTGGCACAAAACCACCCTATCTGGCGCTGCCTCATCCACAAAGGCTGTCAAGCTCATGAAACAACTTAAGTGCGAGCTGCACAAGTCCAGAGCCACCAGCGCAACAACTACAGTGTCTACACAAGTCTGTCCAATACGTGCCAGGACATTCCGTGCCCGAATTGGCCTAATCAGTCATCTTCAGACACACCGCAACCACTCTCAAAATGACTAATGGTGTTGAGGTCCTCATCGATGACGTAGGACAAGCAACAACAAATACATGCCATGGATCTACCATTAAGTCTTTGAATTAAACCTGCAAAAAGGAAATGTTTAGTGTTGCACTTCACTTTTGCCACAATTAATGCTTAATTCATATTAGCACCAGTTTGAGAACTAAAATGCTTGGTTTGCCGCATAATCTCAAAGCAATACGCCTTTCATGGCCATTCTCAAAAATTCAAATGTAGCATGCATACTGCAACATCTAATAAGGTTTACAAGTTCTACATTACCCTAAATACCATTGAAGACATGGTAAGGGATGACTTTTACTTCCTTTTTATCGAGGATGGAAGGGCTGAAGCATTCCCTCTAACTCTATAGCAGTAAGGTGGGGTGCTTTTAGCTATACTTGGCCTTCTGCATCTCACTCCATGTACCTGTATCTCTAATGTCAATCACAGTATCCAGCTCCCTGCACGCAGATCAGAATTTTCAGTCTTTGTACTCTTGTTCCCAATAGAAACAAACAATCTTCTCCATAGCAAGCTCCAAATGTTTCACTCACCCTGTTACTGACTGCTCGCATTGGGTGCTTCTTGCTATTTCATGCTTTGCAAGAAACACTGGTTCCCATCCCACTCTCCAGTACTTTTTCCTCACACTCTCTTTCCTGACCTCTATTTTCCCATCTATGTCATCTGAGCCATGTTTCAACTCCTATTTGCTAGTCTCATTTTCTTCCCAAGTCCAAAGTTTCAGACGCCATCAAAGGCAGTTTCAAGGACATTCACATTCCATTTCTAGAGTTCAGGACATTGCACTGAATAGAAGAAACTGTTCCACAGTATATAGTCTAACTGCTAAAAGCAACTTAAAGTTTAAGACAGGGAAGAGATCAAATGAATTAAGTCTACATAAATTACATGTGCCGTGTTAGCTACAGTATATCTGCAGGAGATCCCACCCTTCTACACCTTTCCCAAATAATTTGATAGTGAATTATTGATGACATTGCAAATTGACTGTGGGAAACTCTAATGAGCCTTATTTATAGGCTATAATACATCCTAAATTTTAAATAATTAAGCCTAAACTTCATGGTAACTTGAAAAAAGGAATATCATTCAGGTAAGGCATGTTGGCACCTTCAACTTTAACCTAAAATCAGCTGAGAAGCTGACAATGAACTGAAAGTATCTTTGAATAATTTAATACAATCATCCATTCTAGATAAGATTAAAATGTACTGGATCAATAGCAAAATCTTTTTAGTAGTATTCTTCAGTGATTTTCCATTGGGAGATAGCAAGAATATTGTATGTGTTCCATTATAGAAAGAGTATTAAAGGGGAAAGGCTTGTATTTACATAGTGCTTTCAAATGCCCAATGGTTATGAAAGGTGCTGTCATTGAAGCACTTTTGAAGAAGTAGTCACTGTTGTAATGCAGGAAACGTGGCAGCCAATTTAAACACTGCAAACTCCCACAAACAATAGTGTAATAATGGCCAGATAATGTGTTTTTGTGATATTGATTAAGGGACACAGTCAGGATATCAAGGATAACTCTCCTACTCTTCTTTAAAATAGGGCCACAAAATTTATTCCATCAACTGGAGTTGGCAGACGCAGCATCGGTTTAACATCTCTTCGGACAATGCATTACTCCCTCAGTATTGCACTGGAAGTCAGACCAGATTATTGTAACTTAGGTCCAGGTGTAGAACTTGAACTCAAACTGAGTCATTAGCAAGACTGTTACAAAAAGTATCAGCCATGGCTTGGTTGGCATTATATAGCTGACAGCCAAAAGACTAAAGCAAGGCTCAATGAAATACTACTAAGAATCAGCAGTTACAGCTATGAAGACTTGAACACTGGTATTGACTGGAGTTTTACTAATTGGAACAAGAGAAGCTTACAATTGTGAATCTGATACAAGTTATCAAATTATTAGTGCACATTTCCAGAGGCTGTTTCCACTTGTAACAGGTGGGCAAACTTTGGATTGCAGTTAGAATGAAGAAATTATTTGAAAAGACATTTTTCAGAGAAGTACAACATGAAATGGTTTATCACAAGTATCTATTGAAACAATGATTGTAACAGTTAAAGGGAATGTGATATTGGTATGATGCTCATAGAAGAAGCATAAAGTCAAATAACCAAATATACTGAATACACCTAAACAAAAGAAATTACCAACAAGATTCCACTTTTTGATTGATTCATGTTAGTAAAAACTACAATGTAAATTAGACAAGAATTAACAGGCAAATAATACTTTTTATTTAAAGTTAAATTTCAATTTAATAGTTCATACAAAGATAAAATCATACACAACCACATTATTCCCCGTACAAATGTAACACCACATGCTAGCATCTCAGCCTTTGGTAAGGTGACTTCTTTTCCCATTCAACTGGTTTGGTCTTCAAGTCATGATCACTGGCAGCTGTATTCCATCCGAGGTCCTCAAATAGAATTAACACCAAGAAGAAACACAACTATGAACGGTTTCTCATTCAGGTCATGTCAGAGTCCCTTTCCCACCAACCAACTGACAATATCTAGTTGACAATCTGATCCTTCAATACAAATTTTCTGTTCATTCACATAACCGAGTTGTTCACGTTGCTTTTAAGATTCAACCCCTTTCAGCTTGATCATGCATCGCTTCTCCAAGAGCTTCTGGGACTTTATTTTCTTTTTTCACTGCCAAATATAAAACTAACTTTTTTTTGTAGAGAACTCAGCTTGCACTTAAACACTTGATGAAAACCTTCTGCCTCTCCTTTGTGTCTGTCAACCACATGACTTCCGTCTTAACTTCTTTCCTGTTGGCATTGCTTCCATGTTGAGGACTGCCAACTATTTTCCAAGAAAATTATTACTGATACTTTTATATCTGATGAAAAACTCTTAAAAATCATGAAGTCCACTGATCTGTATATCCCTGGGTGCTAAATTACTTGTGAAAATTGTAACATTTAAGTTACAGGATGTTCTAATGCTCATTACCTTGATTTCTGGCTAAATCATCTAGAAATGTTTTAGTAAGTCACCAGAATAATTCAAGGACCTGTAAGCAATCCTTTTGGATGTAGTGTGCCAACCAATAAGTGTCACAAAGACAAAAAGAACAGAAACAGCACCCAATTAGGTTTTTTTAAAAAAAAGGTGCAAATGCAGAAGGTCATTGGGCCAAAGGTACTCCTCTGCAGCAGCAGGGTTCTGCTTGGCACAACTATCTACTGAAAATGTGCTTCTGAACTTGTGTTGAATATACTTGGAAATCCAGGCAGAAGAAATCTCAAAGAGAGATTGAGACACTATGCGGTGGACAATTGTTAAAGTCATTCAAGTGAGAGAGAGCCACAAGGACAGACCTTCTAAGCTGGAACTGGGAATCTCTTGTAGACAGAGTTTTAATAGGTTGGATTGACTAGAGTGCTGAGGTCCGGATAGTGTTTTGAGAAATCCATAGACTCGGTCTTGCCTGCATGTCAATTATTTTATTGCGAGATGTGCCTGACCACAGTTCGTCTGTTAAATCATATGTGCCTCATACTCATCCTGAATGTTAGAGGATATGACACAATTTTTTTTTTACCTTTCTGAACTTGTATAATAATTGTATTTGTTCAAAATTCATGGAATGTTGTGGTTTTATTCCAAAAGCAGATGTCTTCAATCTCAATGTTTACCAAAAACATTATTGGTCCCTAACCGGATCTCCATGTCCTGAACTCTGACCAAGAATAAAAGTCCTTTTCAAACAAACATTCTTAAAAATAATTACAGAAAACAAATTTTCCTTACTGTACTACTTCTAGATCAAAATGTTGTCAGAATTTAAGAATAGAGAAGGCAGAATAATAGTATTAAAGTAAAAAAAAAACAATGCAAACAATTGTCTTGCCATTAAATCTGATACAGGAATCAAAATAATCCACACAACCCAGGATTTTCCTACTTCAAATGTTTTCCCACTTTTTCCTTCCATAATATATGCAATCATCTGTGCCACTTCCGGGTGCAAAGCAATCCACGTTCCAACATGAATTCAGTAATCGCTTCTAACCTCTCTCTTTACTCATTTTCAGTTTCAAATCGATGGCCCATTTATCACTTTCACAATCAGAATCAGTCATTATTTCTCAAACTTTTCAAACATTTTAAAACACTGAAATGCTCAAGATTTCTTTCGTCAAATGGAAATAGCTCTAGTTTTTCAAAATCCTTTTTGTAATTACAGATTCCAATCCTGATATCATCCTAACTAATCGATGTTGCAGGTCATCAATGAATTAAATGTCCTGCTACAACATGGTGCTCAAACTGCAGAAAATATACTTTAGTGTCCAAACGCATTACTTTTTTATTCCTGCACTGTTGCATATATTTGGCTAATTGCATATATTTGGCTAGATATCCTTTACACTCTTATTTTAGGATTCTTACACGGGGAGAAGTTGTATCCATTCAATTAAATCTATTTCATCTTATGTAAATATTTCTGTACAGTATTAAAGCACTTCAGAAAACGTACGTTGGCTGTGAAGTACTTTGGGATAACAAAGTCATGTAAAGTGATGGATAAGTTACTGCTAATATTTACTTCCATTCTAATTGCCCTTGAACTGACTGAAATAGCCTCCTAGCCTCCTTTTACAGAATTCAAATTATGTGGAATTTGATTTCCCATCTTGGGCTTTGAACTCGGGCCTCCAGAGCATTACCCTAGGTCTCTTAATTACCGCCATCACCTTGCTTTGTTCCATTGCATTGTAACTCTGCTCATCACATCTCTACCCATTCCCCACCTCCCAAACAATTGGTTAAAAAAAGTCAAAAAGTTACCAACTCAGCATTCATTCAATTTCTTTTTTTTCCATAGTGTTGGTCAATGACAAAATGTTTACTAGGCCACCAGAATTACTTCCACACAACTTCATGGGATTACACGTAGCAAGTTAAGTGTTTGTTGGATCGAGCAGTGAGGAGCAGCTGTGGTAAGAGATCGAATTTTATTTTAAATTTTTGCAGGCTTTTTAAAGAGTATAGGAAAAGGCATTATTGTTTTAAAAACTTTAGCAGGAAGTCGGGAACAAGGTTTTTTGGGAAGGAATTTTTTTACCGACCACAGTATAAAAGAAGGGCTGCACCATACAGCGGGCAATGAAGTGAGAGGGAAGCAGAGCAAGCTGTCTGGGCTTTGGCAATAAGGGCAAGGTAAGTGAAATTTCTTCACTTTGTGCACTGGTTTAGTTTCCCCCTGTTTAAGATGGAGGGTCATGCGATGTGCATTTTCTGCATGATGTGGAGCTAGTGGACACCAAGACTGTTCCCAGTGAGCACGTCTGCAGTAAGTGCTGGATGCTTGAGGAACAACAGCTCAAGGTAGATGAGCTGAGCGCTGAGCTTCAGTCGCTAAGACTCACTAAAGGAGGGGGAGTGCAACCTAAAAAACATCAAAACCGCCAAAATGACTACTTCGGAACTGCCGGTTCAAGAGGACGTTGGTGAGGGGAGGAGTTGATGAGGGGAGGAAGGGAGGAAGCAAAGAGGGGATTGGTGAGGAGAGGAAGAGAGGGGGGAACCCAAAAGCCTCAGCCCTGGAATCTGCACAACAGATGATTTGAGATTCTTGCTGCCAGTGTGGACAAGAATGAGGGCTGCGAGGTGAACTAGCAAACTGCCCATGGTACAGTGGTGCGGACAGAGGAGAAGTAAGGAGAAATGTAGTGGTTATTGGAGATAGTGAGGTTTTGACAAATCCCTCATGGGATGTTAGTTGAGAATGTCAAGGCTCATGGGATACAAGGACAGGTAGCTAGATGGATAGTAACTGGCTTAGTAATAGGAGACAGAGTAATAGTGGAAAGGTGTTTTTCTAGCTGGAGGTTGGTCACTAGTGGTGTGCCGCAGGGCTCGGTACTGGGACTTCTTCTATTTGTAATATATATAAATGACTTGGAAGAGGGAGTAAATGGAGTGATCAGCAAGTTTGCAGACGATACAAAGATGGCTGGACTTGCAGATAGTGAGGAGCATTGTCAGGCGATGCAGCAGGACAGAGATAGGCTGGTAGCTTGGGCAGACAGATGGAATTCAATCCTGATAAATGCGAGGTGATGCATTTTGGGAGAAAGAATGTAGGAGGAGGTATATGATAAAGAGTAGACCTATTAAGACTATAGAAACGCAGAGGGACCTGGGGGTGCAGGTGAACAAGTCTCTGAAGGTGGCAGAGCAAGTGGAGAAGGTTGTGAAGAAAGCATATGGTATGCTAGCCTTTATAGGAAGGGGTATAGAGTACAAGAGCTGGCCTTTAATGTTGCTGTTGTGTAAAACGTTGGTTAGACCTTATTTGGAATACTGCATCCAGTTCTAATCGCCTTACTACCAGAAGGACGTGGAGACTCTGGAGAGAGTGCAGACGAGGTTTACCAGGATGCTGCCTGGTATGGAAGGTCTGAGTTACGAGGAAAGGTTCGGCAAATTGGGACTGTTTTCCTTAGAAAGACGTAGACTTAGAGGAGATCTAACAGAGGTGTACAAGATTATGAGGGGTATAGACAGAGTAAACAGGGTTAAGCTCTTTCCTAGGATGGACTTGAATAGCACGAGGGGTCACGGGCTTAGGTGAAGGGGGTAAGGTATAATTTGGATGCTAAAGGGAGTTTTTTCACACAGAGGATGGTGGGGGTATGGAATGCGCTGCCAAGTAAACTGGTGGAGGCAGGCACGCTGGAGTTATTTAAGAAATACTTAGATGGGCACATGAACAGAATGGGAATGGAGGGGTATAGAAAACTGATTTAAAATAGGGATCTTGAGCCTTGGGAGTCCCTGGCAAGTGTGTAAATAGATGGTGATATTGATGTACTTGTTTTTATCCTACAGGTGCTTTGGTCCACTTTGTTGTCTAACAAGGGGCATACACACGATGGGTCGTGAGAGGGCTGCTCTTGGATTTTTGTTTTGAGAGTATCCTAGTACTTCACGTCGTTAAGTGTACACTTGACCTGGACCATTTGATGGGCAACACGACAGCTCAGTGACTATCACTGTGCTGTGCAGATACATGGATTTGGGCCTGTGTCTGTGGGAGTTTGTGCATTCTCCCCGTGCTTGCATGGGTTTTCTCAGGGTGCTTTGGTTTCCTCCCACATCCCAAAGATGTGCTCTTAGGCTAATTGGCAAAACAAATTCTCCCTAAATTGTCTCAAATTTGGTTTTTAATCCATAGATCTATAAACATAGACAGGGATCATGGGTAGAAGTGGGAATATAGGGGTGGCGGCGTGGGCTCGTTGGGCCGAAGGGCATGTTTCCTGTGCTGTTTTGTTCTTTGTTTTTGTTCTAGAGACAGAGACAGAGGCATAGGCGCTGTCTTTTGCGGCAAGGATAAAGAACACCGAAGGGTGTGTTGCTTGCCTGGTGCGAGGGTCCAGGATGTCACGTCTGGGCTGCAGAGGAACCTAGCGTGGGATGGGAGAAATCTGTTTGTTGTGGTTCATGTGGGGGCCAATGATATAGGCAAAATAGGAACTAAGGATCTGCGGAGGGAGTACGAAAATCTGGGAGCCAAATTAAAGAGGAGAACTGACAAGGTGGTTATCTCAGGATTGCTACCTGAACGACACGCAGATTGGGATAGGGTATGTAGGATTAAGGAGATGAATCTGTGGCTCATGGATTGGTGTGGGAGGAATGGGTTTGGGTTTATGGGGCATTGACACCAGTATTGGGGTAGATGGGACTTGTTCAGATAGGATGGTCTACATCTGAATCATGCAGGGACCCGAGTCTTAGCGAATTGCATAACTAGGACTGTAGATAGGGCTTTCAACTAATTTGGGTGGGGGGGGGGGGGGGGGGGGGGGTGGGGGGGGTGGGGGGGGGTTGCAAGGGTAGGGGAAATTACAAAATCTGGAGTAAAGGAAAAGGTACATGTGCAGGTGAATGTTTAGGATGTTCTGCCTATTAGAGGAATAGGGGGAATGGGAGAGCCTAGTAGTGTTTCAGCAAATAAGGTCCAGGCAAATGCTGGTATAAAAGCACTTTACCTGAATGCACGAAGCATTTGGAACAAAGTGGATGAGCTGATGGTGCAAATTGGGTATGATGTAGTGGCCGTTACGGAAACATGATTGCGGGGGAACAGGGACTGGGAGTTAAATGTCCATGGCTATCAGGTGTTTGGGAAAGATAGGAAGGAGGAAAAAGGAGGTGGGATGGTGCTGTTGATTAAGGATAGTATCAGGGCAATAGTAAGAGAGGATATAGGCCCCAAAGAGCAAAATGTGGAGTCGCTGTGGGTGGAGAGAGAGAGAGAGAGAGAGAGAGAGAGAGAGAGAGAAAGAGAATGTCGGACCTTGGAGGATGAGAGGGGTGGTTTAATGGTGGATGATAGGGATATGGTGGAGATCTTGAATAAGTTTTTTGTGTCGGTCTTTATGGAGGAGGACGTAAATAGCTTGCCCAAAATCAAGGATAGAAGGGTGGTAGGTGATGAGGTCCTTGATGAGATTACAGTCACTAGAGAGGTGGTGCTTGATAGGCTAATAGGGCTGAAGGCAGATAAGTCCTGAGGACCGGATGGAATGCATCCCAGGGTCCTCAAGAAAATGGCAGAGGTGATAGCGGATGCCCTAGTAATTATTTTTCAGAATTCACTGGACTCCGGGGATGTCATGATGTAGAGATGCCAGCGTTGTACTGGGTAGTAAGAACTCAGTAAGAATTTAGCAACACCAATTTTAAATCCAACCGATTTATTTGATAGTAAATTTGCGAACTTTCGACACTGTGTCTTTGTCAGGCAAATGCAGTGCTCTGGTCTGCAATACCACACACATCAACACAGACAGTCTCACAGACAGTGACTACTATCGGCACCACATACTGCCGGATCCAGGTGGAGAGGATCTCCAAGAGGATTGCACATATCGACACAGACATCAAGTTTCTACAGAGATGCAAGAAAGCAGACAGGATACCAAAGGGACTACAGATCACGAACCCACTCAGGTCAACCTATAACACGGACTACGCTGAGAGGCTTTGCCGTCGCACCTCTCCCACACTCCTCAATCACTTCATACACCAGCTCTAAAGCAAACGCCGCACCCTGGAAAGTAAAATGGAATACATATTCTCAACTCGCGCTCAGGACGCAGACCAGCTGCGAAACTTTGCAAAGCAGATGAGACGAAGAAACTGCACCATTTACAGTTCTGCGTGAGTTCTTCCACAAACCCCAAGAGGCCATTAGCGGACTCAATGAGACAGCTAATGAACCAGAACAGCCGACAGAGGGATCCGCAGTGCAGCGACCGAAGAGGGATGAATCCAATTGGACTCCTCCAGAAGGCTGCTGCCCCCGACTGGACATGTATGCCCAAGCCATCAGGAGGTGCGTGAACACCAGATTCATCAACCGCACTTATAAGACAGTCCCCAACATCACCCAAGCACAAAGCAAGGCCATCCGTGCTCTCAAGACCAACCGCAACATTGTCATCAAACCAGCAGACAAAGGAGGCGCCACTGTCATACTGAACAGAACGGACTACTGTGAAGAAGTGTACCGACAACTAAACAACGAGAAACACTACAGACAGTTACCAGCAGATCCGACCAAAGAACACACTCGTCAACTCACTCTGATCGAAACCTTTGATCCAGACCTCCAGAACACCCTCCGGACTCTCATTCCACGTACTCCCCGCATTGGAGATCTCTACTGCCTCCCAAAGATACACAAGGCAAACGTACCCGGCTGTCCCATCGTATTGGGCAATGGGACCCTGTGTGAGAACCTCTCTGGCTATATCGAGGGCATCCTGAAACCCATTGTACAAAGAACCCCCAGCTTTTGTCTTGACACTACGGACTTCCTACAGAAACGCAGCACACATGGAGCAGTTGAACCAGGGACACTCCTTGTCACAACGGATGTCTCGGCGCTCTACACCAACATCCCCCACGACGATGGTGTTGCTGCAACTGCCTCAGTACTCAATGCCAACAACTGCCAGTTTCCGGATGCAATTTTACAACTCATCCGCTTCATCTTGGACCACAATGTCGTCACCTTCAACAATCAGCTTTTCATCCAGACACATGGAACAGCCATGGGGACCAAATTCGCACCTCAGTATGCCAACATCTTCATGCACAGGTTCGAACAAGACTTCTTCACCACACGAGATCTTCAACCAAGGTTATATGCTAGATGCATTGATGACATCTTTTTCCTTTGGACTCATGGTGAACAATCATTGAAACAACTGTTATGACGATATCAACAAGTTCCATCCCACCATCAGACTCACCATGGACTATTCTCCAGAATCAGTTGCATTCTTGGACACAAGCGTCTCCATCAAGGACGGTCATCTCAGCACCTCACTATACCGCAAACCGACAGACAATCGCACAATGCTCCACTTCTCCAGCTTCCACCCTAGACACATTAAAGAAGCCATTCCCTATGGACAAGCCCTCCATATACACAGAATTTGCTCAGATGAGGAGGATCGTGACAGACACCTCCAGACACTGAAGGATGCCCTCGTGAGAACAGGATATGGCGCTCGACTCATCGATCGACAGTTCCGACGTGCCACAGCGATAAACTGCACTGACCTCCTCAGAAGACGAACACGGGACACGGTGGACAGAGTACCCTTTGTTGTCCAGTACTTCCCCGGAGCGGAGAAGCTACGACATCATCTTCGGAGTCTTCAACATGTCATTGATGACGATGAACATCTCGCTACAGCCATTCCCATCCCCCCACTTTTTGCTTTCAGACAACCGCACAACCTCAAACAGATCATTGTTCGCAGCAAACTACCCAACCTTCAGGAGAACAATGACCACAATACCACAGCAACCTCTGCAAGACATGCCAGATCATAGACATGGGCGACATCATCAAACGTGAGTATACCATTCTCCAGGTACACAGTACATACTCTTGCAACTCGGCCAACGATGTCTACCTAATACGTTGCAAGAAAGAATGTCCCGAAGCATGGTACATTGGGGAGACCATGCAGACACGACAACAGCGGATGAATGAGCAACGCTCAACAATCACCAGGCAAAACAGTTCCCTTCCTGTGGGCGAACACTTCAGCAATCATGGGCATTCAGCCTCTGACCTGCGGGTAAATGTTCAAGGGGGCCTTTGTGACACACGACAGCGCAGAGTCGCTGAGCAGAGACTGATAGCCAAGTTCTGCACACATGAGGACGGTCTTAATAGGGATCTTGGCTTCATGACACAGTATCTGTAACCCCCGTAACTTGCCTGAGTTAGCAAAAAACCTCACTTGCTGTGCTATCTGGAGAAAATGCACAGTTCTCTAGCCAATGCTCAGGATTCCCTTCACACACATTGTTAGCCACTTTGACACCTGAGTGGCAGGTTGGATGTGGGGATTCGCATTCTAATCAGTGGTCTGTGACTGTCTGTGTTGATGTGTGTGCTATTGCAGACCAGAGCACTGCATTTGCCTGACAGAGTGTCGAAAGCTCGCAAATTTACTATCAAATAAATCGGTTGGATTTAAAATTGGTGTTGCTAAATTCTTACTGAGTTCTTACTCCGGGGATGTGCCAGAAGATTGGAAAGTGGCTAATGTTACGCTTCTGTTTAAAAAAGGTAGCAGACAGAAGCCAGGGAATTATGGGCTGGTTAATTTAACACCTGTAGTCGGAAAAATGGTTGAATCTGTCGTCAAAGCAGAAATAACGAGGCACCTGGATACGAATGGTTTGATCAAGCAGACACAGCATGGATTTGTTAAGGGGAAGTCGTGCTTGATGAATTTATTGGAGTTCTATGACGAAGTGATTGGTGCGGTAGATAGAGGGGAACCGATGGATGTGGTGTTTTTGGATTTCCAAAAGGTGTTTGATAAGGTGCCTCACAAAAGATTGCTACAGAAGGTTAGGGTGCAGGGAGTCGGGGGTAGCGTGTTAAGACTGAATAGAGGATTGGTTGTCTAATAGGAAGCAGAGGGTAGGTATTAATGGGTGCTATTCTGACTGACAGCTGGTGACTGATGGAGTGCCCCAGGGTTCAGTGCTGGGCCTCAACTATTTACCATTTACATAGACAATCTGAAGGAAGGGGATGAGTGCAGGGTGACAAAATTTGCTGATGACACAAAGATGAGCGGAAAAGCAAATTGCGTGGAGGGTGTGGAAAGCCATCTGGATAGGTTGAGTGAGTGGGTGAGGACCTAGCAGATGGAGTAAAATGTTAGCAAGTGTGAGTTTATCCACTTTGGTAGGAATAATGATAAGGATTACTATGTAAATGGCGAAAAGCTGCAACATGTGACGGTGCAGAGGGACCTGGGGGTCCTTGTGCACGAATCACAAAAACACAGTATGCAGGTGCAGCAGGTGATTAAAAAGGCAAATGCAACGTTGGCCTTTAAATCTAGGGGATAGGATATAAAAGTAGGGAGGTACTTTTGCAGGTGTACAGGGTACTAGTGAGGCCTCAGCTGGAGTACCGTGTGCAGTTTTGGTCGCCGCATTCGAGGAAGGATATATTGGCCTTGGAGGGGGTACAGAGAAGGTTTACTAGGCAGATACTGGAGATGAGGGCATTGGATTATGAGGAGAGACGGAATAGGCTAGGTTTGTACTCTTTGGAGTTTAGAAGGCTGAGAGGAGATCTTAGAGACGTATAAGATAATGAAGGGAATGGATAGGATAGAGGTTGAGAGACTCTTCCTGCTTAGCAAAGATAGCAGGACTAGGGGCACAGCCTCAAGATTAGGGAGGTGCGGTTCAGATCAGAGTTGCGGAGGAGTTTTTTCATGCAAAGGGTGGCGAATCTTTGGAATTCTCTGCCCGATGGAGGCTTCCTTGCTGAGTATGTTCAAGTCAAGAGTGGATAGGTTTTTGATTGACAAGGGAATTAAGGGTTACAGGGAGAAAGTGGGAAAGTGGTATGAACCACTACAGATCAGCCATGATTTTATTGAATGGCGGGGCAGGCTCGCCTACTCCTGCTCTTATTTCTTATGTTCTTATGTTCCACTTTTTTTAAAAAAGGTCCTTAAATAGGAATAATTTGTATTTACATTCAATAATAAATTAAATTTTTTTTTTTTTTTTTACACATTTACAAACAATTGTCAATCTTAGTAATGGGAACTTCAAGAGTAATTTTGTCACACTAACTGCATCCTCTGATCAATAAGGGCACTGAAAATATCAAAAACACAATGTGTTACTTCTATCCCATTATATTATAATCTATTAGGTATATAGGCCAGAATTTAATGACCCTTTTTGACTAGTTTCTGTATCTGCTCATGAAATTTTAATGATCAACATGCCAGGACTCCAAGTGTCTTTCAATCTCCATTGTTTCTAGCTCTTTATCATTTAGAAAATATCCATTTCAGGTCCAAAGTGGATAACCTCATGTTTAACTTAATTGAAATCTATTTGCCACAATTTTGCCCATTCAATTAGCATTACAAAGAGATATTAACAGGCTATGCTTTCATCCATATTGCTTACTAATCTCTGGCTTCCCCCTCTCACCTTTCTTAAACAGCAGAGTGGCATATGCAATTTTTCAAATTGAAGTATTTGAGGGGCAACTTTGGAAGATTAGTTAGAGTATCTGCAATGGTCTCGCCTAATTCCTTCAAAGCACTGAATGACAGAACAATAAGTCACTACTCCACAAAAGCAAGCCATCAATATTCAATGCCTTTTGTTTTAAAAAAATCACTGTTGCTTTACTTATATTAATTTTGACAAGTCCCTTTCCCTGATTCAATATAGTTTTCTGTGGGATGTCCAATCATTCTGATCTCTTCCGCATTGTAAATACTGTAAAACTGCAAAGCAATTATTCAAAATATTCACCATTCTTTTATTTGCAATGAAAAATCAAGTAACTTTTTTATGTTAATAGAAACTTAAATAGCTGTTGTTAACATAGTTGCACATAACAGTAGAATGCTTAAACTGCAAAAGGGCAAGAGAAGAAAATAATTTGCTGATTTTCAACTTCCTGCTGTACATAAATATATGTCACTATGATTATGCAATAAATTTAACTTGCAACTATGCTAACAAAATATCCCAACACAGGCCTCAAAAATTCTTGGATGAGAAATTCCTGTCATAAAAACAGCCAAATTCTATAAGGAAATCCTCCCAGATAACTTTAAAGAGAAACGCTGCACATACATGATTTCTAAAAAAAAGTTAGTATTCATTTAAAATATTACTTATAAAGACTCAATTCATTGACCCACTTAGAGCAACTAAAAAAACCCACAAATAGCTTGCAATCCTTCCTGTTTACTACCAGATAAACTTTCAGTACAGCATCTAGTTCACGCTTATGAGCAACAAATTGTCAGTTTTGTCAGAGGCTACAACACATTGATTAACATAGGACATTTTTCTGCTATGTTAAAGTTGAATTAAATTAGTTCTTTCCAACTACATATAAAGGCTCATGATGCACTGCACTCATCACTGAAATGTTCATCATTTGGTCTGTTCTCATACATCAATTCATTGTGACAAATCACATAGCCATCACACTATTGTAGATGTCATTAGCAATGTTTACCAAAGTGTCTAATGTTAAGACTTTAGCTTCAACTCATATTCCAATAATGTAAATCTTGAGATAAATTTGAAGCATAAAATTCTTCCTTAGTTTTGGCACACACCTACACTTGTTTAAAATGCTGCTGTATAATATAGTAAGAATATAAGAACATAAGAAATAGGAGCAGGAATAGGCTATCTAGCCCTTCCAGCCTGCCCCACCATTCAATAAGATCATAGCTGATCTGAAGTGGATCAGTTCCACTTTCCTGCTTTCTACGCATAACCTTTAATTCCCTTGTCTGTCTGTCTGTGACTTAAATATATTCAACAAGGTAGCCTCCACCATTTCAATGGGCAGAGAATTCCAGAGATTTACCACCTTTTGAGTGAAGTTTCTCTTCAACTCCATTTTTAAACTGCACCCCACTGCCCCCCCTTATTTTGAGGCTGTGCCCTCTAGTTCTGTTTTCCTTTCTAAGCAGAAAGAATCTCTCTACCTCTACCCTTTCTAGCCCCTTCATCATAAAATCCTCCCTCAGCCTTCTAAACTCTTACGAGTACAAGCCAGTCTCTCCTCATAAGCTAACCCCTTCATCTCCGGTATCAGCCTGGTGAACCTTCTCTGTACCCCCTTCCAAGGCCAATATATCCTTTCAAAATAAGGGGACCAAAACTACACACTACTCCAGTTGCGGTCTCACCAGTCCCTTGTACAGTTGCAGCAAGACTCCGTTTTTATATTCTATTCCCCTCACTATAAAGGCCAACATTCCATTTGCCTTCTTGATCATCTGCTGCACCTGCAGACTGTGTTTTTGCGATTCGTGCACAAGGACCTCCAGGTCCCTCAGCATAGTAGCATGCTGCAGCTTTTCATCCTTTAAATAATAATCCATCCTACTATTATTTCTACCAAAGTGGGTAACCTCACATTTGCTGACACAGGGAGCTAGAAATAAGCTAATAAAACTCATGACTTTAGGTTTCAGAACACTAACGTAATATTGACTTAAGTGTGAACGATCTTGAACTAGAGATATGCTGACAAGAGCTGCTGCTATAGAAGACAGCTCTATGTAATTAACAAGTATTTTTCATTTAAAAAACATGTATTTTGATGTAGTTTGATTTTAGAATTTTGTGAAGTTTCAGTTAACGACAAGGTACAGCGGGGCTTGATGGGGGTAGGTTTAGACGAAATGCATTCCAGAGGACAACGGTTCCACTGAATGTAGTTGTGTTATCGGCAGTAGTCAGGAACAAGATGGCTACCAATGCCAACTTGATGAATAGAGTTGTATAGTTCCGAACTGATAACACAGGTGCAAGACAGACAAAGAATTTTTCAGGATCGGATGAGTGTCATGTGGATTCAGTTTGGTGGGAATCATTCTCCCATCTCACTGTCCAATGTCCTGTGTCACTCAGCAACAAAAGGAAGGTAACATCAATAATTAATAAAATCCAATAAATAAATAAATAAATCCAATAAAAACTAATAAATGAAATCCAATGAGGTCAAGATGTGTATTGTAATTGGCTGGAGTTAATGATAGAATTATTATTGACTGATTTGTATTAATGTTTACTGTATTGTCAATAGAAAGGTAGGAGAAATGATTTTGTAACTGTATACTTGCCCTTGCGAGGGCTTTGTCAGAATCATAGGAGAGCATTGCAGAAGAGGCCCTTTGGCTATTCGAGTCTGCATCAATGCAGGAAATGCCCTGACCTACCCACCTAATCCCACTTGCCAGCACTTGGCCCATAGCCTTGAATAGCAGGTACTTTTTAAAGGATGTGAGGCATTCTGTCTCCATCACCCTCCCAGGGAGTGCATTCCAGATGTCACCCCCTCTGGGTAAACCAAGTTTTTCCTCAAATCTCCTACCCCTCACTTTTAACTTCTTTCCCTTTATAAGTGATCCTTCCAACTGAGAGGAACAGCTGCTCCCTATCCAACCTGGCCATGCCTCTCAATCTTGAGCACTTCATTCAGGTCGCACCTCAAATCTTCTGTTCCAGAGAAAACACTCCAAGCCTATCCAACCTCACTTCATCACTTAAATGTTCCATTCCTGGCAGCATCTTGATAACTCTCCTCTGCGTTCACACCCTTCCTATAATGTGGCGACCAGAACTGCATACAGTACTCCAGCTGTGCCTCACCAAAGTTCTATACAACTCCATCAAGACATCTCTGCTTTTGTAATCTATACCTTGACTGATAAAAGGCACATGTGTCGAATGCCTTTTTCACCTACTTATTAACTTCCTTCCCACCTTCAGAAATCTATGAACAAATATGCCAAGGTCCCTTTGTTCTTTGGAACTTCCCAGCGTCAGAACTCTCATAGCATACTTCCTTGTCAAATTACTCCTTCCACACTGCATCACCTGAGACTTTTCAGGGTTAAATTCCATGCCACTTCTCTGCCCATTTGACCATCTCATCTATATCTTCCTGTAACCCAAAACGCTCATTGTTAGCTTTGCGGCCAATTTTTGTGTCATAGGCAAATTTACTAATCCCACTCCTGCACTGCCCCCCCACATAATCATCTATATCGTTTATATAAATGATGAACAAGAGGGGCCCAGCGTGGATGCCTGTGGTATGCCACTGGTCACAGCAACCTCTGCAAGACATGCCAGATCATCGACGTGGATGACATCATCACACGTGAGAATACCATCCACCAGGTACACGGTACATACTCTTGCAACTCGGCCAACATTGTCTACCTAATAAGTTGCAAGAAAGAATATCCCGAAGCATGGTATATTGGGGAGACCATGCAGACACTACGACAGTGGATGAATGAACATTGCTCAACAATCACCAGGCAAGACTGTTCCCTTCCTGTCGGCGAATACTTCAGCAGTCTCGGGCATTCGGCCCCCAACCTTCGGGTAAACATTCTTCAAGGTGGCCTTCACAACAACAGCGCAGAGGTGCTGAGCAGAGACTGATAGCCAAGTTCTGCACATGAGGACGGTCTCAACAGGGATCTTGGCTTCATGTCACACTATCTGTAACCCCATGACTTGCCTGGGTTAGCAAAAAACCTCACTTACTGTGCTGTCTGGAGACAATATACATCTCTTTAGCCTCTGCTCAGTGCGCCGTCCACTCACATTGTTAGCCACTTTAAGACTTGAATAGCAGGTTAAGTGTAAAGATTTGCATTCTAAATCAGTAATCTGTAAACAGTCTGTGCTGTTATATACGCTGTTTGAGACCAGAACACCTCATTCACCTAACGAAGAACAGAAGCTCAAAAGCTTGTGAGTTTACTATCAAATAAATCAGTTGGATTTAAACCTGCTGTTGTCAGACTTCTTACTCCAATCATTAAAACAGCCGTTTGTCACCACCCTCTGTCTCCCACCACTAAGCCAATTACGAATCCGCTTTGTCATATTACCCTGTAATGTGCATTAGCCTTCTTAATAAGTCTCCCACGTGGGACTTTGATCTCCTCTGTTGCCTCCCAAACCAGTCTGGGACACAATTCATTCAGACCTAGAGGTCTGACCACTTTTAAGCCTGCCAATACCTTGTCACTCTCTGGTAATTTTTTCTGGATCCTTACAGTCTCTCTTCCCAAATTCCATAACAACTTCATCATTCTCATGGATGAAAACAGATGTGAAATATTCGTTTAACACCCTACCAATGTCCTCTGCCACAGATTTCCCCCTTGGTCCCTAATGGGCCGTACCCTTTCCCTCATTATCCTTTTCCCAGTGATATACCTATAGAATATCTTCGGAGTTTCACTACTTTTATCAGCGAGAACTTTCTCATATCCCCTCTTTGCTCTTCTAATTGATTTCTTAAGCTCCATCCTGCACTTTCTGTACTCCACTAATACCTCTACAGACTTGTGGATACAGACACTCCCCTTAATACTTGTTAAAAGCCTTTCTTTTCCTTCTCATTGTATCCTGAATGTCACTGGTCATCCATTAGTTCTCTGGGTTTGTTACACCTTCCAGGAGGGAACATGTTGGGCCTGTAGCCTCCCCATTTCATCTTTGAACATTCCCCACTGCTCTTGTGTAGATTTCCCCACAAGTAACTCATTCCAGTCTATCTTGGTAAAATCCTGCCTAATTTTGTTAAAATCTACTCTCCCCCAATCCCCCCTTTTGTTTTGCAACTTATCAATTTGTCCATAACAAATTTGAATTGGACCATGTTGTGATTGCTATCACCTAAATGCTCCCCCACCAACACAGCAACCACCTGCCCAGCTTCATTCTCCAGAATTAGGTCCAGCACAGCTTCTTTCCTTGTTGGATCCTCCACATATTGAGCCAAGATTTCCTGTATACATTAAGAATTCTACTCCATCTAAGCCCTTAATATGATGTCTATCCCAATTAATGTTGGGAAAGTTAAAATCACCTAATATAAATTATCTTATTATTTTTACACCCTTCTGCAAACTGTCCACGTTTGCTCTTCAATTTCCCATTGACTGTGAGGGTTTATAATAAACACATAGCAACACACGGTCCTTTTTATTCTTAAGCTCCATACAAAGTTTCATTTGATGTCCCCTCCAAGATATCATCTCTCCTTACTGCAGTAACTATCTCCTTGACTAGTAATTCCATGCCTGCTCCTCTTTTATCGCCTCCTCTCTCTCGCCTGAAGATTCAATATCCCAGGATGTTGAGCTGCCAATTCTGCCCCTCATTCAACTACATTTTTGTAATGGCTATTATATCATAATTACATGCGTCAATCCTTGGCCTTAACTCATCCATTTTGCCTGTAATACTCCTGGCATTAAAACAGAGACCTTCCAGTCTCCAGTCAATTTAACTATTGCTGTATTTCTTCTGACCTGCTTGCTTTTCAATGTTATACTGCGTCTCTATTCTGCTAACAATCTGGGTCTGTTAACATGCCTGAGTGATATCGGGTAGCCGGCAACTTCTATCTGGAGTGCTATGCTACTTTATATCATTCTCCCATTCAATCGTTTGGGAAATAAAATCATGCCTTAAAATTAGTACACTGCATTTTAGTGATTATTAGCAATACATAGTCTCGAGAGAAAATCCCTGTCATCAAGTACGTCACTGAATCTCACTTAAACAAATGAATTTATATTAATTTTAAAGCTAGAACATTAAGATAATGTGTTGTTTCATATCACTCAAGTGTTCAATCACAAATCGACAACTATCATTCTCAATGTGACAAACTTAAAAATCGCAATCTGCTAGCAGTTTTGTGTTTCAAACAAATTGACTTGATAATTTACTTATGACATATAGTTAACATTATAAAAAGGATTCAAGTCATACAAAAGAAAAAAGGAGAAAACTCCTTGCTACACGATATTCTAATGAACAAGTTCAAATTGCCTCTTGGTGAATAGTTCAGCAATCAGTATACTATTCAGGGAAACGACAGCCCAACACAACAGTTCTCAACTGTAGGTCATGACTCTCGGATAAGGAATCGGGTTTGCGGCCGGGGTCGGCAAGTCCAATTCAGTTTCTGGTCAGTTGCAACCCACAGCATGTTGATTATTGTTTGTTTACTTGCATGTTAACTTGTATTCACTAAAATCTCTCATGCCTTTCAAAAAATATTTTGCCCATCGATTCTTACGCCCAAAATGAATAACCTCACACTTCACCATCTGTCACCTCGTTGTTCATTCACTTAACCTATACAGACATCTTTACAGAGCCTCTGTCTCCGCCTTACAGCTTACATTCCCATCTAATTTTGTATCAAATTCAGGTGCACAACTTTCAGTCTTAGTCATTAATATAAAATTGTAAAACTGAAGCTCCAGCACTGATCTTTATGGCATTTCACTAATTATAGTCTGCTAACATGAAAATGCCCCATTTATCTTGCTCTCTATTTCCTGTTCATTAAGCAATCCACCACCAGATTATTATTCCAACCTCATAAAACCTTATCATGCATATTAATCTTTTAATTGGCGGCTTTATAAAATCCCTTTTGGAAATCTAAATATACTATATCTACCAGTTCCCCTTTATTTATCCTCCCAGTTAGATTCTTAAAACATACCAATACATTTGCCAAACATTATTTCCTTTCCCTTTGATTTCCTAAGTGCTCTGTTAGGACACGCTCTTGTAAAACTGTTGATGCCCACAAAATATGTTTCTACTTCCATGGAAAACAGAAAACCATATTCATACGTAGAAACTGAATGAATGACTAATAACCTGGATACTCATTTTTTACAATAATAATAAGCAAAAACACACAAAATGGCTGCATTAAATTATCTAATCAAGGATTATTATATTATTTCTACGATATAAGATTTAACAGAGACAATTCATCCAACTGTAAAAAAAATTATTTTCTCTTTGTAGTAAAAGGATGAACCTATTTCAAAAATGTGATGCTATGCAACTACACTTAGTTGCTAGGATGCAATGCTTCAGCATACCATCATGAATGCACTAATACTGAATGAACAATTTTGAATGAACAAAGGCCAAAGAGTGCAGGGGCTTGAGTGTGTCTGGCTTGCCCTTTTGGAACAATACAACTGCCAAACAAATCATGGAACACCGACATCATTGTCTTATAGATTGCATTCTATCACAAATGGAGAAGTTATTCAATAGGTGATATTTGTCTTTTTATTAGGGATGTTACATACAGTGTACCAACTCATGGCTAGAAAGTCGTTTGAAATCTATTTTGTTAACAATTTGTCTTCTCAGATTGATCACAGAGGAAAATAGCGTAAAAAAAGGTGTAAAATATAAAGACTATGAATATTCTCCCCACACCCCAAGAAAGTGCTTGACAATCAAATTTAAGTAATATGTTCAATACTACTTTAGACTGCAGGAATATCCCCATAATGAACAGCTGCTAAATCTTTTGGAGTATTCCAACATTTCACAATGGAACAAATTGCTGTGAGCAACATTATATAGATGTCAAAACATTTCATTTGGAAATCAACCAAGATATATACACACCAATCATTGAAATAACAATGACATGCATCAATATATGGCACAAACAGGTGCTCAATTTGCACAGAGCATATGTACCATCGTCATACAAAAAACAAATGGGCCTGCTAGTGTCAAAAGAAAAATCATCACAATTTCTCTTGTATCACACCTTGTTCATCTTCAAATATTATTGTAATTCTGCAACATTCACTCATTTACAATGTGTTTGTGCAAAAGATACTACAGATGTATAGCCCTTGACTTGAGTGATTTCCTTTTACTATGTAAATACTGCTGTTTGGATCAAAGCAACATGAGTAAATAACTAGATACCATGTATGTTACTGGATGTTAACATTGTTTAGACAATGAACAAAAACTGCATACTAGATTTATCTTTAAAATGACATCCACAGTGCTAACTCATTCAAAAGAGTAGAAATATATATATATATATGAATCACAGTTTAATGGTTATTATTCAAATGCCAAACTGTTCAATACTATATTGTGAGTTTCTTTGGCTAACATTTTCCTATCCTGCTCACAAAGTCAGAAAGGCACAAAAATGTTATTAAAACAAGTCAAGTCTCAGCCGGTCTATTGTATCAAGAATTCTATGCTATTTTCTGCAGCCTTTTAACATGTCATCCCATGGTTGGAGTGTAATTTTAAAGGATACATTCAGATTAGAAATTGAAAAAAATTACAGAGCAGGATAGCTGGCCAAGTGACTAATCATATCTATTAAATGGTGAACATAGGATTGCATGTAAATGTCAGTAACAATTAAGAAATTATTTGTTACATTATTAGTGATGCTACCACAATGGCTGCTCAGTTCCAAGTTTTCTTCTGCACTTTTGTGTATTGAAGCAGAAAGATTTCTTATAACAGAAGAATACACTCCAGATAGTAAGTTGTACATACCATTTGACAAATTACTGTATTAAGTCAATAATATTACAAATCCCTTGCTAATTTTAAAATTAAAAACTAACAATAATTTGGGCAATCAGAATCTGAAAAAGGATAAAGATCTTGCATAAAATGAACTGGTTAATGCAAAAGGACCACCAGATGTCCATGAAGGCTGCTGAAGGCAAGCAACTGGTGGTCTGCTCACTGAAAAGTTTGCATTAATTGCTGCATGTATGGACACAATAGCAATGTATTTTAACCCCTTCCCAGCCACAACCGGTGTTGTATTTACAAAAGATGCTGCATTGCACAAAAGAACACAAAAATGCACCTTGCTGCAACAAATATAATCAAAAAGGGTAACAGATAACTTAGCACCCCTTTGTCTTGTACAAATTAAATGAAGCTGTACAAAAATTGGAAAAAAGCAGCATGTTGTAAATATAGAATCGATTAGTTAGCATCCGTTAAAAAAGATATTTACAAAAAAATTCTTTCCAGAAGTTGACTAGCTAGCCATTTTTGGTTTTATTTACTTTTGAAACATAAAACAATTATTAATTAAATGCTTGCACAACAAAAAAATAAAGCTTCATATATCTTTGGCTAAACCTTTCATTAAGGTTACTAAAGTCTAGATTTTCTGTAACACATTTCATTGACACAAAAGTCAGAGACAATAAAAATGCTTTCTAGTTGTTTCTTCTCAATAATTATGTTCCAACAGAATAGTTTGCAGCTTTTCTAAAATTCAAGTTTAACAAAGTGGTGGATTATATTGCAACAATAGAACTATGCACCATTCTGATACCATAGTTTCCAAATACTAAATAGGCTGCAATTCAAAATTAGTTAGAGGAAGTCATCTATAGCATCATGATGCATTTAAATTCTGTACTTATTTTTACTACATAAATTCTGCTTATTTTTACCAATACAAACTGTTCTGGCACAAGAAAGTACAACTACCATTTTTTAAAAATGTTATTTCTATCACTTACATTAGTTGAAAAGCAGACAGACATTTGATTCTATGTTGCACTTAACAAAAAAATCCGAATACTCTTTGAGCTGCAGGCATCCAGGCAGTCAGTGAGAACAATGAATAGCTGAACAGATGGACCAACAATGTCTATGCTTTCCCTTATTACCAAAGCATGTTTCTAGCCAATAAGAGATCATCCAGTTCACAATTAGTTTCTGAGGCAGATGCAAACCAACTTCTATCCCACGTCAGGTCTTGGGGCCTCTTAAGACAAGTACACTGATGTCAACCAAGGTCTGCCCTGGGCATCATGTGTATTAACAAGGGGTGTGCAACAACAAAAGGAACTAGCAGGCAGCTGCTGAATGAGGGCATGAGTCATTAGGCAGCAGGCTGTCAGCAAAAACACCTGGCTAGTTGTATACCTCACCAAAACCCTGTTACTATTGTAGTAAGACAAGACACATTGAAAGACAATATCTGCTTTATATTTAAATATGCAGGTTTTACTTTATTGCTGTCTTTATATAACTGCTACGAAAACCTATCAAAAAACTGCCAAACTAAAAATAAATGTCCTTGTGTAGGCTACTCTTGAAACTTGAATCCACAGGACTAGAGATGGGAACAGGTTCAGTTTTTAAAGTAATTATCACATCCAACGTGAAAACACATTGTATTAAGAAACAACACTAATGAAAGGGTTAAAGATGCTTAATTGAAAAACTTCAACATTCCCAAAACTCAAGCAACAAAGCTATTCAAATTTCAAGGATAGTCAATTTCCCAAAGTTTTAAAGTATGACTAGAATTTATAATAATAACTAGTCATTCAATGTGTCAGACAAGAAATTAACTTAATAGTTACTAACATGAAATTGTGCTAAACATATACAGATAATTTGGAAAGAATTCAAATACAATATAAAACTATAGGTTGGCCTACTAGCTACTGTGAACATTATCCCAACTAAGCAAACAGCTAGGCATCTCAAGACGGGTGAACAAAGGGGTAACAGAGGCAGCTAAAACTTAACAGCAAACAGGTCTGCCTGTTTTTGTTTTATCTTTCCCTAGTTTCCTGACTATATTATGGTGAACGGGTGATCAAAGTCTGCAAATCTAAATTTAAGTCTGCTCAGTTTCAGTGGCTACAACTTTCTTGAAATGGAAATCAACATTGGATTACTTGCATTATTTTTTCCAGCCTGTCTCACCAACCTTCCAATTCAGACTAGGTGGAGATCCAGGCACTGCAATGTATTCTTGAGGCCCAGCGTCAATGTGCGGAAGAGTGGGAGTGAAGAGGCAAATTCACGGAAGAAATCAGAGGTCCGAGGGGGGCCGGGCAATTTCTGTATAAACTCTCAGTGTGAGCTTCTGAGACGGATTCCCCAGCACATCTTTGAGTATCTCCCCAACGTGACACTGGGGTGTTCAGAAGTTACGGCCCATTAAAATCAAGCGAAAATTGTGCACAGACCACCTCAAAACATTAAGATTACAAGGCAGATTATGCACTTTTACTAATCCTGATAGCTTGTTAAATTTTCAGATACTCAAAAGTAAGGAAGAGCTACGTTGTAAACTTTGACTTTTCTTAAAATTTCTTAATCAAACATTGTCTCTTTTGTCCTCAATATCTGACTCCCTTTTTAAAAACAACTGCCTTTTCCACTCTGAACCCGTCAATTTTTCAATAACAATTAATTTGTAATGCTTATCCTCTTCTTCCATCTGGTCTTCTTCATTTAATACACGACGAGCAGCTTTCAAAATACTGGATTTTTTAGTGGTAGAAAATAACTCTCTTTTCAGCAGAAGATAAAATCTTCAAAATTGGTTGATAAAGAAAATGTGCATATATATTTTAAAAGTTGGACTTTGTCACTGATCTGAAAGTAAAGAGCTGTAAAGAACTAATTACTAGCATCAATTTATATTGCGAGCTTAAAATAAAAAATTAAGGAGCAATTCATCCAGTGTTAGGAATTTCACAGAAAATAAAGCAACTGAATTAACACTAATTACCGTCAAATATTACAATAAATCCAATAAATTCCTCACTCTGTTGTTTGAAAGACAACATTCAAAAGTTGAGGGGCAAAGAAAAATAACATTTGCACCTAAAGCTTTAGATTGCTTTTGAATGCTTAAGGCTGTATAATCTAGCTATTGATAACTTTCAGCTCAGGTATGCACACTGAAACCAAAAATATTACTCATATCAGAAATATTTACGCTTGTGGTGTAATATGAAACCAAACATCAAGTCTGTGGGTCTATTATCTAATGTTTTCTTGCTTGTTAGGATCTTAAATTTCATTTTATCTTATTTCTAATTTACTGCATTCTAAATATTTTTTGTGAAAATTGATAACTTCACTTAATTACTTCCTGTTGCACTTTTAATTGTCCATTTGGGAAATACAACACCAATTGAAAAGTCTTAATTTCAAAGACCCACTCTTCAACCAGACAAGGCAATATCATACTTGCTTTTACTTGTCAAGGAAGTGTTTCATTTAACCTTGCTTCTGGTACCTACAATCGAGTTGCACTAAACAATTTTGTAGTAATAGTTCTTCGATGATGGTAGAACCACTATAAGTAACTCTACAATCAGTACTGCTAAATAAAATTAATGACGGAAATTCCATGAGATAGCAAATGATGTCTATTCAGGGTCATGAATTGTCAGAGGTCTTCCTGAGGCTGAGCAGATCTTTGGGCACATGGGTCAGGATATCCTGTAAGGTCCTGAGTGCAGCATCTGTTTCCTTTTCTTTCCATCTCTATTACTGATCTGCTGCTTTATTAAGGTATGGAGTCTCAAAGCAAGATGCAATGCAATGGACTAGTCACTATTCTGAATGACTGACGCTAGCTCTTCCTAGTTAATCACTAAGGTCAATGTCACTGCCCTTCAAGGAGGGATTAAGAGTGTCTTTAAAGCATTTCCTTTGTTGTTCCCTGGAATGCTGGACTCGAGTTGAGAAAACAGCATCTGGTAGGACTGATGGATTTTGGTCAACCAGATACAATAATGATATCATTGCGCTTGCTTTCAGTGCTGTGGAAACCACCAAATTATTTCTCTCTTGCCCACAATAGGGAAAAGCCTGACATGCCTTTCTTGAATTGCCTACTTGCTGTGGCTGACAAAGCCCTCAAAAGAGTGTGTGGCGTTCGACCTTTCAGAAGAACCTCTCACATCGTCTCTGCTGACAGTTTTATTTGGTAGCAAACACTACTGGCTTTCAGGGGCTTTGCCCCTTCATCAGGTCAGTGGGGAGTTCTGATCACAAACAGAACATATAAAGGCTCACACTCAGTTTACAGAATGTACCATCCCTCAGGACATCTTTTCCTGCAGCGTACCAGGTAGACAACATTGACCAAGTTGCAAAAGTAAGTACTGCGTACCTGGTAGATGGTGTTCTCATGCAAGATGATGACATCCAGTACAGTGATGTGCTGAAGTGACCGTCCTTAATGGAGATGCATGTGTCCAAGAATGCAACCGATTCTGGAGAATAGTCCATGGTGAGTCAGGTGGGACAGTCTGATGGTGGGACTTTAGCACCTCACCTGTACCACAAGTCCACGGATAACGTCATGATGCTCCACTTCTCCAGCTTCCACCCTAAACACGTTAAAGAAGTTATCCCCTATGGACAAGCCCTCCAATACATACAGGATCTGCTCAGAGGAGGATCACAATAGATACCTCCAGACGTTGAAGGATGCCCTCATAACACAGGATATGGCACTCAACAGTTCCGATGCGCCACAGTGAAAAACCACACCGACCTCCTCAGAAGGTAAATATAGGACATGGAGGACAGAGTCCCCTTCATCGTCCAGTATTTCCCCGGAGTGGAGAACCTACAACATCTTCTCCAGAGTCTTCAACATATCATTGATGAAGACAAAATCTCGCCAAGGCCATTCCCACACCCCCACTTCTTGCCTTCAGACAACTGCACAACCTCAAACAGACCATTGTCTGCAGCAAACCATGACGTGGAGGTGCTGGTGTTGGACGGGGTAAACACAGTAAGAAGTTTGTCAGACTTCTTACTGCAGCAAACTACCCAGGCTTCAGGAGAACATTGACCACGACACCACACAACCCTGCCGCAGCAACCTCTGCGAAACATACCAAATCAACATGGATGCCATCATCTCAAATGAGAACACCATCCACCATGTACATGGTACATACTCTTGCAACTTGGCCAACACTGTTCACCTGATACGCTGCAGAAAGGATGTCCTGAGGCATGATACTTTGGGGAGACCATGCAGACTTTACGACAACAGATGAATGAACTCTGCTTGACAATCACCAGGCAAGACTGTTCTCTTCCTGTTGGCGAACACTTCAGTGGTCACAGGTATTCAGCCTCTGATCTTCAGGTAAACGTTCTCCAAGGCAGCCTTCACAACACATGACAGCGCAGAATCACTGAGCAGAAACTGATAGGCAAATTCTGCACACAAGGACGGCTTAAACCGGGATCTTGGGTTAATGTCACACTATTTATAACTCTCATGATTTGCCTGGGTTTGTAAGATCTTACTGTCCTGTCTGGAGATAATACACATCTCTAACCTATGCTTAATGCTATCTCCATTCACATTGTCTGTACCTTTAAGACTTGATTAGCTGTAAAGACTCACATTCTAATCAGCATTCTGTAAACTGAGTGTGTGCCTTTATATGTTCTGTTTGTGATCAGATCTCACACTCATCTGACAAAGGGGTGAAGCCCAGAAAGCTAGTGGTATTTGCTTCCAAAATAAACCTGTTGGACTTTAACCCAGTATTGAGAGACTTCTTACTGTGCTTACCCCAGTTGTCAGACAACAAATCCCCAACAATGTTGAGAATATCAAAAATTCTTCACTGTTTTCATTGACTAATCAAAGCATTTGATTCTGTTAATTAAAGTACCTTATTAAATGAGATTAAGCAGAAATATGTAGTTACATCAAACAGTTATGTTTTAGCTTGGGAAACTTGTATCCATACAGACAATGGGCCTGTTCAACTTAGTTATCTAGGAGGTTGGCCTGAGAAAGGACGCTGATACTTGAATGTCTATCTACGATTGAATTTGCAGGGTTTTGCAGAGGCATCATTGGTGATATTTCTCCAGGGATTTAAGATGTTGGTTGTGTGTGTCCACATCTCTGGTGCATATGAGGCACAGATAGCATTTCAGATCTGCAAATCATGAGCTTGGTGCTGAGTTTCAAGTTTTTGTCAAAAAATACTCTTCTTGGAGGTCAGTGGGGCAGTGTTGTGCAACAAAGCTGGCTGACAGAGGCTGAGGTGGCAGATCTGTTGATAAGGGTGCCAGACACAATACTTCAAAAACAAACTCTCTATTCTGAGATTCATCATGACAAGTGGTTACCATGAAGGTAGAGGAAACATTGCAGGAACATTATCAAAGTCTCCCTGAAAAAAAATTCCATATCCCCATCTATACTTGGGGATCTGTTGCCCATGCTGGAGAAGAAGCAACGCAAAGGTACCAAACATTTCAAATGTTTCCAGTAGACGCAGGTAGAGGTCAAGCATAAACAACTTGACCTCATAAGGAACACTCCAAAATCAAAGCATCCCATGTACCTATCGCGTCAAACACTACCTGCCCTGTGGCAGAGTAATCCAGCATTGGATTATTAGAAACCCTCAGTACCTACAACCCATGAGTGGAAGAAAGTCATCCTCAGTCCTGAGGGACTGCAGAAGACAAAGATCCTTTTGCACAGATTACCTCCGCTCATGCTGCCCCATTATCGCCCTTTTCCTCTTTCCCTTGTGTTTGCACCCCTTAAATCCCCTCAAGCACAATTTCAGGTGACATAGAACATTACAGCGCAGTACAGGCCCTTCGGCCCCTCGATGTTGCGCTGACCAGTGGAACCATCTAATGACCCTCTAACCTAAACTATTCCCATGTTATCCATATGCCTATCCACTGACCATTTGAACGCCCTTAAAGTTGGCGAGTCCACAACTGTTGCAAGCAGGACATTCCACATCCTTACTACCTCTGAGTAAAGAACCTACTTCTGACATCTGTTCTATAACAACCACACCTTACTTTAAAGCTATGTCCTCTATGTGACTGGTGGAGGAAAAGTCTTTGCTGGCATCATCACCAGAATCAGGGATGTTCTAGATGGTGGAAAAGTGGCTGGATGTCACCAGAACAACTGGCACAATGCACATCTTGTTGAGCTATCTGGCTTCCAGTCAAGACCACCATGATGCTACAAGAAACACTTGGTCTTAAATCCACAAAGCACAATAAGGTTGAAGTACATGGAGTGATTATATCTGAACTGATATTTATTCGGACAGAATTTCTCGATGAAGCAGATTGCAAAAGCCCTCTTGGGAGTTAGCACTTTACAACTTAAACTGTCTCTTGGAAATCCCTGCTGTCCAATTCCCTCTGAAGAGTTTCCAATGCAAATTCCTCATTTTACCTCCTGGACATTATTTAAAAGACGTGTAAATTTTAAATGTTGATTTTCAGAGACACTTGGGTTTACTCAAAAGAAACACACAATTAGCATGCAGGTACAGTAAATAGCTTCACACTTTCACACCAATACACTCCATCTGGCAATCTACTTGTTGCAGACTTATATAGCCTTGTCTGTATCTCTTTGCATCTTCCTCACTGCTTACTTGCAACTCAGTTTTGCATCATCAGTAAACTTGGATAAATTACTCTACTCACTTCATTGACGTCAGTAAATAGATAGTAAATAGTTAAAGTCCCAGCATTAACCTTTGGCAAACTCTAATGCAGCAATGTGAAAATACCTAAATTTATCCCTACATTTTGCTTCCTGTTTGTCAATCATTCATCCATGCTAAGATGGACCTCAGACCGAGCACCAAAATTACAGTCTGCACAGTAGCAGTGATATCCACTCCTACATCTCAGAAGTGGACTATGCACAACTAGCACCTCAAAACCCGAGAGACGTACCACTAGTGCTGCCTCCACAAGATCCTGCAAATTCATTGGCAGGTGCATCAAGGTCAGTGTTCTTGTTCAGACCAACATTCCTAGCATCGAATCAATGATCATAATCATCTCCACTAAACGGGCCACATCATTGTGCCTGACACAAGATTCTCACAACAAGTCCCCTACTCAAAGCTTTAACATGGGTAGCAAACCCAAGGAGGTCAAAAGGAAGCATTTCAAGAATGCCCTTAAAATCTCCTTGAAAAAGTGCAATAGCCCCACTACATCTGGAAATCCCTGGCCCAAGACTGCGTGATATCAAGGAAAAGCATTTGGGAAGGATTTGAACCTTGGATTTTATCACTGAAAGCAAGCTGAAGCCAAGTCTGCCAGCTGAAGGAGCGCACGGCAATTGGGCATCCCACCCAACCATTCCTCCAACCGTCTGCCCTACCTGTGACCGAGACTGTTGGTTGTGCATTGGACTCCTCAGTCACTCGAGAACTCATTTTTAGCGTGGAAGCAAATCATTCTCGACTCCGGAGGTACTGTCTAAGAAGGAGAAAGAAGATTACCCAAGAACTCTATGAACCCTTAACTTGTGTGATTACAAAATGATATTTGGGAATGCAATCATACCATGTTTATTAGCTCCTACTAGTTACATCCTCCAAAATTCTAAAAAATTTGTCAAGCATGATTTCCCATATCAAGTTTGTCTGATCATACTATGCTTTTTTAAGTGCACTGTTAAACTTTCTAGTAATAGATTCCAGCACTTTCCTGATAACTAATGTCAGGCTAACTGACCTGCGAGTTTCTTGTTTTCTCTTTTCATCTTTCTAGAATCGAAGTTATGCTTGCTAACTTTTAATCTGCTGCGACTTATCTAGAATCAATGGAATTTTGGAAATCATAACCAGTGCATTACGTTTTTTAGAACTTGAGGATGTATCAGAATAGGTCTCAATAAAAGATGGAAAGACATAAGGGGGCTCAAGGAGCAGCGAAATGAGTACACGAATGGAGATAGGAGATGATTACTAAGAAGTGTCTGGGGATTGATATACAGAAGGAAAAGCACCCAAGTGTCTTTTTTAAGATCAAAAACCTTAGGCATTCATTGTTAGAATATGGACTGGTGCGGAGCTATTACAGCAGTGTAAAAATCAGTGTGGAATCAGTGCCAGAACAATTAGAGCAGTAGGCAGTAAGTAGCAAGATCCAGTTCTGCAGCCAACTAGGAATATTCAAAAAGCAGAATGTATGGATCAGGAGCCAGATTTGGAAAATTAGAAAAACAGTAGAGTTTGACTGGAGGGAAATGTACTAAGACAGACAGCAAGTTTCAAATTGGTAACAAAACTTAAAGTCATTGTGCTTTACTTGGGAGCAGATATACACTATCATGGATGTAGAAAAGCTGCCGTATGACGTAGAGATGCCGGCGTTGGACTGGAGTTGTCAGACCTCTTACTGCAAAAAGAGACAGAGCACAAACATCTTTGGCTAAATCAGGAGTAGAGATGGAAATGTTTGAGTTTGGTGAATTCACGTTATGAAATAAAATGCAGATTCCATCTCACTATAATGCAGGAGACATACAATTAAATATATTTTCAAATCCGATAAGAAACATTGTTAACTTTTGAGAAAGAGTGTAACATGCCACAGCTTTTTAAAAAGATGACTGCAGGACATCGTGCATCAGCAAAGCACACCCTTTGTTAAACGAACATTTGCTAGAACAGAAAAGAAACTTCTAAAGCAATAACAATATTCGCTGTGACAAAAGATCCGAAAGTGGCCAACCTTCAAATAAAAGTGGATCTTGTCCAAAACTCCAACAGATTCGGGTCAAAAATTTACCAGAATGTGGAAATACTGAAATATCAGTTTGTGATGAGTAAATGCTGGCTTTGTAATTATAATTCTTACTAAAATATAAACTTGGGATGAGTGAATGGGGGGGGGGTTATATTTATCACACAAAAATAATAAAACGCCAGCTAACCGCCACGGGATAGATAAAGCTTGTCTGCTCTCCCTAATGAATAGCCACAGCTTGGTAATCACCGGCCAGCGAATCTCCTGCTCCCCACCAGAGGCCTAGTGTTGGAGTAAGCGGAATATCAGCCCCGTTGCTCACGGTAACGGTCCCGCGGGGAACAGAGAAACACATGGCGGACACTCCGTACTCACAGGAGCAGCCCAGTGTTAACACCGGCTTCACTCTCTCCGTCCGCTCCCAAATCGGGATTTCTTCTCCCTCCCCCCTCCGGTCGCTGACTCACGCTGATGGCCCCAAGCTGGAGGCCGAGTGCGGGCACTGACGATGGAGTTTCAAGCGGACGGACCCCGAAACAGCTTCCTCTTCCTCCATCTCTTTACCCGCAGCCACCCCGGTCTGTACTGCACCCGCCCGGCGCCTGTCTGGTCCGGTCCAGTCCGGGCCGGTCAGATCCGGAGCTCGCGCTTAAACGGTTCTTTATTTGAAGAAGGGTCTCCCGGCCTCGCGCTGTCCCGTGGCTGCTGCCATCTGCAGCCCCGCTAGCAGCAGTGTTCACTCTTTCCACCCCGTTATTCAATGTTGTGGGTTTTTTTTAATGCTACATTTATCGTTTTATTTTGTTATTTTTAGCAAAACAAACTCCCGTGACACTAACTGTTAACCTTTAAGCTCAACGGTGCAATAATCCATGAAGGTTTATAGGCTCTCCATTTAGAAACAGGGAAATATGCAATGGTTTAATAGCTTGAAGGGTACCGTTCACATCAAGCACGGAGTAAGGTAAGAAGGCAGGCCTCAATGAACTATCACAGCAGGTATGGTGATTGAACCGGTGTTGTTGGCATTTTCTACATCATACTAATTGGTGCCATTTACCCAACTAAGCCAACAGACACCACAGTATTCTTAATATCTACTTCATATAACTCTCCCCGCTTTTCTTCATTCGTGAAATTAACCAAAATTAGAAAATTGTGAAGCTCACTTTTTGTCAGTGAAAACATGTGACATTCAAATTATTATGGTGACTGTAATGCTAAAATCATTGCCACCATTTTTCATATCTTGCCAGAGGTAGTAGTGGAGATGGATACAATGTTGTCTTTTAAAAAGCATTTAGACAGTTACGTGGTAAGATGAGAATAGAAGGATATGGGCCAAATGCAGGCGAGTGGGACTAGCTTAGTGGTTAAAAACTGGATGGCATAGGCAAGTTGGACTGAAGGGCCTGTTTCCAAGCTGTACACCTCTATGATTCTATCTAATTACCAGACAGTTTAAACAAAAACATGCTGAAAATGCACAGCAATTCTATTATGATTGAAGTGAATTTTCAGTTCTGGTGATGAGTTAGATTTCAAACGTCAATCTGATCTTTTTTCTTAATGGCTGATTGATTAGCAGCATGAGTAGGTCCCTTAATCCTTTGAGCTGCTCTGTCTTTACAGGCAATACAGACAAATCAGCAACATCTTTACAGGCATATAAACCAGTAAAGTGTTACCACAAGCTTGACACACAGGACTATCACACATGCAAATGATTTTCATTCAGAGCATTTACATGATGTTTCTCACTCAATTCATATCTCTCCCTAAAACACACAAAACTGCACTCTAAACTCACTGTTGCTTCAACTGCAGTATAAAAATATGAGTTCCCTAAACTCAGTCTCCCAGTAGTCTTGTACTACTTAACTCAGAAAGCTGACAATCCCTGTCTTCACTCTGATGCATGCTGAACTCTCCCTTGTTTTTCTCTGTGTCTTTCTTTATAAATTTGGTAAAGCTTTGTTTATAATTTTTTCCTTAATTAATTTAAGGAAAATTACCTTAATCACTTCATGCCCATTCATCAGTTCAAAAGGACAGAATCCTGTTGATTCATTAGGGGCATCTCTGATTGTAAACAGTAAAACTGGAATCCTTTTATCCCAATCATAAGGACATTTCTGACAATAGATTTTAATTATGGTCTTTAACTTTTGATGCCGTCTTTCTAATGCTCCTTGTGACTGTGGATGATAAATTGTTTGATTCCCAAAGTATTCATTATGTCTTTGAATATTTGTGAACATAAAATTTGGGCCTTGATCTGATTCTACCACTTTTGCCATAATTTGATGGTGCTTCAAAAGCTGATATCGAATTGAAAGCTTTAATTGTTAGTTGGGGTTTCGCACTACATCTTTATGCAACCTTAGCCAAAAGAAAGTTTTATTATTTTAGTGTTTTCCTAATAACTAAGTGACCTGTCTTGGAATTTCATGAGCCATTCATAAATGTTTGTTACCATACTTAGATGGAACTACCTCCTGATGAACTACTTACTGCCCATACCTCATCTGCTGAGGTAGTTCTCCATTTCCTCATTAACAGTGTTGTTTAAATGACAACATTCAGGTATTGATTCTGATTCGATCTATGAGTGGATAGTTTGATACAGCTCTGTTGATTCAGGATCAGCCTGTTGCATTTCTAGTAACAAAAATGGGCTAACATTTTAGCTTCATTTTCTTTACCTTCCTCCTTGTTGTTTAGATTTTTGAAAATAGTGCTAGCTAACTGAATTTCCACTTCCTCTCCCTTTCTCGAAGATTCTTCCTCTTTCTGTTTGATTTTATGGACCTGAGATCTTGTCACCACACAGTCAGGAGACAATCTCTAGGATATTCCTCTTGTAGCATCTCAGTTTCTTTCATTTCCATTGATTATTCCAACATCCTCAATAAAGCTAATATTTTCAAACCAACAAGATAAATTAATTCCTGCTTTTGGTATTTTGTGCACTAATCCAACTTAAATTCTCTGTTTAATCACTCTTTATCTAACTCTATATAATGGAGCCAGCTTATAACTTCCATTGGTACCGTCAGTTAATATTTTCTCTTCATTAACTTGCCTGGAAGACAAATTGTATCACTGATCAGCATCAGTGATTGACTTACTCCAATGTTTCTCAGTATTGAATCAGGCACCAGAAACACCAATGACAAACTCAGCCCTGTTGACTTGGCAAAGTTTTCCTTACTAATGTTGTGGGCTGGCACCAAAATTGGGAGAGCTGTCCCACAGACTGGTCAAGCAAAAACCTGATAGTCATATTCACTGAATTATACCTTACAGATAATGTCCCAGACACCATCATCACCACTCCTGAGTATGTCCCTGTCCCACCAGCAGGATAGACTCAGCAGAGGTGGCAGCACAGTTGTGTAAAGTCAAGGGAGTACGCTGGAAGTCCTCAACATTGACTCCAGTCACCATGAAGTTTCATGATATCAGATCGAACATGGGCAAGGAAGCCACTTGCCAATTACCATGCACCATCCTTCCTTAGTTGATAACTTAGTGCTTCTCACTTCGAGGAAGCACTCAGGGTGACAAAGGTTCAGAATGTACTCTGGGTTGGGGATTTCAATACCCATCACCAAGAATGGCTCAATAGCACCACTACTGATCGAACTAACTGAGTCTTAAAGGCTGCTCGACTAGGAGTGGGTAGATGGTGAGGGAACCAACAAGAATGTGGACAGAGAAAGAATGACAAAACAATGATTTTTAACAATAATAATGGCAATATTGGCTTTATAGAGCAATGCTGATTGAGAGTTAAGCATGCTGGGATTTTTAGCCAATTTATAATTAAAAACAGATACAGATTGTAAAGTTGTTGTTACTGTGGTCTGGATTGTGAGCTATGATCTGATACTTTCTGTGTTGACCACACAAGAGAGAATGGTTGGATAATCCTAGACTCTGTGATGCTGAGATTTCTTGCCATGCTCACATATGGATTAAGGCAATGTGATCTATGTGACATTTGAACTAAGCATTATGGAGTTTTCTGTGAGTAATTCCATTGGCCTGATCAGACAATGTAGTTGTTACACCATTGGCTGAGTGCCACAGAATTTTCTAGAAGGTTAGGACAGTTGAGGATAAAGGCACATGTTCTGGTGATAACTCTGAGATCACCTGTCACAAGAGAGCTCTGAAGAACACCTTCAGAGAAGGGCCATGAGGATAGAATCTACATTGGGAATGAACTTGACCATTTTGTCCTGAACTGGATTTATCTGTTTTCAGTTAAAGAATTAGAGTTAATGTTCAGTTAAGAGTAAATTTTTAAAGAGTTAAAGTGCTGCAACTGTTGTAAGTTTGAGTTTGGTACCTAAAATGTTAAATAAACTGACGTTTGTTCAAGAGAACTTGAGTTGACTCCTGTCTTTGACTTGTCACGTTATACTAAATGTTTAAATTAGTAGCAAACAAGAGGGAAAAAACATATTTGAACTCATCCTCACCAAACTGCCTGCTAAAGATTTATCTGTCCATGACAGTATTGGTCAGTGTTACCACCTCGCAGTCCTTGTGGAGACAAAGTCCTATTGTCACACTGTGGATACCTACTATTGTGTATTGTGACGAAAGCGATATATTTCAGACAGATCCAGCATCTTAAAACTTGGCAACTATGGGATACTGCAGGCTATCAGCAGCAGCAGCAGCAGAATTGTATTCAAGTACAATTTGTATCCCAATGGATCAGCATTGATCCATTTTGCCATTCCTACCAAGCCAGGGAATCAATTCTAATGCAATGAAGGGTGCAGAAGGACATGCCGGGAGAAGCACCAGACATACTTAAAAATGAGGTGGCAGCTTAGTGAAGTTACAAATCAGCATTATTCCGTGGCAAGCAGCATAAGCATCATTTGATAGACTAAACAATGTCACAACCAGTGGATCAGATCTAAACTCATTACACATCCATAAATGGATGAATAATTAAGTAACTCACTGGAAGAGAAATATTCCAATCCACAATGAAGGGGGAAGCCCAGCATGTGAGTGGAAAAGATCATGCTGAAGCATTTGCAACAACTTGAAGATCGAAGTGCCAAGCAGATGACCCATTTATCAGATGCTAGTCTTCAGCTAATTTGATTTCCTTGATGTTATATCAAGAAACAGTTAAAGGCACTGGATATTGCCTGACAACATTCCGGCAACAGTACTGATGAGCCGTGCTTCAGATCTTGCCATCCCCTAGTCAAGCTGTTCCAGCACAGCCATAACACTGGCATCTACCCAGCAAGTGGAAAAGTCCTGTCCACAAAAAGCAGGACCAATATAACTTGAATAATTACTACACTACTAGACTACTCTCAGTTATCAGTAAAGTGATGGGAGGCATCATAAACAGTGCTATCGAATGACACCTTCTTAGCAATAACCTGCACATAGTTGCTCAGTTTGGTTTGCCAGGACCACTCAGTTCCTGACTTTGTTAGAACCTTAATTCAAACATGAATAAAAAAAGCTAAACTCAAGAGGTGAGGTGAGAGTGACTGCCCTTGACATCAAGACAACATTTGATCAAATGTGACATCAAGGGGACCTAGCAAAACTAGAGTCAGTGGGAATTGCTGCTGGTCAAAGTCATACTTAAAAAGACAATGGTTGTGATAAATATGTTGGGTTCATGAATAAATTACAGCAAGAATTTTCAACAGGTAGTTTAATTAGTTTAGCAGCTTCTTCAAGATTTGTGCTGTGCCTGCACTCCCAGGAATAACTCCCATGCTCTCTCCACATAACCTTTTTTCTAGCTGCATCATCATGTTCTCAACTGACCATTCAGCCTACATCGGTTAAATAAGCCAACAACGCATAACTTTTTAAGTACAGTGAAACACAGATTAAGCTGTTGCATTTGATACATGCCCTCTTGCATTTCCTTTCCGCTCCCCAACTTCATGTTGCAGAAAGTTGAAACTTGAAAGCCAGTTCTAGGGTAAATGTTAATAAACTTTTAGAATCTTGTGTTTGGTTTGCTTGGATGCCTGAGTGTATGGTTATGCCAGTTTGTGGTGTTTTTTTTTTTGGCCAGAATCTGACCCAGAATGTTCTGCCACTGTGTTTTGTGGGTGCAAGGTTCATGCATTGGCTCTGGAGTAGTCTGCAAGTCCATTGGTGTAGGCAGCCTATGCAGCAGGCCTGATGACTGAAGTACTATGTCATCTATTGGTGCTGATTCCAATATCTTTAGAAGGTGATGGCAAATGTGTCCATAATGGGTACCATCTGAGGCTACCACATGACTGCTCAGTTACAAAGCATGGCTGTGTACCACTGCCAACTGGTCTTGTGGTCTTGATTGACTGTTTGTCCTGTTGTTAAAAGATCAAGTCTGTGGGCATTGATTATAGTGCATTTTGCTTCTCAGTCTGCATTGCATGAGAGCATCATTCGCACTGGTTTCATATTTTGGGTGCAGCAAAGTTATAGCATTGGGAATTGTGGTCATGATACACCTGGAAAAGAGTTATTGTGCTGATTAGGGCAGGCACTGTTTGATTAGCTTCACAGGCTGAAGAGTGTAGCTTGGTAGTCTGTACAATCTTGTGCACATTTCTCAAGAAGATATTTGGATGAGCAAATTGCCAGTTCCACCTGACATTTGACTCGTGATAATCCTATATGTGTGCAAAGTTCCGAAATTCCATGGAGTTGAGTCTTTATGGGATGCTGTATATGAAAAAAACCTTGAATTTGATGATGACTATGGCATTCAAGTTCATACTATCGGAATATGAATCAACTAAGACTAAATATTGTTGACCGTTCCATTTAAAGACTTAGGCTGCTGTAAATGATCATGGGAGTTTCGGGACCTCTTTTGTCTGAACAAAGAACAAAGAAAATTACAACACAAGAACGGGTCCAACCATGCTCCAGGCTGAACTAAAACCCCTACTTTCCAGGGACCATATACCTCTATTCCCTTCCTATTCATGTATTTATCCAGCCATCCCTTAAAAATCACCAGCATATCAGCTTCCACAGCTTTCCCCGGCAGTGAGTTCCAGGTACCCACCACCCTCTGTGTAGAAACTTGCTTCCTGCATCTCTTTTAAACCTTGCACCTTAAACCTATGCCCCCTATAATTGACTCTTCCATGCTGGAAAAAGGCTTCTGACTATCCACTCTTTCCATGTCCCTCATAATTTTGTAGGCTTCTACCACGTCATCTCTCAACCTCTGTTGTTCCAGTGAGAACAAATCAAATTTCTCCAATCTTTCCTCATAGCTAATGCTCTCCATACCAGACAACATCCTGGTAAATCCTTTCTGTACCCTCTCCAAAGCCTCCATCTTTCTGGTAGTGTATATTCCAAGTGTGGCCTGACTAAGGTTCTTTAAATCTGCAACATGACTTGCCCTGGCCAATGAAGGCAAGCATGCTGTATGCCTTCTTGACTACCTTCTTTCAGTGACCTTGTGTACCTATACACACAGATCTCTCTGCATGTCAGTACTCTTAAGGGTTTGCCATTTGCTGTATATTTCCTATCTATATTAGACCTTCCAAAATTTATTACTTCATATTTTTCTGGATAAAACTCCATCTGCTATCTTTCTGCCCAAGCCTCCAACTGATCCAAACCCTGCTGTATCCTCTGATGTTTTCATTGCTTTTTCCAAATCCACCAACCTTTGTGTTGTCTGCAAACTTACTGATCAAACCAATTACATTTTCCTCCAGATCATTTATATATGTATTACAAACAGCAAAGATCCCAGCACTGATCCCTGAGGAACATCACTTGTCACAACCCTCCATTCAGAAACACACTCTTCCACTGCTACCGTCTGTCTTCTATGACCAAGCCAATTCTGTATCCACCTTGTCAGCTCACTCTGATCCTATGCAATTTCACCTTCTGCACCAGTCTGCCATGAGGGAATCTGTCAAAGGCCTCACTGAAGTCCATGTAGACAAGATCCAATGGCCTACATTCATCAATCATCTTCGTCACTTCCTCGAAAAGCTCAATCAGATTAGTGAGACATGACCTCCCTTTCTCTAAATCATGTTGCCTCTTACTTATTTCCAAGTGGGAGCAAATTTAGCCTTGAATAATTTCCCTACCACTGATGTAATTACCTGGGTTATTCTTGCTACCCATTTTAAACAAAGGAACAACATTGGCTAAATTCCATTCCTCTGGGACCTCCCTTGTAGCCAGTGAGAATACACTGATTTCTCTCAAGGCTCCAGCAATTTCCTCCCTTGCCTCTCTCAATAGTTTAATGCAGCTTGATTGCATTGCATGCTGCACGTTTGGAAACTTCCGTTTCCATGTCGGTGTGCATGGAGGTCCAGCACAGTGATTTCTTGGCACTGTATCTGGTTGCTTCCAATGCTTCTGATGCCTTTGGTGAAGTTTCTTGGTAGGTTGCTATGGTTACTGTCACAGCTAATGAAATGCATCCATACCCTGTTCGGAGGTTACTGTTGTGTTTGTAGCAGGTTTGTCACTTTGAATGTACTTTTACATGCCAATCTGTCAGAATGGAGATTGGTTCATGCGCAGTAGCCGCACACTGCTGGCTTCCCAATCACTAGCCAACCCGATTTGCTGGCCAGCCCCGCAACTCCCCATCAGTGCCCTTCCCTCCAAAACCTCCCAACCTCCCCTGTTCACTGACTTCCTGGACTTCTCCAGCACCGATGTCCCCCTGGCCCTCCTAACCCTCTGACCTAGATGGCTAGATTCAATTGCCCCTTCCCTCCTTCTGCCTGTGATCTCTATGCAAAGTGGCAACAGGACCACCCCACAACATGATATATTGTACTCAAGTTCTGAAAGAAATGCTAGGGAGCGTATTGTGCACTGGCTTTTAAGCTAACGTAATAAATGTAATGAAGAAGTATATTTCTGTGGATACATGCTTTACTTATCATTTAGTATTCCCATTGCTTTTTACTATGTCAAGTGAAGCTTGTAAGGGAATTCTTGATTATTGCGATGTTTTGTCTCATGGCAGCTTGAAAAAAATACCAAGGTAACATAGTTCTTTCTGTTATTCAAATAGCAATACTCTGAATTTGTATTTGAAGTAAGTCACTGCATGTTGCAAACCTTTAGGCAAATTAAGAGATTTAAGTGGATTTGACTAACATGTTCAGACAGATTTTTTTCAGACCATGACAGAGTTCTGTGCAAATGTCATCCTATACCTAGAATAAATGTACAGTCAAAGCTTTCAGAATGTTTTTATTATTTTTTGAAAGTTAATATAAATGAAGATTGAGGCAAGGACCTGGGTGAGATTGTGGTCAGTGCAGACTCAATGGGCTGAATGGCTTTCTTCTGTACCATAGGGATTCTCTGATTCCACTCCCTATTTAGAGGTTACTGCTGTGTTTGTAGCAGGTTTGTCACTTTGAATGTACTTTTACATGCCAATCTGTCAGAATGGAGATTGGTTCATGCACAATGGCCCCACACTGCTGGCCTCCCAATCACTAGCCAACCCGATTTGCTGGCCAGCCCCGCAACTCTCCATCAGTGCCCTTCCCTCTAAAATGTCCCAACCTCCCCTGTTCGCGGACTTCTCCAGCACCGATATCCCCCTGGCCCTCCTAACCCTCTGACCCAGATGGCTAGATCCAATTGCCCCTTCCCTCCTTCTGCCTGTGATCTCTGTGCAAAGTGGCAACAGGACCACTTTGATTAGTCAAGTTTTTTTATAATGCATTTCATGATAGGACAAAATTTTAAAGGGCTACCCATATTTGCTTTGTCTCAGTTACAAAGTCGGGGAGAGGGATAAGAAAGGAAACAGTGGTCAACTATATTGAACTTAAAATTTCCCTGCGTGTAGTGGATCTTTGTGAATTGTTTATTCACCATAAGCCCTGCAATGTGTGTGGATGCTGGTGCCGTATATGGGTCTATTTCCAGTAACCTTTGACTGGACAGTACATTATCCTTCGCTAAAGTGTCAATCTGCACTTTAGAATATAGAACATAGAACATTACAGCGCAGTACAGGATTTTCGGCCCTCGATGTTGCGCCAACCAGTGAAACCAATCTAATGACCCTCTAACCTAAACCAATGTTATCCATACACCTATCCACTGACCATTTGGACGCCCTTAAAGTTGGCAAGTCCACAACTGCTCCATGCCCTTACTACCCTCTGAGTAAAGAACCTACCTCTGACATTCGTCCTATAACTACAACCCCTTAATTTAAAGCTATGTCCCCTCGTGTTAGCCATCACCATCTGAGGAAAAAGGCTCTCACTGCCCACCTTATTTAACCCTCTGATATTTTGTATGCCTCAATTAGGTCACTTCTTAACCTTCTCTCTAATGAAAATAACCTCAAGTCCCTCAGCCTTTCCTCATAAGACCTTCCCACTATACCAGGCAACATCTTGATAAACCTCTTCTGCACCCTTTCCAATGCCTCCAAGTCTTTCTTATAATGCAGCGACCAGAACTGTATACAATACTCCAAGTGTGGCCGCACCAGAGTTTTGTACAGTTGCAACATGACCTCACGGCTCCGAAATTTAATCCTTCTACCAATAAAAGCTAACACACCGTACGCCTTCTTAACAACCTTATCAACCTGGGTGCCAACTTTCAGGGAGCTATACACATGTATACCGAGATCTCTCTGCTCATCAACACTACTAAGAGTCCTTCCATTAGCCCTATATTCTGTACTCCTGTTACTCTTACCAAAGTGAATCACCTCACACTTTTCCATATTAAAATCCATTTGCCATCTCTCGGCCCAGCTCTGCAGCTTATCTATGTCTCTCTGCAAACTGTAACATCCACCCTCACTGTCTTCGACTCCTCTGATTTTGGAGTCGTCAGCAAATTTACTAACCCATCCTTCTACATTCTCATCTAGTTCATTTATAAAAATGACAAACAGTAGTAGCCCCAAAACAGATCCCTGAGGTACACTACTTGTAACTGAATTCCAGGTTGAATATTTCCCATCAACCACCACCCTCTGTCATCTATCAACTAGCCAATTCCTGATCCAAACTGCTAAATCACCCTCAATCCCATGCATCTGCATTTTCTGCAGTAGCCTACCATGGGGAACCTTATCAAACACTTTACTAAAATCCATATACACCACGTCAACTGCCTTACACTTACCCACCTCTTTGGTCACCTTTTCAAAAAACTCTAAAGTTTGTGAGCACGACCTACCCTTCACAAAACCGTGTTGACAATCCCTAATCAATTTATTTCTCTCTAGATGATTATAAATCTTATCCCTTATAACTCTTTCCAAAACTTTGCCCACAACAGAAGTAAGGCTCACCGGTCTAGAATTGCCAGGATGGTTTCTACTCCCCTTCTTGAACAAGGGGATAACATTTGCTATCCTCCAGTCTTCCGGCCCTATACCTGTAGCCAATGACGACATGAAGATCAAAACCAAAGGCTCTGCAATCTTTAATGCAATCTTTAAGTCTGGGTGTTACTGCTAATTATATTGAGAGTGGTGAAGTTCTCACCTTTTCCACTGATATTGTCAACACTGTCGCTATAGAGTGTCGATACTGTGGCTTCATTGTTTTGGTTGAATTCAAATTCATGTACCTCACTAATGCTCATATCCGTGGAGGATTGAACAGCAAGATATCTGACAACACCAGATTTAAGTCCAACCGATTTATTTGATAGTAAACTCGCAAGCTTTTGGGGTTTGCCCCTTCGTCAGGCATTGGACTTAAACCTGGTGTTGTCAGACTTCTTACTGTGTTTACCCCAGTCCAACATTGGCACTTCCACATCAGGATTGAACAGCCAGCAGAGGAGGGCTGTGGTGGTTTGGATCTGCAACGTTTGGCAAAGTGGTCTCATTTCCCATATTTGTTGCATCTTTTATCATTTGGAAAACAAGCTGTTCTGGCAGTGGCCATTGCAGTTTCAGCAGGGTGCCCCCTGCAAATACCTCAGTTTCTCAACTGAAGTCTCTGCTTCATTTCTCTGATTGCTGATTTATCTTACAGATATTGATGATTATTTGTAAACGTCAAATCTTTTCCTCATAGCAGTTGTTTGCGGACTAAAACACTATATATTCCACAAACTACTCAGTCCCCGATTAGGCCTTCAGTGATAATTTGGAACACACATTTCTTTGCCAATATTTTTAGGATGGCCATGTAAGATTGTACTGACTCATCTGCTCTTTGTTCATTGAATTGAGCACATGTTTATCAAAGATTATATTTTTTTACTGGGAGAAAGATGTTCTCAAACTATTCCAGGATTATCTCAGGAACTTCTTTTCCCTCCTGTGGAAAATAGGTGACTCAAATTTTTCGATGGTCTCAGGGCCCATGAAATTTAATGTAGTATAAACCTTTAGCTTTATTGACTTATCATACTAGCAGCACTGCAGTAATAATGCCATTTCTTCAGAACTTTTCGCAAACATCAGCAATATTTTCATCAATGGTGGTCAATGGGCAAAGTCCTGCCAATTTCTGACACTACAAGGTTGTGGATTCTCTGAACCATCAGCAGTAAGGACTTCCAATAAAGGTAGTTTATTCCTGAGCTCAACAACTACATACAGTACTTGTGTTTTGCTCCTGCTCCCAGGGAAAACCCCTACATTCTCACCATATGATGTCTTTTGTAGCCATGTCATCATGTTCTCACGTTATCATTCAATCTACACACATTTCCACAGTTGCAGGCCTCCTACCTGTTCGTCACTTTGCAATCCTCACAACATTCTCTTTATCTGTCAATTAGGCTGACTTTTGGAAAGGAATTTACAAGAATCTTAATCAATGTACTTAAAACTCTGGAGCATGTGGTGAAACCCAGGTATCCAGGCACAGATCCTGCTTTGATGTGAACAAAGAGGCAGGGAGGAAGCAGAGGGGCTGTTTTGGGATAGGGAAATCCAGAAAAATGGATTTTCTTCAAGCCCCACTGAATTTAATGGCAGGATCTTAGTATCATTTTTGGATTCTTTCTCAGCTACAGCCAGTTAGATGGAGAGGGTGGCTGGTAGTCGAGTGGGTTGGCATGTGTCACCATACTGCAGCAGGCAAGTGGTGTGGAGGGTGGAAAAATTGCAGCTCAAGGAGCATTGACGGGGGGCTTGGAGAGATCCGGTACCAGGAAAGATATCGATGAAAAGCCTGGAGGGATGGGAGGCTTGAGGGGAGAAATTGGGAAGAAATGGAGTGATTGGGGTGGAGGTCAAAGATCACCAAGGCTTGTGGAGGATATGGGATGAAGCCAGCATTACTTCAGTGGTTAGGGGTTTGAGGGAGGGGGCTGTAGTCTTTAAGGATATTGGATGGGCATTGGATTGCAGTATAAGTTTTCAAATTGCCAGGGAGTTTAATGGGTTTCTTGGTGGGCTGGGATGAGCGTTCTTGCTCCTCCTGGCCTACAAGCAGTGCTGTAAATGCACTGAACTTTTCCATTCTTCTCCCTTTAGTTGCCACGAAACCCAGCCAGGCAGTATTAAATCTGGAACAGAGAATAAATCTATGAAACCCAACTGGGAGAGATCTCCTTGTCTTCATTACACTCTTGTTGAAATTGAAAATGGGCAGGTTTGAGTCAGGTTTGGCTTGATTTTGAGATTTTTTACATTTTAATAACTCACCAGATCCAAGCCCACCCATTCTGGGGAGATTAAAATTCCCTCATTCACATACATATAGTTTCAATATTAGAGAGCAGATATGTACTCTGAACACACTGTGCCTTCAACTCTATAATGATAATTGTATTCATAAAGTCTGCATCCTTTAAAATGTTGTCTAACAGGTTATGGATATGTAGCTCCAATTTCTCAAAGGAAGAGTTGTAATTCTTGACGCATCATTGGAATGAGACAGGAAGAACATTGACAATTAACTTCACAAATCAAATAACAAGATTTCAATCCCTCTGAAACTTCCTGACTGCTGCTGAATCAAGTGACTCTAATAAGGTGCTTGAGTATCTAAAAGAGGATTGGAAGCACAATATTATTTTGTCAATGTTTTAATCTGGAAATAGGTTATGTTTGGAAAAGAATTGAGATTCATAATATTTGCAGCTACACCCAGATTCTAAAAATTTGTGGAAACCAGGGCAAAAAATATAACGCTTTTTTTAGAACTCTGCATAAAAGATGTTTTGATGCTGCACACAGAAGAAAAACAGATGGCAAGAATTATACACATAAGAATAAGCTGGAAAATCTCAATAAGTCTGATAGCATCTGTGGAGAGAGAGTAGTGCCAACGTTTTGAGTCTAGAGCTGTTCCTCTGGAAAACAAATGACTCAAATTTTTCGATTGCCTCGGTATAGGACAGTACCTTTATTGACTTATCAGATAAGGCAGCGCCACAGTAAATACACCACTCTTTCTGGAACTTTTCCCAAGCATCTGCAAATTTTCATCAATGGTTAATTGGTCAATGTGACGAAGTCTTGATGCATTGCCTCCAAATTCTGACATTAGCAAGTTGTGGATTCCCTGACAAAATGTCATTTAGGCCCAAAACGTTGGCTTTATTCTCTCTCCACAGATTTGTTAAGCCTGCTGAGATTTTCCAGCATTTTCCATTTTTCAGATTTCAACATCTGCAGTATTTTGCTTTTATCTTTCGAGAGGATCATATGCTTTTTATGATTTACAGATAATTATATAGAATATATATCAGAGAAACAGGTAATTTGGCCCACTGGTCTGTGTAACTCTGTATACTACATGCAAGTCTCCTTCCAGTGCAATTACATATATCCAACCTACTTTCATAACACTCTGCAATAATGCATTTCGTCTAGTTATGTTTCTGAAAAGTTCAACTTTAAATGAAAAAACTTAAAGTGAACAAGATTTTCACGTGATAACTCCATTGGGGTGGCAGAGTGGCAGGTTTGCTTCCTGGTTTGGGTCATTGTCTGTACAGTCTGCATGTTTTCCCCATGACTGCAAGGGTTTCCTCTGGGTGCTCCCGTTTCCTCCCACAGTCTGAAAGACATGCTGGTTAGCTGCATTGGCCACGCTAAAATTCTCCCTCAGTGTACGCAAACAGGCACCAGAGTGTGACGACTAGGGGATTTTCACAGTAACTTCATTGCAATGTTAATGTAAGTCTACTTACACTAATAAATAAACTTTAAACAATGTAAAGTCATAGTTAAGTTCTTCTCATTAAAAGAAAAGCATTAAAGCTTTGTAAATTAAAATATTATACGTTCTTAAATTCCAAACTTAAAAAATGAAAAATGTAAAGAAAATATGCAAACTTACCTTTTTACCTCCTGCTTGTTCCTTGCCCCACTTATTACCCTACTTAGTTTCCATTTCTCTCCCCTATCTTCCCATTTCCAAACACTCCCTCTTACTTCCCATTGCCTGACCTTTCTAATTACTGCTTCCGTCCCTGAACCTCTTGCTGTCTGGCTTTCCCATTTGCAGCTTCCCTCCCTCCTGACTCTGAGGACTGGCCAGCGGGAGAATTGGCAAGTGGGAGGATCAATGAGCCAGAAGGTCATCAAACAGGAGAGAAATGACAATCAGGAGAGGCAGCAAGCAGGAAAGAGGTGGCGAGGGATTGCACGAAACACAAGTGAGGGTTGCATTGTGAATATTGCTGAATAGATTTCCTTCACATAAAACTACTGTAAAGATTTAAGAAAAAGTCACTGTTGTTTCTCATCACGTGCAATGTAGGCCCTGGCATGAAATAGTGCTAAAAAGAGTCCTGACACTAAGGGCCCGATTTTATCATCAAGTTTCGGGTGCGAAAACTTATTAAAGTTGGGCAGGAGGCGCGATCTATGCCTGCCTCCATGCCTGTTTTCCTTTTACCAAGACCCAAAAATGGCTGCGATCAGAACATAACTAGACATGCATGCCTAACCTTACTGGCACTTGCTGTTTTACCACTGTGTTTGCTTGTCCAGAATTGGTGCAAAAACAACACGATTCACAAAAGTCTGATTCAGACATTCCAGTTTGTGAGGAAGGAAGTGCCAAGCATCCAATGGCTCTCTACCTGAGATTGGAGGGAGTGGGGTGGGAAGGGGAGGTCTGTTGCCATTCTGGCTGTGATTAGTGAGAGGTAAAGCAGGGTCTGCTGCCACTCTGCCTGAGATCACTGAGGGGGATGGGCCTGCAATCAGTCTGGGTGGCAGAGAGGGTGGCAAGGATGAGGGGGTCAGTAACGCTGTGGGGGTGGGACAATGTCTGTGGGGACCAGGGATAGGCGTTACCCGGCTCAGGGAGGATGTGGCATGGAAGCAGTATTCAATCTTTCTTTTTCTGTGCATGTTCAGTTGGAGGTGCCAATCGAGCAGCAGGATTTCGGGCGCGTTAAGCCACTGACAGGCTTGCGTGATTCAGAATTGCTTTTTTTTTTCAGGCAGAACGTGTAGGGGGACATCTGAGAATGGGTCTAAAAGTCAGATCTGAACCACTCCCTGTTTGAAATCCACCCAGCACTTAGAATCAAAATGATAAAATAGAGCACTAAGTGTGCATTATATTTGTGATGTTAAAATGGAATGATGCTGAATGATGTAACTTTAAACAGGGACTTACTTTTTTTTTCATGTATGCATCATGTCTCCCCTAAATGCATCAATGTTATATTCTTCAATTAGGGTACAGTGCTGCTGGAATGAATGCTCCTCTGGCATCTTCTATTTAAGTAAGAAGTCTTACAACACCGGGTTAAAATCCAACAGTTTATTTGGTAGCAAAAAGCCACTATCTTTCGGAGCACTGTCCCTTCATCAGGTGAGTGGAAGTTCTATTCACAAACAGGGCTTATAAAGACGCAAACTCAATTTACAAAATAATGGTGGGAATGCAAGTCTTTATAGGTAATCAAGACTTAAAGATACATACAATGTGAGTGGAGAGAGTATTAAGCACAGATTAAAGAGATGTGTACTGTCACCAGATAGGACAATTTGTGAGATTTTGCAAGCCCAGGCAAGTCTTGGGGGGTTACAGACAGTGTGACATGAGCCCAAGATCCCATTAAGGCCATTCTCATCTGAACAAAGAACAAAACAGCACGGGAAACAGGCCCTTTGGCCCAACGAGCCCACCCCGATGTTCCCACCTCTATCTGTGATCCCTGTCAATGTTTATAGATCTATGGATTAAAAACCAAATTTGAGCCAATTTAGAGAGAATTTGTTTTGCCAATTAGCCTAAGAGCGCATCTTTGGAATGTGGGAGGAAACCGGAGCACCCGGAGAAAACCCACGCAAGCATGGGGAGAATGCGCAAACTCCCACAGACACAGGCCCAAATCCATGTATCTGCACAGCACAGCAATAGTCACTGAGCTGTCGTGTTGTCCACCAAATGGTCCAGGTCAAGCATACGCTAACGACATGAAGCACTAGGATACTCTCAAAAAAAAATCCAAGAGCAGTCCTCCCACGACCCATCGCGTGTATGCCCCTCGTTAGACAACAAGGTGGACCAAAGCTCTTGTAGGATAAAAACAAGTACATCAATATCATCATCTATTTACACACTTCCCAGGGACTCCCAAGGCTCATGATCCCTATTTTAAATTAATTTTCTATACCCCTCCATTCCCATTCTGTTCATGTGCTCATCTAAGTATTTCTTAAATATCTCCAGAGTGTTAATCTTGTACACCTCTATCAGATCTCCTCTAAGTCTACGTCTTTCTAAGGAAAACAGTCCCAATTTGCCTAACCTCTCCTCGTAATTCAGACCTTCCATACCAGGCAGCATCCTGGTAAACCTCCTCTGCACTCTCTCCAGAGTCTCCAAATCCTTCCAGTAGTAAGGCGACCAGAACTGGACGCAGTATTTCAAATGAGGTCTAACCAACGTTTTATACAGCTGCAACATTAAAAGTCAGCTCTTGTACTCTATACCCCTTCCTATAAAGGCTAGCATACCATATGCTTTCTTCACAACCTTCTCCACCTGTTCTGCCATTTCAGAGACTTGTGCACCTACACCCCCAGGTCCCTCTGTGTTTCTATAGTCTTAATAGGTCTACCCTTTATCATATACCTCCCCCCTACGTTCTTTCTCCCGAAATGCATCACCTCACATTTATCAGGATTGAATTCCATCTGCTATCTATCTGCCCAAGCTACCAGCCTATCTATGTTCTGCTGCATCACCTGATGCTCCTCACTATCCGCAAGTGCAGCCATCTTTGTATCGTCTGCAAACTTGCTGATCACTCCACTTACTCCCTCTTCCAAGTCATTTATATATATTACAAATAGAAGAGGTCCCAGTACTGAGCCCTGCGGCACACCACTAGTGACCGACCTCCAGCTAGAAAAACACTCTTCCACTATTACACTCTGTCTCCTATTACTAAGCCAGTTACTCATCCATCTCGCTACCTGTCCTTGTATCCCATGAGCCTTGATCTTCTCAACTAACCTCCCATGAGGGACTTTGTCAAACGCCTTACTGAAATCCATATAGACAACATCAATGGCTCGCCCTTCGTCGACCGTTTTCGTCACCTTCTCAAAAAATTCTACCAGATTTGTAAGGCACGACCTCCCTTAACAAAGCCATGCTGCATATCCCTAATCAGTTCGCAACACTCTAAGTGTCTATACATCCTATCTCTAAGAATCCCCTCCAACAGCTTCCCTACTACTGACGTCAAACTCACAGTCCTATAATTTCCAGGGTTATCCCTACTATGCTTTTTAAACAATGGTACAACATTAGCTATTCTCCAGTCCTCTGGGACCTCACCTGTGTCCAAGGAAGAGACAAAGATTTGCGTCAGAGGCCCAGCAATTTCACCTCGCACCTCCCTAAGCAGCCTGGGATAAATGCCATCAGGCCCAGGAGATTTATCAGTTTTAATGCTACCTCGAAGCTCTAACACTTCCTCCCTCAGTAAGGATATTTCCCTGAACTGGTCCACAGCTTCCTCAGAGACAGGAGCTGTCAACAAGCCCTTCTCCTTCATGAATACCAACGCAAAGTATTCATTCAGGATCTCTGCCATTCCCTTGGGCTCTAAGCACAGTTCCCCTCCTCTGTCCCTAAGAGGTCCGATTTTTCCTCTAACCACCCTTTTATTCCTAACATAGGAGTAAAAAGCCTTTGGATTTTCCTTAATCCTATCCGCCAAAATCATTTCATGCTCCCTTTTTGCCCTTCTAAATCCTTGTTTGAGCTCCCTCCTACTCTCTCTATATTCGTCCGTTCCCAGCTGCTTTGACCTATCATACGCCTCTCTTTTCTTTCTAACCAAGTCCTCAATATCCCTAGTAATCCACAGCTCTCTAATCCTACCTTTCCCATCTTTCCTCTTAGCCGGCACATATCTTTCTTGCAACATTTTCAGTATTCCCTTGAAAGAGTCCCACATGCCTAGCGTGGACTTACCCTGAAACAACCGTTCCCTATCAGCTTCTATAAGTTCCTGCCTAATCCGATCGTAGTTAGTTTTCCCCCAATTCAGCACCCTGCCCCCAGGGCAACAAGCATCCTTTTCCATCTGTATCCAAAAGTAGACAAAATTGTGGTCACTGTTAGCCACATATTCCCCTACTACAACATCAACCACCTGCCCTGGCTCATTACTCAGAACTAAATCCAATATAGCCCCTTCTCTAGCCAGGCTAGCCACATTCTGCTCCAACGATCCTTCCAGTATACATTTTACAAATTCCTGCCCGTCCAAGTCCCCAGCTGTAGGTACCTTCCAATCCACCCTAGGGAGATTAAAATCTCCCACTATAATGACTCTGTTCTTTCTGCACCTATCCAAAATGTCTTTACGTATGCCTTCTTCAACTACCCGTGGGCTGTTGGGTGGCTTATAATACACCCTTAGCATAGTAATCGCCCCCTTTCTATTCCTCAATTCCACCCACAGTGACTCCACTCTTAACTCCTCTGTATTGTCCTCCCTCTGCACCGCCGTGATGCTCTCCCTAACTAACAATGCCACTCCCCCACCTCTTCTGGACCCTCCTCTGTCATGCCCGAAACACATACCCAGGAATATTCAGTTGCCACTGCTCCCCTTCCTTTAACCACGTCTCCGTCACCGCAACCACATCCAAGTTCCTCGCAAACATTAAGGCCCTAAGTTCATCTGTTTTTCCCGTTACGCTCCTCGCATTTAAACAAACACACTCCAGACCTCCAAGCCCACTCGGAACCTCCTTCTCCCTAGTGTATTTCTTCGTATCCAAGCTTACTCTATCTCCCATCTCGCTCTCTACCGAGCTATCGGTCTCAGCCCCTCCCTTCCTTCATATTAGTTTAAATCCTGCCGAAACACTGCAGCTAACCTCCCAGCTAAGATATTCACACCCTTCCCATTTAAGTGTTCCCCGTCCCTTCTATGCAGGTGCCCTTTCACAAAGACTTCCCAGTTATCCACAAATATGAAACCCTCTGCCCTACACCAATCTTTCAGCCACGCATTCAGCTGTAGGATCTCATTTCTCCTGGCTCCGGTATTACCTGGCCCTGGAAGCAGCCCTGAGATTGCCACCCTGGACGCCCTGCTCTTTAGCCTACCCCCCCAACTCCCTGAACTGCCTTCATATATCCTCCCTGCTCTTCCTTCCTACATCCTTCTCTCCTACGTGAATAATCACATCTGCCTGGGTCCCCTCACCCTTCAAAATGCCCTCTACGCTGTCAGACACATCTTGCACCCCTGCTTCAAGGAGGCAAACTACCATCCTGGAGTCCCGCCTTCGACCACAGAAGCGCCTATCTATTCCTTTAACCCTCCCATCCCCTTTCCTCCCCTTTGAGGTACTCTGTCCCTCCTGCCTTACCGTTTTTACCCCTCCGCCCTCGATATTTTGGGGGGCTGCCACTGGGGAAGTCTTTGGACTGTCTCCCCTCTCCTTTTTCCCCTTCGTGACAGTAATCCACCTGTAAGGGTCAGGATCCTCCCCCCTTAGGCTCCAGGTCCACCACCTTACTCTGCCTTCCTTCCATGATTGCCTCGTTCTCCCTGACTGAAAATGCATCTTCCAATCGCCACTCTAGTTGCTTGACCTGAGCCCTCAGACACTGCAGCTCCAAACACTTGACGCATATGTGGACTTTTGGGAGCGGTCTTGTCTCCAGGAACTCCCATATATGACACCGTACATAGGTGAGGCGTCTTTCCTTAATCCCTGCCATTGTCATGAACACCTTTGGAGGTGTGAATGCAACTGGAAAACCAGTAGCACACTGTGCCTAAGCCTGCTCTCACCCAAACCCCACGAGCCAAAGCCCTTATATCTCACTCTGCTTCCCTACTCACTCACACTGTCCACTCCCGACGCTGCCCGCTGTCTACTGCCACTTTCTTTTTATACTCCTCAGTTCCCCTCCCAGCTAGCTCCACACCTAACTACAGCAGCAAAAAGCACTCAAAAACAGAGAGAAAAAAAAGCAAATTGAAAAATTCACACTCAGCCACCAGCACTTCCAAACACTCTGTCCCAGAGAACAGAACTTGGCTATGAGTCTCTGTTCAACGACTCTGTACCGCAAGTCCACAAATAACCTCACAATGCTCCGCTTCTCCAGCTTCCAGCCTGTTGTTAAAAAAGCCATTCTCTAAGGACAAGCCCTCTGTATGCACAGGATCTGCTCAGATGAGAAGGATAGCAACCTCCAGATGCTGAAAGATGCCCTCATAAGAACATGATATGGCGTTCAACTCATTGATCAACAGTTCCGATGCACCACAGTGAAAAACCACACCAACCTCCTCAGAAGACAAACTCAGGGCATGGTGAATAGAGTACCCTTTGTTGTCCACCATTTCCCAAAGCAGAGAAGCTATGACATCTTCTCCAAAGCCTTCAACATGTCATTGATGAAGGTGAACATCTCGCCAAGGCCATCCCCGCATACCCACTTCTTGCCTTCAAATAACCGCACAACCTCAACAGACCATTGTTTGCAGCAAACTACCCAGCCCTTAAGCGAACACCACACAACCCTGTCACAGCAACCTCTGCAAGACTTGCCTGATCATTGACACGGATCATCACATGAGAACACCATTCACTAGTACACGGTACATATTCTTGCAACTCGGCCAACTTTGTCTATTTGATACACTACAGGAAAGGATGTCCTGAGGCATGGTATATTGGAGAGACGCTATGACAACAGATGAATGAACACTGCTTGACAATCATGAGGCTAGAGTGTTCTCTTCCCATTGGGGGACATTTCAGTAGTCATGGGCATTCAGCCTCTGATCTTCGGGTAAATGATCTCCAAGGTAGCTTTCATAGCACATGACAATGCAGAGTTGTTGGGTAGAGACTGATAGCCAAGTTCCGCCGCACATGAGGACAGCCTCAACTGGGATCTTGGGTTTATGTCACACCATCTGTAACCCCCATAACTAGCCTGGGCTTGCAAAATCACTAACTTGGCCTGTCTGGTGACAATATGTAACTCTTTAACCTGTGCTTAACGCTCTTGCCAGTCACATTGTTTGTACCTTTAAGACTTGATTACCTGCAAAGACTTGTATTCCAACCATTATTTTGTAAATTGAATTTTCTGTCTTTATATGCCCTGTTTGTGAATAGAACTCCCACTCTCCTGATGAAGGGACAGCGCTCCGAAAGGTCGTGGCTTTTGTTACCAAATAAACCTGTTGGACTTTAATCTGGTCTTGTGAGACTTCTTACTATGTTTATTCCAGTCCAATGCTGGCATCTCCACATCATGACCTTCTATTTAAAGCAGGCTTGTCCAACTCGATGTGGCCTGCGAAACCTGTCTGACATTCAACTGCCTTTATATTTGAAAAATGCTGAAAAACTACTGCTTCCTCTTTGTTGTTGTATATTGGACTAAGTGATATGCAGGTTAAAATCAACAGAGCTTTATTTACAGGTGTGTGTTCTCTTGAATGGCTGCTTCTTCTCTACCCGTTTCCTGCACTAGGAACTTGTGATGTTACTTCCGGTGAATACATGAATACATTAATGCAACAAGCTTCAGTTTAACTAATAAGGATTAATACAAGTACATAACATTTCTCTCCCACTTGACTATCTTCAACACGTTCGGAACAATAAACAGTAAGTCAGTTACTGTTAAGAAGTCACGCAGCCTGGATGTTGTCGCTTTTGGAATGGTTGACAATAAACCTCTCGCATCCTTTTCTTTATACGGATGGTAACCTCTCATGTTGATGTAGGCACTAGAAATTGTCTCGATGTCTGATCTGCAGATGAAGTGTTGCTTTCCTCAATGGTCTCCATCAGTGTTAGGGTTGTAGAAAGATTCAAGTCAGGATTTTGTATGGTTGAATCTAGATTCTTAAGAGGTTCAGATTCTGGAGGTCTGTTCTCCCAGCCAGCAGCTGGTTTACATATCTCCAGATAACATAATCTCTGGCCTGGACAACGTAGGAGACAGTCCAGTCTGTGCAAGAATCATGGCAGGAACCCATTTCTCTCCTGTAGAGTAATTCATAGCCAAAGCATCTTGTCCTTGGTGGAAAACTTTATGCTTTGCTTTGCTTTCCTTCCCTTTCAAATGTCCTTGTTGTTACTGTCAAATGATCTATTTAGTTTTCAGAGGTTTTAACAGATTGAAAGCTTATCACAGTTAGGTCTGCATCATTGCATTGCAGGAGAAGTCTTGGTTGTGGAATATGCGGTATTCCTATATACCAGTAGGAATATGTTAAGATATTTTATCAGCAAACCTGATCACTCTCAAGATATGTTTCATTGTAGCCCAGAAGTAGCAGGATGATATGGTGCAAACTTAATTGATTGAATACCATTCTCTTGCAAATAACTTCCTCAATTTGTTTCACAAGAATTTGGTTGGTTATTGCTTACTAGCTGTTCATGGTATCCAAACTGAAGCTTGGTAACCAAGCTTCTTCAAAAGAGAAAATCCTGGAAAACCTCAACAGGTCTGGCAGTATCTACAAGGAAAGAAAAGAGCTGATGTTTCGAGTCCAGATGACCCTTTCTCAAAGCTAAAAGGCATAGAAAGTGAGAGGTATTTACACAGTAGGGTGAGAGAATGAAACATGACTCATAGGCACAAAAACAAGGGAAAAGGCTGCTAATGGCAATACATGGAGAAAATAAAAGGCATGAATGGCAGAATGGCAGAGAAGCTGAAGTCAAAGTATAAGCTATGACAGAAGAAGTGGGGAGAGGGGGGAATGGGTGGGAGAGAGATAAAATTGAAAAAAAGAGAAGCAAAGGTGGAGAAAAGGTAATGAAAGGGGGGATAAAATAGGGAGAAAGAGTGGGGAAAAGAAAAATAAAGAAAGACAATAAAGAAATAAAAGGTAGAGAACAGCTTCTGCCATTTTCACTAATTCCAGCATGATGACACTATCAAACACATTTTCCTTCACTCCCTTTGTCAGCATTCCTCAGAGACCATTCCCTCCAGGATAACCTAGTCCCTCCTCCATTATACCCAACAGCTCTTCCAATGCAATTGCAGAAGGTGTAACAGCTGTTCCTTCACCTTCTTCCTTGCTTACAACGAAGATCCAAAACACTCATTCCAGATTAAGCAGCATTTCACTTTCAATTTGGTCTACTGCATTCGCTGCTCCCAGTGTAGTCTCTATATCAGAGAGACAAAACATAGACTGGGTGATCACTTTGCTGAACATTTTTCATCTGTGCACAATCAGGACATTGAACTTTCTGTTGCTCGCTATTTTAACACATGATTCTACTTCCATCCCCACATGTCTGTCCTTGGCCTGCTGCAATGTTCCAGTGAAGCTCAACACAAACTGGAGGAACAGCATCTCATCTTCTGACTAGGCATATTATAGCTTTCCGGTCTCAACATCAAATTCAACAACTTCAGATGATTAGCTTTACTCCACCTCAACCCCCGAATGAAAATTGTGGTGGTGGGGGTGCTGTGGAGGATGATGGTGGAGGAGAAGCAAGCAAGTGCCATTTGATAGTGCTGTTGACAATCCTTTCTAACATTTTACTGATGATCAAGATGAGACTGATGGGCTAGTAATTGGCTGGCTTGGATTTATTTTGCTTTTTGTGTACAGGATATAACTCGGTAATTTGCCATAATGGTATTGGCAATCTTGAAAGTCCAGCTGCATTATTAAGTAGACTTAACTGTTGGTACTTAATGGTGTAAGTATGTGCAGACAAAAGCAATGTCCATCTTTGCATTCTACTTGCTGAAAATGATGGAATTCCTGCACGTAGCCCAAAAATATGTAGTCCAAATGTAATGTTTAATGCTCCCCTTTCAATCTGGGCATCATTACTTTCAACTTTGCTTAAGGTCCGAAATGCAAAAGTAATGGATATTTCTTCACCTGATGTCGTGATGTGGGAGACTGTTCCTATACCATAAGGGGATGCACTGCAGACTAATTGTATGAGTAAAGTAGGATCAATTTGAGTGAGAGCTTCAGACTTAAGTAATGTTTCTTCGATTGTATAAAGACATTATTGCTTTGACCTGACAACCACTTCCACTTCATGTTTTGACACAAGAGGTTATGTAATGATGTTGAGCTTCTTGAGTGTTGTTGGAACTGCACTCATTCAGACAAGTGGGGAATATTCCATCACTCTCCTGACTTGTGCTTTGTAGATGGTGGACATGCTTTGGGAAGTCAGGAGCTGAATTACTTGCTGCAGGATTCCTAACCTTTGGCCTGTTCTTGTAGCCACAGTATTTCTATGGGCTATTCTAGTACAGTTTGTGGTTAATGGTAACCCCTAGGATGTTCATAGTGGGGGATTCAGTGATGGTAATGTGATTGAATGTTAAGGTGTAATGGATACATTCTCTCTTGTTAGAGATGATCATTGCCTGCATGCGTGTGACCTAAATGTTACTTGCCTCTTGTCAGCCCAAGCCTAGAGATTGTACTGGTCTTGCTGCTTTTGGACATGGACTGCTTCAGCACATGAATGGTCAAGAATGGTGAGAAACATTGTGCAATTATCAGTGAACATTCCCACTTCTGACTTCATGATGGAAAGAAGGTCATTGATGAAGCAGCAGAAAAGATTGTTCCCCTGAGGACTGCCTGCAGTGATGTTCTGGAACTGAGTTGGTTGGCCTCCAACAACCATCTTTCTTTTTGATAGATATGGTTCCAACAAGCAGAGATTTCCCTGATACCCATTGAGTCCATTTTTGCTAGGGCTCCTTGATGCCACACTTGGTCAAATACTGCCTTGATGTCAAAGGCTGTCAATTTCAACTCTGTGTTTGAACCAAGACTGTAACGAGAGAAGGGGAGTGACCCTGACAGAACCCAAACTGAGTAGCAGTGAGCAGTTATTGCCAAGCAAACTGATGGGGCAGTAATTGGCTGGCTTGGATTTGTTTTGTTTTTTGTGTACAGAATATACCTGGGTAATTTGCCATATTGCCAGTTAGGTACCAGTGTTGTATCCATATTGGAATGTATTGTCTAGGGCTGTGGAAAGTTCTGAAGCAGAAGTCTTCAGTACTATTGCCAGAATCTTGTCAGTACCCTTATCTAGTATCTTCAGCCATTTCTTGATATAATGTGGAATAAACTTAATTCTTTAAAGATTGGCATTAATGATGCTGGTGACCTCTGGAGGAGGCTGAGATGGATCATCTGGCTCTTCCAGCTGAAGGTTGAATCAAATGCTTTAGCATTTTTTTTTTCTGATGCTGTGGGCTTCTCCATCATTGAGGACAGGGATTTTTGTGGAATATCCTTCTCCAGTGATCTGTTTAATTGTCCACCATTATTCATGGCTGGATGTGTCAGGACTTCAGAGCTTAGAACTGACCCGTTGGAATTGGTTAGCTCTGTCTATCATTTATTACTTATGCTGTTTGACATGGAATTAATCCCTTGTTGTAGCTTCACCAGTTGACAGCTCACTTTTAGGTATGTCTGGTATTGCTCTTGGCATACTCCCCTATACTCTTCATTGCATCAGAGTGGATCCCTGGCTCGGTGATAATGAGAGAGTGGGGAATATGCCAGGCCATGAGATTACAGATTGTGGTTGAGTACAATTCTGCTGCTTCTGATTGTTCACAGTTGCCTAGTCTTAAGTTGCTAGATTTGTTTAAAGTTTATTTTGCTTAGCATAATGATGATAGTGCCACACAACACAATGGATAGTATCTGAAATGTGAAGACAGAACATAAGAAATAGGAACAGGACATTCCACTGATGAATGATGGTGGTGCCTGGGATATTGTGCTGTGAGTACAGAACAGTATGGAACAAATATTAATAAAGAGGACTTCACCGTTTGTCATTTCTCGTGCCTAGCTCGATGCTGGTTGGTCCATCCATTTCTTTGAGACTTTTTAAAAAGTGATTTGGTACATCCAGGCAAGATTTCCTTCCTCAGAGAACATTAATGAACTCATTGGATTTTTAATAACAGTCGAAAGTGCTTTCATGATCATCATTAGGTGATTTTAATTTCAGATTTTCTTTTTTATTGAATTAAAATTCGATCACCTGCTGAGATGGGATTCGTCTCCTGGATCTCTAGATTACTGTTCCAATGACAATATCACTATACCACTATATTCTCTCTATTTTGCATCATCTGCAAATTTTGAAATTGTATCCTTTTCACCCAGGTCATGGTTTTAATATAAATCAAGAAAAGCAGTGTTCTGTCTTTATACTATTCTCAGTCAATAGTAATTTCAAGTTTTTTTCTCAAATTAAACAAATAACCTGTTTATAGTGAAATTCTAGGTATGCTAAAGATTAGGGATTCAGAATACCACATGGTTCAACATAAAATGCCTACTGTCTACCTGCTCTGATATTTTTCACTTAAAATACCAGGATTTTCCAATATTTATGACAGGGAAAAATTTTATAGCAGTAAATCTTGTGCAGGTAGGCTATGTCACATAAAGAGGTATGTACCTGTTTTTGACATACCGAACCCAACTCCTAGCTTCGTCCAGAAACAAATGATATTGAAACCAAAGGGAATATATTATTATTGAGAATAATTAAGGTCCTGGAAGTAACTTAGTGCACAAGTGAATGTTACAACACTGTAAACTGAACCAGTCGACTATGAATGAGTCCACATAGTAATGATCAATTTTGTAATGTTTCTTATTGTTTCAAGGGTAGCAATACTTACCCAACTTTCAATGGCACATGTTGGATTTGTGGGAATAGGGCATATTTTTGGTTCACTATCAAACAGAAGGGATCATGTTACCTTGGATATATAGTCCCATACATTTATCATTCACCTAATCTTTTTTCTTTGATGAGACATCGACATTCTATCATGCTAATAGAATGCCATTATGGCATAATGCTCCCTGGTATGGAATCAGGAAGTTGGCACATGAAAACAATAATATAATCTCAATTTTGGCACAAATTGCAAATGATACAGCCAATGCCCTTACTGAAATCAATGATGAGATGATTGCTATGTGTACCGTGATACTTTAGCATCAATTGGCATTGCTTGGCAGCCAGAGGTGGAACATTTGCTGTAATTGGTTTAGAGTGTTGCACATACATACAGATAATTCAGAATCCATAACTAATCTAGCTGGTCATACTAAAAAAAATGGTGGAGAATTCAAGCAAGGCCAACTCTTTACTCTCAAGGGTTGGGCTTCAGGCTGGCTCGGCTTCCTGGGACTATCAATCTTACGAGGGATTGTGTTCTTTTTTGTTGTAATCTTAGCATTTGTTGTAATTATGCATCTGCTCAAATGCTGCTGCGCACAAGTAGCCAAGTGTACACAGAGAGCAGCAGCAGTAATGGCAGTCCATGTGAATAAAACAGCATCCCAAATGCCAAATAATTCTTTGAGACTTGAGAATATTTATTGAAAAACAGCCATTTAATGGCCTAATCTTGGACTGGCCAAGGGCCAAGAGGGGGCATTTGTTAAATGAAATAAGGATAGTATGGTACTAAAAGGCTAATAAAATCAGGCTAGACTAATTTAATAGTACAGAAGAAGTAAGACATAGCTGGAATTACAAAGGTACAGAGGTATAGAAATACATATAACCACTGTTAGAGATTTTAAGTATGTATTTTTGAAAATATTCTTTACACTTTGGCCAAATATAGTTTGCCCAGGGCATAATAGGAAGAAAGCTAAATGAGGTGAATCACATTCTTTAAGACCAATATAGAGCATTGTTTTTATCAGTATAGTTCCCAGATACTAAAATGAGTGGGGCAATTCAATTTTTACTGATAAATGCTCAGCAGTCAGTGGGAAGGGAACTTTTGAGCTCTGTGATCTACATAATTGAAAGACAGTAGGAAAGGTATCTTTGAATTCTATTGCCTAAGGAACTGAAAGTTGCTAAGATACGAGTGGGTGGGAACTTCCAGATTCTACAGACCAATGAATTCTCATGCTGCCAGAGAGTAGGATATAATTGGCCATGTAAATAATCCAAATTAACAAAATTGGTACATCCTATTGAGGGGGATGTAATAGATGGGCAAACGATTTTCAAATAAGTATAAATACAGAACATTTTAATAATGTAATTATAGGTGTCTCACAATTGCTCTTTCTCCATGGTTGAAACCAGGCCTGGGCAATAAACGACATCTTCAAACTAGTATCCAATTAGTTCCTTGTATTTGCTGAGCTATATTAACAAAGATAAATCTCCTACATGAGGCCAGCAAAATACTTAGGTCTTTGAAAAACTCCCACAGCACCTCATCCATCACCTTAACCATTCATTCCCTCTATCAACAATACAGATTGGCAGCAGTGTGCAACATCTACAAGATGCACTGTAGCAACTCACTAAAGTTCCTTTAACAGCACATTCCAAACCCATGACCATCACCACCTAGAAGGGTGAGGGCAGCAGATGCATTGGAACACTACCGCCAACTGCAGATATCCTTCTAAGCCGTAGATCATCAAGACTTGGAACTATGCCGCTGTTTCTTTGCTGTTGCTAGGTCAAACTGCTGGACATCATTTCCTAACAGCACTTTGGGTGTACCTACACCACATGGACTGCAATAATAAAAGAAGACAACTCACCATCAACTTTTCAAGAGCAATTACAGATGGGCAATAAATGTTTGTCTAACCAACAATGCCCACATCCTATGAAAGAATAAAAAAGTCAATGCTTGATACAGATAAATTGGTAAGAGAAGTTTAGACTCCTCATATAGTTGATATGTTGACTGCATCTATGGAATCTATTGAAGTTTAACAAGCTCATCTTATTACTCACAGCTTTAGCAATGATTCCAGGAACTTATATGACTTTGGCTTTCTGATTTAGCATTGTTACCTTAACTTTATCTGAGATGATAGTGTTAGCTTCTTGAGAGTCTTGAATCTCCTTGTACGTAATTTGGTGGAGGGGGGTAGGATAGGGTGGGGGAAGTGGTAGAAATGGAACAAGTGTAAAACAGGCTTAATGAGAACTACTTCAGGGAATAATGTCCTGGCCCTAAGAATATCTGCTCTGATCCAATATTGAGCTAAGTCGTTTTTCAGACATCCAGTGTTGCTGCCTGAAATAGAAGTTAGGCATGTTTGCATACATTAATGAAGGACATAAGTTTAAGGATCCCATGGGGAAACTGACTGGTGGAGGTGTTAAGCTTGTTTTGCTGGCATGGATTCAGCTTAGTGAATGGCTGCACTAAAATGGTATGTGAGTTGCTACTTCACAATCTCTTCTTCCTCTTATTCTTCTTTCATCCAGCAATTGACTGATTGCAGGTACTGGCAAGGCAAATGGCTCAAAATAAGACCCCTTGACATGTGCATGTTACATGTAGAGAGATCTTAGATAGCAATAGATCACCTAAAATATTAAAAGTAGCCTTTAAGGAGATGCTGTTCTATTCATTCTTGCCTAATCTAAGTCATTCTATTCCCTGTGCTTAAGTGCAAAATGTGCAAGGAGCACACAATAATTAATTGCTTTCGTTGTTCTTGCTTAATCTGCTCTTACCAATTGGCCACTCCATGTGTGATTTTTCTTCCACACACTGCTATCTTGTTGTTTAAGGGATAGCTGATTTTGCTTCACATTTTGACTTGTCATAAAGTGCAATATTTTTTGGGGTAAAGGCTGGTTTGTCCTCTTTGAAAATTTAAAGTCATGATTTCTAAGGTGTTTTAAGCTGCATTGTTGAAGGGAGAAAGGTGAATCTGATACATTATCTGAAACTAGCATCATTGCACAAAAAAACAAACATACAACTTTGTGACACAGAAAATTATAATGAAATCTGCCTGCAAATTGTAAATCAAAGAACAATAGTAGCATCTATTGGTAAAAAGGGAGAATTACAACAACTTGTTTCAGCCCTCTGCCAAGTTACTTTAGTATTTTCATGTTCTTGTTGCTATATTGTGAATGGCCTTCTGATTTTTAAAGCCATTTTATTCCCTCTTTTTTTTTGATTCTTTATGAGCTGTGAATTTCACTGTCAAGGACAGCAGTAGTTGCTCCTTGCTAATTGCCATTGAAAAGATGGTAATGAGCTGTTTTCCTGAACTACAACAGTCCACATGGTGTTGGTACTCCCATAGGGCTCTTAGAAAGGGAGTTCTAGGATTTTTGACCCAGCAACAGTGAAGGAATATTGAGATAGTTCCTAGAAAGGTTGGTGTATGGTTTGGAGTGAAACTTGTAGGTGATGGTATTCCCATTCATTTGCTGCCTTTGTCCTTCTAGGTGGTAGAGATTGTAACATATACCTTTCATTATTAAAATTAGTCCTATATTAATATTCTTCGAATGTGATGTCCCTCCCCATCTATAGTGAAAAGTGGTTCTTATTCCTTTATCAGATTCATAAACCCAGAGCAAAATCACGGGTAAATCTGTGTGAAGTCTTTCAATGGAATGTAGTACGCTATGTTTATTTGCAAAATGATAAATGATTGGTCTGAATGATTTAATGTATAATATCGTCTAGTGACCTGACCTAATTCCATCATTGCGATTTGTGGATCACCCACCTTGAGTGTAAATTGAAGAGTGTCAAAAGCCTTCAATAAGTTATATAAGATATCCTTGTGTTGTGATGAGTCATCTTTTGTTGTGTTAGCTGTGGTGCAATTTGTAGTATTCGTGCTCTTCAGTCAAAGGTTTGTGGTTCAAGTCTGGAGCCAAAAGTCTGACACATCAGTATAGCACTGAGTGCTGTGCTGGCATTTCAGATGAGATGCTAAACTAAGGTCCTGCCGTCTCTCTCAGATGGATGTAAAATATTACATGATTTTGAAGACTTGTGGCTTGAAGAATATTTATCCCTCACTCAAAGTCATAAAAATAAATTGCCTGGTGATGATTACCTTGTGAGAGTTTGCTGAATACAAATTGGCTACTCATTTTCCATCGTTACAACAAAAGGCATGATATAAATGCAAGTCTTTCCTTTTACTCTATTGAGACACCTTGGGGCCTATTTTACCATTTTGATTCTAAGTGCTGGGCAGACTTAGCGTGGAAACTGAGAGTGTTTCAGATCTAACTTTTAGATCCATTTTCAGGTGCCCCATACGCACCCTGCCTGAAAAAAATCAGCGATCCAAATCGTGCTGCGTAAGTGGGCGGGGCTTACCACGCCCAAAATCCTGCAACTCCGATCGGCAACTCCAATTGCACACGCTCAGAAAAAAAATGATAGAATGTGGCTCCCCTGCCACATCGCTCCTGGGTCAAATAATGCCTCCCCTTGGTGCTACAGACATTGCCCCACCCTCACAACATTATTGACCCACTTATCCTCCCATCTGCCCACCATCCAGACCGATCATGGCCACCTTCTCCCCTTCCCCCCACTGATCACGGGCAGAGTGGAGGCAGACACCCCCTTCCCATCTTACTGATTTCAAGCAAAGTGACAGTGGATCCCCTCTTCCCCCTCATTAATCACAGGCAGAGTGGCAGTGGGCCCCCCCTTGCCCCTCACTGATCACAGGCAGAGTGGCATCACACTCCTCCTGCTTCCCTCTTCATTGATCAGAGGCAGAGTGGCAGTGCCCCACCCTCCACCAACTCATCTCAGTCCTTGTGGAGACGATATCCCGTCTTCACATTGAGAATAACCTCCATTGTGTTGTGCAGCACTATCACTGTGCTAAAGAGGACAGAATTTGAACCAATGTAGTATATTGAGACCGGGGCGTTGTGAGCCATCAATAGCAGTGAAATTGTACTTCAGTGCAATCTGCAACCTCATGGCCCGGCATGTCCCCCACTCAATCATTACCATCAAGCCAGGGAATCAACCCTGGTTCAATGGAGAGTGCAGGAAGGCATGCCAAGAACAGCATCTGGCGTACCTAAAAATAAGGAGTCAACCTGGTGAAGCTACCAAACAGGACCACTTGCATACCAAATGGCAAAAACAGCAAGTGATAGACAGAACTAAGCAATCCCACAACGAACGGATCAGATCTAAGCTATGCAGTCCTTCCTCATCCAGTCGTGAATGGTAGTGGATAATTAAACAACCGACTGGAGAAGGAGGCTCCAAAAATATCCTCATCCTCAATGATGGAGGAGCTCAGCACATCAGTGCAAGAGATAAGGCTGAAGTATTCACAATAATCTTCAATTAGAAGTGCTGAATGGATGAGCCATCTCAGCCTGCTCCAGTGATCCTCAGCATCTCAGATGCCAATCTCCAACCAATTTGGTTCATTTGCAAAGGGGTTCAGAAGGCCAGAGAAAGACGGGGGGAAGTGTCCCGACTCCAGAAAAGCATGCAGGAACTACTCCAACTGCAGTCAATGGGGGTTGATGTCAGGGAGGATCTCCAGGAGGTGAAGAGCCAGCAAGCCTCGCTCTTTGCCTCAGAGGCAGCTAAAGTCATCTTCTGGTCCAGGGTCCGCTCTGTGGAGCAGGATGAAAAGTGCTTGTGTTTCTTCTTCAGAAAGTACACAGAGAAACCTCTGTGATCAGCAGCCTGAAGGAAGAAGATGCCTCTGTAAGGTCATTGCAGCCAGACATTCTGAGGATCTACAAATCCTTCTATGCCAGACCATATGACCTGAAGCCAGCCTCCCAGTCTTTCCTGTCGTCTATCATGCAGGTCTTAGGAGATGGCGAGTGGGACACCCTGGACAAACCAGCATCTTTGGACAAGTTGACGAAGTCCAAGTCCTTTCAGAAGGGTAGAACTCCCGGATCCGACTTACCGGTGAGTTTTATACGGCATTGTGGGACTTGATGGGCCCGGACCTCCTGGAAGTATTCGAGAGCATGCTTTTAGAAGGTAGAATGTTAGAATCCATGAGGAAAGGCATCATTACCCTATCTACAAGCAGAAGGGGGAAAGGGAAGAAATTAGAAATTGGCGACCCATTTCACTATTAAATGTGGATTATAAAATTCTGGCCAAGGTCATCACCAACCGGGTCAAATCTGCTTTGGGGTCAGTGATTCATCCTAATCAAACCTGTGCTTTACCTGGCAAAAAGATCTCTAATAACCTTGCGCTACTCAGGGGTACGATTGCCTCTGTGCAGGACAGGCAGGTGGATACCTGCCTCATCAGCCTAGATCAGGAGAAGGCTTTTGACAGAATATCGCACAGCTACGTGATGGATGTGTTGTCTAAAATGGGCTTTGGGGAAGGAATCCGCAATTGGATCTGACTGATCTACACCAGACATCAGTAGTGCAGTTTCAGTCAATGGCTAGGAAACAGATAGTTTTCAAATCAGATCTGGAGTCAGGCAGGACTGCCCTCTCTCCTCCGTCCTTTTGGTGTGTTACATTGAACCCTTTGCTGAAGCTCTCAGAAACGACCCAAGCATCACAGGGGTGACAATCCCAGGCAGCAGAGGTATGCAGGTCAAAGCCTCCTGTACATGGATGACGTGGCTGTCTTCTGCTCAGATCCATTGTCTGTTCACAGACTGCTGCAGGCCTACGAGCAGTTTGAGCTGGCCTCAGGAGCCAAAGTCAACCAGGGCAAGAGGGAGGCCATGTTCTTTGGGCACTGGGCTGACAATCCTCTGTCCCCTTCACCGTCAGGGCAGACTACCTGAAGGTGCTGGGGATATGGTTTGGAGCAGCAGGGGCATGTGCCAAAAACTGGGATGAGCGCATCGTGAAAGCCAGGCAAAAACGAAGTTTGTGGGAGCAATGCTCCCTCTCCGTCAGAGGAAAAAACCGGGTGATCCGATGTGAAGTGCTGTCCATGTTGTTGTACATGGCGCAGATGTGGCCTATTCCCAAATCCTGTGTTGCAGCAGTGACCCAGACCATCTTCAAGTTTATCTGGAGATCAAAAATGGATCGCGTCCAGAGGGAGGCGATGCACAATTCTCCAGAGAATGGAGGGAAGAACGTTTCCAATGCTGCCCTCACCCTGTTGCCACCTTTGTGTGTGGCTGCATCAAGCTGTGCATAGATCCTCGGTACACTAACAGCAAGTGCCACTACTTTTTGAGATTCTACCTGTCCCAATTGTTGCAAAGGATGGGTCTGGCCACACTGCCGCGGAACACTCCAAATAGTTGGACCGTACTGCAGCACCTGTCCTTTGTGGAGAAATGTTTCTGCAAACACACCCTTGACCACATGGCAATTAAGCAGTGGTCAGCACGTAATGTCCTGGAGGCTCTGAGAGAAAAGGAGATGGTGGATCCTGTCGGATAGTTTCTTGAGCAGACTGTCAGTGTCATCTGGCAGAATGCCTCATCATCAGAACTCATAAACAAGCACCAAGATGAGAAGGGCACTCCCCCATCAGATCCTTTATGCACGCTTGGGGTCTCAACATCACAGCACGCTGCCCTTGAAGCAGCTACGGCGCTGATGAGATGGTCGCACACCTCCTTGTGGAATGTGCCTTTGCAAAGAAGGTGTGGAGTGAGATGCAGTGGTATTTGTCAAGGTTCGTCCCGAGCAGCTCTGTGACACAGAACTCTGTGCTCTACAGGCTGTTTCCAGGGACACACACTGAGACAAATATCAACTGCTGCTGGTGGGTTATCAACTCGTGAAGGATGCACTTTGGTCTGCCCAAAACTTGCTGATCTTGCAGTTGAAAGAACTGTCCTCAACTGAGTGTTGCAGACTGGCACATTCCAAGGTCCAAGACTATGTGCTGAGGGATGCGCTGAAGCTTGGGGCAGCCGCCGCAAAGGCACAATGGGGAAAGGCCACACCATAAGGCCTTTTAATGCAGGCAGACTGAGAACCCAGGAACTACAGAATACCCTCGGCCTACGTAATTGTGTGCCAATCTGAGAAGTAACAGCGCACAGTAAAATTTGAGGCACATATGTTGTTTTAAGTTTTGAAATGTAATGGCTGTAATTTTATTAAGGGCTGTAATTTTGTTAAGGACTGTAAAAATGCTTTTTTCTGCACTGTCTGCAATTTTTAGACATGTAAGTTTGCAGTGGTTTAATTGAACTTTTTTATGAATAAAGTATATTTTTGAAACAAAAACAAAAAAAAAGTGATATCAAGAAACAGTTGGAGGCACTGGATACTACAAAGACAATGGGCTGTAATAACATTCTGGCAATAGTACTGAAGATTTGTGCTCTAGAACATACAGTTCCTGAGCCAAGCTCTTCCACTACAGTTACAGCGCTGGCATCTACACAACAATATGGAAAGTTGCCTAGGTATGTTCTGTACATAAAAAGCAGGACAAATCCAATCCGGTCAATTACCACCCAATCAGTCTACTTTTGATCATCAATAAAGTGCTATCAAGCAGTACCTGCTCAGCAATAAATTGGGTTTCGCCAGGATCACTCAGCTCCTGACCTCATCACATCATTGGTTCAAATACGGACAAAAGAGCTGAATTCCAGAGGTGAGGCGAAAATAACAGCCCTTTTACATAAATGCCACATTCGAGTAAATGTGGCATCAAGGAGCCCTAGCAAAACTGGAATCAATGGGTATCAGGAGGCAAACACTTTGCTGGTTGGAGTCATACTTGGTACATAGAAAGATGCTTGTGGAGGGTCAATCATCCCAGTAGGAGTCCTTCAGAGTAGTGTCCTAGGCTCAACCATCTTCAGCTGTGTCATAAGTTTGAAGTGGGACATTCACCAATGAACAATGTTCAGCACCATTTGCGACTCCTTAGATACTGACGCAGTTATGTTCAAATGCAACAAGGTGTGGACTCTATCCAGGGTTGGGCTGACAAGTGGCAGGTAACATTCATGCTATACAAATACTAGGCAATGACCATCACTAATGAGAGACACTCTAACCACTGCCCCATGACATTCAATGTTGTCATCATCACTGAATCCCCCACTGTCAATATCTCTGGAGTTAACATTGACCAGAAACTCAACTGGACTCATCACATAAACACAATGGCTGCAAGAGCAGGTCAGAGGTTAGGAATACTGCGCCGAGTAACTCATCTTCTGGCTTCCCAAATCCTTTCCACATTATACAAGGCACAAGTCAGGAATATGATGGGTTCAGCTCCAACAACACTCGAGAAGCTTGACACCATCCAGGATAAAGCAGCCTGCTTGATTGGCACCACATCTACAAACGTTCAATCCCTCCACCACTGACATTCAGTAGCAGCAGCGTGTACTACCTACATGATGCAGTACAGCAATTCACCAAAGATTCTTAGACAGCACCTTCCAAATCCATAACCACTTCCATTTAGAAGGACAAGCGCAGCAGATAAGTGGGAACAGCATCATCTGCAAGTTCCCCTTCAAACCATTCATCATTCTGACTTGGAAGTAAATCACTATTCCTTAACAATCGCTGGATCAAAATTTTGGAATTCACTCCCTAACAGCATCATGGGTCAACCCACATGGACTACAGCGATTCAAGAAGGCAGCTCACCACCACCTTCTCAAGGGCAACTAGGGATGGGCAATAAATGCTGGCCTGCCACTGATACCTATGTCCCACAAATGAATAAAAAGAAAGCAGAGTGCTGTGGGACCCACCTTCTACACCCCACCTCCCTACACACCAATCTCAAGCAAAGAGCCATTCAACACTCAGCACTTACCTCCTCACTAGCTGGAACACCCAAATCAGACTTTTGTGGAGCGTGCCTGTTTCGCACTGATTCTGGATGGATGAATGTGATGGTAAAGGGGGGAGTGCTGGTAAGGTTGGGCATGCAGCCTACTCAGTCAATCTAAATGCATGCAAATGCATTTAAATGAACATTGTGCCCATTTCAGGTGTTGTCCCGATCATGGCCATTTTTGGGCTTTGGTAAAAGGGGAACTGGCACAGAGGGGGTGCAGATTGCCATACTCGCCTTATGCCTGACGTTATCAAGTTTTCGGGCCTGAAAACGGGCGCTACTTGTTGGTAAAATTGGGCCCTTAGAAAACAGATCCAGATCTTATGGACAGGAGTAGAACAGGATATCTCACTTCCACTACAAAACGTGAATGGCTGCGTGTTCAGATATATTATTCATTGAAAATGTAACTGCACATAGATAAATTCATTAAAAATCCAAAAGTTTTTTTTTATATACATAAAATTGCTCCTAGAATACAAGCATAAGAAATATTGATTCATTTTATGCAAATTTTTTTTAACCCAATTCAATCAAATCAAGTCCAATTCAGAGTCTCAACAAGTGGAGATATTTCCGATCCAAACTGACAAGACAGCGCTCTCACCTCCTGTCTTGGGCTTGATCTGCATATTCCAAGCTGTTTGAAATAGGCATTGCACTTCCTCCAAGGCTTGATCTCATTTGCATCTTAGCCAAAAGGCCAAAATGCTGCTTTTAAAAATTGCTTCAAATGAAGCTAAAATGTAACCTAATGACTTCAGCCAAACACAACATGTCAATACTACACTTGATCTTAGCCAAAAGGCTTCCTGAAACAAGGTTACAGATGCAGATAGGTTGCTGATGGAGAGGATATCATATATTGGGTATTCTGGCTTTCTTGGTTTTAAAGATGCCCAAAAAATAACTTTTGAAGGCTGGTACACCTAGGGAAATGAAGCAACCTGAATTCTGAGAGGAACAACTGGGCTTCAAAGGGAGGTCACGAAAACACCCTGGATTCCTGCAAAAGATGAAATTTAAAAAAATAGTATTGTTTCCTTTATAAGAAAGGCAAATGGAGTTACAAAATTGTCATTTCAGGAGGATTGGCCAGCTCCCCAAAGCCTATAACATGATGGTAGTACCTGAGATTGTACCTCAATGCCCCTTCCCATATACTCAAGCGGAGTCAACAGTAGAGGGCACTAGTAGGCTTGATACTGATAGACTTGTCTGGATTGAATGCATGGACATTTTAAGGCCAATAATAACAACAATAAGCTAGGCAAGCTTCTTTAAGATGTGGAATGTTTCCTTTTCTGGGAGGTAAATCTGCAAATGGAAGTCACTATTGTAATCTGCAATCTCTGCCATTGCAGCATTCGCAGTAGGAAGTCTGACAACACCAGGTTTAAGTCCAACTGATTTATTTGACAGTAAACTCACAAGCTTTCGAGGTGTTTCACTCTTCATTAGGTGAATGAGGTGTTCTAGTCTTACACAGCACATATAACAGCACAGACTGTTTACAGATTACAGATTAGAATATGAATCTTTACACCTAACCTGCTATTGAAGTCTTAAAGTGGCTAACAATGTGAGTGGACGGAGCACTGAGCACAGGTTAAAGAGATGTGTATTGTCTCCAGACAGCACAGTAGTGAGGTTTTTTGCTATCCCAGGCAAGTCATAGGGGTTACAGATAGTGTGACATGAACCCAAGATCCCTGTTGAGACCGTCCTCGTGTGTGCAGATCTTATCTATCAGTCTCTGCGCAGAGTCGCTGAGCGTAGCCAAGTTCTGCACACATGAGGATGATCAAACAGGGATCTTAGGTTCATGTCACACTATCTGTAACCCCTATGACTTGCCTGAGTTAGCAAAAAACCTCACTCATTGCGCTGCCTGGAGACAATACACATCTCTTTAACCTGTGCTCAGTGCTCCGTCCACTCACATTGTTAGCTACTTTAAGACTTAAATAGCAGGTTAGGTGTAAAGATTCACATTCTAATCAGTAATCTGTAAACAGTTTGTGCTGTTATATGTGCTGTTTGAGACCAGAACACCTCATTCGCCTGATGAAGAGGTTGAAACACCTTGAAAGCTTGTGATTTTACTATCAAATAAATCGGTTGGACTTGAAACCTGATGTTGTCAGACTTCCGACTGCGTTTACCCCAGTCCAACGTCGGCATCTCTACATCATTACAGCATTCACAGATGGCTTTTGAGGAGAGTGACCCACACAGCCAAAAATTGTAAGGTTTCTTTGCATGATCTCCATTAATATGCTTCCCAGAACCCAGAACCTGGAACGTTCTTCTTTCCTATATGTGCACTGAGTTCTTCAGCCTGAGATTGGAAAAAAGTCAAGACAAAAAGAAATCAAATGTCTCCTAAAGGAAGCCTATCTTAGGAGCTAAACCTACACTTTTAAATTTTTGACAGTGTTTGGCTCCATTACTACTAGGAGTGCAACATCACTTTAGTAACAATGTATAATCATGTTGCCACACTGCCATTAACAGAAAAAATATCCTGTAATTATTGAATAAAAATGGCACCTTTTGAGATTTTATGATGTTATTCAGTATCAACAGCTGAACGTTTTAGATTGTCAATACAAGTCTCAAAATTCTGTCCCTCTTTTGCATTTATTAAACACCTCACGACTAGATTTGGGTCAGAGGGAAGACTTTCTTAATGATTTGGATAGATGATCCACTATGTTACTAATTTATAAACACACGGAGAGCTACAGCTTTAATTCCTAGTTCCATTCATACTTCAATTAGTAATGAATATTTTGCTAGTGTGGTTAGGGAGCTGTGGCCATACAAACAAATGTCTGTACCATGGGCAAGAGGGAGAACAAAATATGAGCCAGAATTCCTGATAGCTGTCCATTAACTCTGTTGGGAGGTTGTGTTTATGGGCATTGGATGAGAGCAGTCTCAGATCTGACTGTAGTTCAGTAGCAGTTGAGATTCATGCTGTAGGTTCACATATAAAAATGGTCACTTGGACATGGTTCTGGGATGCTTCTGGATGTTTTTGCAGATGCACCACAATAGAATTAGAAACTGGAGGAAAAGGGAAGAATTTAATCTTGAATTATGAAATTATGAAATAAAATTGCTATAAAAGTCCAGATCTGAAGATTATAAAATTGTATTATCACAGTAATGGTTCCAGCACAATTCACAATTCAGCATCAATTGACACTGATCAAAATAAAACTTGTAAAAGTCTATATTTGTCTCTATAATTTTGTCTGTTAAAAAGCATTTAGTCAGCTACATGGGTAAGATGGGTATAGAGGGATATAGGCCAAATGCAGGTAAATGGGACTTGCTTAGCGGTTAAAAAGGGACAGCATAGGCAAGTTGCGCTGAAGGGTCTGTTTCCATGTTATAAATCTCTATGACTCAATGATTATAACATGTCATAACATCATCCTTATGTTAATTAGTTGGCTAGTAACAAGAAGTATATTTATGTAAAAAATTATGCTTTAAAAGCACAAAATAGATATGTTGGCATTTCCAGGGTTAGCACTGTAAATATTTGTGAAGGATTTCAATTGTGCATTTTTTATCACTGTACCATAAATTATACATTAACTAAATAATACAATTCTCCTGTAAGATAAAATTAATGGATTTTTTTAATTGGTTCTTTTGTAGCGTAGTCAGGAAATACATTTCAGATTTCATATTATATAACTTATTGTTTAATCCATTATACCACAGGTAGAATGGCAGCAGATGAAAATGATAAATAACACCCTCTTAATTTAATTCCTAAGCCATAAAGCAATTTATCATCTTTACATAGATGGCACTTACATTTAAAGTAATTCAGAACACTCTCTAGAAAGTGATTTTACAATTTTGTTCTGTTGGTGCAGTTTTGGCTGGTGGTATAGCATTGGGCATTTGCTGCCATACATTTTACCCTCATTCAGTTTAACAGATGGAAAATTGTAGATACTTCATGCCAAAGTTTTTGATGTGCACTATGAGTGGGCAAGGTGCCATGCAGAAGTGCACACTTCGATGACCAACCCCTGTTAAATACATGCCAGCAGTGATCACATCTATAACAGTTAAGTTATTTACAGTCAGTTTCATTGAAGCACAAGATGTGAATGATTCCCATGGAAATTACAGATGTTAAAATGTCCCCAGTGAACTGTTAGTTACCTGTGATCATTGTCAGTCATGCCACGAGGTAATGCTCTGCTGGGAATTGTTTGCACTTATTCATAGTAATTTAGTTAAATTCAATTGTATTAAAATTTTATTTACCATTTGGAAATTTGCCGAGGGGCATTTCTTGTCCAATAAAAATCACATACAAACAAATAATTAACAATGAAAAATAAAAAAATACACAAGCAATGTAAAATCATGTCTCACCATAATGCCATGACTGCTTGCAACCAAAAAGAGAAAAGCAAAGGACATGATCTTACCTGCCATTCATGCCACATTCCCATTGCAGCAAGGTCAGAGAATTTGATGGCCAGTCAAATCTCCATTCATGCGGTCGGATGGGATAATGCTACAGCAGTGAACAATGGTAAAATTCCAGCTGAATATTTGCTCCCCATGTGGGCGGGAGCAGTTTCGAGGCTGGCCCAACAACTTCTGAGAGGCCAGTGATCAGAGGATGGGAAGGTCTGTGTGGCAATGATGCGGGGTTGCTGTGGGCCAATGATCTGGAGGCTGGCAGTGCGGGGCCACTATGCATGCGCTGATTTCTGTTATCTCAGATTGCCGCATGTGCAGCAATCCACTCAGTGCTATGCTGCTGGCCTCTCCAGTGGGAATTGGCCCTGCCACCAGATTTTCAGTGTGAATCTCTCAGAGGCACTCTGCAGTGCACAGAGTGTGGGAGATACATTTTGAAAGTCCCGCTAAAAATACCAACGGGAATTACTCCAGTTGTTACATGAATTCAGCACTTAGAATTTCTTTGGAAGAATCCTGGCCCATATCTTATCTTCATGATGTGGCAATGCTGGCATTGGACTGGGATAAATATAGTAAGAAGTCTCATAACACCAGGTTAAAGTCCAACAAGTTTATTTAGTAGCAAAAGCCACTAGCTTTCGGAGCACTGCTCCTTCATCAGGTAAGTGAGAGTTTTGTTCACAAACAGGGCATATAAAGACAGAAACTCAATTTACAAAATGATGGTTGGAATGCGAGTCTTTACAGGTAATTAAGTCTTAAAGATACGGATAATGTGAAGCGAGTGTTAAGTACAGGGTTAAAGAGATGTGTACTGTCTCCAGACAGGACAGTTAGTGAGATTTTGCAAGCCCAGGCAAGATAGTGTGATATGAACCTAAGATCCCCTTAAGGCTGTCTTCATGTGTGCAGAACATGAATCAGTCTTCGCTCAGTGACTCTGCATTGTCATGTGTTGTGAAGACTGTTTTGGAGAATGCTTACCCAAAGATTGTGACTGCTGAAGTGTTCCCCAATAGGAAGAGAATACTCTTGCGTGGTGATTGTCGAGTGGTGTTTTTTCATCTGTTATCATAGCATCCGCATGGTCTCCCCAATGTACGATGCCTAGGGGCATTCAGGACAACTAGTAAAATTTTGCAGGCCCAGGCAAGTCGTGGCAGTTACAAGTTGTGGGAGACGATATACATCTCTTTAACCTGTGCTTAACACTCTCTCCTCTCACATTGTCTGTACTTTAAGGCTTGATTACCTGTAAAGATTCGCATTCCAACCATTCCCACTTACCTGATGAAGGAACAGCGCTCCAGAAACTGGGGGCTTTTGCTACCAAATGAACCTATTGGACTTTAACCTGGTGTTGTGAAACTTCTTATTGTCCATATCTTATAGAAAGAACATGTCAGTCTACTGTTCTCTATCTTTTGTTGTAGTGATTCCCATTCCAAATTTTTGGATCAAGAATGTGACATTGATGTATGCAGAATAGTGAAGCACGTCTTTGGATCTCTTCAATCTTATTTATGTCATCACCATTTAAGGAACCCCCATACAACTTGTAAGGGCCGGGAATGGACAAACAAATGTTTGGTAAGCTATAATTCTGATGTGCTTCTTTCTTTGTGTTTCTTGGATGAGGAAATCCTGAAGAGGTTAAGCTTCTGGAAGAGCAGCCAAAGAAATTGGCTGTTAGTGCCAGCTCCAACTTGCTCTTGGGCGAACAGCAGTAGCTTCTTTACAATGTCTCATGGCACCTAAACCAGCACTTAGGAATTCTTGGCAACATCATAGGTGGTCTGACGTAGATGGTTCTCACTGGAGGCTGAAGCTGGGGATTGGGTTGGGCTGGGTTGGATTGGGTGATGACCATTGTGCCTACCAGTCCTGAGACACAGCTGATATAGCCAAACCCAACCAGACCATTCCATCTGGTGGCTATGGTTGCCTCTATCACTTCTAGTTACCCAATATTATCACTAAATTGAATTGAATTATCTTTCATCCTATAAATCACTCAAAACACTCGCAGAAAAATATCTTGTCCACCATTTTTCATCAAGGGACTCAAATTTTTTAATGTCTAACGGTTCAAAATAATGTCTAAAAAGCTAAAAATGTTATTTTTCCCAATAGTAGAATAATATGTATTGACGTCTTTTAATGCCTTCACTGAAGTTTTTACTTGAAGGATGGAATTTTATCGGCATGTCTGTTCGAGGTTCAAACAATCCTGCCTGAGGCCAATGGAGAATGCCATCCTCTGAGTCATGCCTGCCTCTGGAATTGGGATAGGCATGTTGGTAAAATTCTAGCCAGAAACTTCATCTTCTTCCAAATGCTCGAGCTCACATTGTGCTCTTATTGTGAGTCTGTGAATTGAATTTTCATTGTACAAGCTTAACATGTGCAGTAAACCCAATTTTTCCAGAATTCATTGAAACCATTAGTCAGCTGAATTGGGATCTTTCTCTTCAATTTCTTTTTAGTTGCTTAAAAAAGCTAGAGGGCAAATGATGTCTTTATTCAGATGAAGATGAAGTACATTTAATCAAAAAAGAGAATGTGCATCTTTGTGCATGTGGGGGGAGGGGGGAAGAAAGGACACAAAACCCAACTCCGTTCAGCTGAATAAATGATGCTGATGCATTTTGGAAAAAAATATTTGCACAGTCATGTGCAGATTTCACAATGCAAGTTCATCTTTCCAATAATGTAAAAGCAAATTACCACAGATGCTGGAATCTGAAACAAAAAGAAAATGCTGGAAAATCTCAGCAGTTCTGACAGCATCAGTGGAGACAGAATAGAGTCAATGTTTTGAGTCTGGATGACACTTCATCTGAGCTCAGGACATTAATGAAGATAAGGCTGAATGTTATGTGCTACTGGCAAATGTACTTCCCATCAGGGCAGGGGGGGTTGGGGGGTTGTTATAGGGAGGCACTTAAATTGCAGTGGTTTTACCAATCAGTCATCGTAACTTCATCAAGAAACCCAAAGAACCAGAATGGAATTTCAGGCAGTGTGAAAAGTAAGAGAGGAGTTGAGAGAGAAACAGCAACACAAAAACAACTAACATCCGTGATAGGGATTTTCCATCCTACCTGCAACAAATTATCAATAAATGTTTACATGTTGCAAATTAAAAGTATGAATCAACCAACTGCTGCCTCACAGTGCCAGGGAATTGGGTTCAATTCTAGCTTCTATCTATGTAGAGTTTGTATATTCTTCCTGTGTCTGCATTGGTTTCCTCCAGATGCTGTGGATCCATCCCACAGTCATAAATATGCAGGTTAGGTTAATTAGCCATGCTAAATTGCCCCTTAGTGTCAGGGGGACTAGCAGAGTAAATGCGTGGGATCACAGGGATAAGGCTTGGGTGGGATTATTGTGGGTCCAGGCTCAATGGGTTGAATGGCCTCCTTCTGCATTGTAGGGATCCTATGATTCTATTTAATGAATTGATTCTTTTAGTTCACAATCTACTTCCAGATCTCACCTTGCTTTGGATCAGCTGCAATGCTTCATGTGAATGCAGAATTCTGAAATAGTGTATTCCTCTTCTCACTTTCACTTACTCTATCAGATGCCAACAGAACAGTAGTGCAATTAAAATAACATTGATGCATTTATCATCCTATTCTCATGAACTGCCATGTTTGGGATCTTGAAATGTGTCTCAATTGCCAAGCTGTTTGGAATCTTTGTTAGGCCATGTAAATCTGGGTCTTATGAAATCAATAAGACTTTGATGAACTATCCATGTACCGATCTGTATGGGCCATGGGAAGGTCACCAATTTAGTCGGCAGGTTTACCCTAGTCCAATGCCGGCATCTCTACATTGCAACAGATTTAAACCAGCTTCATTGAAAGATCTACGCATAGCCTCAGCTATGTATCCACCAGGATAGTTTTAAGGATAAATAGCAGCTCTTTATGACCCTGCTGGATTGTTTCACCCCTCCACCCATATGCTCACCAGTGCGCCATGTGTCACGTGCCTGAACTGATGACATACTCTGTAAATATCTTCACATGGCATTAAGTCAGTTCATGATAGTGCAGATGTACACAGCAGTTCTGGCACCACTGCACTTGGATCACATTGTCAAAACTTCATTAATATGATTGTGTCTTCTAAAATGCTCTTTTAAATTGGTATATCTGTGTTGTTTAAAAGTTACATAGCAATGGAATTTTTCTTTGCATTATGATAAATTTATAGCCAAATGTCCAATATGAATTGCCCTTAAGGCCTATATTGTTAACAAATTCTGGAGTAGGTTTTTTTTTTGTTCCTTCATGGGATGTGAGCACCACAGGCAAGGCCAGTATTTGTTGCTCATCCTTCAGTACCTTTGCTTGGCTAGTTTAGAGAGCAGTTAAGAGTTAACAAAAGCAGATAAGGATAGCAGATTTAACTCAATAGAAAACATTAGTGAACCAGATGGCACAATTGATGACAGCTTCATGGATGCCATTACTAAGAGTAGTTTTACATTTCGGACTCTTATTAATTGAATTGAAATTCCACCAACAACCATGCTGTGAACTCAAGCCCTCACAGCATTAGCCTGTGCCTCTGGATTATACTTAGTTATCAAAGAATGTCTGGATTTGCAGCTATATTGTACCTATCAACAGGTGAACAATGTCTAATGATCAGGTTGAAACAAAAACATAATTATTGACATACAGCAATGGTAATTTTATGGTCTGCTACTGGCTTATTTGAGGTAAGGTGGCTTATAAAATGAATGACCTGCCTAATGCATTCCTGTCAGATAATCCATCAGGCAGCCTGCTTGCCCTTGGGCAAACTAGTGGCCAGGTAAGGCCTCATTCCAACTCCGTTGCATTTTTACATGTGGCTGGAGAAGGCAGTGGTAAGACACTCAGCCTGACAGCTTTCAGAGTGCAAGCTGCTGTTGCGCAGAAAGAGAAGGTATATCCTCTAGGGAGGGAGTCACCTTTGTTCATGGAGGCCGTCCCTCTCACAGATCAGATGTTCTTGTTCCCTTTTTCTCTCATCCTCTGGTGTCTAAAACCCAGTAAGAAGTCTGACAACATCAGGTTTAAGTCCAACTGATTTATTTGATAGTGAATTCAAACTATCAAATAAATCGGTTGGACTTAAACCTGGTGTTGTCAGACTTCTTACTGGGTTTACCCCAGTCCAACACCAGCATCTCTACATCATGTCTAAAACTCAACCCTACCATTCCTGTCTCTGTCTTGCTGGCATCCAAACTAAAAGCTTTAATTTACCTGATATCCTGGATCCATCACTGTTTCATCTGCCTGTAGTCCTAGCAGTGGCCACTATTAGATTCTGGCACTGCTGGAATTATAGAGTTGCCAGCCAATCTAATTGGTTGACAGTTGTCTTGGGCAGTACTTCCTCCGAGATGGAGGTGGAAGTTCATTCTGTTCTAATTAGGGCTGCCCACAGCATATTACTACTGCATGACAGCCATGTTTCTGGCTGGCACAATGCTAATGGACTTTTAGATCAGAGAAGGAGTGGATAATCCATCCTCCCCACCTTCCAATGAAACTCACTCCTAGGGAATTTTGAAAGATTATCGCCAATGCATCTACTGCCTTTAAAACTGTAAGATGTAGATAATCGGGTCCAGGGGATTTATAAATTTTCAGTCCCATTAATTTCTCCAGCACTACTTTTTTGTCCATTTTCTTTCAGTTCTTTAATGTCACTAGTTCCTTGACTCCCCAAATTTTCTTGTATCTTCCTCCATAAAGGCAGATACAAAGGCCGGAATCTTATCACTATTCACGCTGACGGGATTTTCCCATCCTGCTGCAGTGAACAGAGATCTGGCTAGCTGCCAAATTCTTCATCCTCCCAACAACGAAAGCTTGGTGTGAGCAAACAGTAAGATCATGCCCAAAGTATTTGTTTAGTTTCTCGGCCATTTACTTTTTACCCCTTAATAATTCTTGAATCTCTGCTGTAATGTGTCTTTTATAAATCTTTACATGTCATTTATGGCACAGGAACAGGGCATTTAGCCCAATAGCTCCAGGATGGTGTTCATGTACCACATAAATATCGTCCCATCCCTCTTCATTTAACCCTATCAAGATAACTTTACATTCTTTTTTTCTCCAATTGTTTGTCTAAATTCCTCTCACATGCTATTTGTCTGAAGTACTTTTCATAAATAGCTCTGCATTTGAACTGTTCTCTAGGTAATCATATTATTTTCTGAATTCTCTATTGGAGTTATTAGTGACCATTTTATATTTGTGTCCTCTGCTTCTGGTCTCCCCCGCAAATGGAAACATTTTCTTCATGTCTATCCTATCAAACACTCTCATAATCTAACTTCTGTCAAGCTATCCCCTAAACCTTCCCTGTAGTAAGCGTGTTTCCTTGCAGACTTATGTGGGTCAATAAAGGGTTTTTAAAGTAATTTAAACCAGAATTTCTGATAATCCTGAGAGCTGAAATTGATTTTTCACGTATTAGCTATGATTAATTAACCATAACATTTTCCTATAATTACAATCTGTCGTTGGTTGAATATAAGCTTGCACCAAAATGTTGCTAGAGGGCAGCCTTTCTACACCAAATGACACAATGATGCATTAGTTGTTTCAAAAAAGCTCTCCCCATTAAAAATATTGGCCCTGAAAACCTTTTGACCCCAATGAACTTTGGGCCCTGAACCTATCAAAGTTTGGAGGGTGACTAGGCGGCATCTCACATGCACAGGCCCAGTGATGCCATCCTGGTGTGTTCTTGTGCACTCACCCACTCCAAACATCCAGAAAGATTGTCAATTGCTCGCCAACCCCTCCTCCCTTAGCATTCTATGGAAGGGGCTCAGCTAAATGCTGTTTTTTCAATGTATGTGCCAGTTTCTGCGTTTTCCAAGCACTTTTGTTTTCTCCATCTGAGGGGTTTTTGGAAAGGTTGATATACATAGTGAAATAATTTATATAATTTTAAAAGCATTTTGTTATCTCCATGTCAGTAATTTAATTTTAGATGATTGTATCTTTTCAATTGGCTATGCAGCTTTAAGAAGACTGGTGGTCATGAAATTCTTCATCCCAACCAGTTTCGGAGCTTACAGCATCAGGCGTGTGCTATGACTACCTAATTAAGGCCAATCCCAGAAAATCATGAGCGACTACTTCCAAGAGAAATTGAAGAATGTTGCGTTCAAGAAAGCTTTGCCAGCTTCTCTGCTTTACAGAGAATCTGCAACAAAGTGTCACCTTACAGGCTACATTTTACATCTATGTTTAAGATACCAGATTCGAGCAATGCCCTGAGAAATTTACATGGATGGAAACCTGTTAAATTTAATCCAAAGGTATTCCTGTGAGGGTTAATTAACCAATTCAGATTGTCTAATAATGTAACATTAGAGAAAATCTATGCCTTTAGTCTGATTGTTTTGAGATTCATTTTCATAATTGTAAATATGTAAATTGATTTAGGCAGAAACATTTGAATTCTTGGCAATGTCCATTTTGAAAAGACTATATGCAGTTTAGTAAGATTACTGCAAGTCAGATAATTGTTAGTCTTTTAGGTACTCAGCCCTATGTTAATAAATTATGGAACAAGTAAAAGCTTCCAGACCCTAAAGGACAAGAGCTATTTTTGGGAGTTATTTTGAGACCACTAAGTGTAAAACAGTACTAAACAATTTGAAATAGCTATTGAATAACATATTTTCTCCCTTGTCATTTTTATTAAAAAGAAAGACTAGCACATATGTCACCTTTCATGATGTCAGGAACCACTTTACAGCCAGTGAAGCATTTTTGACATATAGTCAATGTTATAATCCAAGAAACATTGCAACCAGTTTACGCAGAGCAAGTTCCCATGAACTGGACTGGGCAGATAGTAATAATAGCTTGAGCACCAAGGATAACTCCCAGGCTCTTCTTGAAAATGGTGCCATGGTATCATATTCATTCATCTGCGTGGACCGATAGGACTTTAATTTAATATCTCATTTGAAAGACAGCACCTCTAATAATATAGCATTCCCTCAGTCATGCACTGAAGCCTGAGCCACAATTTTAATGCTTAAGTTCTGTCTGAAAGCTGAGAGTGCTGAACCATGCCACATTACTAAATAACAATGAATTTGTTCCTGTTTGGATACTGATTGTGATGAATCCCATTGTTGGTCCAGTCATCCAATACCTTTTATTCTGAATATAAAATGTATGACATTATAAATGAGGCTCTCATTTAACTGAGATATGGAATTTTCTTGCTGGCTGCAGTAACTTTTTGAAGATAATATTAATAGATTTTTTTGCTGAGCACAGTGACTTCCTGGAGTTAATATTAATAGGAAGTATTGATGGCCTCCAGGGCAATAATGATTGAGATTTAGTCTTTAGTTGAAAAGATTCATTTTTTTTTTGTCAGCAGGAAGGAAATGCTGTCAGTTAACTTTCAGCAGTCACTCAAATCAAATTAATTAATTTTTTTGCCTGAATTCATGAATGTATAAAACAAAGTAATGTTTCCAAATGTCTTCTTCATTCTTGATAAGAACAAAAAACAATTCCCACATTTTTTCAATGTTTTGTCTGTTATAGTCTATTTCCCCATGATTAAAATGATGTAAGAATTTAATGTGGCATCAAAGAACAATATAATAATACTGAACAACTAAAAGTTTAATAATATATCCTGAATAATAGATCACTGGAAAAGATTATAAATTACTCATATATTATTAAATTATTACTTGAATGACATATTACTGCATTAGTATTCTTATCTGGCTTCTTATGACGAAACAGGATAGCAATACCAATTGTACTGTAACATTTAAACTTAGTTTTGAAGTACTTTCCTGCTATCATTTACTCTCCAGTCTGCCTGTGCACATCAGTTTAGTTATATGTGATGCTGCCCACAATATGTTTTTGTTATTCATTTTTGGAATGTAGGCATCACTGACTAGGCCAGCATTTATTGCCCATCCCTAATTGCCCCTGAAAGGCTAGTGGTGAGCTGCCTTCTTGAACACTGCAAGGCATGTAGTGTAGGTTACCCACAGTGCTGTTAGGGAGGGAGTTCCAGGATTTTGACCCAGCAACAGCAAAAGAATATTTCATTACATTTAATAGACTTACCATCGCTAAAGACCCTGTATTCAACATCCTGGCGGATTACCATTTATCAATGTATCAGTAAGTGCATGCTTTTGCAATCATATTGTTAAGATTAATTGCCTTATTAAAAACAAGTGATGATTATTGGCTCAACTTCCAAGAGTATAAATGGACACACTGGAAGAATTGGTGTGGAGTAACCATAAGGAGTTTGTACCTTTACTGAATGTGTATAGAATAAACTTGCTGAAGGTGAAAGACAAGCTGCTGTATTATTCTTCCATCATATACCAGCATTGAAATCAACATCATTGACCTGAAACTGAACTGAACTAGCCATAAAAAACTATGACCTAAAAGAGCAAGTCAAAGGTTGGGAATCCTGCAGACAGTAATTCACCTCCTGATTCTCCAAAGCCTATCCACCATCTATAAGGCATAGGCTAGGAGTGTGAGGGAATATGCTGTCTTCTCCTGAATGAGTGCACCTCCAAAAAACCCAAGAAGCTCACCACTATTCAGGGCAAAGAAATGCATTTGATCAACACTTCGTCCACTATCTTAAACATTTCCTCCCTCCATCACAGGTGAGTGGCAGCTAATAGATATGCTGCAGCAATTCACCAAGCTTCCTTTGATAGCATCTTCCAAACCTGCAACGTCTACCAGCTACAAGGATAAAGGGAGCAGGTGAATGGGAACCTCACCTCTTGCAATTTCCCCTCCAAGCCACAAAGCATCATAACTAGGAACTATATCACCGTTCCTTCACTGTTGCTAGATGAAAATCCTGGAACTCCTTCCTTAACATCACTATGGACGTTTGGTGGTAATTATGGAATTAATTATTTATTGTACTACGCATATGAAAACTCATATCTGCAACACATGTGAAGGTATTGCAGGGAGAACAGAACAGCCCAGAGACTGTGATAGCCTGGAAGATTGCTGCAACATCAAGCAGCTGGGGAAAACTTTTAAGAATATTGGTGGCTTCTGCAATTAAAGCCTTTACTATGCCATGAATTCCTTCAACAGGAAAGTGTCACTGGGATTACTTGGTCTGTGATGAATTAGTGGGAGCTCTAAGCATCTGTCCTATAATAGATTGGTTCAAGAAATGTGCGCAGATGTTTCTCTGGAGAGTAGCAATAGCCTTGCTACCTTAAGGTCTTCTCCAGCATCTTCTTACGAAGGATCTCTAAGCGTCGCCACAGCACAGTTTGCCATTGCAAAAGAAAGGCTGCAGGACACTTCTTTCTCTCAAACCATAGTTTTCCTGAAATGAGAGGTAATGGCAGTTACCTCAAGGTTGTAGAGATGTATCAAGAAGCAACTTGATGAAAATCTTTGGAAACTTGAGGAACCTTGTGATGCTGTGGAGGAAGAACAAGCAGGTGTGAGATTTGGAAAATAAAAAAGCATTAAGGAGACAGTTGCATGGATGGTAGGATCACCAGACTCTGTAAACAGTTTCCAGGCCCTATCCATTCTTCACTGTCTAGAGATACAGTTGGCCAATGCTTAAAATCCTCATACAAAAGCATAACATCTCGTACAATACACTTTCAGCTGATTAAGGTCTGTGGATTCCATTAGTTGGGTTCCATCAGCATAGACTTAAGAGTTGACATTATCAATCTGTTGTTAGATGACATATAATTCTCCTCCACAATTTCCAAAATTGCAACTGGGGAATCAGTCTTCAACTCCTTCATTCAGATATTGCCCAATCTTGTTCCATATAATTTTGGACATGTAGTAACTTGCCCACTAAAAGGTATTCAGATGCGTTGTGATATTCAATGTTCTTTACTTATAAGAATAGTGAAATACAAAACAGCAAGGACTTAGAACTGGAGACAGCTATTTACATAAATCTCTCGTGGTAAGACTAAATCTGTGAAAGCCCGTACTACTAATGACTTCATTCACACATGCTCATACTCGTTAAAGACATCAGCACATATATTCAAATAAGAAAATGCTTACTATAACTCACTGTAGCATTTAATTTAAATCTCCCTAAAAGAAAGAAACATAATGAAACTCATGTCTCAACTGCACTATGTCTTTCAGGAGCTTTTCAACTATGCTGTGAGTTGTGCAGTATCACTGGTGACTCAAGACATACTAATGAAGCTTGTTTCAGTTGAGCCAGACCTGTAAGCGCAGGAATAAGCTGAGCATTTGTGGATGAATGTCACTCATTGTCTCCTGGAGTAGAGTCCACTGAAAATCCTTGTACAACAAAAGCTGTTGCCTGTCTGCTTCCCACTCTCATTTTGACATTTGGATGTAACAGATCCAGGTGAGACTTTGGCATTCTAACCATCAGTAATCCAGCTGGTGAGAGCTCTGTTGTTGTTTGTGGCATGACACAATACTGGAACAAAAACAGTGAGAGCTTGTTCCTAAAATATCACCTGCCATTTTCCTCATTTTTTCAGTATCTGAATTGCTCACTCTGCTAAACTATTTCATACTGGATGAAAAGACACAGTCCACACATGACATATTCCATTCCTTTGGATAAACTCTTGGAACATTCACTTGTGAATGTTGTAACATTATCAGAAGTAAAAGCATCCGGGAAACCATGAAAAGCAAAAACTTGGCGTAACTTCTCTATCATAGTGAGGCAGTAATGTTGCTCATGATGTGTACTTCTAACCACATATAATGCACATCCAAATGACTAGAAACATATGACCCATCAAAAAGCTCTGAAAAGTCTGCAGTCCGCATGGGGAGTGCTGCCTGACCAAGAGGAGTACTTTTGGAGTTGGGCGAAAACAGGGAGTGGTAAGTTATAAGGAAGTAAGTATTATTAAACTTGCTTTCAGGGTGACCTGAATTACTTTTTATTTAGGAAGTTAAAAGTTGCACTTTAGTGCATCCCTGCAGCAGGAATCAGCTGAGTCAACTCTCAACTGAACTTGACTGGTTGTTTGTAAACTAGTTAAAACCAGTTCCAGGACTTTGTAAGTTGTGCTTATAAAAACAGAGGCATTAGAGTACTCCTTTGTCTGCACAGTGAGTGCTGCCTGACTGAGAGGAGTGCTTTTACAGTTGGGTGAAACAGGCAGCAGAGGCTACAAGAGAAAGTACTGATTGGTCAGTGTTACTTTTTCTTTTTGCACTTGGCATTGTAGTTGTTGTTGTTATACACTACAACAGCGTTTCTATGTAATTTTTGTGGTTTATAGTTAGAGAAGGTTATATTTGGTAGTAACAAGGAACAGGAAAGAAGGACCCAAGAAAATTGGATATAATCTGAAACAAAACATCTTTCAAAAGTTTAATTTAAAGGGGTAAGACATGACATGAGAGCTCCATGTTGTGGTTTGTTCCTTTTGCTCCATGTGACAGGCTGGGGACAATTTCAGTCCCCTGGGTCAGCATGTGTACAGGAAGTGTCTCCAGCCACAGCTTCTGGAAGCTCAAGTTTCAGAGCTAGAGCGGCAGCTGGAGATACTTAGGAGTATCGTGGATAGCACGTATAAAGAGGTGGTCACACTGCAGGTTCAGACTCTGCAGGCAGGAAGGGAATGAATGACCACAAGGCAGAGCAAGAGAGATATGCAGGAATCTCCTGTGGATATTTCCCTGCAAAACAGATGTCTGGCTTTGGATACTGTTGAAGGGAATGATTTCTCTAGGCAAAGCAGCAGCAGCCAAATTTGTTGCAACATGCTTGGTTCTGCTGCAGAGGGGAGGGGTAAAAAGTGTGCCAATGCAATAATTATAGGGGATTCAATTGTAAGGGGAATAGACAGGCGTTTCTGTGGTTGCAAATGAGACTCCAGGATGGTATGTTGCCTCCTAGTGTAAGACTGAAGGATGTCTTGCAGGACATTCTGAAGGGGGAGGGCAAACAGCCTGTGGTTATATTATACGCTGGTACAAATGACATAAGTAAAAAAAGGGACGAGGTCCTCAAAACAGAATACAGGAAGCTAGGCAGAAAGTTAAGAAATCAGACCTCTAAGATAGTGATCATGGGATTACACCTGTGCCATGTGCTAGTCAAAATGCCAGAATATATCAGATAAATACATGGCTGAAGAAATGGTATCGGGGGGTGGTTTCAGATTTCTGGGGCATTGGGACCAGTTCTGAGGGAGGTGGGACCTGTACAAGTTAGACGAGTTAACATGGGAAGGATTGGGACTGATGTCCTAGGGGGAATGTTTGCTAGAGCAGTTGGGGAGGGTTTAAACTCATATGCCAGGGGAATGGGAACCTATGTAAGGAGTCTGAAAAGGAGAGAACAAGGACAAAATATGGAAAAAAGTTTCCAACTTCTCAAGGAAGATGAACCTGGGAGATGTTATTAATTGAAGTGTTAGAATTCAATGAGAAGGTACAAATGCTCATAGCATTCAAAACATGGTAACTGAGTTGATGGCACAAATTATTGTGAACGAGTATGATTTGGTGGCCATTACAGAAACATGGTTGCAGAATGGTCATGACAGAGAGTTAAATATCCAGGGATATCAGACTGTTCGGAGGGACAGACAGAAAAGTAAGGGAGGTAGTGTAGCTCTGATATTTAAGGATGACATCAGGGCAGTGGTAAGAGATGGTATATGTTCTATGGAATCCATTTGTGTGGAAATTAGAAATAGGAGAAAAAGTCACTGATAGGCATGGTCTATAGCTATCAAATAATAACATCATAATGAGGCGAGAAATAAACAAAGAAATAACTGATGCATGTAAAAATGTACAGCAATTATCATGGAGGATTTTAACCCACATATCAATTTCAAACAAGATCAGTCATGGCAGCCTTGAGGAGGAATTCATAGAATGTATCCGCCAGTATGTAATGGAACATACGAGGGAGCAAGCTATCCAAGATCTGGTCCTGTATAATAATGTGGAGATGCCAGCATTGGACAGGGTAATGAGACAGGAATAATTAATGATCTTACAGTTAGGGATCCTCTCAGAAGAAGCAATTGCAGTATGGTTGACTTTAAAATACAGACGGAGTGTGAGAAGGTAAAATCCAATGCCAGTGTCTTGTGTTTAAAGAAAAGGAGACTATAAAGGGATGAGAGAGACATTGGCTAGATAGACTGAAAACAAATACTTTATTGTGGGACAATTGAGGAACAGTGAAGGACTCTCAAAGCAATCTTTCACAGTGCTCAACAAAAGTATATACCAGTGATAAGGAAGGACTGTAGAAAAAGGGACAATCAGCCTTGAATATCTGAGGAAATAAAGGATGCTATCAAATTAAAAGAAAATTCATACAAACCAGCAAAGATTAGTGGGAAAGTAGAGGATTGGTCAACAGAAAGCCACAAGAAAAGCTATAAAGAAAAGTAAGATGGATTACGAGAGTAAACTGGCTCAGAAATAAAAACAAATAGGAAAAGTTTCTACAAATATATAAAATGAAAAAGAGTGGCTACAGTAAACATTGGTCCTTTAGAGGATGAGAAGGAGGATGTAATAACTGGAAATGGGAAAATAACTCAGGCTATTGAACAGGTATTTTGTGTCAGTCTTCACAGTGGAAGACACAAATAACATACCAAAAATGTATTAACATGGCTAGAGGATTGATTAACTAACAGAAAGCAAAGAGTTGGGGTAAATGGGTGTTTTTTTGATTGGTGATCTGTGACTAGTAGTATGCCTCAGGGATCAGTTTTGGGACTACAATTGTTTATGATTTACATAGATGATTTGGAGTTGAGGACCAAGTGTAGTGTGTCAAAATTCACAGATGACACTAAGGTGAGTGGCAGAGCAAAGTGTGCAGAGGGCACTGAAAGTTTGCAAAAGGATATAGATAGTCTACGTGAGTGGGCTAAGGTCTGGCAGATGAGTACAATGTTGGTAAATGAGGTCATCAATTTTGGTAGGATTATCAGCAAAATGGACTATTATTTAAATAGTAAAATATTGCTGTGCAGGGGGACCTGCAAGTACTGCAAGTATTAAGAAGGCAAATGGAATTTTGTCCTTCACTGCTATAGGGATGGAATTTAAAAACGGCAAGATTATGTTGCAGTTGTATAAGGTGCTGTGTACAGTTTTGGTCTCCTTACTTGAGAAAGGATATATTGTACTGGAGGGGGTGCACAGGAGATTCACTAAGTTGATTCCAGAGTTGAAAGAGTTGGCTTATGAGGAGAGACTGAGTGAACTGGGACTATACTCGTTGGAATTCAAAAGAATGAGGGGAGATCTTAAAGAAACAGATTATGAAGGGAAGTTGTTTCTACTGGCGAGTGAAGCTAGAATTAGAGGACATGGCCTCAAAGTAAAAGGGAGCAGATTTAGGACTGAGTTGTGGAGGATCTTCTTCACACAAAGGGTTGTGATTCTGTGGAATTTCCTGCCCAGTGAAGCAGTTGAGGCTACTTCATTGAATGTTCTTAAGGCAAGGACAGATAAATTTTTGAACAGTAAAAAAATTAAGGGCAATGGTAAATGGGTGGGTAAGTGGCACTGAGTCCATGAAAAGATCATCCATGATCTTATCGAATGACGGAGCAGGCTCGAGGGGCCAGATGGCCTACTCCTGCTTCTAGTTCTTATGCTCTTATGTACACATGATGCCTAGACCACAGACAATCAGGCCACTTCCAGTAGTGTTGGTGGCCCCATATTCCAGTTGATCTGACATGCAGAACAAGATTTCATCTTGCTTTCCAAGTCCAGATCCATATTAGGCCACCAAACAAATGACCTGGCTAAATTTTTAATTTGGAAGGCACCTGGGTGACCTCATTATCCTCATCCAAGACTTGTGAACAACGAAATGGTGCGATGACCTCTCTGGAACCTTAAAGAACACAACCATCCTGCACATTCAGTTCATCTTTCTGCCTTGCATATTGTCTCTATTCATTATCCCTTATTACCATAGGCCATTCTTGCATAAGGAATCTCTTCGCCAGAGATAGGACAGGATCCTGATCCGTCCACTGCTTAATCTATTTAACATTCACTGGAGAATGTGAAAGCTTCTCAAGCAAGAAAATTGTCTTGGAGGAAATAATGTCTTGGTAGGCATGTCTGGCAAAGGGGGACAACTCATGAATAGGATGGGAATAGAGGAATATGGTCCCCGGAAAGATAGGGGCTTTTTTCAGATAGGCAGCATGGTTGGTGCCGGCTTGGAGAGCCAAAGATCCTATTCCTGTGTTGTAATTTCTTTTATTCTTTATTCTTTGACTCAGCATTTTTGCATTTGCATTGTCCTTCCCTGTCCTGTACGCACTGTTATAGGATAAGTTGGCACTGTGAAAGCCCAATACTGTATTCTCATCACTGTATTCACTAAAGACTCATCAATGGCTTGTTGTCAGTACATATAGTGAATAAACGACCAAAAAAGTACTGATGAAATTGTACTGATGGTTAGACCTTCCTGTGTCCAGCTGTAAATATTCCTTCTTAGCTGTTGTCAGTGTATATGGAACCAAAGCCAAATTTTTGACTCATCCTCCATCAAATGAAAGAATACTGCCCCAATACTGCTGGGCAAGGCATCACATGACAGAGTGCGTTTTCTGTCTTGATCAAGAGCTTTCACGCCCTTGAAAGCTTTCTTTTGTGTTGCCCCCCTCCCACCCCCAACAACTTTCATTTGTTTCTTCGTGAAGTAATAATATAGTGGCTCAACACTGTTGAAATGTCTAGCAGAAACTTCCTATGGGAATTTAGCATGTCCAAAAATGACCCAAGCTCTGTGATAGTCAGTATTCTTACAAAAATATCAGAATATGATACAGCCTGGATTCAAAACTGGAAGCAGCTCATTACGTAGGCCTCTCTAAAGACTAAAGACTAAACCCGTGCTATCGGTTCATCACTCGTGCATGCTCATACTCACTAAAGACATCTGTATATACATCAAAAAGGGAGATGCTTACTGTAACACCCTATAACAGTACATATTCTCATCAGCAATAGAAAACATCTCAATGACAATAAATCTGACAGATTCTTACAGTTTAAGACCACTGCGGCTCACCTCAGTGCATAACCTTTCATGCCCTTTCAAACGTGGCCTTTTACTGCTGTGAAAATGAGCCTCTGAGATAACTGACTGAGAAGCAATAGAAACATTATGGGATTGAGTTAATATCTATTTGCTTTCAGCTGAGGACCATTTCTCCTTTGAGATGGAAGTAGAGAATGTGAAGACCCCTGAAGGCATTCCCTTAATAGTTGTGAGGCATCACTGACTTCTTTCCCAGATTCTTTGAGGGCCTTTTTCCCTGGTGCTAAAAGCTGAGTCCTGCAATGCTGGATTATAAATCTGATAACTGAATAGTCTTCTAAACTAGTCTCCAACATTTCATTGAGCCACAATACAAAACAAACAGGCTGCTTTAACCCCTTCAGCTTCTAAAGTAGTATTGGTTATTTCTCCTCACCCCTCCTCAAAGCTACCATCAATGCTTAATAAAATCAGGCTGATGAATGGAATGCTTGCCCTGACCCCAAGAGAAAAGACAGTAAGAGGTCTGTTGTTAGATGACATATAATTCTCCTCCACAATTTCCAAAATTGCAACTGGGGAATCAGTCTTCAACTCCTTCATTCAGATATTGCCCAATCTTGTTCCATATAATTTTGGACATGTAGTAACTTGCCCACTAAAAGGTATTCGGATGTGTCAGCAAGGACTCAGGACTGGAGACAGCTATTTACATAAATCTCTCGTGGTAAGACTAAATCTACGAAAGCCCGTGCTACTAATGACTTCATTCACACATGCTCATACTCACTAAAGACATCAGCACATATATTCAAATAAGAAAATGCTTACTATAACTCACTGTAGCATTTAATTTAAATCTCCCTAAAAGAAAGCAACATTTATTTGATAGTAAACTCGCAAGTTTTTGACTTTATGGCCTTCGTCAGGCGAATGAGGTGGTGTTGTCAGACCTCTTGCTGTGTTTACCCCAGTCCAACACCGGCATCTCTACCCCAAGAGAAAAGAAGAGGAAAATCCAAGTCTTCAAGTCTGGGGCTGTTAAATTTAACTGATTCCTTGGACCTTGTGAAAATTCAATATGTTTAGCACAAACGAGGGTCGAAATATTGATGGTGGAAGTGAAAATGAATTTCTGTCTTTAAAAATGTTCTGTTTTCTATTTATCCTGCAATGTGAATAATCTCACATTTTCCCCACATCATAATCCAGCCAGGAAGGTGAATCTGAATATCTGCTTATTCTGGCAATTGTCATCATAGGGTCCAAGTCTGGCAAATAATCCATCAGTGATCTGCCTTATTTCTGTGTAACCAATTAATGATCCTGCATGTGTCTCCAGTAGCACCCTGCAAGGATCATAGAGGGCAGGAAGCTGAGGGCAATTATTACTTTTCAAGTACTGATATTGTACAGCCACCAGGTCTGACAAAGAGTTGGTGGAATTAGATTGATCTGCAGAAGTTTCAATTATCCTTCCTTACGGAACAAATATTTCTTTTCCTTTCTAGTGTCAGTGAAGTACAGGGTGTCATCTGTCTTTTCAGAGTCAGATGTCTGCCACCACCTTATGTAACAACATATAATATGGAAGCATTGCTGCTCCAAGAAGTTAACAAAGTTGAATCTCTGATCGTAAACTCTGTGACTTGGCCCTCTTCTGTGAATAGCCTTCCTGGGCATGGGCCGATCCTATCACGTTATGACAACACTGCCGTGCTTGGTAATGGTCTTTCTCTTCTGATGTGCCATCAAACACATCTAAAGTGCCTCCCGTTCAGACATGAAAGCCTTCAAGGTTAGAAAAGGGTGTATCCACACAAGGGTTCACTGCCAAATATTGGCAGAGGGAACAGAAAGGTACTAGCCACTGTAAGGGAGCTTTTATTCAGATGGGGAAATTACATGTTTAAATGCACTTTAAACATAATGGAGACAAGAGATCATGTGATGGAAGATGTGATAAATTAGAGAAGAGAGCAATAAGAGAATTGATAATCTAACTGTGGCAGAAAGGGACAGAAATATACAAACTTAAGATTGTGTCAGCAGATAAAACCAAAGATTGCAAAAATAATAAAAAGCAAATTAAAATCACTTTATCTGAATGCATGCGGTAGTTGCAAAAAAGATAGATGATTCACAACATGAATAGAAGTAAAAGGGTATGATTTAATTGCTATTAACACAACATGATGCAAGGTGACCAAAGCCGGGAATTGAATGTTCAGGGTCAACATTTGGGAAGGATAGGCAAAGATGAAAAGGAGGTGAGGTAGTATTGTTGATAAAGGATGGGATCAATACATTGGTGAAAGAGGGCCTTAAATTGGAAAATCAAGATGTTAAATCAGTTTGAGCAGAGCTAAGAAACAGCAAGGGACAGCAAACATTGTAAGAGTTGTGAACGAGTACAGAAGAAGTAGAGGTGGTGTAGGACATAAAATTAGAGGTGCAACTTTACAAGGGCAATACAGTAATCATGGGGGTCTGTACATACAGACTGGGTAGATCTAATCAAACTAAAGCTGTAGAGGATGAATCCTTGAATGTACATGCAATGTACATTCTCAGAAGAGTACATTGAGGAACCAACTAAACAACAAGTTATTTTGTAATTTTAGATATAGGATGGGACCGAGGTCGGAAAATCCCACTTGAGGTCAATGGACATTATCCGCCCCTCGCCAGCTTTGATTCTGTGGCAGACACGGCAGTAGAATTCCGGCAATAGTATTGTACTTTGAGATAGGGATAATTAAACATCTTACTTTTTTTATTCATGGAATGTGAGCATTGCTAACTTGGCCAGCATTTCATGCCTGTCCCTAATTGTCCTTGAGAAGGTGATGCTGAATTGACTTCTTGAATAGCTGCAAACCAGTACTGTTAGGAGAAAGTTCCAGGATTTTGACTCAGAGACAGTAAATAAATGGTGATATATTTCCAAGTTACAATGGCTTGGAGGAGAATTTCCAAGTGATGGTATTCTCTTGTCCTTCTAGATGATAGTGGTCATGAGTTTGGAAGATGCTGTCTGAACAGCCTTGGTGTGTTCCTGCAGTGTATCTTGCTGACATAGTGCATCAGCAGAGTCAATGTTTGTGGAACGGGTACTAATCTAGTAGCTACTTTGTCTTGGATGGTGCTGAGTTTTTTGAGGGTTGTTGGAGCTGCACTCATTCAGGAAAGTGAAGAGTAAAATTTATTTATTAGTCAAAAGTATGTTTACTTTAATGCTGCAATAAAGTGACTGTGAAAATCCCCTGATCACCGCACTCTGGCACCAGCTCGAATACACTGAGGGAGAATTTAGCATGGCCAATGCTCCTGACCAGCATATCTTTCAAACTGTGGGAGGAAACCAGAGCACCTGGAGGAAACCCACACAGACATAGGGAGAATGTGCAGACTCTGTTCAGTCAGTGACCAAGCTGGGTCCCTGATGCTGTGAGCTTAGTATACTATGCTACTGTACTACCCATATTCAATTACACTCCTGTACCTTGTAGATAGTGGACAGATTCTGGGAAGACAGGAGATGAATTATCCATTGCAGGATTCTTAGTTTCTGACCTGCTCTTATAGCCACAGTTTCTACAAAACTAGTCCAGTTCAATTTCTGATCAATGGTAACCTCCAGGATTTTGATTGTGGGGTAATGATTAGATTCTCTCTTGTTGGAGATTGTCATTGCCTGGTATTTGTGTGGCACGAATGTTACTTTTTGCTTGTCAGCCTAAGCTTGGATATTGTTCAGATCTTGTTGCATTTGGACATGGACTGCTTCCTCAGTGATATCTGAGGAATCACAAATGGTGCTGATCATTATGCAATCATCATTAAACATTGCCATTTCTGACCATATGATGAAAGGGAGGTCATTGATGAAGCAGCTAAAGATGGCTGAACCCAGGACACTATCCTGAGGAACTCCTGCAGTGATTTCCTTGAGCTGCTTTGATCCACCTCTGAAAACTACAAATATTTCTTTTGTACCAGGGGTGACACAAACCAACAGAGTTTTTTCCTAGTTCCATCCAGTTTTGCTCAGCTCTTTGATTCCAAACCTGTCAAATGCCACTTTGATTTCAAGGGCAAGTCACTCCCATATCACTTGCAAAAGAGCCCTTAGGGAATAGTTGCTATTTTATGCAGAATTAAGTCTGAAAGTGACAATGCAATTCTAAACTAGGATCTGAAATTTAAACAAAGGAAACTGATCAGAGATGCAAGTTGGCTGTTGCAGATTGGGAAACTACATTAAAAGGTATGATGGTAGACAAGCAATGGCTAGCATTTAAATAATTAACATATGCTTTACAACAGATTTACATTCCTTTATGACACAGAAACCTGACAGGAAAAATGATCCAGTTTTGCTAACAAGAGAAGTTAAAGATTGTTTAAATCAAAGGAAGAGACTTATAAAGTTGCCAAAAAGATTGTCAGGCTGTGGATTGGGAGCATTTTTGAATTTAGCAGGGGACCAAAAAACTGATAAAGAAAGAGAAAATAGGATATGAAACTAATCTGATGAGAGACATAAAAAAAAGGACTGTAAAAGCTTCTAGAGATATGCAAAAAGGAAGGATTTAGCAAGGACAAATGCCCCATTGGGGCAGAGACAAGATAATTGATAATAGTGGGGAAGGAAATGACAGAGAAACCAAACAAATATGTTGGGGAGATTTTCCACATCTGTTTGGTGGAAAGGTTGAAACAACAAACAGGTTGAGGGAGCTGGGACTGTTCTCCCTGGAGAGACGAAGGTTGAGAGGCGACCTGATAGAGGTTTACAAAATGTTCAGAGGAATTAGATAGGGTGGACTCTCAGAGACTATTTCCCAGGGCTGAAATGGTCGTGACGAGAGGGCACAGATTTAAGGTGCAGGGAAGCAAGTGCAGAGGGGATGCTAGGGGAAAGTTTTTCACTCAGAGGGTGGTGAGTGAATGGAATCGGCTGCCGTTGGTGGTGGTCGAGGCGAACTCGCTGGGGTCTTTTAAAAGACTTCTGGATGAGTATATGGTATCCAATGGGATTGGGGGTTATAGATAGGTCTATGGCTGGATAGGTTTTGATGTGTTCGGCACAACTTGTGGGCCGAAGGGCCTGTTTGTGCTGTAGTGTTCTATGTTCTATGTTCTATAACAAAGGGAGCAGAGAATCGAGTGGGAGACCCAAACCGATTCTTATGCTGGCAAGATTTTCCTGCTGTGACAATGAAGTAACTGAATCACACAGGTACTCCATGGTGTGTATCTGTCAAACACAGGTAAGCACAGCCCCCACGGGGAAGAAGGTCATGCTCGGGCAGCCTCCTGGCACTTCCCAGGCACAGCTCCCAGCTGTGCCAAGGGATGGTCAATGTGGGAGTGCTGGGGATTCTGTGGTGGGGAAAGCTGAGAGTGTTCTGTGGAGGAGAGCCTGGGATTCTGTGATAGGATGTTTTATGGGCAACAGGGGAGGGAGGGAATTCTGTAGTGTTGGCAGCGGGTAGGGGAGGGGGCTGGTGAGATAGGGGTGGAATTCATCTTTAGTTTATATATCAGGGTGCCCTTCAAGAATGGTGCTCTGATATCAAAAATATGGAGAGAAGAGCCAGCATTGTAGCTTATAGGTTTGCTCTTCCCAACCAAGATGACGCTCCACCCTTTTGTTTATCTTCATGGAGAAAGATACAAAAAACTTCCCAGAAATACTGAATGGACAAATTTTCCCAGAAAATTACTAAAGGCACAATTGAATAAATTCAATCCCATGCAAATAGGCTTGGTGCCCTTTCTGGGAATCATAGGATCTCTACAGTGTAGAGCAAGGCCATTCAGTTCATTGAGTCTGACTGTCAACAATCCCACCCAGATCCTATTCACATAACCCCAAAAATTTTACTCTGCTAATCCCCTGACACTAAGGGGCAATTTAGCACAGCCAATCTACCTAATCTGCACATTATTGAACTATGGGTGGTAATTGGAGCACCCGGAGGAAACCCACACAGAGATGGAGAGCAGACAGTGACTGGAATTGAACCCTGTTCCTTGGCTTTGTGAGGTAGCAGTGCTAAACATTGTGCTACCGATCCCCCCAATAACAGAACAGAGACTACTTGAACTTTGCTGTTATCACAAGCTTTGTGTAGCTAACATCTTTCGGAAAAGAGAACATGATTCAAGGTATTCTGGAAACGTTCAAGATCAGAGCATTGACATTAGTTGGACCTGATCATCACCAGAATTGATTCTCTGAACAGGATTTTCAATACACAGTACTGACTGTAATACAGGTTACTTCCAGATGTGAACTAAGGTGAGGATGTTGTAGCAAGGTCAGCCACACAGGTCATAATAATGATGATGCGCAAAGTTTGCTACCATATTTACTCAATTGTTCTATCAGCAAAGTCATCATAGCACAGGCATGAAATTGCACCTGAACTGAGAATTTTTCAAATCTATTAGTATAATAAGAAGTGTAACACTCTCATCGTCCTACAAACTCTATCTAACCTATAATGCAATAGTGAGCTTATGTTTGTCAGGCTAGAAAGGAAACTATTTCTTTCTTTTGAAGAATCAAAAGCCATTAAGACTATTGGACTGAACATGGTTGGTTTAACTCATGCCAGAGTCCATCTCTGTAATATCTAAAAAATGTGGCCAAGTTGTCATTCTTTTACATGACCATTATCGTTACCTCAAGAATTGCAAGGTCTTTATGTGAATATTAGAAACACAAAACCTGTTTGAGTTCAGTCCAAAATGATTGTGTTCATAAAATCCTCACAGTGAGGTTTACGCATCATTGCTTCAATGTCAGCACTTGTTTTGTACAGAACACCACATCTAATGTGCAGAATTTCAAGCACTAAGTTTATCACCCATTAGTGATATTGTGTGGTCCTTATTGTGTGGTCCAGCACTTGTTCATAAGGACAAAAGCAACAATCTTAGCTCCCAGACAGCTTGCAAGATACAACATTAATGTTGCCCTGAGCGTAATTCATCTTGCCTATGTAGGTCAATGGACTGAAACTGGAAGTGGATACACTTTTTTCTGCAGCGGTCATGGCAACGATGAGCGTCATTATGTTGGAGGTGGATTTGCCATCAGGAGTCACCTTGTTCAGAAACTTGCTAGTCTATCCAAGGGTGTGAATGACCTGCTTATGACATTGCAGCTTCCGCTACAGAAGTCAAGCCACCCTGATTAGCACCTATGCCCACACAATGAATAACCCAAAGGGATGAAAGACAAGTTCTATGAAGAACTAGATGCCCTACTACCAGCAGTGAGCGGTATTGACAAGCTGATCTTGCTTGGCAATTTCAATGCAAGAGGAGGGTGTGACTCTGCAATCTGGCACAGAGTCATTGGGAGGCATGGAGTGGGCAAGTGTAACAATAACAGCCTACTCTTAATGAAGACCCGTGCAGCACACAACCTCCTCAACACCAACACAACTTCCTTTGCCTGCCCGTAACAAGATCTCTTGGATGCACCCCTGCTCTAAGCATTGGCATCTTACCGACTATGTCATTGTCAGGAGAAAAGACAGGCAGGATGTCAGAGTAATCAAGGCCACGTGTGGTTCTGACTGCTGGACAGATCACAAGCTCATTGTCTCCAAAATGAGGCTCTGCATCAGGCCCAAGAGGTGATCTCAAGAAGCAAGGTTATGAAAAGAATCAATGTGGCCAAGCTGAAGAACTCCAGCACAGCTTCAGCACCAATGAAGACTTAGAAATTAAGGTTGCTGACCTACACTTCTCAGGCAGCGCTGATGATGACTGGGAATGCTTCAGGGATGCGATCTATACATCTGCACTGAAGATGCTCAGGTCCTCTACCTGCAAGCAGCATGACTGTTTTGATGAGAAGGATGAGGAGATACAGGCTCTACTTGTTGAAAAGCACCGTCTTCTTGGGCCTGTCAGAATAACCCATCATCAGCTGCCAAGAAAAATGCTTTTATCAGTGCTCACAGGATAGTCCAGAATAAACTGCGTAAAATGCAAGATGCTTGGCTGAGCATCAAGGCGAATGAAATACACAGATATGCTGATAGAAACAACTTGAAACAGTTCTATGACTCTCTCAACACTCTCTACGGACCTCAATCTCTTGGGAGATTTCCCCCTGCTGAGTACAGATGGTACAACTCTCATTACAGAGAGGACTCAGGTCCTGCAGAGATGGGCTGAACACTTTGAAGCCATCCTCAACGGACTGTCATCTATTAATGATGAGGCAATAGACAGGATTTCCCAGGTTGATATCAACAGTGCCATGGATAACCCACCACGAAAGCTGTCAGCCAGTTATCCAGTGACAAAGTCTCAGGGGCAGATGCCATACTTGCAGAGATCACACGTGGCCTTGATTACTCTGACATCCTGCCTGTCTTTTCTCCTGACAATGACATAGTCGGTAAGATGCCAATGCTTAGAGCAGGGGTGCATCCAAGAGATCTTGTTACGGGCAGGCAAAGGAAGTTGTGTTGGTGTTGAGGAGGTTGTGTGCTGCACGGGTCTTCATTAAGAGTAGGCTGTTATTGTTACACTTGCCCACTCCATGCCTCCCAATGACTCTGTGCCAGATTGCAGAGTCACACCCTCCTCTTGCATTGAAATTGCCAAGCAAGATCAGCTTGTCAATACCGCTCACTGCTGGTAGTAGGGCATCTAGTTCTTCATAGAACTTGTCTTTCATCCCTTTGGGTTATTCATTGTGTGGGCATAGGTGCTAATCAGGGTGGCTTGACTTCTGTAGCGGAAGCTGCAATGTCATAAGCAGGTCATTCACACCCTTGGATAGACTAGCAAGTTTCTGAACAAGGTGACTCCTGATGGCAAATCCACCTCCAACATAATGACAGCTGCTGGTCCTGTATTTATTGAGAAGCTCACTGAGTTGTTCCAGTCTTTTTGGAAGCAAGGATCCATTCCTCAGGAACTTAAAGATGCTTCCATCGTACACCTCTACAAGAAGAAGGGCAATTGGCAAGAATGCAACAACCACTGAGGAATCTTGCTGCTCTCTATCACAGGAAAAACCCTCACAAGAGTCCTGCTAAATCGCCTGGTTGCTGATTTGGAGCTGGGCCTGCTTCCAGAGTCACAATGTGGCTTCCGCAAAAGTCACGGGACTATTGACATGATTTTTGCTGTGTGCCAACTTCAAGAGAAATGTCAGGAGCAGAGTCACGAGCTCTACACAACCTTTGTTGACCTCGCAAAAGTCTTTGACACTGTAAGCTGATAAAGTCTGTGGAGGATCATGTCAAAGTTCGACTGCCACCCCCAATTCATTCATATAATACGCCGGTTCTATGATGGCCAGAGTACTGGATGGCGGAGAACCCTCTGAGGCATTCCCAGTCACCAGTGGCATCAAACAGGACTATGTGTTCGCACCCACACTGTTCAGCATGATGTTTACTGCCATGCTGAATGATGCCATCCGGGACAGTGTTGCTGGAATCAGCCTCAAGTATAGAGTGGACGGGAAGCTTTTCAACCTGAGGAGACTTCAAGCTATTACCAAAATGAAGGAGACTGTTCTGAAAAACTTCTTCTTTGCCAATGACAGCGCCCTGTATACTGGCTCAGAGCCAGAGATGCAAGTCAGTATGAACAAATTTTCTACGGCTTGTGACAAATTTGGACTCACCATCAACATTAAAAAGACCGAGTGATGCACCAGTCTGCTCCTCGTGCACCATACACAGAACCCATAATCACAATCAAAGGGCAGAAAGTACAGGCAGTGGACCAGTTCACTTATCTTGGCAGCACCCTCTCCCAAGCAGTGACTATTGATACAGAAGTTAACTGCAGAATAGCAAAGGCAAGTCCTGCTTTCGATAGACTGCGCTCCACTGTATGGAAATGTTGAGGAATCAGTCCAACAACAGCACTGAAGATCTATAGCACTGCAGTACTCACTATCTTCCTGAATGCTTGTGAAACGTGGACTGTGTATTGAAGGCATGTAAGACAGCGCAATCATTTCCACATGACTTGTCTTTGCAGAATATTATGAATCAGATGGCAAGATAAAGTACCAGATACTGAAGTTCTTTCTAGAGCAGTCTACCATCAGTCCATACACTGCTGATGAAAGCGCAGACCTAGTGGGCAGGTCATGTCATCCATACATCAGACGAGCACATACTCAGTTTGGGGGAACTGTCTGCTGGAACGCAGAAGAAATGTTTCAGAGACACACTCAAGGTCTCCCTGAAGTCACTTGACATTGACATGCTCACCTGGGAGACGTTGGTACAAAATCACCTTACTTGGCAAGGCTTCATCCAGAAAGGCCATCAAGCTTATGAAGCAAGGTGCGTTGCTGAAGCACAACATAAGCATGAGCTGTGCAAGTCCAAAGCCACCAGTGCAACAACCACATTGCCTACACGAGTCTGTCCAATGTGTGCCAGGATATAGCGTGCCTGAATTGGCCTGATCAGTTCACCTTTGGACACACCGCACCCAGCCTCAAAATGACTAATGATGTCGAGGTCCTCATCGATGACGATGGACGAACAACAACATTGTGTGGTCCAGCACTTGTTCATAAGGACAAAAGCTATATGTTGCAAATGTTGCAATTCTGAAAGAAAAACAAAAAAAGCTGGAAATACTGTCAGCCTCTGCAGATGGAGAAACAGAGTTTGTTTCAAGTCAGTGACTTATCATTAGGACTGGAGAAAGTTAGAAATGTAGTTGTCTTTGAACAAATGGTCACTATGAGAAGACACAGATTTAAGGTGCAGGGAAGCAAATACAAAGGAGATGTCAGGGGTAGGTAGGGGAAGGAGATGTTACAAACAGGTTGTCAAAAACATGGATGAAGAGATAGGTTTTAAAGAGCATTGTGAAAGAGGAGGCTCGATGGGCCGAATGTCCTGTTCCTGTACTGTAAGTTTCCCTCAGTCTAGACTGATGCTGCCACTTGTTTTATTTCCAATTGGTTCCAGTTGTTGTGTTTCTTTGAAATTGAAAAGAGATTGGATTTCCACCAATGAGTTCCATCCAATGACAATCTTCATGGTATTATCGAGGTAAAGGTATGAGGTTGTGGGGATAGGGCCTGGGAGGGACTATTGTTGGCGCAGGTTCGCTGGGCCGAATGGCCTCCTTCTGCACTATAGAGATCTATGAGGAGGCATTGGAGAAAGTACAGAGGAGGTTTACCAGGATGTTGCCTGGTATGGAGGGCAGGCCTTATGAAGAGAGGCTGAGGGATTTGAGGTTGTTTTCGTTAGAAAGAAGGCGGCTAAGAGGAGACCTTATTGAAACATATAAGATGATTAGAGGTTTAGATAGGGTGGACAGTGATAGCCTTTTTTCTAGGATGGAGAAAGCTAGCACGAGGGGACATAGCTTTAAATTAAGGGGTGGTAGTTATAGGACGGATGTCAGAGGTAGGTTCTTTACCCAGAGGGTGGTAAGGGTATGGAATGCCCTGCCTGCAGCAGTTGTAGATGCGCCAAGTTTGGTGGCGTTTAAGAGGTTAGTAGATAAGTTTATGGACGAAAAGGGAATGGTTTAGGTTAGAGGGTCATTGCTTTTTCCTAATTGATCGGCGCAAGGCCGAAGGGCCTGTTCTGCGCTGTAATGTTATATGTTCTATGTTCTTCTATGTTCTAAGTGAAGGGGGTTGGGAAAGGTGAAGAAATAGAAGATGGTGAGGTCAACAATAGAGTTGGACGGCGGGGGGGGGGGGTGCTTTAGAGAAAGACCAATTAAATGACAAAGGGTTCATGTGCAAGGCCTAAGAAAATGATGATGGGACAAATAAAAAAAAATGTAGAAGCTGTGAATGATGTGGAGATGCCAGCATTGGACAGGGGTAAACACTGTAAGAAATCTCACAACACCAAGTTAAAGTCCAACAGATTTATTTGGTAGCAAACACCACTAGCTTTGGAGTGCTGCTCCTTTGTCAGAACTCCCAATTACCTGATGAAGCAACAGCACTCCAAAAGCTAATGGCATTTGCTACCAAATAAACCTGTTGGACTTTAACCTGGTGTTGTGAAACTTCTTACAGAGCTGTGAATGGCAGAATTATGAATAGCTGCTTCCCAAAAGCTGAAGGATAAAAGAGAAATAAGAAAGAAAAAACAGCAAAGCAGCAAAGAGAAAGAAAAAAATGGGGACAGAGGCTTTGATCTGAAAATATAGAGTCCAAAAGGTTGTAAAATACTTGGAAAGAAGAGATTCTTTGAGCTTGTGTTGTGATTCATTGGAACTCGAGGACAGGAAGATCAGAGTGGGAGCAAGATGGAGAATTAAAATGACAGGCAACTGAAAACTCAGGGTAATGCTTGCAGACTGAACAGAGGGCTTCCCAGTGTGATCACCCAGTCTGCATTTTATCTTCCCAATCTAGACCAGGCTGCATTGTAAATAGTGAAAACAATATATTACATTAAAGAAGATGAGAGGTCATGTGACAACAGGTTACAGTCCAACAGGATTATTTGAAATCAGGTAAAGGAGGAGTACTCTGAAAGCCTGTGATTTCAAGTAAATGCGTTGGATTCCAACCTGGTGTCATGTGACTTCTCATCTTGTCCACCCTAATCCAAAGCTGGCATCTCCACATCATAGAAGGAAGTAAAACTTTATCATTCTTTTACATGGAAGGAATATTTGTGACCTTGGATGTGAAAATTGGAAGGTGGTGCTTAATCAGCTGTGCTGGGAAGGTGCTGTGGGAAGAGGAGGGATGTCAAAGGCAGGCAAGGGTAGGACGGGGAGTGAGGGGGGTGGAGGGGGGTGGTGATTGAACAGTGGATCTTACCCCAGGGACATTAGTACTGTGGACATTTTGTGTTATCTGCATTTGCCAGAAAATATATGTGACTAATTCAAATTTAACAAGATATCACAGTACTGACAGTGACAGGAATGTATGGCTTGCTTTCTCCCCTGACATGTCACACAATGTTTTACTAGCTGCTTATTTTCCCACCGGAATATTTTAAATATGAGCTGAACAAGTCAACAGCAGCATTGACTTCATGCTATTTCACAATACTCAGAAAATGTAAATTTGTAACGAGAAAGAAGGTCACCATATCAAGCATATTTCCAATATTATCACTTCAACACAAATGGTAGAAATACTTCAAATTATTTGGATTGCTGAAAAAATGCAAATAATCTTTCCATAGCCGATTTGTGCTTCAGAATTTAACCTCATGAATACCTGGCCCAAAATAAAGTAATGGGTTATTTTGCATCACTGTCATCTGATAAATGTTTACATCAGATAACAATTTCTCCCTTCATGGAAACTGTCTTCAGTACTTTGCTTTAAACTGCAGGAGTGCAATTAACAAATAATGAAGTTCCATTTCATGGTATTTAAATTACAGAAAGCATGTTGTTGACATGAAGTAGTAAGAAAATGTATTTTATGAGCGTTAAAAGGGGTTCAATGGGTTAAAGTCATTAGGCTATTCCTTGTTAACAGTTGAATTGTATCTCAAGGCTGGTCAAAGGTTTTTATAATTTCTGCTGAAAACCATCATTATCATCTGTCTAGTGACAGCTAGTCAGCACACAAGGTTGGCACTAAAGGATTTCTGTTGTCTTTCACTTTCTTTGCCAGCAAACTGGCCATCAGCATTCTTGAGAAAAAAAGATGCCCAGAGGGCACTTAAAATGTTAATTCCTATTATTTTGACTGCTATCCAGTGAGCTGATCTTGGAGGAACAGAAAACAGCAATGATATTGAAATTTATTCAGGAATATATGGCTACCCTTTTCCCCAAACAGAGGCAGAAATAATAAAGGTTCTGCTTGAAAGACTGCTCCCAGTGACTGTGATTGTCAAACAACAGAACTACACAATACACCACCATGTACTGCAATGCAGTCAAGAAGATCAGAAGCCATCTTAGTCTTCTGAAGATCAATTGGATGCTGAATAGTATTTTCTAGAGCCTTAACTCTTTACTAAAATATATAATCAAATGTTCCATACTCTATATTTTATTATGGCACATATGGAGAAAGGATGTAGGGTGTAATGTGTAAGCGAAGTAAAACAAAATAATAATATATTTAAATTTATCAACAAGATGCATATTTTGCAAACCTAAAACTCATTATATTCATTATATTTAATTCATATGTTTTATGCCTCAAGAAGATATTTTCTCTATAAATTACTGTAACAGAGGGAAATTAAAGGAAAAGTTGCACAATTCCATGCTGTTACAAGTACTGGTCAGAATGTCTCAGGGTATAGAGTTGTAGAAGTATCTCTCAACAATGCTCTTGCGATTATGGGGTCAAGTCATAAAAGATGCCAAAGTCTCAGAGGCTTTTGAGGGGGAGAACCGACTGGTGGTAATTTAACCTGAGGGTCACTACTCCTTAGGCAAGGGGTAATGTTGAGAAGGCGGGGCTTCATGATTAACCTCAACTGGTGCATGAATTGAACCTGTGCTGTTTGCATCGTTCCACATCACGCAGCAGCCATCCAGCCAACTCAGCTAATTAGGAGTCTTTCCCCTGGCACTGGCAGCATCTGTAAGGTGGGATTTATCCACTTGAAAGATGCTAATGAGATCATTTTTGGAAACCTGTCAGCCAGTCCTATTGTTCAGGAAGCGATTGGAAACAGTTCTCTTCCCCTCAAAAAAATGAAATTATATCCCCACACAGATCAGAGGAGGATCACTAAATCCTCAGCAAAGAGAAACATCCTCTCCATCTCCCACCCACAAATTACAATAAACCCTCAACCTGCATAATGCAAGCATGAGAGTAACCTGACTTCCCTCTGATACCTTCCCCCCCACCAGCTCCCCCCATCCCCCCTCTTTCCCCTTAGACTCCCACTCAAGCTCTCCAATGAGGTCACGTGTCTAAGGTAGATACTGTGGCCATTTGCCCCTCTGCCACTGCCAGATAGCAGAGAGAAGGTCCCCCAAGTGTCCTATACATAGGGTGGGTTCAGGCTGGGGCAAGTGATGACTGAGCCACTCCTATGTGGGATGGGAATCTTGTGGCTGGACTGCCCCTTTTAGCCCTGACAAATCTGAAGATTACACCTGGCATGGTAATTTCAGGCAGACTTGTGATCAACATCTGCATTCCTGCCTGCCAGCTGTGAACATTTTGAAGGCCAGGTCACTTTTCTCTATGTCCCTTGGTCACCTACTGGCTTTTAAATCACTGCAGTCCTCCATTCTGTACAGAGATTTTCTTTTCTCTGTATACAAAGCTGTAGATGAGAGCAGGCCCCTTTGAAGTTCTCTGCCAGAGAGGAAATGTCAATTTCCATTCTGCACTCAGCCTCAATGTATGCACACAGCTTTGATTGCAAATTTCTGATGCTTCCTAGCAAGCTAAATCCTTTGAAATCCTGTTACTGGAAAGCCTTGATCTCTGTCAATTTCAAATTTTAGCACTTTGAGAGAGGCCTCTATTATCAGTTGTGTTTATTTTCACTTCCTTTCATGCTTAAATGCATCTCAAGCACTTCCATTGATCTTATTCACTCTAATCACTCTAAAAGGATTCATTTTGAAGAAACCACAGGCTGTCAATCAGGCTTAGAATCTTTGGAAGCAGTGCAGTCAGTAACTGCCTTCCATGCCAAGAATGAAATTCTCTCCTATACCTGCAACAGCCCCATTGCATTCTGGACTTGGCCAGACCACCCATGATAGAGACTATATGTCAAGCCAAACAGCTTCTCAGATGTACATTCTGGATTGTGATGCATGTCCACACAAAGTGGCTTCAAGTTATTCCCATGAAGCTGACTACTTCAACAAAGACCATTCATTCTTTCCAGCATGTATTCGCTACTTTTGGTTTGCCAGATCAAATTGTGTCTGATCAAGGCACACAGTTCACATCATGCAAATTTCAAACATTCCTGAAAAACAATGGGATCAAGCTTGTCTTAATGGTGAAGTGGAACACTTCAGACATTCAAAACGGTCATATTGAAGGGAAGGACACAAACGGATCAGAAGTTGAAGAACTTTTTGATGATATACCCCAACGCTCATTCAACCATAGGCATATCTCCTGCCGAGCTTACGTTTGGAAGATGACTGCATATCAGAATGGATTTGTTGTATCTGGATTTGAAAGGAGAGATTGATTCAAAGCAACTTGATCAGAAAAGGTGATGTTGAAACTTCCTGTGAGATCTGGAAAATTCACACAGACAAGATTACAGGAATCAAATCCAAAGAACCAAATTTCCAGGGATTATCTGGAAATTTGGAGAAAAATTTCTGGGAAACATCTGCTGCAGTTGGTTAAACTCAACTTGATTCGACTAATGAACCTGTAGTACTTGTAGATCCAACTGATCCTGAACAGAAACACGTGGAACAGTGGAATCTTCCATTGCAAAGCAAATAAACTGAGATACCTCAGCCAATACTTCTTCTTAGACCAAAACAAATTTGTAAACCACTTGACTGACTTTTTGCTAGCTAAAGGGGGAGGAGATATAATGTTTGTGTCTAAATTTTATGCTTTTGTAACAGGACATTTTAGTTAAAAAGTGCTATATAAAACTACCAGTAGGGCATGCTGGAGATGGAGGCTCAGATGCATTTCTTCTTTGTGTTGAAGATAATAAAAGGGGCCTTCCGGTTTTGGTGGGCAGTTCAGCTCAGAAGTAGTTTTGTGTGTTTGTGCTTGTACTGCTCATTCTTTATAAGTGACAAAACACTTCATGGATGATCTATCTTGAATGTAAATTTTCAGCCAATTTGATTAATTCCATGCAATGTCAAGAATGGCTGAAAGCACTGGATAATGCAAAGTCTATGGGCCCTGATAACATTGGCACTAGTACTGAAGACTTTACCTCTTGCCAAGATGTTCCAGTACAATTCCAACATTGGCATCTAGTCAGCAATTTGGAAAGTTGCCCAGGTATGACCTGTCCACTAGAAGCAGGACAAATTCAATCCAATTAATTACTACCCCAGCAGTCTATTTTCGATCATCAGTAGGTGATGGAATATGCTGTCGACAGTGCTATCAAGCAGCACTGAATTGGCACATCCCAGAATATACAACTACCTCCAAATGTCTGAGGGCCAATACTGGTGATGATTGAGAATGTCATGGGAGGCCAATACTAACTTGTTCTGCCAAAGAATGATCTGTTGCTCCTCAAACTCAGAAGGAGTTCAATGCCAATGGTGTTGAATGTGATGGAGGCATCAAACTTCAATATCAGGACTGCATAGGTGAATATATGGATCTCCGAGGTACCTCTCATTACTGCATTAAAGATGTGACAAATGCCCTATATAAAACAGCCAAAGTGTTTATTTGATAGAAAACAGACCCAGGGAGCCAGGCCTAAGGATCTGTGGACTTAGGGGCCATCATAAACTTCCACCAGATGCGGGGGTTACTGACTGCACAGATGTGGTGATCAGAGAGCACCTGGGACCAATTTGCAACTTTCATAAACAGAAAAAGATTTCACTCCATTAATGTAAAATTGGTCTTTGACTAAAAGAGACTAATCCTTCAAGTGTGTGCTTAGTTTTCAGGGAGCTCTCATGATTCATATACATCCTTCACCATTCCCAGATGACCCACTCATTCAAGGCTCTTCGCCATGAAACAATTCTCAGCTATGGACATCTATCATAGGATCTCTACAGTGCGGAAAGAGGCTATTCGGCCCATTGAGTCTGCACTGACAACAATTCCACCCAGGTCCTATTGTAACCCCATGTATTTATCTTACTAATCCGCCTGACACTCATGGGCAATTTACCATGGCCAAGCCACCTAATCTACACATCTTTGGACTATGGGAGGAAACTAGAATAACTGAAAGAAACCCATGCAGACATTGGGAGAATGTGCAAACTCCACACAGATAGTGACCTGAGGTGGAATTGAACCCAGCTCTATGACAGAGCAGTGCTACCCACTGTGCCACAGTGCTGCCTAGGGACATCACTCAAGACTTGGCTGATGACATCAGTGATGTGCATTCATACTCCAGCAGTTGAGTGTCACAATGAATCCTGTTGATCCACAAAGGAACTGATTGAGCACACCATTGGCTTGTGCAAAATGAGACTCTGCTGCTTGGATCACTCTCGAGGCAGTCTGTTATATATGCCTCCAAGATTATCATCATCTACTCTCCAGGTACAATCATACGCAACAGAGTGAGATGGCCTTGCTGATGACAGCTGCACTCCCCATTTGATGAAGGAAATAGGGAGGAAGGATCAGAGTAGACAGATCCCTCATTCATACCTGATTCCAGTAGGTACGATTCCTTTGACAAGCTGGATGTTTTAGATCTTACATGGATAGGACTTTCGCAGCCCTCTGTAAGCAAGCCACCATTGTCTGTTAACATTGTCCCTACATTGAGACTCTTCCCTATTAGGAATAACCTAAAATTAGAATAGGATAATGGAATTGTTACTATATAGTTATGACGGTGACGTGGGCTCGTTGGGCCGAAGGGCCTGTTTCCCGTGCTGTGTTGCTCTAATCTAATCTAAAAAAAAAGCCATTCCATTCTTGTCACCCCAACCATGGAGAGAACATGGCTCTACCTACCCATATGAGATTGCTACTTATACTTCAAGTATTCACATTGCTAACCAGGACATGATAATATCATCCAATACACATGAATAAAGTAACAAGACTATTTAATCATAAACTAACATAGAATGTCATACTATGTTTCAACATCTGTGCCACCCTGACATATCAACATGTACTTTTTCTTCTACGTAAGGTCATTATAATATTGTGCCACCCGGTCATCTGTGATTAAAGTGGAGATGGGCTGCTGAGTGTGATGCCTCATTGCCTGAGGTAATCTTAGCAGACAATTCGCTGGGCAAGGAATAGGTGCAGATACATCCTCTTTAATCTTGCTTACTGGTGGTAGTGGGGTTATTGGCTGAGGGCTTTAGGTGCTGATTCTTTCCCCCTGAACACCTGATAAAAGTCCTGGAAGCAGTTGGCTGATGTAGTTCCCTCTTCTCAGCATGCAGATACATTCCTGACTTGAGGAGGAAGGACATCTGCAGGGCTATCTAAGGATCTTGTTTCCTCTCTTGCTGGCTCACCACTATATACAACCTATGAGTAGAGTGATGACATACAGGTCAGAGCAAATATCTGCAGCCACTGAGTGATCTGAATCTGGGCTGAGATTAGAAACAGGAGAGGAGAGGTCACCTGTTGGGAGTCTTTTATAGACCTCCTAAAAGTTCTAGAGAGGTAGAGGAAAGGATTGCAAAGTCGATCCTGGACAGGAGTGAAAGTAATAGGGTAATTGTTATGGGGGACTTTAACTTTACTAATATTGATTGGAATAGCTATAGCTCTAGCTCGTTAGAGGGGTCAGTTTTCGTACAAAGTGTGCAGGAAGGTTTTTTGACTCAGTATGTAGATAGGCCAACTAGAGGTGAGGCTACATTGGATTTGGTGCTAGGCAATGAGCCAGACCAGGTGTTAGGCTTGGAAGTTAGTGAACATTTTGGTGATAGTGACCACAATTCGGTTACGTTCACCTTAGTGATGGATAGGGATAGGCATGAAGCTGGGGGCAGTAGTTATAGCTGGGGGAATGGTAATTATGAGGCCATAAGGAGGGAATTAGGGTGCATAGGTTGGACTAGGAAACTACAGGGACTGGGAACATCTGAAATGTGGAGCTTATTCAAGGAGCAGCTACTGCGAGTCTTTGATAAGTATGTCCCTGTCAGGCAAGGAGGAAATGGTCGAGTAAGGGAACCATGGTGTACTAAAAAAGTTAATTCACTGGTTAAAAGGAAAAAGGAGGCTTATGTGAGGATGAGGCTTGAAGGTTCAGTTAGTGCACTGGATAGCTATAGATTAGCCAGGAGGGAGCTAAAGAGTGAGTTCAGAAGAGCTAAAAGGGGACACGAGAAGACTTTGGCTGATAGGATCAAGGAGAATCCTAAAGCTTTCTTTAGATATGTTAAGAATAGAAGATTGGTTAGGGCAAGATTAGGGCCAGTCAGAGACAGCAGTGGGAAGTTGTGCGTGGAGCCTGAAGAGATTGGAGAGGCACTGAACAAATATTTCTCTTCGGTATTCACGCAGGGAGATGTAAATGTAGTTGTGGAGAACACTGCGATACATGGTTGCAAACTGGAAAGTATTGAAGTAGATGAGGAGGATGTGCTAGATATTCTTGAGGGTTTGAAGTTAGATAAGTCCCCTGGGCCGGACGGGATTTACCCTAGGATTCTCTGGGAGGCGAGAGAGGCGATTGCAGAGCCTCTGGCTCTGATCTTCAGGTTGTCATTGGTTACGGGTATAGTGCCGGAAGACTGGAGGATAGCGAATGTGGTCCCATTGTTCAAGAAGGGGAATAGAGACTTTCCGGGGAATTATAGGCCGGTGAGTCTTACTTCTGTTGTGGGCAAAGTATTGGAGAGAATTATTAGGATTAGGATTTATAGTTATTTAGAGAGAAATGAATTGATTGGGGATAGTCAGCATGGTTTTGTGAAGGGTAGGTCATGCCTTACTAACCTTATTGAGTTTTTTGAAAAAGTGACCAAAGAGGTGGATGGGAGTAAGGCAGTTGATGTGGTATATATGGACTTTAGTAAGGCGTTCGATAAGGTGGCCCATGTAAGGCTTCTGCAGAAAATGCAGATGTATGGGATAGAGGGTGATTTAGCTAATTGGATTAGGAATTGGCTAGCAGATAGAAGACAGAGGGTGGTGGTTGATGGAAATTATTCATTGTGGAGTTCGGTTACAAGTGGTGTACCTCAGGGATCTGTTTTGGGGCCCCTGCTGTTTGTAATTTTTTATAAATGATCTGGATGCGGGTATTGAAGGATGGATTAGTAAATTTGCGGATGACACCAAAGTCGGAGGAGTGGTAGATAGTGAAGAGGGGTGTTATAGTTTGCAGAGAGACTTGGACGAGTTGCAGAGCTGGGCCGAGAGGTGGCAAATGAAGTTTAATGCGGAAAAGTGTGAGGTAATTCACTTTGGCAGGAATAACAAATGTGTAGAATATAGGGCTAATGGTAGGACTCTTAATAGTGTTGAAGAACAGAGGGATCTTGGTGTATATGTGCATAGATCCCTGAAAGTTGGCAAACAAGTCGATAAGGTTGTTAAGAAGGCATATGGAGTCTTAGCTTTTTATTGGTAGGGGGATTGAATTTCGGAGCCGCAACGTCATGTTGCAACTGTACAAAACTCTATTGCGGCCGCACTTGGAGTATTGTGTGCAGTTCTGGTCCCCACATTATAAGAAAGATGTGGAGGCATTGGAGAGGGTACAGAGGAGGTTTACCAGGATGTTGCCTGGTATGGAGGGCAGGTCTTATGAAGAGAGGCTGAGGGATTGGAGGTTGTTTTCGTTAGAAAGAAGGCGGCTAAGAGGAGACCTTATTGAAACATATAAGATGATTAGAGGTTTAGATAGGGTGGACAGTGATAGCCTTTTTCCTAGAATGGAGAAAGCTGGCACGAGGGGACATAGCTTTAAATTAAGGGATGGTAGTTATAGGACGGATGTCAGAGGTAGGTTCTTTACCCAGAGGGTGGTAAGGGTATGGAATGTTGCAGTTGTAGATGCACCAAGTTTGGTGGCGTTTAAGAGGTTAGTAGATAAGTTTATGGACGAAAAGGGAATGGTTTAGGTTAGAGGGTCATTGCTTTTTCTTGGTTGGCGCAACATCGAAGGCTGAAGGGCCTGTTCTGTGCTGTAATGTTCTATGTTCTATGGGTCTCCATGATGGTTGCCAATCTCTCTATGGAGAAAGCTATGTGTTGGCATACCCGAAAAATGATGGAACTCATGGCCCGGATGAGCTCCTCCAACATCTGTATGTGGCTGTGCATAAACTCTGGCAACTCTGACAGACATTCCCTTCCCTGTCACTACATCTCCGGAGGATTTTGCATGACTGAGACCAAAGTTCCATCATCTTAGGCTGGTGTCCAACAGTCCCCCAAATGTCAGGGCTCATGGTTGGCACAGCCTCCATCAGCTGCTCCATAAAGCATGGCTCTGATTGCTTATCAGACCGTAACCCTGATTCTAAATGCAAATGCATTCCCACTAAACTGACTTTATCTGTACTGGTAGAGAGTGCAGGGAAAAAACATGACACTTCACCCTCTAAGCATCAATGTCTTCTTTCCTCTAGAGTTGGGCTGCAGTGTCATATGTAATGGAGCAGACCGCCCTTTGGAATATCAAAGAGAAATGGAGAACTGAGTTCATGCTCTTCCCAAACTTTCTTCCCATTCCTCTCTGCTACCTGTTCCATTCTGCCCAAAGAACGACATTATGCTCAAGGTCTCCTCACTTTTCTTTCTAAACTCCTGTCTGTAATTACTCAGCCGTCTTGCTGCCTGGCCAATTCCAGTGCTTCCTCTGCAATGTATATCCTTAAACTGGGCACTCCTCCACCCATGTTTGCAAATCCTTTGGCACTATGTGTCAATTTCTCCTGCAGGCACTTCCACTTTCATGGCACTTGTAAAATGATGAAAGCATGAATCTGCAGTTCCACACTCATAAATCCAAGCCTCACAATGCATCTGATGCTATGCCTTAATTTCTTTCACCTACCTGCTCCTTCCCTCACATTGCTTCTTGTCCTCATTATTCTAATGGCAACATCGTACTCATCTTGGCAGTGTGAGGAGGTCATCGGCCCTCTTCTTACATTGCATGCTGGTGCACTGTAGACCCCAAGGCTGTTAATCTCCACTACAGTCTGTGTCCAGGTTTACTTTAGGCTTAGAATCATGGCATCAGTGGGGAAGAACTCTTCCACTTTTTTCGGGCAGTCAGGAGAGAAACCTGCAGAGAGACTTTACTGAACAGTGGGCCACCCTTTATCTACTCCTTTCACAGGTCAGAATAAACAAGACTGAGTGTGGCAGATTGTTGGATGATCCTGGGATTCAGTGCCATGGAATAAGGCTGAATCTGGAGATCTGTTTGGGAGTTGGATTCTAGTCTAGCTCTGCGATATTAAAGCTGCTGCCTTGGAGCTATATCGGATGCTGCTTCAAGATGTTATCTGTTCTTCCACCCCCATCCTCTGATGGTGGATTCAGAGAATTCCTTCCCACCACACAATGGACCAGACACCATGCCTCCACTGCATTTATTGGCCAATTGCCACATGATTGCAGGCAGCCACCATTCTCACCGTGAATGAAAATGCCATCCAATTCCCAGTCTGCCACCAACATACCTGAATTCCACTCAGGATGTCTGTCCTTCCACTCAGCTCATGTATCAGGGCAGGAATCAAACAGGTGCTGCATAGCATTGATCCATTGAGGCATCACACTTCAGGATGGATACATTGGCCTTCAGAGACAGCAGGATAGATTCACCAGAAGAGTACTATTGCTACCATATTCAATTATTATTACATACTGAATTTTTATTCCTTTAAATACAAAAAATTCATGGGTAATCAAATTGGGGTCTTTAAGATGATTGAAGGAATTGATTGGTTAGATAGAGAGAAACAATTCCCTCTGTGGGGGAGTCAGAATAAGAGGACATAACCTCAAAATTAAAGGTAGGCTATTCAGGGTGATCCCGAAAGTATTGCTTCACAGAAAGGGGAATGGAAATCTCAACTCTTCCCTCCAAAGACATTCTGAGTCCTTAACACTTCACTCTGCAAAATGTGGGGGTTTAGGCTTTACATAAAGGTCTTGATTGTATTTTAACCAGGATCTCAGACTGTTTACAATTATAAATGATCAACTATATCCACAGCCTTTTATTCTGACAATTTACATTTATAGCTTGTCCAAATACCAGTCTGTGTACAGGACTCAATTTCATTCTCGAATAACCTGATAATTAATTACTTGGCTAAATCCTAAAGGCCACAAATACGACCAAAAATTTTCAGCCACTCAGATTCACTTCCCATAGTTTGCTAGTCCTCAGACTCACTTCCCGTAGTTTGCTAGTCCTCAGCCAAGTCTTCTGTATCCAACAGAATACAATCAATTTTGGTGGAAGCACCACAAATGTCAGGAGCTGTTGTTCAAATTCTAGTCCATGTAAGATGACTAGAATTACATTTACATAAAGAGTAATTAAGATATTGAGCTTCTCTGAGATGGTGGCATGGTAGCACAGTGCTGCCTCATAGAACCAGGGACCACGGATTCAATTCTGGCCTTGGGTAACTGTCTGGATGGAGTTTGCATGTTCTTCCTGTGTCTGTGTTGGTTTCCACGGGCTGCTCCATTTCTTCCCCCACTCCAAAGATGTGTAGGTTAGGTTGATTGACCATGCTAAATTGCCCCGTAGTGTCAGGGGGATTAGCAGGATAAATATGTGGGGTTATGGGAATAGAGCCTGGGTGGGATTGTTGTTGGTGCAGGTTCAATGGGCCGAATGACCTCTTTTTGCATTGTTGGGAATCTATGATTTTAGGATTAACACATCTGAAAATCCAGTGTGGATTCTCCGATTGTAACTTCAGCAGAAATCCCAGGGCAACAAAGTTACAGCCAACAATTGGGAGAACTGTGGAAATCTTACCTGATAATACATTACTTTAAGGAATAGTATTATTAAGAGTTTACTACTTGAATTGCATTCCTTACTAATAATACTTGAGAAGTGTTTGATGTTTTATAATCCCTATTTCCATACTTTTAGTGGTGAAATGTGTCTTAAGTTTTGTTGACCAGCACAGGGATATTCAAGAAAGTAATTTCAAAAGGTTTGCATCTAAGGATACCCACAAGAATATGAAGGTTGACCTCAGATCAGTTATGAACTATAGAAAAATGTTTAGCAAATATTGTTTTAACCTCTGGAGTAAAATAATTGATATCCTAAAGAAGAAGTGATGGCTTTAAACTTGCATTTATTTTTTGCTTGAAGGCAAGATACATTTAAGTTGCAATTTTAATAGAAAAGTTATCTCCTGCAAGTTTAAGAAGTGAATAGGACATAACAAAGAATAACCTCAATTTATGTTTCTGTAATCTTATGTCATCTCTGCACACCCTTTTTGAAACAAAAACAAAATGATGTCATAAACATACATTTCTCTATATTGAAGAAAATCAGGGCTCAGATTGTCGGCTCCTAGGAGCAGATATGGAATCATCTAGGGCAGGAAATACTGGCTGGTGTGCCAGTTTCCCGCATCACCTCCAGTGCTGGTCATTTTCACCAGTATAAGGAAAGATGAATTTGAGATCCCAGTTGATCCGTGATGGAGGCCAAGTAAGGTGCTTGAGTAGTTCATTAATGAAGTATGTTGAGATTTTCATAGGAGTGGAAGGGCTACATACATGTACTGTCCAGATGCTACATGATTTGAAGGGCCACTTGCAGGCAGTGATGTTTTCATGTACCTCCTATCCTGGTTCTAGGCAATAGAAGTTATAGATTTAGAAGGTGCTGTCAAAGGAGAATTGGTAAGTGAGCATATCTACACCAGAATGGACTTCAGCAGTTAAAGAAAGCAGTTTACTACCTTTCCTTGAGCGCAATTAAGGATGGGCAATAAATGCTGGCTTAGCCAATGAAGGGCACATCCCAAGAATGAATACATAAAGGATACAGTAGGTTTTATGTGAAAACAGTACTTCATTAAAAACTTCTTTTTCTGAAGCTGCCAATTTACATTCAGTTTCTCTTTCTTGGTAACTATAATTATAATAGTACACAGCACAGAAAACAGTCAACATTCATAAACAGTCAAATACTGAACAATTACACAACAAAGTTTTGTGAAGTCCCCAACCCAGAGTACATTCTGTTCCCTTATGACCCTCACTGCTTCTTCCAAGAGATGTTTGACATTCGTCAGCTGAGGGAGGGTGTTAAGCGGTAATCAACAGGAGGTTTTATTATCACATTTAACCTGATACCATGAGATTATGGGGTCCAGTTTTAATCCTATGAACTTCCTGGATTCTTATTGCCACCTATGGTGAATCCATCCTGTTGTAAAATGGTATTCTTACAACTTCATGCATTTCAACTGTGATAGTGGAGTCGGACACTTTAGGAAATTTCAAACTGTTATTGGATAGGCACATGGAACACATCAGAATTATAGGGAGTGGGATAGCTTGATCTTGGGATTGGACATAGCTTCGCACAACATTGAGGGCCGAAGGGCCTGTACTGTGCTGTATTGTTCTATGTTTCAAATATTAGTTAAAAAAGGAATGGATTGAAAATAATTTCATTATAAGTTAATTTATAAATTAAGCTCCACTTCTCCAAAATTTGTAGAATCATAATTTATTGGAACAGTGAAGGGCTTATCACAGAATCCCTACAGTACAGAACGATGCTGTTCAGCCCATTGAGTTTACATTGACTCTTTGGCAGAGCTTCTTATGCAGACCCTAACCCACTATTTGCTCCACTAATCCCCCTAACCTACACATCTTTGGACACTGAGGGACAATTTAACCTGGCCAATCTAGCTAACCTGCACATCTTTGGACTGTGGGAGAAAACTGGAGCCCCTGGAAGACACGGGGCAAAAGTGCAAACTCCACTCAGACATTCATCCAAGGCTGGAATCAAACTCCAGTCCATGGTGCTGTGAGGCAGCAATGCTAAGATGATTATGTGATAATCTATCAGAATAAAATTTCAAGTGGTTTATAAACGTCTTCTGATGGCAACCTGAACAACAGGATAAGCAGTGGATATATGAGTGGCAGCTTCAAAACCACTCCTTACTGGGCCTATAAGGTTGTACATATAAACCCTCCTCCTGTTTTATAAATTTCAGTTTCCATCCACATGCAGAAATTTCAAACCATCTTGGGAGAAACCTGTGTATAAATGCTGTGATAATCTCCACAAGGAGCATGGGGGAATCACTGATTGATTTCCCTAATGGGGAATGTTGAGTATGAGTTTCCCTGATAACAGGCAATGACAAAGAACAAAGAACAAAACAGCACGGGAAATAGGCCCTTCGGCCCAACGAGCCCACGCCGCCACCTCAATGTTCCCACTTCTACCCATGATCTCTGTCTATGTTTATAGATCTATGTATTGGAACCAAATTTGAGACAATTTAAAGAGAATTTGTTTTGCCAATCAGTCTAAGAGCACATCTTTGGGATGTGGGAGGAAACTGGAGCACCTGGAGAAAACCCATGCAAGCACAGGGAGAATGCGCAAACTCCCACAGACACAGATCCAAATCCGTGTATCTGCACAACACAGCAATAGTCACTGAACTGTCGTGTTGCCCATCAAATGGTCCAGGTCAAGCGTACACTAACGACGTGAAGCACTAGGATACTCTCAAAAAATCCAAGAGCAGCCCTCTCATGACCCATCGCATGTATGCCCCTTGTTAGATAACAAGGCGGATCGAAGTACCTGTAGGATAGCCTGCCTAGCTGGAAGTCATTACCTGAGCCTTTTATAAGGCAGGCCCAGGAGTGAGTCTGCTGAAGTATGGTCCCAGGCAGGACTATTTGTGTGTGTGCATCACAATGGAGGTTTTACTTTGCATTCTGTAATAAATTATGTTCTTTTCCAATCGGGCTTCTTGCCGAGGAAGACTAGGTTAGGAATTCATTTTTCTCCCAGTTAGAAAGCCAATGTGTTGTTGCATTTACTGAATTTATATTTTTAAAAATAATTTTACATCAGCTTACTCATCACCTACAGCTGAACTGCCTCATTGTTTACTGTTTTGGGTTGACGTGAATGCAAGCAATCTAACCAGAGTGTTGGGATGAAAGTGAACAACTGGATGTGGCACCATAATACAGGAACTGGATTGCATGCAATGCAGTCTAAAGCCAGTTTCTTCGCTTTATTGCATCCAGTTTTCCACAAGAACCATTTAGCAATATTTGTATGCTACGGAGGAAAGATTCCTAGCCCAAGGCGAACTCAGTGTTCACTGTTGTAATTTGATCAATATTTTCTTCAAGTAGAAAATAGCATGAAAATACAAAGAGGCAGGAGAAAAATAAAGAGAAAAACATGAAAATAAAACTAATGGGAAGATTATGTTCATTAGAGCTGCCTATGTCTGTTCATTTAATTCAATTTAATGGTGAGTGTAATATGCCTAATTTCAAAAACCAAAGTTAATTTTTTTCTCAGTTTTAAGCATGAGCTATCCAAAGCAATCATCAACAAATGCTCCAGTCATAATCAGATCTGTTAATTCAAGTGGTTTAATTTTCATTAATTTACACTAATCAATCTTTGTGAAGACTGCTGATGGACACAAATTAAGTAGCATGATAATTATCAATGCTTTGTGTTAAAAAGGCATCTGTAGAGGCAAATACAATTGGAAATCTTTATCTGCTCCTAATGAGCCATAATTTGTAGATAAACCAGAATAGCAATTAGTAATAAATACTTGGATTAAGGTTTGTGATGACATGTAATACCATGGTGATTTATTCATGAGTTTAATCACATTCTTCTGTCAGTGATATCTGGAAAGAATACCAGATAAACTGCTTTCAAATCCGAGCAACTTGCTTCATAATATGTTTGAATATTTAGCCTGGTTCCACTGCTATCCTCTCACCCACCAGGCAGGGAAATTAGAATACATTTGTTAATTTATTTCACCATTGCAAGCTGGATATAAATTCAGCAGATAATAACAATCATTTCAAACATTTGTTCTAAGAATTAAGGACAAAAGGCAAAAGGTGTTATGTCTGTCTTTACTTAATTCCCAGTCACCTTGAGACTGTTGCACTGAGTCTGACACTAATTGGCACAAAGGCAACCCTCTGTCACTAAGAGTGAGTGCAGGAAAGGAGAATGTCATAGTGAAAATGTTGGTGGAGCTCTGCTGAGTTTTTGGATATAGTAAACTATCTGCTGTATCCTACTTATATCAGTCTTCTTTTGGATTCTTGCTCCTCAATGCAGAAGTGAAAACTGTTTCACTCTCCATCACAGTCATTGCTTATCTGGGAAAGCAGTCATGTCTCAAACATTCAAGTCCAAGACACAGTATTTAGCAAACAACATTCTGTTTATATATTACAGTATTCATAAAAACACTTTTTATGGATTTAAGAATCTACATGTTCTGGTTAACGAGTTATTGAAACATAATTTATTTTGTCACCAGTTTTATTGGATGCTCCTAATTTGGGAGTAAACAGTGATATTTCATTTCTTTTCTTCATTTGAAATTAGTTCAAATTTACATGCTCGGCAGCAATCAGTGAGGTCTGCGGGTTTTATGGCTGATGGCAATCAGATACGACGGTGTAATCCCATTTAGTGAAGTTGATACAATAACACTGCTAGTGAAATTTCAACTAAGCTGATTTTATATATCTTCAATCTAATAGCTATGAATTAGTTTTGCCAAATGAGAACACTATTATGCTGTGCTGGTTTATAAGAGGCAGTATGGTACTGGGGGAATGGGAATGGAAATGGGAGTATGAGGCACACCATTCACAAACATTCACACCTTCCACCATCAATGCACTATGGCCGCACTGAGTGCCATCTACAGGATGCAAGTTCCTCTCCAATTCATTCACAATGCTGATTTGGAAATGTATCACTGTTGCTGTGTCAAAATCCAGGAACTCTCTCCCTAATAGTTTTGTAGTTTTACCTACAGCACATGGACTTTAGCAGTTTAATAAGGCAATTCACCACCCCCTTCTCAAAGGCAGTTAGGGATGGGCAATAAATGCTAGTGACATTCTGACCCCTTCAGTGAATAAAAACAAAGTTCATATGTGGCAATAACTCAAATTAGCCTAAGCTAATAATGATACATATTTGTTATAATCTTGCATCATGCACTGGCGAGCAGTAGATGAAAAATTGGTGTAGGTTTTCTCCCAGAGTAGTGTCTGGGAGGTTGGCCAGTTGCTCCATAGTTTCACTAGGACATGTGATCCACCATGAGTGTGAGGCTTTGTTGGTATCAGCTTAAGGGAAACTGCATTCAAGGAAATCTCAAAATTCTAAATCAAATCTAGGGAGATTTCCTGGAAAGTTCCTTGCAGGAGGGCAGAACCAGAGCTGCAGCATCTCGATCTGGGTTTGGGGATCCTGGGGAAGCAATCCTGTTCTTTATAAAAATAAAAAATAAAGAGAAGCCTATCTATCGGATTGTTTTCCATCAGATCTCCCACCTGAAGCTGATTGAAACATGCATCCTATACACACCAGTTCATTCCAAAAATGACAGTCAGGATCCTGGTCAGCCTCCAAGTTCTCTTCCAAAAGTCTCCTCGCTGCTGCACCAAGATGTGTGTGAGGCACAGCACATCACCACAATGTAGGACGATATCAGAGGGCTATATTGGAGAGCCTTGCCAGAGTGATCCAGACACCTGGACCGTGTTTTGAGGAGCCCTATGCACCACTCCATTATTGAGCAGGTGGCCATGTGGGCCTTATTGTATCGGGTCTCCGCATCAGTCTCAGGCCTCACACAGACATCATCAGCCAAGTCTGAAGCAGATAACCCATGTCCTCCACAAGCCATCCCTGCATCCTGGCTCCTTCTAAAAGACCTCTGGGACATTTGCACTCTTTCATATGAAGCTGCCATGCACGCTGCTGCTGTATTTGGTGCAGATGTGCATGATATTCGTCTGATGGTCACACAGCAATTGCACATTTATTGAATGGAAGAGTTTTCTGTTCATGAATGTTCCTGGATGTTTCTCTGGGGTCTTGATGCGACGTGAGTGCAGTCTATAGCCCGTGCACATTAGGCATCCCCATGATGGTCATGAATCCAGTAGCCCGGGCTTCCTGCCCTGGGTCCACATCTAATTTAATATACCAGCCAGGCCAGATGCATGACATCCTTGACACACTTGTGGATGGATGGTTGGGAAATCGCAATAAGAAGTCTCATAACATCAGGTTAAAGTCCAACAGGTTTGTTTTTGTAGCACAAGCCATAAGCTTTCAGAGAGCTGCCCCTTCATCAGGTGAATGGAGTTCTGTTTACAAACAGGGCATGTAAAGACACAAATTCAATTTACAATTGTATCGGATCTGGAAGGACTCAGTGCTGTGAAAGTTTAAGGCGGCCATCACTTTTACAGCCACAGGGACCAGATGACCCCCACTCCCACCATGTCCCCAGGTGCCAGGTCCTGCAACAAATGGCACAGATCATAGATGTTGCACTATCTCCCTTCGGAGCCAAAGCCATTAATGGCACATGATATTTGACAATTGCTCAAAGAACACTTGTGTGCTGAACTACTGGGATCTGTATTCACCCCTTTTCTTGCCTCCCACTCCTTGGGGGTACGGTGGCCATATCCTGCCTTTGATGGCCATCTCCCTCTACTCCTGAGAATGATAAAGCTTAGGCCTCCTCTGCCCACAGTTCACCCTCCTGCTCCTCCTCCTTAGCTCCAGCAGCAATCAAAAGAACAGCAAGATCAATCAACTGCATCACAAAAGTCATCTCATCAATCTGAAGAAGGGTTGAAATTTGAGGAAGGAGACAGACATGGAGAGGTTAAAGAACACTGCCAGGCCAGCAACACACACTCCCATACTCCCCCACTTAACTTCCAGCAACACACATTACCCATATGCCCCTCACAGACTTCCAGCAATACATAGACTCCCCAGTGCCCCCCCACATAGACCCCCAGCAACATACACTGTCTATACCCCCCTCCCACAGACCCCCAGCAACACACACTCCCCATACCCCCTCATAGACCCCCACAACATCCACTCCCCATATCCCCCACTGACCCCCAAACCCTGATACCCTCCACAAACCTCCAACAATATACAACCCCCAAATTCCTCCCGCAGATCCCCAGCAACACACACTCCCCATAACATTCCTACAGACCCCCAGCCACACACACTCCTTATAACATCCCCACAGACTCCCAGCAACACACACTCCCCATAACATCCCCACAGACCCCCAGCAACACATACTTCCCATAACACTCCCACAGATCCCCAGCAACACACATTCCCCACAGGTCCCAGAATGGCAATACAGCCCCCCATATTCCTTCACTCCCTCCAACTCAAACACACACCAGAATCCATGTTGTAACGGGCACAGACAATGCTGTTTGACAAATCCTGAGGCTGCAGCACTGCCACTATGAGTTTCTAGCCCATCCCCCATCTGTGACAGTGCTTGCTGCTGCCTGCACTGGGATCCAGAGACAACGCTAAAACCCGAGGTCAGTGCTCTGAGCCGGGTCCATGTTAAGAGTTCGAGGTTGGACTCTACGAGCAACAACACTAGCTCCCCACCCCTCACACACTCGCAGCCCCCCTGACCCAAAACACAAGATAGCCACCATGAAACAATCCCCTTTGAGCAGCATGGAGCAGATTGAACACAGAGACTTACCTCCTCACTCACCCTCACCAATCAAGTTCCTGAATCTGACTTTTGTAGAGGAGGTATTTTCCAGATCAATCTGGCTGCAGTGATAGAGGTTCTTAAGACAGGTGAGGTGGGATGGTTGGGAGTGAAACTCACTAATGACATTGTGATGAATGCAAAAAAATACAAATGTATTTTTTGGCTGTTGGGGCGGGCTCCCGATCGTGCCTATTTTTTCCATTAAATGGGAATGGGTGCAAAAAAGGTGCCATTTCCGCTTGTCACATCGTGCCCAATTTTATGACATTTTCCCACCGCTGAACAGACACAAAGAGCTGATAAAACTCTGCCCTATGTCCTGATTTCAAGCATGGGTTGGGTGAGTATGGTCAATATTCTGCCAGTTGCAAATGGCTGAAGGGACAAACTATTTGATGCATTCCTTCAGTCTTTGGAGCCAATGACCTATATTCCTGAATTGCACTAGCATTGAAATTCATTTGTGTGATAGGAAGAATGTTATTTTAGCTTCAGAGCAGTGTTCTGTTGGCGAAAAGCTCTACTCATGTTGTCACTGCATAAGAAAGATGTGAATCAGCTAGCTTCACCTGCTGTTCAGATTGTCAAGATGCTTTAACCTTCCCAAGGGTAATTAGACTGGGCACTTCATAAATCCAAAAAGTGGTGGCCTCAAAGATTATCAGATGTGCCCATAAAGTAAAGCACTTGTGCTTGTCAGAAACTACACATATTCTTATGTAGGAACTTGTTCTCTGCAGGCAAAAGGAATATGTCCAGACATTGAATCTTTATTGAATAAACAAAAGCATGTTTTATTCTTTTAATAAGAATATTAAAAGAATAAATAATATAGCCCCCCACATTCCGTCACTTCCCCCAACTCACAAACACACACCAAAACCTAAACTCCCTGGTGTTTCATCAATCTTGACCAATCAGAGTTGACCCACCAAACTATCCGCCTATTTTCTCATGCAATGTAACTTGTTATTCCCTTTGAAATTAAGCTTTCTTGAAACTGTCCTGAGTGCAAGACAAAAAGATTTTGACAGCACATTTATTATCAATATTAAAGATGGTCTTTGCATACCAACTTACTGAAATGGATGACATATCATCGTGTAATTCTTTTTGTTTCTCATAGGTAATTGAACCAGGTTGAAATTTAGGTTAGGAAATAATAACCTAGGGATTTCTAATTCAGCAGTGCCAGCCCAGAACATTTTGCTCAGTTTAAACTCTATCAGTTATAATCAGAGTTTAAGTGGTGTAATAGGGGCATTATCACTTCTGCTGGAACATTAGCTTATTCAACTATTAATAGTTCCCTTGTAGCTGCCATTTTGCACACATGACATTTTATTATTTCGTGATTGACAGAGTCCACAAAAAAATTAAGAATTCACCACCTCTTACATACCCAAACAGATCTTTACACTTTGTGGCATGGTATCATTTACTGAATACCTATCTGTGAATAAAAATTGAATTTGATGTCTTTAATTTTTCATATTTTGCTTAATCTTACCTAGAAAGTTTAAAATAGGATACTTTAAATGGAAGTCACAACAGAGATGAGATATTTGAGTTGCTTTGACCGTAGTGGGGACAAAGTATATTGACGTTCTAATGCACTGATTAAGTCAGGTTGGAGGGAGGAGGTTGGTTACTTATTTACTTACTAATAAATAAGTCAATTAAGTTAAAGTACTTAGGACCAATGTGAATGTCGGTGTCTTAGGTGTTTAAGGAGTGGTTCCCTGAAAGGGTCATATGACCTGCTTGTCCAGTCAGGAGCAGAATTGAAGACTCATTCAGACTCCCCAGGCTTGTTCAAGTTGAAGTTTTGGGCCTTTTATCTTGTTCTGTAATGTGTATAGTTGTTCTATTAATAAATCTTTGTTAGTTCACTGACTGAGTCTTACCTTGCTACACTACAGAATGAAACAAGTAGAAAGATAATTGTATGTTGGAATTGTGACAATTTTTCAATCAACGTGCAGGAGTGTTCCTCATCAAACATTCCATGTGATAATCAGTATGCCTTTGTGCTCATATCTTGTAATATTGTGCCATTTTCAGCCAACTTTCAAAGCAAGTTGACATTCTTCAAAATACTATAAAAAAACCAGATAACTCCTGAGTGAAAATTTTAGTTTATAATGCTGCTGTACAGTGAGATGAGATAACTTACTTTAATTTCTGCAAAACATATTTAATTTGATCATTGTATTCTGCTATCGCTAAGGAACACAATTTATTACTTTCTTCTCTCAAAATCTTGATTTGAATTCCTATAAGGATCCATGGAATCCCTACGGAAGGTCGCCATTCAGCCTATCAAGTCTGCACTGAATTTCCAAAAGAACATCGTACGCAGGCCCACATCCACTCTAACCCTATAATCCCGTACATTTACCCTGGCTAATCCACCTAACCTACACATCTTTGGATACTAAAAATCAATTTAGAATAGCCAATCTACCTAACCTGCACATCTTTGGATTTTGGAACTTGATAGCATTTTTTTATGAACGCCTTGTGAAGAGTTTCCTGATTTTCAGTTCAACGTTTCACTTACATTACTTGCTTCTACAAATAACTTCACGAATAAATGTCTTAAAAGTTTTGCATATTGTACAAAGTAACTAGCATGGATGACTGAAATAGTATGAGATGTGGTGGAATCCTATTTACTTAGGTGGTAGTTTACAGAAAATTGAAGGCTTGTTTGTCTGCCAGCACATTTGATTTTGCCTTTGATAGCGAAAGTGCAGCACTTATTGTTGATCTTAAAAAAAAGTTGCCTGCAAAGTTTTAACAGATTTGTAGTCATTGATATTCCCTATTCTGTAGCAATTTATCTGATAGTGGTGAGTATGGCATAGCAACAGTGAAATCATCAAACAGGCTGAGCAGTTAATCAAAATTCCACAGACAGCAAACCAGGAACTGGAAATCTTGGAATATAATTCATATTTTGGTCAGTTTAGAGAGATTAGAATGAAGTTGGGACTTGGACATAGGACTGATATACAACTGAAATGTTAAGTGGGATTTTTTGGACCCCAGCGGCATGTTTTCCAAAATCAGAGGGTAGTTCCCGCCATTGGTCATTGGCGGGATCTTCAGATTCTACTGATGATTACAGTATTTTTCTTGGCTCACTTATCCTGCCAAACTGGTGATCGTCTTCCCACTGCAGGGAAAGGTCAGGAAATAAGCCCATTAATAACAAATTTAAAAATAAAAATTATGTTATTATATTAAAACATACTGGGTCAGATTTTTCTCCCTCTCTGCTGTGCTTCGTGTGATGGGAGGTGGTGCACTGCTCACTGGTGGCGGGATCTTATGATCCCGCTGTTGTCAATGAGTTTCCTGTTGAATGCACCCTTCCCCGCTGGGAAACCCACACCACTCACAGTGGTGCTATCAGTAGGATCATAAGATTTCAAAATAGTTTCTAAATGTTCTTCTGGCCAAATGACACTCCGCACTCAAGGTCAGAGAGCTTTTTCATTAGTAATCATGAATTAGTATGCCACTTGTTGGGATTTTTTTTTCAGAGACAATTTAATGCCAAGAATTCAGCTAATACAAAGACTCATGAAATCAGTATGCTTGTTAAAGATGTCTCTTTATTTGACCAACAATTGCTGGGAGAGATAGCATTCGGCAATCCAACAATTCTCTGATGAGAGAGCCCTGAGCCTTTCAATACCACTCTATTGGTTACAAAACATCAGATAGCACAATTATATGTTTTCAAATTTGCTTCTCCTTTCTTCTCGTTAATCATTGTTAACAGTTGCCATATACTTTAGCCAATTACATTCTATTCTCTGACTTCAATGATCCGTAGAATCCGGATGTTTCTTCCCCCCTGTCACTTAGCAACCTCTGATGCTTAGATATAGAGTTCAAAAAGCTGCTCTCACCAATTCTCAATCACATCAGTAGTTGAGTCAGACAGTTGATATTCCCATGTCTGAGAAGCACTGTCTTATTAATATAAATTGAACAGCTCTATTCATACTATGGCTTTGGGAACCCACACTGTCCATAACTTATACTGATAAGCATATACATATTCTGTGGTGTCATTGTTCCAAAGAATGTGATTGGTCTCACTATGTCTTCATCTCACCATGCTGTTGAGCAGCCTGCTTTTGGCTAAAGTGCTCAGACCATTTTAAAAATACATCTGAAATACATTTTAAAATCCAAAATACATGTTTAAATCAGAAATATTTGTTCAAATCGCTTACTTGTTTCAATCTCTTATATGGTTATATGTGTTTTATGCACACAGCAGTGTTAGTATGTAAGTCTGATCTGGAGTCATTTCACTTAGTGCTAGTAGTTTTATTAGTGTCTTAAATCCCTGATTATTTAAAATTTCTCTAACAGCCACTGAAAACTCAGTTATTTTTCATTCAGTAAAGCTTAGTAGGATGGAATTGAAATAACTGGTGAAAGGTCATAGAGATTAAACTGTTTCTCGATCCACAGGTGCTACCGGAATCACTGAGCATTCTCAGAATTCCATGTCTTTATTTCAGATTTCCAGCGTCCACAGTATTTTGTGTTTGTGTTAATAACTTCATTGGCTTTTCCTGTGAGGGAAGTGCTTTAAAAGTTGAAATTCACATCAGATCATGATTCTGTGCTGATCCTGGGTTAATACGAAGACTGCGACAATGTATCTTTGTGGGAGAATGGTGAATCAATGACAGCAACTTCCAGATTTCTACATTTAATTATGCGTGTGTGGATGGCAACTGTTGCTGCTAGTTTTAAACAGTAATGAAGTTGAGTATTGACAGTTTCGCTACTAGTTAAACCATGATGTCCCATGCCCTCAATATTTAATTACATTTCTGGTTGTAGAAGTGACGGATTGACAATGGAAGCTTTCCTTTTGTGATGAGAAGAAAAGCATTGGTAGGAAGTCACTGTCCTGACAAGCAGACTTAGCATTGTTTCATTTGGCCATGAAATTAATTTAAACTTCTATCTAGGAAAGATTATGGAACACAAATAATGTTCAACCTATTTGATTTTGGCTGCTCCTAATAATTAACGTAGTTGGTGGAAGACAGAAGCCTTCCGATAATCAACTGAGGAAATACAACTTAATAATGTATCATAACACCTTTAGGGCAATCTTGATATTTTCCAATGGGCATCAAATAAGTATAAAAATCAGCAAGCATCAGTATAAAGCTCCTTTCATCAATTCTCGTAGGATTAAGCACATCAGAATTCAGGAATTATTTTTGTTTCAAAAATGTGCAGGTTTGGTTGATTGGCCATACTAAATTGCTTCTCCGTGCAGGGAATTAGCAGGGTAAATACATGGGTTACAGGAATAGGGCCTGGATGGAAATGTTGTCGGTGCAGGCTTGATAGGCTTCCTTCTGCACTGTACATATTCTATGATTATATTCTATGATTCCGTTAGGTTGTTTTTCAATTGTGTTCAGAATATTGGTCAGAATTTTACAGGTCTGTCCAATGGTAGGCATTGTCACTGGCATGGCTGGAAAATGTATTTTTAATGTTGGTTAATTGCACAGAATTGAAATATATACATTCTTAGGAAGATTGACAGGGTAGGTGCAGAGAAAGTGAGTTGGATTTAACTAGCTCTTTTGGGATGGGTTGAGAGATTGGGGGGACCCATAATATAACACAAGGTGAGTGGGGAGGTGATGAACGTGGATGGGGAGGTGGCGTACCCATTGTCTCCTTGTTGCTGGGTTATGTTGCCAGCAAGGGATGGTGGCAGACTGCCCTCACCCAATAGAACCACTTAACTGACCAGCAGCTGGGAGGCCATAGGCTTGTTGAGAGACTGCCAAGTAAACCCTTGACAACTTCCATACTGAGGGGTCGGGGTTATTGTTTTGGGCATTCTGTGGCCCATGGGAGACTGCTTGCTGCAACAGCACCACCAACTATCACCAACTTATTCACTCTCCTTATCGTGCCTGCCTGACTGGATCCAGTAACCCCAGACTCTACCTATCTGGTTCTGAAGATACTTCATTTTCATCTGGCTTCACCAGATATAGCCCCAGCAGTGGTCAACACTCTTGGTGATGATGGTAAGGCTATTGAGCTGCTGGTTCCCTGATAGACTGACTGTTCTTGGGGGTGGGCAGCCATCTTTAATTGGCTTAATTGGTAAGATGTGACACCAAGTACTGCTGCTTGCCAAAGATCGCTTTTCAGTTCTAAGGCTTGTTGGCAGAATTATTTTCACTCAGAGAGTCTGTATCTTTATCTTTGAAATTTTCTTTCTTAGAGATCTGTAGATGGTCAGTTGTGTAGTATATTCAAGCTTGGAATCAATGAATTATGGAAATGAAAGAAAATGAAGGAACTTGGGGGTACGGCATTAGAGTAGAATTGATGCAGAAGTCCAACCATGATCTTATTGAATTGCAGAATGGGCTCAATGGGCAGAATAGTCTATTCTGCTCTTCTTTCATATGCCTTGTAGCATGAATTGATATTTATTACTGAAAATTGAGTTAAAGATTCCAAATATAAAACTCTCTTTAATTATGTTTGGCGTCATGGAGCAATTCACATTAAATTTGAATATTCTTTTGAGCAGGCTAAACAATTTAAGGATAATTTACAATATTGTAAAGATTGCACTATCAGTGGAAAGGAGCATGTTCAATGTCAAATGACCTCCCACCTCTTAGTTTTCAATAAACAATTGAAGTCAGTTCATATCTTTAAAATTATTTTTATCCTTTGGATGAATTTGGAAAAGATGTGAACTATGCATTCTTTAGTTTCAAATGTGTTATGACATACCAGAAGCTCATTCTCAATGCATAAAATTCCAATCTTGAAGCTCTTTTACTGAATGATCTCTATCTCTAAAATTACCAGTTAGTTTTAATGGTTTAATAGTTGTTCGCTTCCAGTATCAGCTTGTAATCATGACTACATGGCAGAATGACTATATTTATTGAGGACAGAGTAAAATCATGAGAAGATCTGTCTGTGAAAATTCAGCTGCATACATCCATAATCCATCAATTCATTTTATTACAGGAGCACTATCTAAAAAAAACGTTTAAATCACAAAAGGGTATGTGAGTTACACCTTTTCCAGTTGTCAGTCTAATAGCAGAATGGTTACGGTCGTTATTCATAAAATCTGACCTGTTTTGGTCTTTGCCAGTAACAGCGTGTAGGAGGAAATTTGTTCTGCATAGGTCCGATACATTGTGCCGTCTGATTCATGTACTGAGTTAATGTGCATTATTCTCATACATTGAAATTGTATTCTCATATGTTGTTTGTTTACTGGCAAGTTGATTATTGCAATTTTGGATTTCAACAGAGCCATCAGCCTTATAGATCCCTCAGGGGGAAGAGCAACATTTAAATCTCCATCCTATCTTAATTGAGAGCTATTTCTTCAAAATAGGAATAGTAGATGAATGGCTAATGCAACAGCCTCACTAAGGGATTATACTGCTCTTACGCTCATCACTTTTATACCTGAATTGATTACTTTTGATGTTCACAGATAATTTCTGCAAGGTTGTTCATCACTTTAATTGGTTTGTAAGACTGAACACATGACAATTTTAGATCACACTGCTGCAGTTTTTGCTCTCCAAATTGTGTCTCTTAAATGTAAACATTTCTGTCTCAATGACCTAGATTTTCTCCTTTTTATCAAAGACTTGATTTGATCTTAATATGCTCAATGCACATTCATTGAAATTGATTGTATTATAACTAAGCAGAACTGGAGAAGTCAATCAAAATGCAGCAAAGAAGTGTGAGAAAAGTTAATTTCACAAGTAGAGCTGAGCAGATTTTTGTCAGTAATGTGAATGAATTGCAGAATACCTTCCATGGTACCAAAAGTTACATCTAATGTTCAACAACCATAAAAGGCAGACAGTGCACACAAATGTTTCCCATGCACTGCATGCAGAAGAATATGCAGAAGAAGGTGTCTGGCCTGCCAAACTAAGGCAGAATATTTGTTAAACGCTGAAAGGTTGGAAAGTGCAGGTGTTCAAATGGAGGTGAGGTATCTTGTTCAATGAAAGCTAACGTGCAAGTGCAGCAAGCAATTAGGAAGGCAAATGGCATATTAGCTTTCATTGTGAGAGGATTTGAGTACTGGAGTAAAGATATCTTACTGCAATTGTATAGTGCCTTGGTAAGACCACACCAGAAATATTATGCACAATTTCGGTCTTTTATCGAAGGAAAGATATACTTACTCAAGAGGAAATACAATGAAGGTTCATCAGATTAATCCTTGGGATGACAGGTTTGAGTTATGAGGAGGGATTGAAGAAACATCTGTATTCCCTAGAGTTTCAGGGGATGAGGGGAGAACTCATTGAAACTTATAAAATTCTTACAACATGTGACAGACTGGACGTAGTTAAAATGTTTCCCTTGGCTAGTCTGTCAGTTCCGATATGCCACAATAAAAAGCCACATCAACCTCCTCAGAAGACAAACATGGGACACGGCAGACAGAGACCCTTCACCGTTCAGTACTTCCCCAGAGTGTAAAAGTTATGATATCTTCTCCAGAGCCTTCAACATGTCATCGATGAAGACGAACATCTCGCCACGGCCACCCCCACACCCCTACTTCTTACCTTCAAACAACTGCACAACCTCAAAAAGACCATTGTCCGCAGCAAACTATCCAGCCTCCAGGAGAACAATGACCACAACACCACACAACCTTGCCACAGCAACTTCTGCAAAAGGCGCCAGATCATCATCACAGAATCCATCATTTCATATGAAAACACTATTCACCACGTACATGGTACATACTTTTGCAACTCGACCAACATTATCTACCTGATACATTGCAGGAAAGAATATCTCGAGGCATGGTACATTGGAGAAACCACACAGACACTACGACAATGGATGAATGAACACCACTCAACAATCATCAAGCACGAGAGTTCTCTTCCTGTTGGGGAACACTTCAGCAGTCGCAGGTATTCAGCCTCTGATTTTCAGGTAAGCATTCTCTAAGGTAGCCTTCACAACATATGACAGCACAAAGTCACTGAGCAGAGATTGATAGCCAAGTTCTGCACATATGAGGATGGCCTCTACCGGGATCTTGGGTTCAATTCACACTATCTGTAAGCCCCATGACTTGCTTGGACTTGCAAAATCTCACTAACTGGACTGGAGACAATACATAGCTCTTTAACCTGTGCTTAACCCTCTCTCCACTCACATTATCTGTACCTTTAGGACTTGATTACCTGTAAAGATTTGCACTCCAACCATTATTTTGTAAATTGTGTTTGTGTCTTTATATGTCTTGTTTGTGAACAGAATTCCCACGCACCTGATGAAGCTCCAAAAGCTGTTGGATTTAACCTGATGCTGTGAGACCTCTTACTGTGCTTACCCCAGTCCAACGCCAGCATCTCCACATCAAAGTCTGTCTAAAACCAGAGGGTATAATTTCACAATAAAGTCAGGCTATTTAAGATTGAGATGAGGAGGAATCTCTTTGTACACAGGGCAGTGAATCTTTGAAATTCTTTACCCCAGTGGGCTGCAGAATCTCAATCACTGAGCATGTTCAAAATAGAAATTGACAGATTTCTGCAAACTAATAATATCAAGGGATACAGAGCAAGAGATGCAGGAAAGTGGTATTGGGCTCAATGGTCAGTCGTGTTTTAGCTGACGGACAGAGCAGGGTTGATAGGCCGAATGGCCTACTTCTTTCTGTTCTTATGTTCTGATGTTACCTTAAATGATGAATAATGAATTCAGCTTCCTGACCTGTCATGAACAAAAAGAATACACAGATGCAAGACTGCTACCAACTGAGCCAATTTGACACATTTATGTGACATGAAAGTGGAGGGTGTAAAAAACTTGACTGTTCTTATGCGAAGATCAATCAATATAAAAGTAAATATTATTCTTTCAGACTTATGAAACAAAAATCTTTAAAATCTTATACCTGGCAACATAACCACTGCACTACAGCCATTGATTCTGAGTGTAAAATTCCTTCTCTTGCAGTGTGGACTGCTTTTCGTTGAGGATAAGAACAGCCTTCATGATGCAGCTAGGCATTGGTGATGAAAATAGAGAAACAAGATTCCTTGCCATTAACAGTAGGCCATAGCAGACCAGCCATGTAGATTCTGAGAAATATTGAAGATTGTAGAAATATGACTTGGTTTATGCACTGAAAATTGTACTCATTCACTAGGCAATGATGTTTGACCTTTTATTAGATTAAAATTGTGTGTGTGCTGCATTATGAAACACAGCAAACAGAGCTAACAGCAAGCTCTGTTATTTATGCAGAAATTGGATAGCAGTTTCTAGTAACTGCAGAATTCTAAATGTTGTTTTCTGAGATATACAATTCGTCCAAAAGTTTCTCAAAAATGGGATCAGCTCTCTGGCTGTCTCCATTCTAATATATTGAACGTAGGAATTTGCTGTTCTTGCCTCATATGTATGAACTAAACTTACAAAAAGAGAAGTTAGGGCTTGTCCATTTCAGTTAAGCAATTTTTAAATGGTAATAATAAGTCTTAATTTCTGCCAAGCAGCCTCTTTGGCCCTGAAAATTACACTTTACAATTGCAGAGTTGATCCTTTAGATTTTAATTATTGTTGGATATATAAAAAAGTTTTAAAAAATCACATCTTCCTTGTTTCTTTTATCTGTATCTTAATTCTATCTTTTTCTCTTTCTTATTTCAATTTTGCATCTAATTTAACATTAAATTTAATATTTTAATCTTGTGCTGCTCATTAACAATTTATCAGTCTGAGTTGTGACACTAGTGGACATTTAAGTTTTTAATCATTTTCTCTGCAGTTTATAAACTAGCCTTTTTGTTTCATTATGGCCCTGGCTATCTGTTAAATATCTTTTTATTGATGCTTCAATGTCTTAAATGGGGTTTTCTTTATTTTTATTCTGGGCCTCAGGTACTTTCAGGGATCTTTAGTGACCCTGCATTGTGAGAGGGAAGATTGATTGATGAATCAAAGTCAGGTGGTTCCTCTCCAGAAAAATCAAAGGATTCATTTTCAGTTTTAATTTAGAAGGGGCAGAGAGCAGACTGAAACAAAGTGGTTCTCTCTCTCTTCCTGGTTTTGGAAATTCTACTGTTAGCTGGAAGCAAGTTCCTAGTCTTCCTGGAGTGAAAAATCTGCTATGGATGATTGGCTTTCCTAGAGTCTCTCTCTCTGTCCCTGGTGTTTTAGGAAGCTGTTCTCACTTAAAGCTGATCCGCATATATAGCAAGAGGGCTGCTAGGAATTACAAGGCTGGGAAGTCAGGGTCTCAATTCTCCAACCAAAGACTAATTTTCAGCATCATGTGAGCATATGTATTTCTGTGCTAAACCTGTAGCAAGCATTTTGCATACAGAAGTTTGTTTGATTGAAACATTCCTTGTACTTGTTAAGGATTATACGGTATCATGATTTTTTTGTTTGTAACTGGTAAAAGTTATTGCTCAGTTTCTTTCTAGAATGCGTACTTTAGCCAACTTCTAAGTGCAAAACTTATGATCAAAGCAGAACTCATAAAACATTTTAGAGTTCTGACTGAATTATAACGGAGTGCTTAAGGTGGTGCAAGGTTGTTCATCCTGTTCACACAGCTACAGCATAGAGAGCACTTTCCTGACTCTCTAAATTACTGTGTGTTCCAGGGAAAATCCATTGAAAGTGTGTGCTTAAGTTCACCTATAATGAAGATTGCCACTGGGAGAAAAATTTGCTTCACCATTTATTATGTGGCCAACACTTACATCACCAACAATGAACAATGAGCATGTGTTCACCCTGTGGTCTCTTTTCATCACAGAAAAGAAGGAGGCCAGTCCTGTTGGATAGAAGGCCCCCTCTCCATTCTAGATATACTTGCTTTAAAGAGTTACTGAATTTGCAAAGAGAACGTAGTTCACTAGTGAGAATGTGACAGGTTTGAAGACTGAATAAAAGCCCATGACTTCTGAATTGGTGAGCTGTAGATGTTCAAAAAGACTCTATTGAATGTAATACTGGTCAAAGATCCTCAGAACCATGCTTCAATCAGTTCTATTCTAAAGTAAATATCTATGAATACTAGAGGGAGCTTACCTCCTAAATCAACAGTAATCCTTCATGAAAATGACAATTATATCTTCACCTTATTGTTCTGGCTGGAAAACCATCAAGCAAGATTACTCTTAGTGAGTCTCGATAATGCTTGAAAATATCAATCCAAATACTTGTATCTTCATGTTGGATCATTAATATCACAAAAGCTTTCCTCATCAACAATTTCCTCTTGTTACCATATCTAGATGATTAGAAGTATCAATGTTTTATCTGAAGAATTTATTGTTTTTTAATGTGTGGGGTGCAGGCATGAATTCATAAGAATATTTATTATAATTAACCTTACTTAGCTTGTTAAGTTGTTTAATATCAACATTTTCCAATCTGAATTATTAGAAGTGCCATTTGTTTGAAAATACTGAAAGTCACAATTGGGTAGAGGAGAGAAGACAATGTAATCAAAAAATAACAGATTGAAATATATACATTTATGTGAGTGCAATCTGTTCTAAGTCCTATTAATTAATGCCTTGTTGATTTTTTAAAATATCAAAGTATGGCATTGAGGCAGTTTATGTGATGTAATAATTATTGAAAATTGGTCTTAAAATGCTCCAGTTATTAAAATCTAGCAAGTTTATAGAGCTTTTTCCCAAGAACTGTGATTATTTGGCAGCAGAAATGAAGACTGAGATTATTTGATGTTTATTCCCCTGGGGATGCTATTTGGCTTTATTTGACATCCCATATGTCATTTATTGATCTTCTTAGTTCTTTTCTTAGGTCAAAAATTTCTCAGTTGTCTATTTTGTTCAGTATATTTGCATAAATGTGCACAATTATATGGACATTTGACTCTTTTTCTTAATAGACAATTGCCTAAAAAATGGTTGAAGGAAGTAACAATCTACCCATGAGGCATAATGCACAAGAATATTTCCTCCATAAGAAAAGCTGCACATTACAAATTTATTTCATATTGATGCCAGCAAGGTAGTGGAGGATTGAGAGCATGATATAAAGGTAGGACTTAATGAAATTAGCATATGTTTAGAATCCCAACCCATAATTCACTAATGATGTTGCCAAAGGTCTTGTTTTTCTTCTTTCCTCAGTCTCCTTTTTACCTTTACACTTTCCTGGAGCTCTCATGAAAGGTCATCAGTCTGAATCATTGACTAAGGTTTTCACTATAGTGAAGATCCTTCCTGCTGTGGTGAAAAACCCAGAAATGGCTGAAATTTCTAAGTTCCATTCCCAAATTCAATATTTCCCATTTTTGTAGAGGTGGGATTGGAATCAGGCTGGAGTTTACACATACCTAAATTGCAGAGGCAGCTACCCATTTAACTCACAAATTGTCTCCACTGACTTCTGATTTTTGAACCCTAGCTGTGTTCCAGAGAGCTCAGAACAGAGCAGGTAAGAGGAGTCCTGAAGTTAGTGGACTCTTTGAATAGCCAGGATTTACAAGGTATCCTTTTGGATGGGAATTTGGGAAAGCTTGGGATTGTTAGAATTAAACATGATTATGAACTTTTTTGCAAACAAACTTATTACAACTGTAAAGGAATTCTCCAGCTGTCAAGGAACTGTCCAGTTATCCAGAAAGCATCATTGCTGTCAAATCTGCTCAGGAAGTGTCCAACAATATTAATTGAGTTGGCATAGAAGAAGTAAAGGCAAAAAGTGGTACATGGGAGATATGGGTTGACACTAAGTTGGCATGTCACCTGAGGGACCATGGAGGTGAGTAGAGAGGCATGATTTAGTATGGGGATGTGAGAGGCCATGGGGGTGTAGGTAGAGGGACATAAGTTTGCATTGGCTGATATGGATGGGGTTAAGGGAATATATAGGGGAATGAGGGAAATAAGGTTTGAAGGGATGTTTTTAGTTTTATTATTTGTTTTAATTATTTAAACACATACCTTTGCACCAGCAGCCTCTGCATTCACTCCAGGATCACTTGTTCTGACTGCTATTCCAGCTCGCCCAAGCCATTCCTCAATCTGATCGAAAATCCAAGTTATAGCAGGCATTTTTAAAGGTCGGGCACATCAATCTGGGGTCAAAGGTCTAGGTGATCAATTTCTCTCCACAGACGTTTTCTGATCTAAGTATTTCCAGTTTTCTATTTTTATTTCAGATTTCTAGCACCCACAGTAACTTACTTTTGAATATATTTAATGGTCCGGGAGGGGATGGGAAGATTGGAGACGATACAATAGCTTTCAAGAGCAAAGGACCAAGGGTGTCTCTTTCAAGGAGGGAAATGATGTTAATAGTTTTTATGGGGAAGGGATCAATAATTGAGAAGAAAAAAATTATTTATAATATCAATGATAAAGCTTGTTGGTGTCCAGCCAGATTTGGCAATGGATGACTAGATCAGGTGCACAGATAATGCTCACATTTATTGCTCTTGCATTTGAGATAGCAAACATTGGCCATGTGTAAAAGAAAACAACACAAGATGGGAGTCAGTGAAGCCTTTGTGGGGGACAAGGGCATTAAATGTGAAGTGGAAAGAGGGAATAAATAAGGAGTGGATAGCAACAGAGGTATTGAAGCAAATGAATGGTCAAAAACTGTGAGGTTGTAGAAGTATGCATTTAGAACCATCTAAAGCTAAAGAAGGTTTTATAGGTGTGAATGCAGAAAGAAATGTCATGAATGTAGAAAACATCTAGCAAAACCATGAGTAAATCAGGCCACTCTGTACAGATTTATAAAGTGTAGGTGCTACTTGACTAATTGTAATATTCTTTGGAACAAATAGAATAAAGAAAATTTAATAGTTGTGGCTTATATGAATTTCACAATGTATTTGATAAGTTACCACGTAAGACAAAAACTACACAAGGAAGTTAGGGACTATAGAGAAAAGTTTGGAGAGAGAAAGCAAAGGCTAGGTACGCCTAAAAAGTTGTGTGGATGTTGTTTACACAGGGACCAACTACTGTATACCTCAGTATATTGAACTTGAAAATGGAGGAAACAGTATTCACATTTCCTTATTACACCAAATTGGAAAACATAGAACATTGTAATGGGGGCTGTGAATGCAGAGAAGAAGAATAAATAGGTAAAAGCAGACCACTTTAGATATAAGAAGAAGGAAAAGAAATATAAGCTGAAGTAAATCTCTTAGAACTGAAGGTGCTATAGAAACCTTGTTTACCTGCATTCATACTGTTCCTATTGTATTTCAGGCAAAATAAACCAACTCTAAAGACTGAGGAAGAGCAAGCAGAAAGGAAGAGGAAGCGGTGTTGCTTTGATAATAAGGGATGGAATCAGCACATTAATAAGGGAGAACCTCAGATTGGAACAACAATATGTGGAATCTTTTTGGGTGGAATAATTTGGATGGGGCAGTAAACATTTGATTTACATTGATTGGGTAAACCTGATGAGCATTTAATGCTATGAGGACAAATTTCTGAAAGGTGTTGGGATTGGTTTTCTAGAGCAGTATATTGAGGAACCAACAAGAAAACAGGCTATTTCAGATCTAGTATTATGTAATGAAAAATGCCTAATTAACAACCTTGTAAAAGAAACGTTAGGGATGAGTGATCATAATATGACAACATTTTAAATTATGTTTGAAAGTGAGGAAGTTCAATCTGAAGATAAGATGTTAAATTTGAACAAAAGTTATTATGTATGTATGAGGCGAAGGTTGGCTGAAGTGGATTGTGAAATTCATTTAAAGGTATGATGGTACATAGGCAATGAATATAATGTAACTTACAACAACTATACAATCCTTCAAAGCAGTAAATCCCAAAAAGAAAAGTCAGCTAACAAAAGCAATTAAGGATTGCATAAGATTAAAAGAAAAGGCGTATGAATTGGTCAGAAATATTACTAAAGCTGAGGATAGAACATAGAACATAGAACATTACAGCACAGAACAGGCCCTTCGGCCTTCGATGTTGCGCTGACCAATATAAAAAGCAATGACCCTCCAAACTAAACCATTCCCTTCTCTTCCATATACTTATCAACTAACCTCTTAAACGCCACCAAACTTGGCGCATCTACAACTGCCGCAGGCAGGATAGGGAGCATCTTAAAATACAGTAAAGGAAGTCCAAGAAATTGTTAAAGAAAGATAAAATTTATTTATTAGTCACAAGTAAGGCTTGCATTAACACTACAATGAAGTTCATAGAATCATAGAAACCCTACAGTGCAGAAAAAGGCCTTTCAGCCCATCAAGTCTGCACCTACCACAATCCCATCCAGGCCCTATCCCCATATCCCCACATATTTATCCGTTAAGCCCTCTAACCTATGCATCCCGGGACACAAAGGGGTAACTTAGCATGGCCAATTAACCTAACTCGCATATCTTTGAAAGTTACTGTGAAATTCCCCTAGTCGCCGCAGTCTGGCATCTGTTCAGGTCAATGTATCTAACCAGCACATCTTTCAGAATGTGGGAGAAAACTGGGGTACCTGGAGGAAATCCACGCAGACATGGGGAGAATGTGCAAACTCCACACAGATAGTGACTCAAGCTGGGAATTGAACCCAGGTCCCTGATACTGTGAAGCAGCAGTGCTAACCACTGTATTACCGTGTTGTCCCTGGGAGATTAGAATATGGATGTAAACTAGAAAAACATAAAAACAAACTGTAAAAGCTTCTACAGTTGTGTAAAAAAGAAACATTTGGCTAGGTCAGGAGAATGCATAATGCAGAATAGAGAAATGGCAGAGAAACTAATGATTATTTTACATTTGTCTTCACTGAGGAAGATACAAAAAATCTCCCAGAATTAGAGATCCAAGGGACTAGGGAGAGTGAGGCAGTTTAGAAAGTAGCAAATGTGATCTCACTATTTAAGAAAGGAGGGAATGTGGTTGGGAAAATGTTAGAATCTATTACCAAAGATGTAAAAATGGATACTTGAGTAAAAATGATTTGACTGGACACAGTCAACATAGATGTATGAACGGGAAATCACATTTGACAAACCAATTGTTGCATTTTGAGGATATTACAAAATTGATAAAGGAGTGTTGGTGGATGCAGTATGCCTGGAATTTCAGAAGACTTTTGATAGGAGGTACGAAGTAAAATTGTAATACATGAGATAGGAGATAGGAGCTGCACGGTAGCACAGTGGTTAGCACTGCTGCTTCACAGCTCCAGAGACCGGGGTTCAATTCCTGGCTTGGGTCACTATCTGTGTACATTCTCCCTGTATCTGCGTGGGTTTCCTCTGAGTGCTCCGGTTTCCTCCCATAGTCCAAAGATGTGCAGGTTAGGTTAATTGGCCATGCTAAATTGCCACTTAGTGATCTGGGATGCATGGGTTATAGGGATTAGTGGATAAAATATGTAGGGATATGGGGATAGGGCCTGGGTGGGATTGTAGTCAGTGCAGACTTGATGGGCCAATGGCCTCTTTTTGCACTGTAGGGTTTCTATGATTTCTATGATAATATACAGATATGGATTAAGGATTGGCTAATAGTTGGAAAATAATGTAGAAAGAAATGGGTCATTCTTGCATTGGCAGGCTATGACTAGTGGAGTACTCCAAAGATCAGTATTTGGGCCCCAGCTGTTTACAACATATCTCAATGATTTGTTATACCAAATGTAATATTTCCAAGTCACAGATGACACAAAGTTATGTCGGAATGTATATTGTGAGGAAGATGCAAAGCAACTTCAAAAGGATTCCTACAGACTTAGTGAGTGAGCAAGAACATGGCAGATGGAATTTAACGTGAAAAATGAGGTTATCTACTTAGTAGGAGGAATGGCTGTGCGGAGTATTTCCTAAATGTAAAATATTAGAAAGTGTAAATGTACAAAGGGACCTGGTTGTCCTCAACAATAAGTCACTAAAAGCTAACTTGCAGGTGCAGCAAGCAACAAAGAAGGCTGATATGTTTATCGCAAGAAGATTTGAGTTCAAGAGTAGCGATGATTTGCTTCAATTGTATAGAAAGTTGGTTAGACCCCATCTAAAGTATTGAATGCAGTTTTGGTCCCCTTAGCTTAGGAAGGATGTTATTGCCTTAGAGGGAGTGCAATAAAGATTCACCAGACTTGTTTTGGGGACGGCAGAATGGTCTTATGAAGAAGGATTGAGCAAACTGGGTTTCTATTCTCTTGAGTTTCTAAGAACAAGGGGTGACCTTATTGAAAGCTATAAAATACTGAAAAGGATGGCAGGATAAGATGCAGGAAAGATGTTTCTCCTGGTTGGGGAATATAGATCCAGAGTATATAATTTCAAAATAAGAGTGAAGTCACTTGGAACCAAAATTAGAATTTTTTCTATTCAGAGGATGGTGAATCTTTGGAATTCTCTACTTCAGAGGGCTGTGGAAGTTTAGTCATTGAGTTTGTTTGAAGCAGAGATTTATAGCTTTCTAAATGCCAGTGACATAAAAGGCATGGGAAAAAGGCATTGGAATGGATGATTAGTCATGATCGTATAGAACAGCAGAGAAGGCTTGATGGGCTGAATGGCCTACTCCTGCTAATATGTTCCTATGTTCTCATGGTCATAGGATTGAACAGGAGAATATGATTGGGCAATCTGTCTTGCAGACAGAAAAAAGCACCAGGAAATTAATAGGTTGAATGAATGACCAATGCTATGACATTACGTAATTCTATGAAGTGAAGTGACTTTTGTTATACAGGCAAATGGAGGTAATGCATATTATAGCGACAGATCTGCCTTACTCTTTCATTTGGCTACTGGTTGCTGAAAGTCAAAAGCAATGATAAGCAAATGACTGAAATCATTCCATTTTATTTTCTCAGCAGGCTTTCTGACAGCACTGTTGGCCTGATAATATAACTTAGGCTTTCATGGAGCATGATCAGATTAAAAAGAATCCCAATGCTGTCAAGCAGAAGCCAAATTTATTATGGAGCATGGCCTGCTCTGCATTTCAATAGACCATAGTTGCTATTAAGATTGGCAATGTCAAATAACGGATATATGGTAGTGAAAAAACTAGCTGAAGAACCGAAAAGCTAACATTAGTTAAATGTATAGGGCTGAAATTTGTTAAGTCTGTTAGTGGCTCTGGGTATTGCGACGTGTGATTACCTTACACCTGCTGTAAGTTTTGCAGGCGAAATGTACATTTTGTTTTTCCTGCTCATTTAACCAACAGAGGCAGGTAACAGGACTGAATGCACTACTGAGTGTCTGCCTGCTGTAGACACCTAACGAAGAAGACAGCCTTGAAAGCTTGTGTTAGTTTACTATCAAATAAATCGGTTGGACTTAAACCTGTTCTTGTCAGACTTCTTACTGTGTCTGCCTGCTGAACAGGGGGCAAGTTAGCAAGACCTCATTTCTTATCCAGGAGCTAGCTGGAAACACTCGTGAAGCAGGAACAAACTGGAGTGATGGAACAACAGGCCAGAAAGGCTCTTTGGTTCTCAGATGTAGCACTAATGGCATTTAACCAGGAGGTGGAAAGGCGGAGAGAGGAGCTTTCAGCACAGCAGATAGGGACCCCCTCCAGACAGTGGGAGTGTGTTATCACAAAGGTCAATGTTTTGACTTTGGCCCTGAAAATTTAGATGCAATGTTGCAAGAATCCATTTGGATAAATAGGTTATGAGACCAAAACTGTACATTTACTCCAGGTGTAGCCTCATCAATGCCCTGTATAATTGCAGTAAGACTCCTTTATTCTTGCATTCTAATCCCTTTATAATAAAAGCTAACATACCATTTGCCTTCCTAATTGCTTACTGCACCTGCATGTAAACTTTCAATGATTCACTCACAAGGTCTTTTGAATGCCGACATTTCCCGTCTGTCACCATTCAAAATATGTTGCTTGTTTTATTTTTCCTTCTGAAGTAGATAGCTTCACACTTTGGCATATTGTTTTTCATTTATCTTTTTGATCACTTGCCCATCTGATTGTATTCCTCTGCAGCCTCTTTGTATCCTCCTCACCATTTACTTTCCCACATAAATTTGTATCATCAGCAAACCTTTTTAAAAACTTTCATTTTCTTGAGATGGGTGAATTGTTGTCCATCCCTAATTGCCCTTGTGAAGGTGATGTTGAGTGCCTTCTCAAACCACTGCAATCTACAAAAGGTGCTCATCCTCAGAGAATGCAGTCTAATAAGAGCCCTCCTTCTCTTTTTCTACAAAACAGTCCAGCACCACTCTCTTGTGACCGAAAGAACTTCTGTCAACTCTCCCAGCAACATAGTAAATTCACTAACACTGTAGGAGCAAATAGGAAAAAAGCCCAGGAGGAAGTTGAATGATGATGCCTCTAAATCAACTAGTGAGCTGTCTCTCATGTTTAACTGTGTGTGTTTAAGGGAGAATGTTGACAAGATTGGCACAATTGAAAATGGCAGGTTGTGTATCAAATCAGTGTTAAATGCTGACTGATCTCTGCTTACTCTACTTTGTTATAGTGCATTCATGCATGGACATACTGTGATTAAAATGTATTTCTGCAGGTTTCATCACATGACTTTCCCCCATACCCCAGTCATAAGTTGGCCAACACATCCATCCAGTGATGCACTGTCTTCCAATGCCAATTGAAAACATAAAGGCTCATTATCCAGTTGGATGATGCTTGACTGTCAGCCAAAGAGGCTTTCCCTCCTTTTTTTAAATATTTTAATACCTGGTAAAGCCAACTTCAAGGAAGACATTTTCTTTGATGATTTTTCTCCTGGGGTTGCACATAGCTGTGTCCTGGAGATTGATCTTCAGTTGCTAGAGATTCTAGGCTAATCTTGGAGGGTTAGCAACTTAACAAGATGCCTGCACTATCACCCCTCTAAATATGTGTGGAGTTTGCACATTTTCCCGGTGTCTGCAAAGGTTTTCTTCAGGTATTCCAGTTTCTTCCCATAGCCCAAAGATATACAAGTCAAGTCGATTGGCCGTGCTAAATTGCCCATAATATCCTGGAATGTGTATGTTAGAAGGATTGGCGAAGTAAATGTGTGGGGCTGTGGGAATAAGGCTTATGATGGGATTGTTGTCAGGGCGGACTCGATGAGTCGAACGGCTTTCTTCTGCACTGCAGGGATTCTATGAATTCTATGATACTATGATTTCTATGATATAAATCAAAAGCTGAGGTGTTCAGGATAGCTAAAAATAGTGGATGATAGGAGGATTGGCAAAGTTTCAAACAACAGCAAAAAATGACTAAAAAGGTGGTTAAAAAAGGAAAGATAGAATATGAGGCTAATCTAGCTCGAGATATCAAAAAGGACAGTAAAAGTTTTTATAAATATATAAAGAACAGAACTAATGTTGGGCCCTTGGAGGATGAGAGGGGTGGATAATGGTGGATGTAGGTGGATAAGTAACTGGCTTAGTAATAGGAGACAGAGAGTAATAGTGGAAAGGTGTTTTTCTAGCTGGAGGTCGGTCACTAGTGGTGTGCCGCAGAGTTTGGTACTGGGACCTCTTCTATTTGTAATATATATAAGTGACTTGGAAGAGGGAGTAAATGGAATGATCAGCAAGTTTGCAGACGATATAAAGATGGCTGGACTTGCAGATAGTGGGGAGCATTGTCAGGCGATGCAGCAGGACATAGATAGGCTGGTAGCTTGGGCAAACAGACGGCAGATGGAATTCAATCCTGATAAATGTGAGGTGATGCATTTTGGGAGAAAGAATGTAGCGGGGAGATATATGATAAAGGGTAGACCTATTAAGAGTATAGAAATGCAGAGGGACCTGGGGGTGCAGGTGAACAAGTCTCTGAAGGTGGCAGAGCAAGTGGAGAAGGTTGTGAAGAAAGCATATGGTATGCTAGCCTTTATAGGAAAGGGTATAGAGTACAAGAGCTGGCCTTTAATGTTGCAGTTGTATAAAACATTGGTTAGACCTCATTTGGAATACTGCATCCAGTTCTGGTCTCCTTACTACCGGAAGGACGTGGAGACTCTGGAGAGAGTGCAGAGGAGGTTTACCAGGATGCTGCCTGGTATGGAAGGTCTGAATTACGAGGAGAGGTTAGGCAAATTGGGACTGTTTTCCTTAGAAAGACGTAGACTTAGAGGAGATCTAATAGAGGTGTACAAGATTATGAGGGGTATAGATAGAGTAAACAGGGTTAAGCTTTTTCCGAGGATGGACTTGAATAGCACAAGGGGTCACATGCTTAGGGTGAGGGGGGTAAGGTATAATTTGGATGCTAGAGGGAGTTTTTTCACACAGAGGGTGGTGGGGGGTATGGAATGCGCTGCCAAGTAAAGTGATGGAGGCAGGTATTCTGGAGTTATTTAAAAAATACTTAGATGGGCACATGAACAGAATGGGAATGAAGGGATATAGAAAACTGATTTAAAATAGGCATCATGAGCCTTGGGAGTCCATGGGAAGTGTGTAAATAGATGATGATATTGATGTACTTGTTTTTATCCTACAGGTGCTTTGGTCCACCTTGTTGGATGGGTCGTGAGAGGGCTGCTGTTGGATTTTTTTTCGAGAGTATCCTAGTGGTTCACGTCGTTAGTCTACGCTTGACCTGGACCATTTGATGGACTACACGACAGCTCAGTGACTATCGCTGTGCTGTGCAGATACATGGATTTGGTCCTGTGTCTGTGGGAGTTTGCGCATTCTCCCTGTGCTTGCGTGGGTTTTCTCCATGTGCTCCAGTTTCCTCCCACATCCCAAAGATGTGCTCTTAGGCTAATTGGCAAATTCTCCCTAAATTGTCTCAAATTTGGTTTTTAATCCATAGATCTATAAACGTAGACAGGGATCACGGGTAGAGGTGGGAACATCGGGGTGGCAGTACGGGCTCGTTGGGCCGAAGGGCCTGTTTCCCGTGCTGTTTTGTTCTTTGTTCTTTGATAAAGATATGGCAGAGACCTTGAATAAGCTTTTTGTGTCGGTCTTTACAGAGGAGGACGTAAATACTTGCCCGAAATTAAGGATAGAAGGGTGGTAGGAGATGAGATCCTTGATGAGATTACAGTCACTAGAGAGGTGGTGCTTGATAGGCTAACGGGTCTGAGGGCAGATAAGTCCCTGGAACCAGATGGGATGCATCCCAGGGTTCTCAAGGAAATGGCAGAGGTGATAGCGGATGCCCTAGTAATTATCTTCCAGAATTCACAGGACTCTGGGAAAGTGCCGGAAGATTGGAAAATGGCTAATGTTACGCCGCTGTTTAAAAAAGGTAGCAGACAGAAGACAGGGAATTATAGGCTGGTTAGTTTAACATCTGTAGTTGGAAAAATACTTGAATCTATCATCGAAGCAGAAATAACAAGGCACCTGGATACAAACTGTTTGATCAGGTAGATGCAGCATGAATTTGTTAAGGGGAAGTTGTGCTTGACGAATTTATTGGAGTTCTATGAGGAAGTGACTAGTGCAGTAGATCGAGGGGAACCAGTGGATGTGGTGTTTTTGGATTTCCAAAAGGCATTTGATAAGGTACCTCACAAGAGATTGCTGCAGCAAGTTAGAGTGCAGGGAGTTGGGGGTAGGGTGTTAGATGGGATAGAGGATTGGTTGTCTAATAGGAAGCAGAGAGTAGGTATTAATGGGTGCTATTCTGATTGGCAGCTGGTGACAAGTGGAGTGCCCCAGGGTTCGGTGCTGGGGCCTCAACTATTTACCATTTACATAGATGATCTGGAGGAAGGGGCTGAGTGCAGGGTGATGAAATTTGCTGATGACACGAAGGTGAGTGGAAAAACAAATTGTGTGGAAGGTGTGGAAAGCCTGCAGAGGGATCTGGATAGGTTGAGTGATTGAGCGAGGACCTGGCAGATGGAGTATAATGTTAGCAAGTGTGAGGTTATCCACTTTGCTAGAAATAACGGTAAGAAGGATTACTATTTAAATGGCGATCACTGCAGCATGCGACGATGCAGAGGGACTCGGGGGTCCTTGTGCACGAATCGCAAAATCACAGTCTGCAGGTGCAGCAGGTGATTAAGAAGGCAAATGCAATGTTGGCCTTTACAGCTAGGGGGATAGAATATAAAAGTAGGGAGGTACTTTTGCAGCTGTATAGGGTACTGGTGAGGCTGCAGCTGGAGTACTGTGTGCAGTTTTGGTCGCCGCATTCGAGAAAGGATATGTTGGCCTTGGAGGGGTGCAAAGAAGGTTTACTAGGCTGATACCAGAGATGAGGGCATTGGATTACGAGGAGAGGCTGAATAGGCTAGGTTTGTACTCTTTGGAGTTTAGAAGGCTGAGGGGGGATTTTATAGAGACGTATAAGATAATGAAGGGGATAGATAGGGTAGAGGTTGAGACACTCTTCCAGCTTAGCAAAGATGGCAGGACTATAGGGCACAGCCTCAAAATTAGGCGGGGTGGGGGTGGTTCAGATTAGAATTTCTTCACGCAAAGGATGGTGAATCTTTGGAATTGTCTGTCTGATGAAGTGATGGAGGCTTCCTCGCTGAATAGGTTCAAGTCAAAAGTGGATAGGTTTTTGATTGACAAGGGAATTAAGGGTTATGGGGAGAAAGCAAGAAAGTGGTACTGAACCACTACAGATCAGCCATGATCTTATTGAATAGTGGGGTAGGCTCAAAGGGCTGGATGGCCTACTCCTGCTCCTATTTCTTATGTTCTTATGGCAATTGATGAGGGAACAGATTGGTGGAAGATAGTGGAAGAGATTGCTGCCTTGTGTCAATATTTTCCAATAGCCTTCTAGAATGCCACAGAGCCAAATTTCACAGCTATACCTTTTAAACATATTGACAATAACTTAACCCACTGTTTCCTTTTAAAATATTATTATTTCATAGATGTAAACTTATTCCAACTACGCATTTAAAGATTCTTGAGATGTGATCACATATATAGGGGAGGGGCAGATTAATAACATAACTAATCATTCATTTAAACCAATTTAGCCAAAGACAGTTTTAATAAATGAGAAACCAGCAGTTAAATTATTTGTATGCATGAAGTAATTTCACCTAACTGAGCTACATCAACAACATAATTCATCATGAAAATGTCAGCATACCAAGTTATTAGGGGAAACAATCTGTTATTGACGTACATTCATTACTAACCATTAACAAACTATGAGAGATTGGGTATTGAATGAATGAACTGCAAAACCAAAATCTTGCCAGGTCTGAGTGATTTGATAGATATATTTATTAATATCAACTTCCAACAATGCAATCGTGTTTCAATTCTGAATGGATTTAATTTCCTCATTGGGCTATCTTGAATGAAGAAAGTTGAGCTGAATATTCGCCCCATCATTTATTTTCTGTTTTCATCTGTTGAAAATGTTCTGCAATATTTAGTTGCCACATCAACTTAAAATGGCTAATAATTAAAAGAAATATCTATAAAAACAACAGCACATTGAAGCACAGTGTTTTCTTTTATGGAAAAGAGTATCTGATTTGTTATTTCTTTAATTTGTTCAAATAATTGGCTTTAGACTGGCAAATATACTAGCCCCTCACATTTGTGCCACAAACTTGAAAAATGTGAGTTCAGCGCTTATGTTTCTATCAAATTTACCATTTACATTGGCTTTATAGCAAGCCGATGGGAGAGCCCCTGAGATGATTGTAGTATATTGAAACTTGTCTTTTGCATTTTGACCACTTGAGATTACCATACATGCATGTACCAGCAGAGAAAGTCTATTAGTAAGAGAACTAATAAATAAAGATCCATGTTTTAACAGCATGTATAGCAATTTTGATGCTTCCATTTGAATATACCATTGTTCCTTCTCAAGGACTTCACAGTGTTTTTCCTTCATAGTTCTACATTACAAATGTTTATGTGAAATTATCTTCTGGCATGTTTTTATACCTGTAATCTCATTTTATCATATCAAAAATCACCACTACACCTACAGGAACAGTGCTGAAATAAATCATTAACTTGTCCAGATGATCAAAAGCCTTCTCCCATTTATGCTATTGGAAAACCCTTTGGTCTTATTCTGGTGTTGAGTGGAAAATAAAGAGAGAGAGAGACAGAAACAGCTAAAAGGCTTTTCTGAAGCAGAGAAGCAACACTGAGACTAAGGAGAAAAAGTTAGGCCCTAGTCTCAGGGTTATTCTATTTATTTGATCTGGAATAATTTAGAATAATTAATAATTTAATTAATTATTTAGATATAATTTGGCAAGGATTGAACTAACTGAATTTGGTCATTCTGCATATTCAGCCGAAGAAGGGGGTGTGGTGAAGAGGGAGTGGTGGAGATGGAGTTGGAAATGGGATGGCAGGAATGGAGAAGAGATGGGAAGAGAGGGGCTGGGTTAAGTGGAGGGAGTGGTGGTAGGGAGATGTGAATGTGGGGAGTGAGAGGGGGACGATTGCTGTTGTTCTCAAGAGCACTGCAGAGCTGGAAAGTGCATCAGTGAAATGAAATAATACTCACATCTGTATTTGTGATAAACAAAACTGGACAGATTAAGGTGAATGCCTGCTCTACTCAGAGCAAACCAGTTAGAGTATAGGTATGAACTCTCATTAACTGGGGACATGTTTCTTGTTTTCCTGTCTGCCCAAGGTGCCTGCAAAATGGCTTCTCCAACATGGCAACTCCTGTAAAACAGGCAGAAGGTCAAGTATAGGATGTTATGTCCCCATAAAATTTAATTTTCATCCCTGTTTTCCAATTAGGAAGTGATTTCACTAAAGACCAATTACTATCTCGTAATATATCGAGAGGAGCTGACGTATCATTCTCCACCAACTCCCTTCCAATTTCCACTGCAAATAGGTTTCTCTTAACCTTGTAATGTGAATAATGGATTTCTTTGCAAGCTTTGTGAATTTAACAAAATATTTGCTCATCAATTTGAAGTAATTTGCTCGTGGCCATAAACCTGTTGCAGCATAGCTTAATTCCATCACCCATTGAAAGGCTGCAGTCTTTTAACGGAAAGTAAATAAAATCATTACTTCCATTTTCACAAAATTTTTTGTATCGGGAGCTTGTAACAATCCAACAGGTGAAATTGTTCAGTAATACTGTCATAACCCAATAATTTGGAAGCCATTGTGAGAATAATACTCATCAAAAATGAATATTAATTTGACTCTTGAATATCCTGAGTCATTTTTCATGTTACAGTCAATATTACTTCTTTATATTTGTTGTTTGTGTGGTTTATATTGGTATCATTTTTTTCTCTTTAACCATTGAAAAATGATACGCTTATGCACTGTAAGAAAAAAATGACATTAACACAATAACAGTTGTGATAGTGTATCCACTGAAACACCAATACATTCCACACCACATAAATGGCTGTGATGTGGCATGCAGCTACCTCTGGCAGCTTTTCAAATTTCAAAGCATAAGCATAAGCCAGCACCTATTGAGAATTTGTCTGTATTTGACAGCTGTTCCCGATGATAGAATGAGCAGAGATTAGAGAAATTCAGGACAGCTGCTGGCAAGTACATTCTCCATCCCGTTAAGTGAGGTGAAGATTATATTGTGTTTAGCAAGCTATTAACTGAAATGTTAGTTCATTGACTTTTGATGATAAAAAGACATTTAAGGAGACAGGAAAGATTCTGAAGTAAGCCTCTTAGAGTGACACGTGTGGATCTCCCATGACACTGCTCATGGTATCAATGCTCAGGGATCGGGGGGCCAAGGTACTTTTTAAAAAATATTCCATACATGTATTGCCTTAGTGCAAAACATTCTCCCCCACCTCACACCAGGCCATTTGCCTTTAGTTCTTAAAGTTGCTGCTTTTTGTTGCAGTTTCTACATTCTCTTTCCTTTCAGTTCTAAGTCTGTGAAACATTAACTCCGTCCGTCTCCTTATAGATGCTGGCAAACATGCTGAGTTTTTCCACAGCAACTCCTGTTCTTATTTCAGATTCCAGCATCTGCAGTATTTTGCTTACTTTAAAGGTTCTGTGACAGACAAGGAATAGGCAGCTCCTTTAATACAGCTCCCAATTTTCTTCCCTATTCTAGAGTAGTAATGACATTGAAGAACCATAGAAACCATACAGCACAGAAAGAGGCCATTTGGCCCATCGAGTCTGTACTGATCACAATCGCACCTAGGCTGTACCCCCATATCCCTACATATTGACCCATTAATCCCTTTAACCTATGCATCTCAGGACATAAGGGGCAATCAACTTAACCCGCACATCTTTGGATTTTGGGAGGAAACCGGAGCACTTGGAGGAAACCCATGCAGATACAAAGAGAATGTACAAATTCCACATAGACAATGACCCAAGCCAGGAATCAAACTTCCTGGAGCTGTGAACCAGCAGTCTAACCACTGTGCTACGGTGCTACCCAAGATGCACAAGGTAAGTCAGGGGAGGGGATTTGGAGTGAGTGGGGAAAAGTTGTGAAAACTTTTGAGTGTGGGGGAGCATTCTTGCTCCTTTAACTTGATAAGAAGTTACCTTTTGATAACAGCCACAGTAATTGCTAAAGAATTCTGAGCAGCTGCTCCATTCATTGGAAGCAATTTTTTTTCAAAAAGATTCATCAATACGTTCTAGGCCATTAACATATGTTAAAGGTCTGGGGAATCTGAAAAAAAGGTCTAAAAAGTTTAGCAGTGGCCTGTATGGCATGCATTGGGCACAGGCTATCTCACAGCTAAATTGATCCAGATTGCACATATTTCCAACTCAAAAATGGGCCTCAGATAATGCATACAAATCAGCACAGTGTGCAATTGTTTCATTTATCTCTCTTTACAATCCTAAAAATATTTCCAGTGACCGTCTTCCAGATAGCAGCAACCCTTTGATACAGCAGCCTGTTGAGTAAAATTGCCTGCTTTGACCTACATTCAATATGAAGTTAAGAGTAAACACCATAGAAATGTAGTGCAGAAGTGCCATCTTAATTACAGATTTATTATTCAAAGCACAGGATTAAGCATCATCGCTAATGACGGGAAAGCGAAGCTATCATCATTTTTAGCCCAGATGAGGCCTCAATGCACTAATGTACTTCTTTTATCAAAGTTATGTTATTGCATATCCCTCGGGAACTATTTTGCAATTGTGCAGGATCAAATTAATTAAGAAGCAATTGTTTAATCCTGCTTGAAAGGCATCTGTTTTCAAAAGCTAATTTCCTCACTTTTGTTTCTGAGGCTGTTTTACTTCCATTGCTATATACAGTTGATATTTATAAAACATTAATTTCAAGTTATTAATGTAACATTGGAAGAAATCTGGAAAAAGCTCACTTGGTTGAACCTAGGTATGGAAAGATTTTCTTATGAAGAGAGGTTAAGTAGGTCGGGCCTGTACTCATTGGAATTTAGAGAGATGAACTTATTGAGAAATATAGGATTCTCAGGGGCTTGAAAGGGTGGATGCTGAGAGGTTGTTTCCCGCCATGGATGAGTTTAGGATCAAAGGGCATCATCTCAGAGTAAGGGATCACCCGTTTAAGACACAGATGAGGAGAAATTTCTTCTGTCAGCGAGTAGTGAATCCATGAAATTCTTTAGAGGCTGAGTTGTTAAGTATGTTCAAGGCTGACATACAGATTTCTAATCAGTAAGGGAATCAAGGGTTATGGAGATAAAGCAGGAAAGAGGAATTGAGGGTTATTATATCAGATCAGTCATGATCTCATTGAATGGTGGAACAGACCTAGAATCATTGAATCCCCACAGTGCAGAAAGAGGCCATCCAGCCCATCATGTCTGCACTGATCCTCTGAAAGAGTACTCACCCAGACCTAATCCCTCCCAGCTTATGCCAGTACCCACATGTATTTACCATACTTAATTTACCTAACTTAAATATCTTGGAACATGGCCAGTCCACCTAACCTGCACATCTTTAGACTGTGGGACAAACCTATTCAGACTCGGGGAGAACATGCAAACTCCACACAAACAATCATGTAAGGCTAAACTAAACCCATGTCCCTAGTGCTGTGAGGCTGAGAGTGCTAACCACTGATCCACCAAGCCACCCCTTGTGCCACCATTCCACCCCACGCTGGGACAAATGACCTATTTCAGCTCGTAAATCTTATGGCCTTAATGTGACTGTGGAATTTAAGCGATTGCGATATGCATGACAGTAAATACACTTTGTCATAACAGATATAGAGAAAAAATATTAAAAGTAGTATTTTCTGTGCAACCCATGGTCCACCGCTGGTCAGTGGCATGATCTTCTGGTCCCACTGTTATCAATAGGGCCGCCATGGCTTCTGTCTTATAACGGAATATTCCCTTCTGGTAATGAAACCCGCATCAGAGGCAGAGACATTTAAATCGTCGGGCTGCTCAATTCGGGTACGGACCGGATCCACACCTGAATTGGGTGTCGGTAAAGCCATGGTTAGCTCAGGTTCGGGTGCAGATTGCGTTAAAGGCCCAACTCCCGAATTTACCGTGATTTCACACCTGAAAACAGGTGTGAACTTTTGGTAAAATCAAGCCCAATATGTTGGAATGCTTTAGCATGATTCAATTGTCTATTTTAATAATCTTTGTCATTGCATTCACATTCTTTGCATCAAATAGTGCTGCAATTTGACATTTAACTTTTATATCTAGTTTAATTGTAACTACTTTTTGACTATGGAGATAGTCAAATTATGAAGATCAGACTAATTATGGAGATCAGACTACTGTCTGTGATTATCATCTTGTATGTATTTCTACTTTGAATCTGCTTCTGTTTTATTTCTTTCTAAATCTATCATTTCATTGCGTTGAATATTGAACTTTCTTGCCTATACTCCGACTGACTTTTTCTTGGCATGGGTGTTGACAGCTCAAAGGGTTGCCTCTTGATATTTTATGGATGAACTAAAATCCCAACTGCCTTCTCAGATGGATAGAAACAATCGCATGGCTCTATTAAGAGAAGAGCAGGAGATTCCTCAACCACAGATAACTATTCTTTCATTTCTGCCTATGGGATCATGCTGTGGGCAAATTGATTGTTGCATCCCCCTACCTTACAACAGTTACTACACTCCAAAAGTACTTCTCTCACCGTAAAGCACTATGCAGAATCCTGGGGTAATGAAAAGTGCTGTATAAATAAAAGTCTGTCTTTATTTCTTGCTTTCTTCAGTTAAATTACTTGTGCTTCAACAACAGCAAAGCCTGGATACACTTTTGGAGTTCCTGGTGAATTCTGAGAGTACAAATAGATGATTTTATCATGAATGATGGCATTATGTGGGCAGTAAAATTAAAATTTATAAAAATACAAAATGCATATGTTACACAGCAACAGTGCAATGATAGATTGCCCTGCTAAGGATATCTTTCAGGGGATTTTGCTTGACTGCATGTAATTAGTTCACAATCACCACTATTCTCCCCTCCTGCTGGTTGTTGGGTGTGAAGGAAAACAAATGGATAATGTATCCATTTGGATTGTTGAGCACCAACCTCAGCAGCTGTCCCACTGAATATTTCAATACTTTGACATCTAGTTAACAATCACTTTGCAAATGTATTTCTATAAAAGTATAGCTTTTTTTAAAGTTTATTTATTAGTCACAAGTAAAGCTTACATTAAGACTGCAAAGAAGTTACTGTAGCAAAAATGAACTGTGTTCATAGATGTTTGAATAGCTATGGAGAGATCATTTTTCATTCTAACTACCCCGTACCACACATCTTATGATTTAACGTACCTGGAACAACAGCAAAAAGTTGTTTTAAATGTAACTTTAGGTTTGATGAGGTAAAACCTATGCAGTGCTCCATTACAAATCTGTTTAAATCTGGGTTGACAGCATGATTGTTATGTTTCTGAATGTTGAAGATTTGTAGTTGGGAAAGTGTCGGTATTGGTTATTTTAGAAAGAATACTGCAATGTGACATGCAATAAGATGTCATTAACTCATCCCATTTTGAAGGTCAGTTTCTCTCTGAAATAATTGCTCTGCTTCTATCAATACAGATTTGAAACATAGGAGTAGATTGTTCCACAATTTAATAAGATCATGCTGGTCTGTCATGGATGCATCATTGTAAAACATATTAGGAAGGTGGACACTTAACTTGTAGAAGACGGCATGCAATATGAACAGTTTATTTTGAGAAAATGGATTCCAGATGGTCGGGTAACTTCTTTTGTGGTTTAGTTAAAGACAAGGATTTATTCATGTTCTAAAATGCCTTTGGAAAGTTATTAAAATGTAAATGTTCTTATGGAGGACGTTCCACAGAAGAGGTATCAGGATGCAAGATTGTGGAATTTACAAGTACTGTTACCTGAACATTTACAAAAGCTGAAATACAATGGTTGTCTCAGATTTCCACTCCAATTTTCCCTGCCGGATCAGGTGGGCAGAGTAAAGAAATTTCCTGTCCCTGCAAACACAACTCAAGAGAAACTGCCTGGAACAGTCAGATTTTCACTCAAATTGGGCAAATCAGGATCACCACCACCCTAAACAGCCCAGAAGCAGCCACAGAAGCTGCTTAAGAGCACAGGCTGACTATTTAAAAAGCTCACCATGGTGCTTTGGCATTTTTTCCCACTTGTAATAAAAACTGTAAAGCACTCTAACCCTTACTCCTCACACCTTACACTCTCTATGCCCCAAACATACCAACTCATGCTATCTCATGCCGTCATCTACACCCATAGCCACTCATATTCTTCATTCTAACTGTGCTCCTCTATCTACTCTTCTATAGCCTCCTTTTTTATTCATTTATGGGATGAGGGTGTCACCAGCTGGGCCAGCATTTATTGCCCATTTCCAGTTTTCTTGAGAAGATGGTGATGAGCTGTTCTTGAATCATTGCAGTCCCTGTGGTTAGGTGCACTTACACAGCTGTTAAGGAAGGACTTCCAGGATTTTGTCCAGCAACAGTGAAGGGACAGCAATCTATTTCCAAATGTGGATGATGAATGACTTGGAGGGACAGCTCTAGGTGATGGTGTTCTCAGGTATCTGCTGCTCATATCCTTCTAGATTGTAGTGGTCGTGCATTTGTAAGGTGCTGCCTAATGAACTTTGCTGAGTCCATGCAGTGCATCTTGTGGTTGATACTCATGGCTGCCAATGTTTGTAATTGTGAATATTTGTGGAAGATGTAGCAATAAAATAAGCTTCCGTGTTCTGGATATGTCAAATTTCTTGAGTGTTGTTGGACCTGTACTCATCCAAGCAATTGGAGAGTATTCTATTACAGTTCTGACTTGTCCCTGTAGATGGTGGATAGCTTTGTGAAGTCAGGAAGTTAGTTACTCACCATAAGATTCCTAGCCTTTAACCTATACTGATAGCCACAGTATTTATATGGTGAGTCCAGTTCAGTTTATGTTCAATAGTATCCCCCAAGATATTGGTAGTGGGGGATTCATGATGGTAAAATCACTAACTATCAAGGGGTGATGGAGATTCACTTTTGTTGGAGATGGTCATTGCCTGGTACTGTGTGGCACAAATGTTACTTGTCACTTGTCAGCACAAGCTTAGATATTATCGAGGTTTTGCTGCATTTGGACATAGATTATTTCTCTGAGGAGTTGAGAATGATTTGATTTGATTTGATTTATTATTGTCACATGTATAAATAGATAATGAAAAGTGTTGTTTCTTACGTGTTATACAGACAAAGCATAATGTACATAGACAAGGAAAGTAGAGTACAGGATGTAGAATTACAGTCATAGCTAGGCTGTAGAGAGAGATCAACTTACTTCAAGGTAGGTCCATTCAAAAGTCTGATGGCAGCAGGGAATGAGCTGTGCTTGAGTCAGTTGGCATGTATCCTCAGACTTTTGTATCTTCTTCCTGGCAAAAGGAAGTGGAAGAGAGAATGTCTGGGATGCGTGGATCCTTAATTATGCTGGCTACTTTTCCTAGTCAGTGGGAAGAGTAGACAGAGTCAATGGATGGGAGGTTGGTTTGAGTGATAGACTGGGCTTCGTTCATGACTGTTTGTAGTTTCTTGTGGTCTTGGACAGAGCTGGAGCCATATCAAGCTGTGGTACAACCAGAAAGAATACTTTGTGTGGTTCATCTGCAAAGGTTGGTGAGAGTCATTGCGGACATGCCAAATTTCCTTAGTTCTGAAAAAATAGAGGCATTGGTAGGCTTTCTTAAGTATAGTGTCAGCACGGAGGGACCAAGACAGGTGATCTGGACACAATAAAAACTTGAAGATTTTGACCACATGAAAAGCTTGATGCTCTAGACCATTTCTAATTCATCCCCATTGATAAAATGTGCTCCACTACACCTCCTGAAATCAATGATAAACTCCATGCTAGCACGAGGGGACACAGCTTTAAATGCTAGCACGAGGGGACACAGCTTTAAATGCTAGCACGAGGGGACACAGCTTTAAATTAAGGGGTATGAGTTATAGGACGGATATCAGAGGTAGGTTCTTTACTCAAAGAGTGATTAGGGAGTGGAATGCCCTGCCTGCAGCTGTTGTAGATGCGCCAAGTTTGGTGGCGTTTAAGAGGTTAATTGATAAGTATATGGAAGAGAAGGGAATGGTTTAGTTTGGAGGGGCATTGCTTTTTATTTTGGTCGGCACAACATCGAAGGCCGAAGGGCCTGTTCTGTGCTGTATTGTTCTATGTTCTATGTTCCATTTTGTTGATATCGAGGGAGAGATTACTGTTTTCACATTAGTTCACAAGATTCTCTATCTCTTTCCGGTACTCTGTCATGGAGATTGTTTGAAATTCGACCCACAACAGTGGTGTCATCAGCAAACTTGAAAATCGAGTTGGAGGGGAATTTGGCTACACAGTCATTGGTGTACAAGGAGTATAGTAAGAGGCTGAGGACACAGTCTTGTGGGGCACCATTGTTGAGGATGATCATGGGGGTAGAATTGTTGACTGTTTTTATTAATTGTGGTCTGTGAGTTAGGAAGTTCAGAATCCAGTCACAGAAGGAGCAATGCTACTAAACATTGTGCAACCATCAGCAAACATTCCCAGTTTTAACCTTATGAGCGAAGAAAGGTTGCTGAAAATAGTTGGGCCTAGGACACTACCCCAAGGAACCTCTGCAGTGATGTCCTAGAGCTGCAATGGTTGACCTCCAATTATCACAACCATCTTTCTTTGTGCCAGGTATGACTCCAACAATGGGAGGTTATCTCCATGATACCCATTGCGGAACTTTAGACATTGCTGGATAGATGGCAGTGTGTAATTATACTGCAAAAGCTTGGACAGGGTGCAGCAATTCTGGAACATAAGTTTTTAGTTGCTGGAATATGTCAGGGGCCATAGCCTTTGCATTATCCAGTGCCAATCAGTCGTTTCTTGATACCTTGTGGAGTGAATTGAATTGGGTGAAAACTGATACTGGGAATCTCCAGATTATCCACTTGCCACTTCTGGCTGAAGATTGTTGTGAATGCTTCAGCCTTACTTTTTGCACCGATGTGATGGGTTCCTCTGAATTTGAGGATAGCAATGTTTGTGGATCCTTCTCCTCCAGTGAGTATGATTACATCAGGCTTTTGCTTTACTAGTCTGTGAGACAGCCCTCCCAACTTCCCTACGCCAATTTGGTACTAATTCATGCCACCCTATAACTCCCACTCATCTCCACGGCTCCTTATAATCCCTATACCAATTTAGTGCCAACTCATGCCAACCCATAACTCCTCTACCCATAATCCTTTGCCCCCACAATTTTCATGTCAACTCACCCAGTATCCACTTCAAGAGCGATGCTGAGATGAAATAAAATAAAATTCTAAGAATCAACTGTAGACCTTACTATATTTAAAAGATTATCTTGTTGATCACAGACTATTCAATATATATAAATCCCTTCAAATACTAAATCAACCTTAAAAACAAACATTGGTATTCACAGCCCCATATATGTGTACATACAAACTAGAAGGAGGAGTAGGCCTGCTGGGCCCTTTGCATCTGTTCGCCATTCATTTTGACCATGGCTGATCATCAAATTCAATATCCTGATCCTAGTTTCCCAAAAATCCCCTGATCCTTTTAGCTCCTAGATTATGTCTAATTTCTTTTTGAAATCAGATAATGTTTTGGCCTCAACGATGTTCTGTGGTAATGAATTCCATACATTCATCACCCTCTGGGTGAAGAAATTTCTACTCACCTCACTTCTAAAAGGTTTATCCTTTATCCTCAAATATAACCCCTATTTCTGGACTCTCCCATCATTGGGAATATTCTATCTGAATCTATCCTGCCTAACCTAATCTATCCTGAGTTTTATAAGCTCCTATGACATTCTTACTTTTCTAAACTCCAGTGAATATAATCCTAACTGACTTAATCTCTCCTCATATAACAGACCTGCATCCCAGGAATCAGGCTGGTAAACCTTGCTGCACTCCCTCCATTGCAAGGACTTCCTTCCTCTGATACAATACTCAAGGTATGGCCTCACCAACACCCTATGTAATTGCAGCAAAACTTCTCTGTCCTTATACTCAAATCTTCTTATTATGAAGGTCAACACATTATTTGCCTTCTTTATTGCCTGCTGCAGCTGTGTGCTTACTTTCAATGACTGATACATGAGAACACCAAAGTCTCGCTGAGTATCCATCTCTCAGTTTGCACTCTTTCAAATAATAATCTTTCAAATAAACAATAATAATCTTCCTATTATCCTTAGTCTGCATAAAACCTTACTGTGCAGAAAGAGACCCTTCGGTCCATTGAGCCTAGACCGAACACAATCCTACCCAGACCCCACTCCCATATCCCTACATATTTTATCTGCTAATTCCTCTAACCTACACATCGCAGGACACTAAAGGGCAATTTTAACATGGCAATCAACCTAACCCGCACATATATTATTGCTACCAAAGTGGATAAGCTCACATTTATCCACTTTATATTGCATCTGCCATACTTATGCCTATATATTTAGCCTATCCAAATCATGCTGAAGCATCTCTGCATCCTTCTCACAGCTCACCCTTCCACCCAACTTTGTATTATCTGCAAATTTGGAGGTAATACATTCAGTTCCTTCCAAATCATTAATATATAATGTGTACAGCACAAATCCATGTGAAACCCCACTAGTCACTGACTGCCAATCAGATAAAGACCCACTTTTGCCAAATCTTTGCTCCCTATCTGTTTAACAACTTTCTATCCATCTCAAGACATTACCTGCTTTTCCATGTGCTTTAACTTTATATCAAAGACAATAATCTACTAATCCGTCTGGAGCTATCAATCGAACTATGAACTTATAGGGTCCCCTACTGTAATAATGATATCTTGTGGAAGTAGTGAAGCAGTACCAATACTATAATGATAACCCTTAAGCTTGCAATAACAAACAGCTATAGAAATTGCAATCTTTTTGTTTAGAGACACAGCAGGCTGTTTCTTTTGCAAAATTTAAAGAACAGCAGATTTAAATGACTTGACAGCTTGACAGTTCAATGGATCTCATCTATCTTTTATGCACATTCATATGTTAACTCTTAAAAATCTCAAAAGGATACCAGACCTCTCCAAAGAACTCCATACAATCTTGTAAATTCCAATAGCTATGCTTTAGAAAACTCAGGAATGAAAATTGCTTCAGAGCGATTGCAGTTACACCTTAGATGTATGAGTGGGCAGTATGGCATGTGTTATCATATTTGGGTGTCATACTGAAAAGATGCCTAAAACCAGTGATCCACTATTGAAGAAAGAAGATGGATCTCTTAAAAAAAAGATGGACCAGCAGGAACAGCCTGAGATTGGAGATAGACCTTCTTGGTGACATTGAATCTGGAAGATCTGCCTGTAGACCCTTCACCTATCCATACCTGTGGTGCTCTGGAATTCAGAATTGCTTGCGGTCTCCAATCACAACTCCAGAGGTAGCCCCAGGAATTGTTCAGGTTATTCACAACTTCTACATATCATGTTATTCAGATATGTTTTGGACCAGTGAGTTTTCCTGCTGGCATTGCGGAGAATTGAGCCTGGTAGGGAAATTCTGGTCAGGCCTTCATCTGTGTCACATTAGTGGGATGAATATGAGTTCATGCTGGCCTCCAAAAGAACAATTTTTGGATTCCTGTGGAATTCCCCCCATTTCCCACCATTCACCCTCTCCCCTCCCTTCCCCACCAACCCCCACCCTCCTGGCTCACCAATAAATCCTCTGACAGTGGAGCCATTGGAGTATTCCACCCTTCTCTCTAAGATATATCTTGTTTCAACCAGAGAGGAGAGAAAAGGGAAGAAATTATTCTGCACCCTATATACCCACTTTTGTCCATTCCTTTGATTAACAGAAATTTATGATTTTCATATTTTAGCAGCACCAACTGCTGTTCTCAGAAGAGAATTCTAAATCTCTACCAAATTTTGCACGTCCTAATTTCACTCAGGAAATCTCTGATTTTTTAACTATGCCCCTGAACCAAGACTCCCTAATCAGTGGAAATAGTTTCTCACTGTCTATGCTAGATGTTTCTCTTATTATTTTGAATACTTGGGATGATCAAATCATCCCTTATGCTTCTAATATCCACATACTTTTAATTTTAATCTAAAGTCTAGGGATGTGATTTTAAGGTCACACTTGCCCCAAAACCAGAAAATGCCACCCAAGACCAACAGAACTTTGCATGGTTCCCCCCTCCCCCCCAGCCCCCACCACCTCCCCACCCCCTTCCACCACTGCTCTGATTTCTGGGATAGGAAAATTCCACCCTAGATGTTGTTCTGGTAAATCTACACTGCACTCACACCAAAGTCAGTCTATTTTACCTCAGGTTTGGTACCCAGAATTACAGTGTTCTGGTGCAGCCTAACCAGGGAATTGTATCACTGAAGTATGACTTCTCCTCTCTTGTATTCTGGTCCTCTTAGTATGAAGGTAACTGTTCCATTGGCCATTTTGATTATTTTCTCAATCTGTATATCTGCAGGGATCCCCAAGTATATTTGAATTTTCACTGCACCATTTGGAAATAATCCTATTCTATCCATTTTAGTCTGAAATGCATGATCCGATATTTGCCAGCATTGAAACTAATTACCCAAGATTTGCCCATTCACTTAATCTATATCCACAGCCTACAATTCTGCCTGTCATCATCAGCCAATTGGATGTGCAGCCTTCTACGTTATTAATAAATTGAGTGAATAGTTGGGGTCCTAAAGTAAATAAGATTTGTGAATGTATCGAGCATCTTTCATGACCATCTGACATCTCAAAATGCTTCACAGCGATTAAATATTTTTGAAGTGTAGCCATGTTGTAATGCAGGAAACAGACAGTCAGTTTGACATGAGACCCCAGAAAAGAGTATTGTGATGATGACCAGATACTCTGTTTTTGTAATATTGAATAAATTTGCTTCAAAATAGGCATTGTTTATATCCATCTGAGAAGGCAAACAGGAAATCAGTTTAACACCTGTACCGTGATTTTCCAGTCCGGTCAAGGGAGGACCTACTGTGAGGAGATGTGGAATGCCAGTCAAAAACTCATTGACTTTTGTTGGGACTGGACAATCCTGTTGGTGGACATCTAAATTCAGCACTCATTCAATGGACTGTCTGCTTTGATTCTTGTGGTGCAATGGGAATTGAATTCAAATCTTCTTAATCAGGAATAAGAGTACTACTAACTGAGCTATAGTTTACATACAATCCCTGTGGTATCACTTATCAAATCCTATGAATTAGAGTAGTGTGCCATTATCTTTAACAAAAAGAAAATAATACAGCTCTAATAAAATAATTCAGCTCTGTTTATTTTATGTACTGTCGTGTGGTAATGCAAGGAGCTTAATCCTCCATGTAATCCACTTCTAGGTGCCTGCCGGCCATCTGTTGTGGTTATTTTCCCTGTAAGGAATATGTTGCAATGGCTGCAGCATGTTGGAAGTGAAAGGTATAATTTGAACCTGCAGGAGGATTTTGAATTTTTTCCTGGAGGATAAGCTAAGACATTAGCTGGAATTCTCTGGTCTCACAAGCCCAATATCATTGCTAGTAAGGAAAGAGAATTTGGCGCTCAGCCAAATCTTCGTCCACAGCAGTGGGACCAGATAATCCCAGCCACGGGTGAGGTCGGAGAATGCTGATTGCACCATTTTGTTTAAATTGTTAGTCTCTTCATAGCTGGGGATTTTACTACCTGAGTCCGAATCTAACGTTTGGAAGAGGGTTGCAGAGATTTCTGTATTTGAATAGCTTTGTTGGGCACCAAATGTCTATCTTCCTTGTAGACTTTTTTTTGTTTGACACTAATGTCAAAAATGTTGAGCATTTTTCTACGTCGGTATTGATTTTTTGGTTAGAAGGAAATTTCCTTTTCCTGCTACAGTAGTCTCCAATGACATCAACACTAATCTAATCATTTCAAAATTGCTTTATGGGCAGTAATTATTCAGCAATTTTAATATTTGAACATTCAGTAGTACAGATTTTTAATTAAATACAATAAATCAGTAGGAAAATAAAAATAATAAACAAAATAACAGACCCTGATAACAAACAGTGAGTTGTTGACCTTTACAGCAGTAATTTATTGGCAATTGCCCATTAAATCATTCTGCAATTGCTGAGGCCTACTGCTTTCTACCTACCTGGCTGCAATCTGGGGATTTTAGCAGGGTGGGGAAACCTGCTGAGGATGGCAGTTTCATGCTATCCCTCAATTCACCACTAAAGCTATGGTGGTGGATCTTGCCATCAATAGAGAGTACATTTTAATACAGACTCTGTATCACCACTCAAATTGAAGAATTACTCCAAAATCCAGAAAACATCAATTACTGCATTTATTTTTAACCAGAACCATTCACAATCCAAGCCTGTTGCATTAGAAGTTGCATTTTCTTCCAATATTGTCATGTTACCTTTCCAATTGTTCATTTTGGAATTTTGTTGTTACTGGATGAACTGTCGAGACTGTGATAGTTCCCACATTTGCTGGAACTATAAAATGTTATGCCAAAGAAGGCAACAGGCCAAGAATGTTCAGCATGGGCTGTAACCTTTGGTTGATATTCCACAGCTTTTCTTGATTTAGTTGTGCACGGTGAGCAAGGGAAAGACAAAATGATGCAATAGCGTTCCTTGAGATAGTTTTGCCTTTTACTAGATAAAGGATTAATTTTCCTAATACTACAAATTTAGCTACTCAAATTAAAATGGCAAAGTAAGGAATTTTGCTCTATTTTTCAAATTGATTTGATTTATTATTGTCACATGTATTGGGATACAGTGAAAAGTATGATTTCTTGCACATTATACAAACAAAACATACAGTTCATACAGTACATTGGGGAGAAGGAAAGGAGAGATTGCAGAATATAGTGTTGCAGTCATAGCTGGGGTGTAGTAAAAAGTGGAGTTAGAGTGCTGGGACAGCTCGCAAGAAGTCGCTTTGCCCCAGCTCTATCTCGTAGCATGGTGATAACTGGCAGGAGGGAATGCAGCTGAAGGTGAGTGAAGTGCAAGGTGAAGTAACTTCTGAAAGGTTAGCAATCAATGATCACCCATTGAAAAGATACGCTGAGAAAAAGTACTCTGAGTAGCAGCCTTTTAACTGCAGGGATGCAGCTGTTCAGTTTCCACTGTTCAAAGGCTTCTTAGCCTGTAAGTTTGATGATGAAGTTGCTGTGCTCTTGTCTTGCTGACTCTGGCAAGTTGCTGACAGCTTGAGAAATAGGTGTACTGGCTGATGAAGCTAAAATGCTTGATTAAAATGCAACCTAATGACCTAATTGAATATTTGAATACCTTTCCTGACAACTACTTCTCATCTTCAAAACCACCAGGATAAATCATGAAAGAAGATGGGATGATTTTGGGACCCCGATCTGACTCATTTTTAGTGGATATAACTCCATGCATGCACGCATGCACTTAAACCCATCTCCCCTAACCTAGGAAAATTCCACTGACTGAATGTGATAATATTTCAACAGTGAAATTAACTCAAATCGATCACTATGTTGGCTTTAGTGTAGTTGGCAAGAAAGCCAAGAAGACAATTGATTCTTGTTAAGAATGTGAAGAAGAACTTACATTTATTTAGTGCCTTTTACAATCTCAGTTTGCTCAAAAGTACTTTAAGCAAATGAAGTGATTTTGTATTGTAGTAATTGTTAGACTGAGGATAAATGCAGTAGCCAATTTCTACACAGCAGGTCCCCACAAATAGCAATGAGGTACATCTCTCAGTATTTTTTTCCATTTGAGAAATTTAACTTCTTAGGAGAAACACGGGAAAAAAACTCAGTCCCAATCCATCCACCTCTAATTTTAATGGAGTTGTCAGAGAAGGTGACAATTCACTAAAAGCTTTCAATGTGATTGGGTGACCAAGCCCTGCGATCTGCTCTATCCAAGCTGTCCAATTCAACTCAAACATCTCACCATCATGTCTACATCTCATTACCCTACAATGTCCACCTTTCCCTTATTTTCCCCTCCACAAGATCTGTACCCTTTACTCCCAGGTCACAATATTCATATCTCAAGTTCACAAAAGGCCATCTTTCCCCACTCCAACAATGTCTTAATGCCTCCCACAGCTCCTACAATGCCTGTATCCCCCACTCCCACAATTTCCATATCTTCCCCACCCCAGTAATGTCCATATCCTTCCTATTTACACAATATCCATATCTCTCCACTGCTACAATATCCATATTTCTCCCTCTCCTATAATGTCCACATATCCCCCAATTCCTACAATTTCCATATCCCCCCACTCCCCCAATGTCCATACCTCCCACTCCTACAATGTCCATATCCCCCATTGCTACAATTCCTAATCCCCTTGCTCCTACAATGTCCATACCCCCCCAACTCCCACAATGTCCATTTCCCCCCAACTTCCACAATGTCCACATCCCCCCACTTCCCCAATGTCCACATCCCCCCACTTCCACAATGTCTATACCCCCATTCCCACAATGTCCACGTATCCTTCAACTCCTACAATGTCGATATTCCCCAAAATATTCTTCCCCCCTCACAATGTCCACTTCCCTCACTTCCACAATTTCCATATCTCTCTGCTCCCGCAATGTCCATATCTTTTCACTTTCCACATTCATATTCCCCCCCCCCCACAATGTGCCATATTGTCCCCCCTCACAATGTCTTCTCCCAACACCCACCCCCCGCAATGTCAATATTCCGTCACCTGTACAGTATCTGATTAACCTCCCAAACTTTAGCAATGTCCAATTCACAATGTTCAATGCAGCGCACTCCCACACCCCTGTCTGATTCACCCTCCTACTTATATGACCACCCCACCCTGCCACCACACCCCTCCCCTCCATCCCATCCCAGATGTACCTGATTCAACCACTGTGACGCCTACATTCAGGTCAATGGTCCTTGTGAGGAATTGCATCGTGAGCAATAACATGTACAATGAAACACAGAAACAGCTAAAATGCTGCGATGCTAATGACATTTCTGGGCTAATGTGTAACACCACATGACTCACTGCCAACTCAAATTCGAAATTCAATCTGTTTACACTAATATCAGCAAAGGTTGAACATAAGTAGTTGTTAGCTAATCTTAAACCAGTAAAGCAACTAATAATACTCTGATTGCTAATGTGTATAAGATAAATTGATAGCAGCTAATCGCTGAATTCACTGAGATAAGTCTTGATAATAAGACTGTCTAACACCAGTATCCTTGCTTGCCAGTGTTCATTTTCTGTTGGTGACTGCTGATGCAATCAACATTGATGTCTTTCAGCCACTTTACTTAAATCAGGGCATTATACTTCTGTTTGTAGCATTGTTGTGCAAAATTCAGCATTAGCTTACAATTTGTTACTTTATTTCCACATATTGCAAACCTGCACCCACCCACGACACAACCAAATACCAGATGTTCCCACTACAAATCTTTGTTTAATGAGAATCCTGAATAATGAATATACATCAGTTTGTCTGATACTTACTGAGGAGTGGATAGGATTTGCAAAGACCTCATCAAACTTTGGTGTACCAGATCGCTTAAATGTCTGAAGAGACAACTATTAATCCTACATTATAACAGCTTAGTGGTGAGTTGACATGCTGCACATCAATGTTGTCTCTGACATTGCAGGAGTAATATTTGCTGTTTCTATTAATGTCTCGTTTTCTGGTGATGTTTGTGGTGTTGTTGCTGATTTTTTTCCTGTTTTTCCAGTTTGGGTGCAGGTCGAAGATGGACTTTATATGCTTACTGGTTTGGACCAAGTGAAGGAAACATCTCAACTTCCTTGTATCTCTCGGGGCTTCCAACCTTGAGGTAGCCACAATCCTTTCAGGACTCAGCTTGATTCTGTCACATATGTACACTATTCCAAAGAAGTGGCAGTCTGTTATTTTCACAATGCATTTGTCTAAGTTTAAATTGGTTTCAGCTTCCCTGATTCTGCCTATGATTTAATGTAGAAGGTAGTCAAAGTATTTTCTGTCTATGTCATAAATCTGGATACCATGTGCAATGCTGACTGCACCTTTGTATCCCCCGTACATCTTGTCCACTTTCTCTTGGAACATATTTTGACTCACTTTAAAGTCAGAATGATAGTTACAGGAATTTGTAGCATCCAAATGTTGTTGGATGTTATCAACAATGAAGATTCCACATCTACTTTCACATTTTAGTAACCATTTCTGACATTGAGTTTGCTGAAAAAGTTTGCCCTGCCTGTTCTGATGTGATCTCTTCCAATGTTGGAATGGGGTAGTGATTGATCCATGTTAATGGCTTGATTAAGGTCTTTAGGATGTAGGCAAATAATTAGCTGTCTTTCAAGTTTCTTTTTTAGTTCTACTGGTACTTTATGTGGGCTCTGATTCATTGGTTTATTTACTGGGTCAATAGTGATGTGATACTCAAAACTTTCAAAGCATCCAACCATCTCAGTGAAACACTCTGGGCATCTTTGCGCCAGATCTTTTTTGTATCTGATTGGAGGGTGTTTTTCAATGGGTGACTCTCTTCAATCCTCAGTGTCACCTTCTTTACTGCATGGTTTACCCAAATCATGTACAGCTCTTCACAAAGGCTCAACCTCAGGATAGCAGGACCATCTGACATAGAACATGAGTAACATTTTTACCTTTGCGTGTCCCTTTGATTTGATTTGTTCCTATGTGTCGAATCTCAGTCACCCCGAATGCATCAGCATGAATTGTTCAGTTTCAGAACATTTCCTTCTTCAGATAACCATTTCCTTCCAAATCTTCAGGAACCTTCTTTTGCTATAACCCTAGCAGGATGATGTTACTCTGTGCTCCGGTATAAATCTTCACTTTCTGATTTATTGTTGTTGGCTTTTTTCTTTCCCTCTTCCTGATCTAAATGGTTGTGTGAATTTCTTTTTCTCTGGGAATTATCGATTCCAGCCATTTCCAGCAGTTGCTTAGTCCCTTAATCTGTTATGTTCTCAGAATCACCATCATGTTCCAGAGTATGGATGTTTCAGTTTCTTTTCCTGTCCATTCACCTAGTTGCTCTGACTCAGGGGCCTCATCTACCACCTACTTCTTTTATTCTACATATCTTTCCTCATGATTGGCTTTTCCACAAACTCTGCAAATTAATCCATATCTGGGACATTTCTGTCTATGAATTCATGTGGTCATCCACAGCACATCTTTTCTCTGTTTGGTGTACTTTCTTTTGTTACTGCTGCACTACATCAACCCTGCTGCCTTTCTCTTGCTCAAGTGAAGACTAATCTTTAAGGTAGTCAGTGCTTTCAGCTGCCTACTTATGGCTTCATATGGTCTGGCAGTATCTACTGCAGTAAAAGGATACATGGTATAGCACAGAATAATGTGGGACTGGGAACAATGCCACCCACAGCGGAATGTAAAGAGACACATGGCCTGAGACTAGAGGAAGTTTTAAAGGGGCAGAAACTTATGTAGAAGCAAGCATGGACTCACATTTTAGCTTGGATGAAACCAACATCAATGAAAAGTTGATGTTCTACATTACAAGCCTCAGAAACTCTTCTTGTCAGGCCTACTGAACATGCAGCATCTATAGTTGGTGATTTTGTGAGCTTGTCCTTCCCGATTAGCATTTTCTTTATTTTAGAACATGCAGAAACCAAATTAGTTGATCTTGCAGCCTTTCATCTATGTCCTTGAAATTACATTCTCTAACTGCATTTTTAAACTTGTTACAAAGTTGTCAATGGGCTTGCCTAATTTCTCTTTGAGGCCTTGGGATTCATAATGGTAAATCCATTGATTTGATTTTAGCTGGAGTTGGGTGCTGAATTTTTCAAAACCTTTGTCTGGATCCACCTCAGTAAGCTCCCAGCTGCTAAATTAATTAAATCCCATTACCCCTGTCCACTGAAGGATATAACTGACTCTCACTTAGCTGCTAGCACCTTTTAGGAAACTACTGAGGGTAGAAGTTTCAACTCAGGGGACTAAGTGCAGTAGTTGGCAGCAAAGTCCGCATGATTCCCTCTGACAGCAACTCAGGTGTCCATGCCAGATCTCCTGATTTTAGCTCATTAATTATGCATCAAGAAGGAGCTTGGCCAATCTCATGGCTGTGTGCGCAATGATTCGTCCGCCCTGCTGTTTACTCATGGGATCAAAGGTCCTAGCGTAGTATTTAGACACACACATATTCACTCACTGAAGTCTAAGCGTGAGAAGAATGCCTGGATTATCATGGCAACCAAATACATAAAGCCCTCCAAACTCAGCGAGGTCACTTTGAAGAAGCTCTTTCAGGCTATCTGCATCCTTGGGATGGGAGTAGGAAGCCCACAAATCTGATCATGCTGGCCACGGAGGATGTTGCCAAGAGGGCTCAACACCAATGGGCTACAAAAATGGACCACCACACAGTGCGGGAAATGGATAATTGATCAGATCCACTCATCAACATAAGTGAAACTTCTCCTCACTCTAAATTCAAACTCTTTTAGGGGCATCAGGCAGTCAAGGTTTGGAGTCCTTAGGGCTGACACTACCAGATGGGACATCGGCATCAGATGCCTGCCAGCCACTATAACATTACCAGTTCTTATAAGATCTTGCACAAATGGCATTCTCATTGCTAACTGAAGAGGACTCAGCACACACAGCAGGCATGCATGCTTCTGAACCTCTTTTATCTATAATTGCTCACTGTCAATCCAATGCAGGTAAAGGTAAAGTCACCATAGACCCAGATGACCATAGGCTTTGAGGGGGAGAGTTGAACAGTGGTGATTTAATCTGAGGATCACCACACCTCAAGTGAGGAGCAAGATTGAGAAGGTTGGGCTTTCATGAATAACCTTGTTGGTGTCACTCTGCATCACGAACCAGCCGTCCAGCCAACTGAACAAACTGACATTTGGAAGACAAGATAGCCCACAACAGAAGCCTGGAGGGGGGAGCCTAAAGTTGAGAACTTTTTCCCAGTTCGAGCAATAGGCTGCTCAGTTAGCTGGTGAGGAAGGAAAAGTCAGCTTCTCCAAACAAGCATGAGGATACATGCAATAAAGTCATGATTGTCAGACAATGATTGTGAGTGACCTGTAGTATAAAAAACTGCCCAGTCATTCGCTAATTATCTCTTTTTTTCTATTCTAGCCACCAACAAGAAAAGATAAAGGACGTTGTCCTTGTGACGATACTGTGTCTTTAGGAAAAATATTTGTCATATTCCTTGTGCAAGATCTGTTTTAGCAGTTTTTTAAATTACACTGCTATTTTGTCTTTATACAATAGTCTGTATTGTAACTGCAGCAGCATAATTGCTTTCAATTGCTAGAATATTTGTCCTAATTTGGACTAATGCTGTTCCATTGGTTTAGTTGTTCCCCTAGGATTTTGCAGAGTTGGATTTGATTAAGTTAAGTGACAGGTAAGGTCATAAGACTGGGTGAATCTAGGCTTATACTGAGAATTCAAGATTTATTGTTTTTTAGATGCTGCTTTGAGTTGTTAGAGAGTTGGAGACTAGAATCTGTCAGGAAGTAAGTCTTTTTCTTGGAGACTCTGCTGTATGAGAATGGATTTTTCTCTGAGAATTGCCGTTTTGGAAGCTGCAGAGAGAGCCCTTTCTCTCTCTGAAATCTGGAGAGCTGGATCTACCAGATACTAGGTTTACTTCTCTGATGTATTGTTTTAACATATCCTTCCCTGGAAACTGCTTCTGGATCTCATCCAGAACTGGTATAAGGCTGGAAATCTAGCACCAAGTGAGTACTTATGTCAGAATTCTATTTATTGACTAGCGTTCAGTCTTCAACATCGTAATTCCAAAAAAATCCATCTCCAAATTCCAAGGCCTGGGTTTCTACTCTTTCCTCTATGACTGGAGCCTTGACTCCCTAATCCATAGACCACAATCTATAAGGATAAGTAATGACATCTCCTCTGTGATTATCCTCCACACTGGCACCCAGCAAGGTGGTGTCCTCAGTCCCTTGCTATATCGTTATATGCTTATCATAATATAGCCAAATTCAGCCCCAGTTCCATTTCTAAGTTTGCTGATGACACGTTGTCATGGGTTAGATCTCAAACAATGACAAGATGGAATGTAGGAAAGAGATAGAGAATCTGGTGAAACGGTGCAACAATAATAATCTGACCCTCAATGTCAGTAAAACAAAGGATCTAGTTATAGACTTCCAGAAACATACTGAAGGATATGTCCCTGTACCAACGATGACGAAGTGGAGGTGGTCAAGAGCTTCAAGTTCCTGGACTCTCTACACCCAATGCTACTGTTCAGAAAGCTCACTAATACCTCTACTTTCTCAGAAGACTAAGAAAAGTCAGCATGACCACTTTGACTCTCATCAATTTTTACAAATACACCATAGAAAACACTGTTTCTGGTAGTATCATAGATTGGGGTGCATTGTCCAAAACCTGCTCTGTCCAATACTGCAAGAAGCTGTGACTGTAATCCAGACCATCACACAAAACAGCGTCCCATCCATTGACTCCATCTAAACTTCCTGCTCCCTTGGGAAAGCAGCCAGCATAGTCAAGGAACTCACACACCATTGGGAAAAAGATGCAAAAGTTGAGAACACATATTAACCTACTGACAAATACCTTCTTCTCTGTCACTATCTGACTTTTGGATGATCTTATCACATATTAAGCTGACCTTTCTTTTCAATCTATCTGTAGCTGCAACATTATATTCTGTACCCTATACTTTTCCTTTTCCTCTATGTATTCAATGAATAGAATGTTTTGCCTATAAGCATATAAGAAACAATAGTGTTCACTATATCTCAGTACATGTGGCAATAGATCAAATCAAATCAGTTGGCGGGGCTTGCTTGACCCAAGACAGGAAATTCCTGCCCGAGATCAACGAACCTTCCCATTGTCTACTCCTTACCCGCTCCAATTCCTGTGGTGGGTGGGGTGGTAAAATTTGACAAGTATGTCCATGGGGATATTGCTTTAAATTGGAATAATAGAGAGAGTTAATTGTTAAGAATTATGTTTAAGTATTTTAGTTGGTAAAAGTTATCTTAATTATTTTTATTATATTCTAACTGTGTTTTTCTTTTGATAAATAATAATCTCAGCGAAGTATCACCCTTCATTCTCACTTCCATTTTTCCACTTCTCTATGCTTGCTCTCCATCTTGCCCCTAGCCTACCCCACTTCAGGGCAACTGCCACATTCCTCAAGCAATCCCTTAATAATCCGTTCTCCCATTCACACATTCTGATCACTTCATAGACACTGTAGGCACCTTTCTCAGCCTTCTTCAACATCATTTGCATTTCCTTTGTCCAAATGCAGCCTTCTACCAACCTTTATAGTATATACTTCTGATTTTCTTTGCTCTTAGCTCTGATGAAGAGTCATCCAGACTCAAAACATTGGCTCTATTCTCTCTCTACAGATACTGTCAGACTTGCTGAGATTTTCCAGCATTTTCTGTTTTTTGTTTTCGATTCCAGCATCTACAGTATTTTGCCTTTAAATTTGTTCTGCTAAAAGCTTCCTAGTAGGTCAATTGAATCATATCCAGATCAGAACACCTAACACTCACCCTAATGTCAAAATCAAATGCTAAATTTGTGGTCTAGGCTTACTGCATAATATACCATGGAGTTTCTGGCCTGGTTTCTATCAGTCTCTAGAACACTTAGCTGCAAACCACCTTCGATGAAGATACTCAAGAACATCAGATGTAGATCTGTCAATGCATTCACCTGCACCTTCCCCTAGACACACACACCTCAGTGAGTACTAGTTCTGGTCTAGGCTCAGGATCACTAACTGGTGCACACTTCACCAAGGTGTGTCCATAGCAGGCGAGGCAGTAACAGCTAAACTTTCTGACACTTGGAGGACTACTGGCATCTGCACAGCCAGAGATCAATGATGAGTCTTTGTAATCAGCCTTAAGAAAAATGTTGGAAATGTAAAGACAGGCAAAGGAGCATTAAGCAGAGTTGTCAGAGATTGTCAATAGTCTGGAATGAAAGATGGGAGGAGTCTGTCTAAGCTCTGTCTGATATTATGGCTTTGGCATGCCAGTGCATTGAAGTCTCCATAGAAATCCAGGCGCATCAGAATGCACAATTTCTGCAATTCTTCACTCTCACCATGGGAGTAATCCAGTAGTGGCTAGGTGAGAGAAATTAAGATATCTCAACCCCTCCCCGCCTCCAGATGCTTCTTCTGCTCAATGAGTTAGGGATGGACCCTTGGTCAACCAAAAGTTTGAAACATCAGGCAGACTTTCAAGGGCTATCCACGCAGGGCACTCCAAGAGTGGCCTGCTATTCCAAATCACCATTGCATGTGACCTCCCTCAGTTCAAAAAGGTCAGGATGAGGAGGATGCTCCCTCTCCAGAGCAGGAGGTCCTATGGAACATCCCGATCTCGGGCAGCCTGAGGACACCTACCAAAGTTTTCTCAGACAACAGGGAAAAGCAGTCAGCAAGTTGCCTACACCTCTGCTACAGACATGGCAACAGAGTTAGAAAAATTAAGAATGCACTCTGGCAGCATGGATGTTCAATTGCTGTAAATACATTTTGCCTTTATAAATATATGCTTCTTTTATACCTCAAAGTCTCAGGATGCTGAAAGGCTCATCAATATGATACAATGTCCCATATTCATTCAAGAGTACCAGGTTCCCTGGCACCCAATTATCTGCCATCTTGTCTCTCAGTAGTCTCACTGAATTCATCTCAATCACCTTTAGATCAAGAGAAATGACATGAATAAAGGCAGTCCCTGCATGAATATAATGGCTGAACAATGCACTTGTAAGCCTTGAGCTGAGGGCATAAGTTATGTGCCCTCTTGAGAATTATTCATGGAAAGATAGTAATTATCTTGAAGCTGCCGCAGTGAAGTCTGTTCTTTGTGGATATTTTAAGTATTTATTGGGAGCCATGTTAGAGTCTTTTCACCCAAGTGCACTTTACAATGGCCTTCATTTTATGACTGTGGGGTTGTGTTAAAGTATTAATTGTTGTCAAGCACCATATCCTTTCATGCCTCCCTGCAGCGTTATTTCATTTAAACTTTTAAGGCTGAGCAGTACTCCTTTATTAATTCTATCTCTCCCCTTGCATGACTCTGGGTAATGGCAATCGTTTCCATTCGGACATTTGAAATGTCAAATAGACAGGAATGAGTGTGTGATATCAGATGTGTGTGATCAACCTGATATGCTGGTCAGTGGCTTCTGAGGGTATTACTTTGCTTGTGAAAGACTGGTTAGTGCTGCTGCTTGGAATCTCTGTTAGGTCACAGAACACCAATCGATATGGATGTCATTACATGCCTCTACAATCAGTGTCTTAGAGTTCGTAAGAAATACTGAACCTTTGATATGAGCAATGCAAAAGAATATGATGGTGTGAAAATGATAATATCATAGTATCCCTACAGTGCAGAAGGAGGCCATTCACCCATTGGGTTTACACTGACAACAATCCCACCACAGGCCCTATCCCCACAACCACACACATTTACCTCACTAATCCCACATTTTACACCGCTAATCCCTCTAACCTACACATTCCAGGACACTAAGGGGTAATTTAAGAACAAAGAACAAAACAGCACAGGAACTAGGCCCTTTGGCCCAACAAGCCCATGCCGCCACCTTGATGTTCCTACTTCTACCCATGATCCCTATCATCCCTGTCTATGTTTATAGATCTATGCATTAGAACCAAATTGAGACAATTTAGGGAGAATTTGTTCTGCCAATCAGCATAAAGCACATCTTTGGGATGTGAGAGGAACCCGGAGCACCCAGAGAAAACCCACACAAGCGTGGCGAGAATGCGCAAACTCCCACAGACACAGGCCTAAATCCATGTATCTGCACAGCACAGCAACAGTCACTGAGCTGTCGTGTTGTCCATCAAATGGTCCAGGTAAAGCATACATTAACGACGTGAAACACTAGGCTACTCTCGAAAAATCCAAGAGCAGCCCTCTTACGACCATCGCATGTATGCCCAAGGCGGACCAAAGTACCTCTAGGATAAAACAAATACATCAATATTGACAATTTATACACTTCCCAGGAAACTTCCAAGGCTTATGATCCCTATTTTAAATCAGTTTTCTATATCCCTCCATTCCATTCTGTTCATGTGCCCATCTAAGTATCTCTTAAATAACTCCAGAGTGCCTGCCTCCTGCACTTTACTTGGCAGCACGTTCCATACCCACACCACCCTCTATGTGAAAAAACTCCTCCTTTTATACCTTGCCCAAATTATACCTTGCCCCCCTCACCCTAAGCCTGTGACTCCTCATGCTATTTGAGTTCATCCTAGGAAAAAGCTTAACCCTGTTTACTCTATCTATACCCTTCATAATCTTGTACACCTCTATTAGATCTCCTGTAAGTCTACGTCTTTCGAAGGAAAACAGCCCCAATTTGCTTAACCTCTCCTCATAACTCAGACTTTCCATACCAGGCAGCATCCTGGTAAACCTCCTCTGCACTCTCTCCAGAGTCTCCACGTCCTTCCGGTAATAAGGTGACTAGAACTGGACGCTGTGTTCCAAATCTGGTCTAACCAGTGTTTTGTACAACTGCAACATTAAAGGCTAGCTCTTGTACTCTATACCTCTTATAAAAACTAGCATACCATAAGCTTCCTTCACAACCTTCTCCACTTGCTCTGCCACCTTCACAGACTTGCGCATCTGCACCCCCAAGTCCCTCTGCATTTCTATACTCTTAATAGGTCTTTCCTTTATCAGATATCTCCCCCCTACATTCTTTCTCCTGAAATGAATCACCTCGCATTTATCAAGATTGAATTCCATCTACCATCTATCTGCCCAAGCTACTAGCCTATCTATGTCCTGCTGCATCGCCTGACAATGCTCCTCATTATCCGCAAGTCCAGTCATCTTTGTATCGTCTGCAAACTTGCTGATCACTGCACTTACTCCCTCTTACTTGTCATTTATATATGTTACAAATAGAAGAGGTCCCAGTACCAAGCCCTGCGGCACACCACTACTGACCGATCTCCAAATAGTAAAACACCCTTCTACTATTACTCTCTGTCTCCTGTTACCAAGCCAGTTACTTATCCATGTAGCTACCTGTCCTTGTATCCCATTAGCCTTAACCTTTTCAATTAACCTCCCATGAGGGACTTTGTCAAATGCCTTACTGAAATCCATATAGACAACATCAAAGGCTCGCCCTTCGTCGACCATTTTCGTCACCTCCTCAAACAATTCTACCAGATTCGTAAGATATGATCTCCCCTTAACAAAGCCATGCTGCGTATCCCTAATCAGGCCGCAATGCTCTAAGTGCCTATACATCCTATCTCTAAGAATCCCTTCCAACAGCTTCCCTACCACTGACGTCAAACTCACTAGCCTATAATTTCCAGGGTTATCCCTCCTACCCTTTTTAAACAACGGTACAACATTAGCTATTCTCCAGTCCTCTGGGACCTTACCTGTGTCCAAAGAAGAGACAAAGATTTGCGTCAGAGGCCCAGGAATTTCACCTCACACCTCCCTAAGCAGCCTGGGATAAACGCCATCAGGCCCCGGAGATTTATCAGTTTTAATGCTAGCTAGAAGCTCTTACACTTCCTCCCTCAGAATGGATATTTCCCTCAACTGGTCTACAGCTCCCTCAGAGAAAGGACCAGTCAACAAGCCCCTCTCCTTCATGAATACCGATGCAAAGTATTCATTCAGGATCTCCACCATTCCCTCGGGCTCTAAGCACAGTTTCCCTCCTCTGTCCTTAAGAAGTCCGATTTTTCCTCTAACCACCCTTTTATTCCCAACATAAGAGTAAAAAGCCTTTGGATTTTCCTTAATCTTATCTGCCAAAACTATTTCATGCTCCCTTTTTGCCCTTCTAACTCTCTGTTTGAGCTCCCTCCTACTGTCTCTATATTCCTCCAACACTCTCACCATTCCCAGCTGCTTTGACCTAACATATGCCTCTCTTTTCTTCCTAACCAAGTCTTCAATATCCTAGTAATCCACAATTCTCTAATCCTACCTTTCCCATCTTCCCTCTTAGCCGGCACATATCTTTCCTGCAATGTTTTCAGTATTCCCTTGAAAGAATCCCACATGCCTAGCGTGGACTTACCTTCGAACAACTGTTCCCAATCAGTTTCCATAAGTTCCTGCCTAATCCGACTGAAGTTAGCCTTCCCCCAATTCAGCATCATCCCCCTCCGGCAACAAGCATCCTTTTCCATCTGTATTCTAAAGTAGACAGAATTGTTGGAACGAACTTTGTTTATTCTTTTTACCACAGTCAAGAAGTAGGAAAATTTCCACTTCAACGTGGGAAGGAGGGCTTACTGCCAGCCTGCATTTGATCGATGGGGGAGGGAGGACCAGCTACCACTCTGCATGAGATCGATAAGGGATGGGGTATTGCGATCGATGAGGGAGGGAAATCTCTGCAATCAGTCTGGGTGGTAGCGGACTCCTGACTGGTCTGGGCGGTGGGGTCGTTGGGGTTGCATTTCAGGCCACGGGCCCCCGTGATTGCCCAGAGTGGGGGAGCTGGTTGAGGCTGTCTGCAGCTGCAGGAGTCTGACAGCTCTTACTCCACTCCTGCTACTGCACATTATCTCTCACTACAGGCTGTCGGGTGCATTAAGCCCCAAGCACAGCTTCTCTGGCCAAAAACAGACTAATCCAAAATTTTGCCAACAGAATACATAAGATTGTGCCTAAAGACTTGGCCAAAAAAACAGATCTGGAACTCTTTCAGTTTCACACCTGCTTGGCACTTCGAAAAAGTCTCGTAATTTAGCATGACCAATGCACGTAACTTGCACATCTTTGGACTATGGGAGGAGACCGGAGCACCTGGAGGAAACCTACACTCAGCAAGATCTGAATGCTCATCAATATATATGAAGCGACAAAGTTATCGTTGGCTGCTGTCTCAAAGTTGACTGGGCCAGGTCTCTCTCAAATGCCAAGGCAATGCAGGACGTAAACCTGGACTTCCAATAAATGCAGGGTAATAAGTGTTTGTCAATAATCACGCTGTGGTATTGCTGAATCAGTCTTTGTGAATACAATGCTAATGTAACTTTAGGTTTGCATCCATGCTGTCGTGTTGCAGATCGTTGTATCTTGATATCTGATAGAATTCTGGGAGTTCAGTATCAAGATGCGACCTCTGCATTAATTATGCGTAAGGGCTGGTGTTTGGAGAGACGGTACTGTCCTTATGTAGCTCTTTCTTCAGTCAGACAAACAATAACATTGACAGATCTCAGCAGCTCTGACAGCATCTGTGGAGAGAGAATACAGCCAATGTTTCAAGTCTGATAACCCTTCATTCGGGATCTGAAACATTTTTGAACAATTTATGTGTAATAATGTGCACCCTTAACAATTTTCAACTCATTTTTCATGAAAATACCTCCATTTAATTGTTCTCCAGTTTGATAATTATTATTCGGAACATGGGTCAGAGCCTATGAGAATTCCTCCCAATTAACAATCATTGGCAAATCTTCTGTTTGAGCAAAGTCTGCTGCAAGAGAAGCCTCATTATGAGGTAAACAGCTTTGCAATCTTCCAATAGCCTGCCCAGATATAGATTTACATTCTGTCAGAGAGGACACTTATTTTTCAGGAATGATATAGAAAAGGTCACAATTTTTAACAATGCCTAATCTCATTGCTCTTTTTGCTAAAAATATACTTGATTTATATCTCATCATTTGAGCATTTAGTTGACTCAATAATTAAATGTGCTATGGAAATATCTTTTTATATAGATCCTGATGATATGTGTTATTCATTTGATAATAATACTGGGCTGGGGTTTGAGGCCAGATTGTCAGGAAAATAATGGGGGGTTGAGTCAAGATAGCTACTCCATTGCATTCTCACCTTTGGGGGCTTTGTCAGGGACAGGCTTGGAGTTGGGTTGGTTGCTCACTGCACAGAAGTGGGCAGTTAATTAGTCCAATAAGGCTGTGCTTTGGGGCCATTTTGAGCCAGTGCCAGCACTTCAATAAACATCAGAGTAGCCTCACATTGTGCGATGTGCTGCTCAATCGATGCACCCTCCCTGTGACAAGCTAGAGTCAGAGCCAACAGAACCAGTCTTCATATGCTATAGACAGGCCTGTGGGGATGAAAGATTGTAGACTAAATTGGCCTATGAAATGGTTTTCCCTTCATCCCATTGGCCTTTCTAACACTGTGCCTGATAACACCTCCATGTGGAAGAGCCCTTACATTTGCCTGCCCTCCCTTGGCATTACTCTCCTTTCTGGGTTGGGCCTCTGGCCTACGTTACTGCCAGCCCTCTGATTGGGTCTGCAACATTGTGATCCCATCTGCTATGCTTAATAGAATGGTAAGCGTGAAGCTTACCAATTTGGAGCCTGACTCTCCGGTGCTTTGATGAACACGTGGACAGCATTGGAAGGCTTGGAACTTTCATATGGGTCCAATTTTGGCATCTTAATGCTCATTGGAAAATTCAGCTCAATATTTCTAGTTTACAAAATCAAATATTCAGTGTTTTGGGATTCATAGGATCTTAAATACTTTCTGAGAAGATTGATAGTACAATATTAATAAATCCTATCCCAGCTTTGTGAGAAATCTAAAGGGAAGAATTTCCACTGAACTTTTCTAATCTCCCCCACAACTTTGGTGGAAGATAAGCAAGAGCATAAGTAAATGGTGTAAACAGCCAGTGAGACTATTTCTTGGGTTTATAGCAATTTTCCACAGAAATTACGATGAGAGATCAGGAAAAGCCCAATGGAAATCCCAGCCACTGAACTTGTAATACAATAGTAAAACTTTTCTTGGCAGGATGCACAATTATCTTGTTAATAGTATAAAACATTTATATAATGGAACACCTGGTATAATCTGGTTAATAACACATTCTATTTCCATAGATGTAATACCTGGTATTGGTCGGAATTCATTAGCAGTTCATTCCATGCCCCTGCTGTGATTTGGCACTCAGCCAAATCTCTGTTCGCTGCAGCGGGATCAGAGAATCCCAGCTGTGGGTGAGGTAGGAGAATCCAGGCCATTATCTGGTTAATAGTACATAGTTTATACAGCACAGAAACAGATATCCGAAGATCTGATATGGAAAATAGTTTGAAAATGACATAGAGTTTTGGGCCCTACTTTTGTCTCTTATAAAGTATAACCTGTAACAGAGCAAATCAAATATATAACTTTTAGAATTGTTCAAAACTGTCAAACATCTACATGATCTAATAAATTAAGCGTGTCTGCAGTCCAGATTTTATTCTGGTACCAGCACATTCAAAGTGAATGGATTGGATTTTCCTTCCAGAGAAGGTAACAGGAGCCTGGGCTGTTCCTGGGTCCCAAAGCTGCTCCTAGAGAGAGAGCATCACTCTTTGGGATTTTTATAGAGTCTTACCCTCAATTGGGCCGGAGATAGTTTAACCACCCAATAAGCAGTGGACAGGATCCCAAACTTGAAGAATCAATCAGAGGCTTTCCAACTTGTGATGAACAGTAGGGTGGAATAAGGAGTAACAATGGATGCTTCAACATGAAGGTTCTGGTCACCAATATTGTTTTAATAAAAAACAGATTTAGCAGCCAAACCACCACTGTACAGGGTGGGAATTGAGAGAACAGCCTCGCTACAGGGCAACCTTTGCCTGGACTGAAATCCAGGCAGACAGGGGAGCCCACGGCCTGTCTGCAGCACTCGCACCCTGACCTGCTGCTGGGTGCTCACCTCCAGGCATTTAAACTGTTACGTTAGGAAACTGGAAGCTGACTGTGAAATTCCGATGAGCCTCTTTCCAGAATGCTTAGCAAGGTTCTTAATAATTCTAATTTGCTACTTGTCTCTAGGCTTGCGTAGCCTTGCCAGTGCCAAACTTGCATTGCAAAAATGGCCAGCACCAGGAATGGGGTCAGAAAGACAGCATGCCAAGTGCATCAATATTTTTGAGTTATATCCACCCCAATTCCCAACCTTGATGGGCCTTGAAAAATTCAGCCCGATGTTTCTCTCTGTTCCTTCCAGAGCTGAAATGTGGTATCTATGAGACTAATCCCAATATATTTAACGAATAGTTCACTTTGATTGCCTCTGGAACAAAGCAAACAGGTCAGCAAAATTGTAATTAGAGCTGGTGAAGTGAAGAAGATTACAGTCCACAGGCCAAATTAGGCCTTCAAGAAATCTACTTTAACCTCAAAGGCCACATAAAAGAGGAAAGCTAATAAACCAGGGACAAAATACTGCATTTTCATCAAAGACCTATTTGTCTTTATCGTTTCTCTTTGAGGTGCTGATGCTCTGTTCTAGTAGCAAATTCTGTATTTATTTCAGATTTCTGCTGTTTGAAACTTTTTTTGTTTACCTCTAAACATGAAATACGACTGCATTACTTTTAGTACAAATTTTGTAGGCAATTTTTATCCAAATCTCCTTTAGCTTAGCTGTCCCATGGAATGGAAATATTTCCATGTTTTAACTGCTATTAAACTTAGAAGACTAAATCCAAATTGTACAAAGAGGAATGATGTTAAAGTAGCGCATTTTAGCACAAGGTCAAAAAATTAAAAATAGTCTATCTCATTGCAGCAATCTTTTGTCTATTGAACTCTTTAAATAACACACTGGGGTCAACTTTAATCTTCAGAAGGCAATAGTTCTGCAATAATCTTTTTCCTAATGTCCTCATTTTGAGGCTCTTGACTTCAGTAACATTTGATGATGTGACAAACTCTGAATGTGTAAACCAAAGAGAGTTCACCATCATCATCATAGAATTATAGAATCCTTACTGTGCAAAAGGAGGGCATTCAGCCCATCAAATCTGCATTGACTCTCTGAAGGAGCAGTTGTGATTGTGAGGGTGGCGGAGGGGTTTGAAATCTTCCATTGATCATAAATAGAAATAATATTAAGGGAGGGGTGGCAACACACAAATGGATTGATTGCAGGCTGAAAGATTTCTGTGTATCCAGAAGGAACATATATCTTCCTCCAGGAGATCCTTCTTTCTTTCAATATTTTGTGTTGATTATGAATTGAGTGTCTTAAAGAAGTCATCATAGTCTTCTGTAGATTAACTGCAAGTCTTTATTAACAAGGAAAATTATTTGCACACATAGGGAAAAGTCTATCTCAACGATTAGGTCTTAACCCTTCTCTGCTCAACACCACACTGATCCCTGGGTCTGGATCATGTGTCTTCTTACATCACTGTGTGCGTGGTGCTGTACTCAGTTCCACATTAACCCTGTATGTACCAGACCCTTATAGCATAGCATGCAGGCAGCTCTAATCAGGCAACTCAGTATCTGGTATCAGGCACCACACATGGTAAGTGATCCATCCATTGGGTATTGGATGTCATGGGATGCTGATTTATATGGGTTGATGAGGAGCATACCTGCATCATTCCTGTGAAGGCCTAATAAAAATGGGAATGGCTGTACAAGGAGTAGAAATGGTTTATATGGTTTATAACACATAGCTGTTCTTGGATCACTACCTCCCCATTCCTATGAGTTAGAAACCCATGAAAATGTGTTGTATTGTTGAAACATCTTTCAAAGAATGGATCATAAAACTAAAAGAAATTAAAACTCTTGGTTTAGCAACAAAGAAAATATTACTAGAGATCAGGATCCAGTTCATTATGTGTACTGTAAATTTAAACTATTCCTTATAAAATCTTTAACTTGACTTTATATTAAACATTATCATTTTACAACAAAACTATGTTCGGATTATAGTCATGTGTAGATCCATTATTTTAAATTTAGAATGCTTGTTTATCCATCCTTAAGCAAACATAGTGAGTGTATTTTTTTCTATTATTTAGCAATATTAAGCTGATTATTTCCACAATGTAGTGTCTCAATTGAGATTCACATTGAAAATGCTTTCTCAGTCCTGAAGGCAATAATTATTAATATCAGCTGGACATGCAACTCCTCTCTTAAGCTCATGCCATCAGTAGGAAAAATAGATAAATAAAGCAAAAAAGGATGGAGTTTGCAGGTCATGAAAGAATGTATTCTAAAGCCTTCTACAAAGCCTTGTCCGTCAAATCTACCTGAACAGTTCATTCATTAAGCCTTCAGTAGATAGATATGAAGCCTATTTGGCTAAACAAATAGCTTCCTTAATTGAGAGGGTTCTGTGCAAGGAGGATATTGATTTGTATAATACTGTTCAGAATTCAGGGGAGTTCAAACTGAAATGATTGATTAATTCATGTTTATTGAAAATAATTGCCCAGTGATAACAAAGTGCATATAAAAGCTATATGACTCACTTGACATTAAATATACTGCTAAGAGAGATTTGTCTCTCAAATTCCTATTCCCTGAAATTTCTGGATGATATAGATATTCCACTTATACAGAATATATATGGGCTGCTGTAAGTTTAATAGTAATAGTTGTTATAGGGAATTAGCTAAAAGGACCAAGAGAAAAACGATTCTGTTTGTGCTATAGAAAATGAACTGAAAGGTTTAATTGTATAGAACTCAATGTACAAAAAGAAGGTGATGTGCATTTTAATGCTAATTCTTCTTCACAAATAATTGTTTTGGATTGGCAAAGAGAGATTAGGGTCAGGACAGGCATTCAAACTCTGCATCAAGATATTGAATTATTTTCACCTACTCAGCACAACACATTAGGCCTTGTGTTTGCTTCTTATCTTCCTATCTTTTTGCTTGTTTAAATCCAATTTGCTCAGCAAAAAAAATTGCCCCCGAGGGGCTTCCAGTCTCACCTATAGGAGCCATTAACTGATTAGAAATATAGCAGGGTGAAAGAAAAAAGCTGCTTGATGTGTGTTTCCTACAATCAATTGCTTCCTGCATAAACGACAAAAAAGTGCAATCTGAATTAGCTAACAGCTTTGTAGCAAGTGAATGCACAGTACACATAACGATATCCACACTAGATAATCCCCAGTGACCAATGATACCCCACATTAATTTGTTTAATGTTGTATTGGACATTTTTTTTTCTTAATTCCTTACTTCACATCCCACCCTCTTTTTCTCTTGGCCTTGTTGATTCATACTGAGTGGCAGATCTGTAGCTATCCAGTGCTTTGCTTATATCAATCAGGATTGTGTCTGGTGCTCAGCTGATTTTCAGGGTCATCACAATTCAGCCTAGTTTCCCTATGAGTGAAATCTTAACATCTCCGAAAATGTTATTCAGTCAGGAATCCAATGCTGATAGTGTCATTTGATGGCAGAGTATGACCATCATTCAGGCAGCAGCCAATTAAAAGATTGCCTCCATAGTCACTGTCCAATTACAGATTGAGGGTTTGTTCCAGACTCAATTGGGAGGCCCAATTATATATCGTTTGATATCACTATGCAAGATTCAAATGCCTATCCTGATGCTCACCTCAGAACTCTGGATTGTCGACAGCCTCACTTGGAGAGGTGGACAATGCTGAGGTATGCTAGAGCACCTCAAAATTGAGGCACTTTCTACGCCATTCCAAATGTTTAATGATAGCTGTCAGGCTATCAGTGTGAAAGAAGAGCCTTTCCATGGGGTAGTTTGTGGCTGTGGTCGTTCTATGTCAGTGGCTACATAGGAAGCTTCTGGCCTGCCACAGGAAGGTAACCTCCAGTTACTTGCCAGGTTCCAGCCTCACTGGAGATCTGTTCATTGTTGAAAAGATTCTGGCTACACCATAACGATGTCCCCGGTGGTTCTAAAACTGGGTTTAACTAACTCCTTGCCATTGCCAGGCTCAGGTTGGTATGTATGCCCGAGAATCGGGCAAGTTTTGAAAACCAGCAAAAGATTACCAAAGAAAATAAAGAAGGAGAAGATAAACTAGAGGATAAACCATAAAGTAACATAAAAACAGACATAAAGACCTTTTTTAAATATATGAAAAGGAAAAGAGAGAGGCCACAGTGAATATAGGCCCCTTGGAAAAAGAGACTGAGGAAATAATAATGGAAACCAGAAATGGTAAAGAAATTAAACACATACTTTGCATCAGCCTTCGTGGTTGAAGAAATTAATAGCATTCCAAAAATATTAAATAATCAAGAAGCAAAAGAGAAGGAAGGAAATAAATATAATAACTATCACGAAATATAAAATACTAAGGAAACTAATGGAAAGTCATGTGGGCTGATTCCTAGAATTTAAAGGAAGTAGCAAAAGCAATGTGGATGTCACTAGTAATAATTTTCCAAGAATCCTTAAGTGCTGGAAAACTCCCAGAGGATTGGAAAACTGCCAATGAATCATCTTATTCAAAAGGGGAGAGAAACAAAAAAACAGGTAACTATAAGCAAATTAGCTTAACATCCAACATTCAGAAAACATTAGAATCTATCATAAAAGACATCATAACAAAACATTTAGAAAAACATAATATAACCAAGGAGAGGCAACATGGCTCCATGACGGGGAAATCGTGCCCAATGATTTAATATATTTCTTTGATGTGGTAATGAGCAAAATAGATAAAGGAGAACCAATAGATGTAATATACTTAGATTTTCAAAAAGGGTCTCATAAGATACTGCTCAAAAAGGTATGAAGTAAGAGTCCATGTATATCAATATGGATAGTGTTTACCTAACTGATACAAGATGGAGAGTCGGGATGAGAGGGGCATTTTCAGGATGGCAACCTGTAACTGCAGATCAGAGCTGGGCCACAATTATTTATAATATATATTCATGACTTGGATGAGGGAAGTGAATGTATTGTTGCCAGGTTTGCAGATGACACAAAAACAGGTGGAAGGCAAATGGTGAGATGATACAAAGAGTCCACAGAAAGATATGGACAGGTTAAATGAGTGGGCAAAACTTGACAAATGAAATATAATGTAGGAAAATGTGAAATTATGCACTTTGGTAGGAAGAATAAGTGAGCTGAATTTTTTTTAAATACTGAAGTATCTAAGTATTAAATACTTAAATACTGAAGAAAGCTGCAGCATAGAGGGATTCGGGGACCTTCATGCATAAATCACAAAAAGCTATTACCAGGTCAGCAGGTAATAAGGAAGGCAAATGGAATGCTGGCCTTTATTTCAAAGGGAATGGACTGTAATAATAGCGAAGTTTTGTTAAAACAAAAAAAGCACTAGTTAGACTACACCTATGAACAGTTTTGGTCTCCTTACCTAAGAAAACATATACTGACATTTGAGGCAGAGCAGAGAAGATTCAGTAAGCTGATTTTGGGTATGAAAGGATTTTCATAAGAGGGGCCTGTACTCATTGGAGTATAGAAGAATGAGATGTGACCTTATTGAGACATTCTCAGGGGGCTTGCCAGGATAGGTGCTGAGAGGTTGTTTCCCCTTATGGGACAGCCTAAACTCAAAGAGCATAATCTCAGAGTAAAAGCTCACCCATTTAAAATAGAGATGAGGAGGAATTTCTTGTCTCAGAGAGTAATGAATGAATCTGTGAAATTTTTTACTACACAGGGCTGTGGGGCTGACTCATCAGAAGTATGTTCAAGGTTCAGAGGCAGATTTTTAATCAGGAAGGGAACCCAGGATTATGGGGATAAGGTGAGAAAGTGGAATTGGGGACTAACATATCCAATCAGTCATGATCTCATTGAATGGAAAAGCAGACTTGATGGGCTCCAGGGCCTACTTCTGCTCATAAGTCTTACAATCTTATAACTACCCAACTCACTAATTCCCAGTTTTCTCCTTGTGTCTCCTAATCCACAAGGGAAGATTTCACTCTGTAGTTCATTGCCATATCAGGCAACTAAGCTATTGAGGGAATCTATTCAAATGAATGCTGATCTTGATTTTCATGGAGCTACTCATAGATGGGAACCATGGATGACATCAGAAGAATCAGTTTGTGCAGAATTTAAATCTTGAGATGTGAATAATTGAAATAAATTAACTTGCATCCAGTCCATCTTCCTTTTATGTGCTCTCTTTATTAAAAAAAGAATAGAGAGCTTATTAATCCTCCTTGTCACAATGCTAATACAGGCTATGATAAAGCGAATATTTGAGCTGTTTGTTCAGACTTTTATTGTAGAAATCCCAAAAGAAATGGAATCACTCTGACCCACTCCCGATACTTATTGCTCAAGGGCATTTTGTTTCTGAAAATTGATTGTTGGGATAACTTCTGTTTTTTTTTAAATGGCACTAATCAGAAAGGACAAGCCTTGTGTGTCTTTATCCACTGCGTCAAACTTCCATAATTTTCTAATAAAAACAGAAAATGCTGGAACAATTCAGCAGATGAGGCAGAACTTGTAGAGATAAGCTGAATTAATGGACAGTATGTAATGGAGCTGATAGTGATCTCGCTACCAATGTCAGCCCTCATCATCTTGTAACAGGAAAGCAAGTGAAATGAAGTATCAAACAGTTAACTGGATGGGAGCAAGCATTCCGCCAGATTAAGGACTCTGGAGATAGAAATCCTGCCTGCTGAAAGCTGGCAGCTAATCAGAGGCCAGCAGCTCTTCATGACTTGCTACCACCACCAGGGATGGTGGCTGTTGCCAGTCCAGACGCAGGAGTGCCAAGGGTCCCAGGAAACAGGCAAATATTCATGAGAGGGGGTTCATAGTGTAAGGTTCCTGGGGGAGGGGGGACAGGCCTCCTTGGCAGTAAGGATAGGGATGACTCCCAGTGAGTCCCTCTTTTCCCAACTGCTGGATCCCCGACCAGGCACTGAACACCTGAAAGTAAGGGACTCCAGCTCCAGGAACCCAGAAGCAACCCAAGAGGATTTGCTTTATAGGCTCTCTCCATTGCACTTTCCCTGCTCACTGCTGGGTGAATACCAGCAGTGGTGAGATGAAGCCCTTCAGTGGGCATTAATTTCCCACCTAAAGGCTTTATATGATGGTGGAATCAGAAGGTCGTTCCATGAGCTTTCTTCCCATTTGACTCAATCAGGGCTGTGGTGGAAAGGTGGCACCATCCACTTGCTTGATTAAATACAGCTACGTCAAGTTATGTATGCACGATCAGCATCCATACCACATGGTAAATATGGCCAAATTGACATCTTAAGCTGCTTCATCAATGACCTTCCTTTGACCATAAGGTCAGAAGTGAGGATGTTCACAGATGATTGCAAAATGTTCAGCACCATTCACAACTCCTTAGATACTGAAGTAGTCCATGTCCAAATGCAGCAAGAATTGAACAATATCCAGGCTTCGGTAACAAACAGCAAGTACCATTCACGCTACACAAATTCCCTATCTTCAATGTACTTATGGTTCAGTTCTATGTTAACCTCCTGCTGCCATTTTAGTTTAAACCCACGCATTGCTTTTTTTGCATTCAAGTATATTGTACCAGTGTAGTGCAGGTGAAGGCTGTCCTGTTGGTACATCCTTTTCTGTCCCTGAACTCACCCACTGTTCATGAAATCTAAATCCCTACTCTGATATCTTTCCCTGGATGGTCTGGTGAAATGGTTTTTGCACTAGAAGTGCAATGGAGTGAGATATACAGTCCTTCTGTGACTCAATACTGACCCCATCACAATTTCAGGGTCAAACACATTAATTAATTTTGGATGGGCCATTGCTTGTAGTAGCACCTGCCATTGGGAATTCATTGCTGGGCAAATGGAAGCTCCTAGGTTGTTGTTTCAATTAGCTCAATAATTGAAGCAACAATCATTGATTAGGTTGATTAACAGAATCTTGTGTTAAAAGAGTAGGCTGTTAAAGGATTTGTAAATGTGGACTAATTCCTGAAGTTGCCCAAAAGTTTGTCTGCAAGTAAATCCTCATTCCCTAGAGTCTAAAATATCCTAACCTAAAATTAACATAGAAGAAAACATTTGTTACTGAATACAGGTACTCATTGGAAGAGAACATCTAAGGAGAGTAAAAGGAGATTATCATGAAATTTTTAGGGTATGGATCAGGAACCTTAAGACATATTATGAAGTTAGACTAGATCCCAACTATTTGCTATTTTGGCATTAATGTGAGGGTATGATAATTCATTCCATTAGCAATTCTACTGACAACTGAGAAGCTTTTATCAAAACATTCTTTATTTAACAACACAGTTTAACTACAACAAATGAATTAGCTTAACATTTAACATTTGAACAATGCTTAAACATAAGGAGGTACAATTCTTAACTGCTAATTTATCCCTATGAGTTCCAATTCAAGCAATGTTTCTCTTATAGACTCCTCTTCAAAATCAGTTATCAAAATCCCAGACTTGTGTGCTTGTAAACAGATTGAGAGCTTTTTGGATACCTTTGGAGAGGAAGAGACAGAGAGAAGCACCTGTCTTCTAAGAGCCCCAAACAGCGTCTTCCAGAGAGAGAAAAAGAGATAGAGAGACTAAAAGGCAGTTATCTTCTGACAACCCCAAACCACAACCTCCAGAGAGAAAGAGAGAAAGGGACCTTTTGCTTCTTTCAGAACCAGGCAGAAACTGAGGGGCCATTCTCCCAAAGATGCTGTATTGGTGGGAAAACTGTTCTAAATCCTGACTATTTTGTCAGTTCAGCTTCTCACATGAATCTCTGCACTCTGTGCACTAGAGAGGTCCCAGTCATGAATATCATTAAAAATGCAGGGGGCATGGCCTATTTGTCCCAGAGTTTGACAGTTCTGGAACTCTGCACAGGAACAGTGGTCCTGATATGTCAGACTCCCTGTTTCCTGGTCAGCTCGATCTCTCACCATCCCGAGATTCCTGCAATACTGCCTTTCCAGCCCCACCAAAGCCCCCACAACAATTCCTGGGCAAGCCCTGCTGATCGACCCAGCAGTGGCGATCTCCTCACCCCAGTGGATTCCCTCCTCTGCTGACTTCCCCCCGGGATCAGACCCTCCTCTGGAGACAGACACCCCGCCCCCAGCAGACCACCTACACCTCAGCCCATCCCAATCACTGCCCTCCCCCATCCCAGACCAAATTGTCTGCAGAGTGGCAGAGGAATCCCTCACTCTCACTGATCACCTCTATGTTCCACTCACAATAGGCCCTCTCCCTTGGCACTGCCTGATGCCCAATGGGCAGTGCCAAGATGCCCCTTGGGCATGAGCACTTTGCCCATTGGGCAGTGCCAAGCCCTTGGCGCTCAACCCCCTGGGGATCCCAATTGCTCCCCCTTTATTCTGGTGGAGCCTGCCACTATTTCCCTGAACATGGGAAGCTGGTCTGAACCCTGCCAGAATGAAATACTCCTGGCAGGATGAGAGATTCAATTGGGACCTGAAAGTTCCTGATAATGAACTGATAAACATATTTAAAATATATTTTTAAAAGATTCAATATCTACATTTATCTTGTCAATTTAATCATCTCTCATACAGGCCCACTTTCCTCAATTATCTCCTCTTACGACATTTGTACCATCCCAGGAGTTAGTCTGGTAAACCTTTGTTGCATTCCCTCAATGACAAATATATCCTTCCTTCAGTAAGAACACCAAAACTGCATACAATACTCCAGGTGCATTCTTAGCAAGGCACTGTACAATTGCAGAAAGGCATGTTTACTTCTATTCTCAAATCCTCTTGAGCTAAATGTCAACATGCCATTTGCCTTGATAATTGCTTGCTGCACCTGGACACTAACTTTTAGTGACTCATGAACAAGGACACACACAGCCTTCCTGTCAGTTTCCAGCGTAGTCTGAACAGTGACTGCTCGACCGGCTCTGGGAGATACGCATTCATCCCTGGTACAAGCACAAATCCCAATTCAAGGCTGGTGACACGCATCTTCCATCTTGACCTACCAGAAAAGTTGTGGGTCGCAATCAGAGAACTGTGGCCACTGTCTCTCCTGCAAACTTAGCTATGCCCATTAACACAAGATTCTGTCAATCAACCTAAATATTCTGAAACCCCAAGAGAAACCTAAGTAAACACAAGTACATTAATTCTATTTAGACAAACGTACCATTAGCTAAAATCAGTCATTAATCTGCATTTTCAATCTACACAGAGCTGCATGTTTTCCCAAAAATATTGGCACCTTTAAAACAGCTGAGTTTGAAACATAACCTTTACAAGAAATATGATATCAATACATTTCTTAAAAACACAATATCATCACAAAATGGTACTATTTCTACCAATACATTCACTGCAAACCAGTGTCAAAAATTATTCAGTGATTTGACCATGTCAGCTAAATGATGAAGAGGTCATAGTACGTCATAAACAGTTCTGTAATATTCATGATTTGTGTTTACAGATATTTCTTCTCAGAATAAGAGGTAGATATTTAAGAATGAGGTGAGGAGCATTTTGTCACTCAGAGAGTGATGAATCTTTAGAATTCTTTACCCCAGAGTGCTGTGGGAGTTCAATCACTGAGCATGTTCAGGAGAGGAGTTGATGGATCTCTGGTATTAATAATGACATCAACAGATATGGGAAAAGTAAGCAAAATGGAATAGAGTAGAAGATCAGCTATGATCACTTTGAATATTGGAGCAAGTTGGATGGGCTGAATGGCCTACTCTGGCACCTAATTCTTGTGTACCTATATTTCTATGTTCTGAAGTAAAATCTTGCCAAAGTGTTGAATGCCAAATTCTCTGGTTCTGCTGGTAGTGGGGCATACAACACCAGACACTTCTGGCCAGAATGTTGATTTTTTTTAGTTTCCCATTCTGCTAAAGACAAGCCAATTATTATTCCAATAAGAAAATGCAGATTGAACAAGTAGGTATTATCATCTGAAGTCATCAGTGCATCCATTCATGCATAGTTGTGAGGAAAAGTCAAGTTGTAGATGAAAGGTGATAATTGCTTGCTGCAGCAGGACACTAACTTTTAGTGACTCATGAATCCAGTTCACTTTGAACCATTTAAGAAATATCCTGTCTTTCTGGTTTTTTTGGGATACTTCAATTTATTCACATTATATTCCATCTGCCATGTTTTTGCTCACTCACAGCTGTCCAAATCTCTTTGAAGTCTCCTTGCTTCCTCCTCACAGTTCACATTCCCATCTAATTTTGTGTGATCAGCAAATTTGGGAATAATACATTTGGTCCCCACATCTAAATCATTGACATAGATTGTGGATAGATAAGACCCAAGCACTGATTCTCGTGGTATTCCACTAGTAACTGTCTTACAACCTGATTTATTCCTATTCTCTGTTTTCTCTTTATTAACCAATTCACAATCTATGCCAGTATATTATCCCCAATCCCATGTTCTCTAATTTGTTTTTATCCTCCTGCGTGGGACCTTATCAACAGCCATCAAAAATCCAAATGCAGCACATCCACTTATTCTCGTTTATCTATGCTACAAATGAAATCACCAATAAAACTCCAACATGTTTGTCAAACATGATTTCCCTTTCATAAATTTGTGTTGATTCTGCCCACTGATATCATTTTCCAAGTGTCCTTTATGATGGATTCTAACATTGTCCATACCGATGTCTATCTTACAGGTTTATGGTTGCTATCATTTTATCTCTTCCTCCTTTCCTAAATAGAAGGATTACATTTGCTACTTTCTAGAATTTATGGAATTCACTATCTCTCCAGCCACCTCCTTCCACAGTCTGGGCTGTAGCTCATCTAGCTTAGGGGATATATCAACTTCCAATCTCATTAATTTTGAGTACTACCTTTTATTAATACTAATTCCTTTCAGCTCCTTATTTTTATAAATCCCTTGATTCCTTAGTATTTCTGGTAGATTTTCTGTATCTTCCTCCATGAAGTTAGACACAAAGTAATTACTTAGCTTCTCTGCCATTTCTCTATTCTCCATTATGAATTCTCCTGCCTCAGCTTGTAATAGACCCACATTTGTCTTTGCTAATCTTTCCTTTCACATGTCTAAAAAAGATTTTACAGTCTGCTTCTATGTTTCTCAGTAATTTGCAGTTATGTACACTTTTCCTTTTCTTTATCAGTTTTCTCATCCTCCTTTGCTGGATTCTAAATTACTCTCAATCTCAGGCTTGTCACTTTCTCTGGCAATTTTATTACCCTCTTTCTTTGATCTAATGTCATCATTGACTCCTTTTGTTAGCCATAGTTGAGTCACCATTCCTGTTCGATTTTTGTGTCTTAGAGAAATGTACGATTATTGAAGACCTTGTAATATTTCTTTAAGTACTAGCCACTGCCTGTCTACTGTCAAAATATTATATTTTCCCAATCCAGCATAGCCAATTTGCCCCTCACACTTGCATAATTTCCTTGTTTGGATTTAAGGACCTAGTTTCGGAATGAACTATTCCAAACTTAAGATAAAATGTTATCATATTATGGCCCCTATTTCCCAAAGCACTCACTGTTCTGTAAAGGCATTAGCAAAGTTCTTTCAGTGTTCTTGAATGATTCTGGTGAAGCAACCAACTCATCAAATTTCCAGAACTGCCACAGAGATTTATGAGCCACCTTGGTCTCTGAGGAGACAATCTTATTCTTTTCTTTGTTGGTCAAGAAAGGTCAAGACCGCAATTCTCCCATCCCACTGTGCTAAGTTTTGAGCGCAGTGGGCCAGAAGAATTGCACATCAGCCGAATCGTAGAGTTCCCGTGACCATTCGCACCGCACATGCGTCTTCCAGGCCCGAATTTCCGATGGCGCCTGCATGGTGCAGAAAATCAGCTGAAGGGTAGGACTAGCATTTAAATAGTATTTTACATACTATTTAAATGCTATTAGTAGGCCCGAGACTGAATTCTCCAGCATCTCCCATCCTGCTGAAGAGTTTTACTCCAGCAGGGATTACAATAGCTCCCACTTTCAGGGAGCTAGCTTCCCAACCCCATTGGAGTGACTGGGGGCAATCAGGGCCCCTTCAGAGGTTGGGTGGTGGGAGTTGCACTCTGAGCATGGACATCGTGGCAGTGCCAGCCTGGGCACCCTAGCACTGCCCAAGGGGTAAAGTGCCCATGTCCAGGAGGCACCTTGCCACTACCCACTAGGCATGGGGCAGTGCCAAAAGGGTGGGATCTATTAGGGGTGGGGACAAGGAGGCGGGGCCTGCTTTGGATGGGGTCCCTGTGGGATCCTGGAGGAAACCTTTGCAGACATGGGGAGAATGTGCAGACTCAGTACATCACAACTCATGACAGTGCAGAGTCACTGAGCAGAGACTGATAGCCAAGTTCCGCACACATGAGGATGGTCTCAACCGGGATCTGAGGTTTATGTTGCACTATCTATAACTCCCACCACTTGCCTGGGCATGACAGTAAGTCACACTTACTGTCCTTCTGGAGACAATACACATCTCCTTAACCTGTGCTAATGCTATTTCCACTCACGTTGTCTGCATCTTTAAGACTTGAATAGCAGGTTAGCTGAGAAGACTTACATTCTAATTAGTATTCTGTAAACTGTGTGTGTCTTTATGTGCCCTTCTCTGATCAGAATCTTCCACACACCTGACAAAGGAACACCTTTCTGAAATTTGTGGGATTACTATCAAATAAACTGGTTGGACTTAAACCTGGTGTTATGAGACTTCTGACTCAGCACAGACAGTGACCCAAACCAGGAATCGAACCCAGGATCTGTGGCTTTTTTAAGCAGCAGTGCTAACCACTATGCCACCATGTAGCCAGGACTTGGGATAGCAAGGAAAATGCCGAAATGATAAAATTTGGAATGGTTGGTCTCTCTGTCTCTGCCTCACCCAGTGTAAAGCTCCATTGCAGGGTCACCTGAGTTCAAAAATTAAAGCCAGCTTGCAGAGTCAAGAAATGATCCTTCCATACACAGAAATGCAGACCTCCTCAATCTCAGCAGCAGATCCTGGGGAAGCACCTATTGGGAAGATGAGAAAGATTAAAAAGTGATAGGCACCGAATTGGCACAGGTGAAAGTCGACATTAGTGTAGAGAAGTCACCACTTGTGAAGTCACCACAAATAACATATCACAGAGCTTGCATCCTGTTATTTAATGCTACTAAGCTTGACAAATCCACATACACACACAGTGCTTCATTCCTGTGGAATATGAGAATAGCTGTGCTATGTCTCTCTCACATTGAGGACAGAGTAAAGAAGCCCTGCTGCAGGCAATCTCACCCCTCCAACCCCTGACTACCCTTTTCAGGACTCTGTTCATGGAAGGAGCAAATCCTGCTACACCGCGACCTCCCCCCCACCTCCCCCGCATCCGTCCGGACGAGAGCTGTTCAATTTTGCATCTGTTCACCTGAGTAACAGAGACCAGGGGGCTGTCGAGGTGCCGATTGCTTGCCCATGTCGGGGATAAAATGAAAGTGAAAACTTGGCTACATACTTAAAGGGAGCTACAGTACCTGAGATTATCATTCTTTTTTATTTAGTTTTTACATTAGTGTCCGCAAGTAGACTTACATTAACATTGCAATGAAGTTACAGTGAAAATCCACCAGTCACCACACTATGGCACCTGTTCAGGTACACTGAGGGAGAATTTAGCAAGGCAATGCACCTAACCAGCACGTCTTTCGTGCTGTGGGAGGAAATCAGAGCACTTGGAGGGAATCTACATTGACACAGAGAGAACATGCAAACTCCATACAGATAAAGACCCAAGCTGGGAATTGAAACCAGGTCCTTGGCGCTTTGAGGCAGCAGTGCTAACCACTATGCTATCCCAGTTTAACTATGATGAACCCTATGATGTGCCCATAAATTGGCATGGCACATGCAGCTCTCAGTTAGGTAGGTGTCAGACATATTGCTGAGGATCAGAGAAGCATTGCTTTGTTCTCACTCAATTTATCATCATTCTTCTGCAGATTCAGATCAATGGTTGCAGCCCACTGCCATTGAAAACATACAATCAAATGGTTAGCTAATGCTGGCACTATATCATTAGCTTGATCACTATTGTAAAAGGCCTCACCCCATGTGATTCCTGCTCATCCCTGAAATGAGAGGTGCTCAGGGCAACCCTTGCTCTATGGCTCATTCTCACCCTGTCCTCTGCCCAGCATTCTTCCTCCTCCTTGGCATTGCCACTATCCTCCTCAGTATCTAGTAGTGCTAGGTTGAGAAGAGTACAGAATATTGCAGAAGACTTTACTGCAGGCATGCCCCCCCCCCCCCCCGCCCCCACCCCCAACCAGGCACTGGAACTGCATTTTCAACAGTCTAATCACATGCTCCACTAATATGCACATTGAAGCTTGAGCTTCATATCTGTTGGTTTATACCATATCTTCCGCACTGACATCATCAGCCACCTTCTGAGTGGGTACTCTTTGTCTCTGAGGAAGCTTCACTATAGCCACCACTCTCTGTCAAAGATAGCTGCATTTTGTGAGCAGCTCAAGATACAACTGGCATTGGCACTTCCTGGGAAACAGGCAGACACCTGCATAAAGCATATTGTTTGGTTAAAGATAAGTTGGACATTGAAGGAGTGGATCCCTTGCCATTCCTGAATGGTGCCACATTTTGGGGGGTCTGCAATGCTGTGCAGTAAAGTAGCTTTGTATGAGAGCAATCAAAGCACTCTCTCTGCTTGACCTGGGACTCAGAGTTCACAGTGGAATGGATTTGAACTTCCTGTCCAGTAAGCCCCTGTGGCCCCACACCATTGATAGAGTCAAAGTTGTAGGTTTCATTGTATCTGCTCTCAACCCAAGTGAGAGAGTCTTTATGTATCATGAAGCCGGGTACTCCCGATCACTGATACCCCCAGACTGTCAGAACAGAATCCCAGGAACTCCAGTTGGACCAAATACTGCCTCTCTGTTGTGGCTGCATCTTACTCAGTTTGTAGCTCCCAACAAGGAAGGGCACCCACTCAGCTATTGTTTGAACACTAACCCAACATGGAGGAAACAGAAAACGATGCCTGCTTGACAGCCAGAACATTCCCCGGAGCAAGGAGGTGACCCATATGAAGGGAAAGTAAGACCTCTGAGTGATCCACACATATCCCTCAATTCCCCTCTCCCCGACAGTGGTAGTGACCTTCACCCCTGGCCCCAAGCTGTGCTTGTGTGCATCCCAGCATTCTTCCTGCTGTTTCTTGCATGTTGGACTACTCAAGAAATAATGGCTGCTTGAGTGCTCAGCTCTGATATCCCCCTCAGAGGAAGTTCTGTTGTAAATGGCGCCAAGTTCATGTCACGCTGATGCCAGCTGAATATTTAGTGCAGGCTCAACATCTGGAGTGAGTGCTTGCTAATAATATGTTGATGCATTAAAGTTAGGCTCCCACCCTTCCCCATCTTGTTCCACATCACTCAAATGATGAAATCAGCTTAAAATAGGAAAACACGAACTCGCCAGTGAGAATCATATTTTGAGCCCGTGCTGTCATTTCCATGGACGGAGAACATGGGCTCAAGATCCTGTCCTGTTCAAAATTAATTTATTTAATTTAAAGTGCAGAAGTCCAAGAGTTAACAGAATTTTGAAGATTTTCAACAAACATCCAACCAACATAGGTATTCATTATCAACTCTGGGATAATTTTGTGAAATTCTATTACTTGGGTTAAAGCTTCATGAGGAACCAACATGATGACTGGGACAAGGCAACAGCTTTAGGGTTTTGATTCTGTAGCACATGTTTATCTCTAGGGTACTTTACAATGTTAAAAGTATTATAAAAGAGCAAGTGTTGTTATTGTGAAGTTGTGAGCAGAAGCCCAATTATCTAAAATTATCAGCAAGTGGAAATTCTGTCCATCTAAAATCACAGCCACATTGATTTATATACATCGGCCTCAATTTTATGATATGGGAAACTTTGAGAAAAACAATGCAAGTTAGGCCACATTTGGAATATAGTGCTCAATTCTGGTCGCCACATTATCAGAAGGATGAGGAGGCTTTGAAAAGGGTACAGAAAAGACTTACCAGGATACTGCCTGATACGGAGGGCATTAGCTACGAGAAGAGGTTGAAGAAATTTGGCTTGTTCTCTCTGGAACAACGGAAGTTGAGGGGGCGACCTGATAGAAGTTTACAAGATTTTGAGGGGCATGGACAGAGTGGATAGTCAGAAGCTTTTTCCCAAGGTGGAAGAGTCAGTTACTAGGATGCATAGTTTTAAGGTGCAAGGGGCAAGATTTAAAGGAGATGTATGAGACAAGTTTTTTACACAGAGAGTGGTGGGTGCCTGGAACTCGCTGCCAGGGGAGGTAGTGGGAGCAGGTACGATTTACCTTGACAAATGCATGAGTAGGATAGGAATGGAAGGATATGGTCCCCAGAAGAGTAGGAGATTCTAGTTCAGTTGGGCAGCATGGTCAGTGCAGGCTCAGAGGGCCAAAGAGCCTGTTCCTGTGCTGTAATCTTCTTTATTCTTTGTTCTTTGAGAAAAACCTGCCAGCTGATTGGTTGTTCAATTGTAAAATTACATCACCAGCTGCATTGAAAGAACCAGCTGGTTTCCATCCTAGGTTTTCAAAGGAAGTTGGTGAGAGGAGTGAAGATGTTCTAATTATAATTTCCCAAACTCTCGTAATTTGGGAGCCATTCTTTTCAGATTGGAAGCATTATGCATACCACTCTACTAATTAAGAAAGATGACAGAAGAAAATTGAGGAATTATGGCCTGACATTTGTTATTGAGAAATTGATAATTAAGGATAGAGTTATTGAACACTTTGAAGGTTTCCACCTGTTCAGAAAGAGCCATCATGGCTTTATAAAGAGTAGATCAAGCCTGACATGGTGTCATTAAGTATTGGTAACCTTATATGGTCTCATAAGATATTAGTAAATAAAATTGATACATGTGGAATTGAATGTAACTTATTTATTTGGTTAGGGAATTGACTGAGTGGAGAATGGAAAGTAGGGATAATTGGCAGGATGTGACAACTGGAGGCCAGTGTTACATGGTTCTTATGATCCATATAGTTTTGCAGCTATTTTACAGAAAACATATTTCATCTTAAAGATTTGTGTACTGCAGCCTCCAACACAGTGTGACCTACTTGCCCCATGCATCTCCTAAAAACTATAATCCACTGTCTTCTTACTTTATGATCATCTGCTCTTAAGACATCAAAATTTGTGGAATTTATTCACTAATATAAATTAAAATTTATTTTTCCATTTCAGTAACCACAGAGCAAGCTAAAAATCAATACCAACATTGGATTTGCCAATATATCATATTCGTCAAGTAATTCTCACTTGCTTGTCATTTGCCTTTTAAATTATCCAGTGTTATTACTGACATTTTAATATACGCACGGGTAGGTAGTAGACTGACAGGGCAATTTTAGCACTGAGTCCCTCCAGACTTCATTAAAAACTGACACTTGATCTAGTTCCCCCATAGACTTACAAAGTCTGAAAAATAAATTGTAAAGCAGTAACGATATGTGATTGTAAGATGAAGTCCAACATCTATTAAACTGATGGAGAAGAACAAGCTAACAAAGCTTCTAAGTGTGGTGGCCACAAGAGAAAAGGATTATTCCTTGATATTTATTTTTGCTGAATTATCTGCTATTATGCTGAGGGAACTTGAGTACTGCAACATTGCATATTGTCTCGCTTGTGAAGCTCAGAATTTAACATTAAGCAATTTCTAGTCAGAAATCACTTTGATCATGCATTAACATGTTTGTCGCTGATGGGGACTGCCAATTTAGCACTTGCTAATATCAATTAAAGGAAACTTCATGATCTGACCTAGAATCAGTGGGTGTGATTTTCCAAAAGTGCTCGCCCCAAAACCTGCCTGAGATCGACAAACTTTTGCATGGTCCACCTCCACTCACTATGATTCCCATGGTGAGAAGGATGGTAAAATTCCCCCCAGTGATTTGATTTTGTTTTAGGTAGTTCCCCTGTAAGGAACTGGCCTTTTAACTTTGTCCTCAGTTCATTTAATTTATTTTAATTATTTCATTCAACAAAAGAGTTAGATCAGAACCAGCAATAAATCATGTTGACAATATCTACATCTTAGAGATACTTGCATTACACTGATTTGATCTCTGAAATGAAAAATGTAGTTTAACTCTGTAACATGCTCTGCATCTCCTGTCGTAGACAACAAACTTATCCCAATCCAATGCTGTCCACATCATAGACAATAAACACAAAACATAAACTAAGCACAACTCTTTCTTGGATGACAGTGAGAAAAATGTAAGTCAGAAAAATTTAATGCTGCACCAGGTTTTTAGATAAAATTTCTGATCCTGGTTTCTTCAGAAATGCAGAGAGTACCTTCAATCTAACTGCTTCCTAGTAATGTGGAGGTCCTGTTTTGGGCTGAGGTAGGCACAATAAGAAGTCTTACAACACAAGGTTAAAGTCCAACAGGTTTATTTGGAATCGCGAGTTTTCAAAGCACCGTGAAGAGGCCAGTTAAGCTCTCGCTTTTATCACAGTGGATGAATCAGGTGAGTCTCTTGATGAAGGAGCAGCACTCCAAAAGCTTGTGATTCCAAATAAATCTGTTGGACTTTAACCTGGTGTTGTGAAACTTTTTACTGCTTCCTCATAGTATTGGATTGTGAGAGTAAGGCAGATTTTAATGGCCATAGCTGTTATATTCTGTTAAGTGTTCACAAATATTTAAACAGCTTTTTAGTTGTTGGTATATGACTGTAGGATGGTAGGGTAATGAAAAATGTGCATGAGGAAGTAGGGTAGCAAGTGGATGAAGTAAGTGGGTGCAGGGATAGGGTGGCTGGTGTGTGAGGATCTCTCAATCCTAACCAAGGACAACCACGGCTAAGTCTCACATGGTAACAGTTGGTGATGGTGGCAACTATAATGGAAAAAAACAGAGTGAACAGCCCAGCAACAGAAAAAGCAGCAAGCAAAACAACTACATTGGACAAAATGTCAACAGAGTTGGAAAAAAACTAGAGTGAAGAAAAGCCATGGAAAAAAATCTTACTCTTATCAGAATGCTTTGAACGGGTAGAAGACCTGAATGAAATTGGGAAGTGGCAGAATAGATATTGTAGGTTTACAGGTACAGAAGCACTGTGGGACTAGTAGAGAAATCTAGCCAGGAGCAGGTCAATTCCCTTCTCTACATCATAGTAATTATTGCAAATGACATAATGGTCAGTCAGCATATAAATTAAGTAACAGTGACATTCCTTCATTAATGATTTATATCAATTGGCTAATAATTGTGAATATGGAACCCTGAAAAATGAATAACTTTGAGTTCTCAATGTTTTAGGAATCTTAAAGGAGACTTTATCAGATTTTCTGTAGCCAAAAGAGGATTTAACACTATCAATGGATCTGCAGTTAACAAGGCAGGCCAAAGTGTGACAGGGAGATTTCATAGAGAAAACACAGTGCAATTTTCAGGACATAGAAGTAGCAGCACATTCACTCAAAACTAAGGAAAGAGTGAGGAGATTGTGGTAACTACCATTACTCAATATTTTCAGTTCGGTGGGAAGAGCTGCATCGGGAAGAATATCCTGCAAAAGATACAGCGCGTCATTCATGTAAAAGCAGCATTGGATGCTCAGGAGGCCTTGGTTCTCAGGTCTGCTAGTTGCTGACAATCAAAGCCTCTTGTGATAACGTTTCCTTCCAAGAGGGCCAGGTGGGCAGGTACTGCCAGTGGCTATCAATGCCACTGAAGCCCTGAATTTTTTTGCCTCCAGCCACTTTCAGGGACCTTCTGGATTTATCGCCAGGATTTCCCAACCTGAAGCCCATCAGTCCATCTCCCAATTCACAGAGGCCACGTATGTGCAAAATGTCCCAAATTGTGCACCATGACACTGATGAGGCCAGTCGACTTCTTGTTTTTGTTGCAGTGCATGGATTTTCACAGGTTCTAGGAATAATTGACTGTACTTGTGTGGCAATCAAAGCAACATCAGTTAATCCCGCAGTGATTGTCAGCCAAAAGGGATTTTTCACCCTCAATGTACAGATCATTTGAGACCACAGTAGATTCATTATTCATTTATGCATCTGGAAGCTACCACAACTTCTACATCCTGTGCCAGTCAAATCTATCACAGGTGTTTGTACCTTGGGCAGACAGTATGGGTGAAAGAGCCACGGCAAAACCCACAATTAATCAAACAAATAATGGTCCTGCCATTTTGTCAGGGAACAAGTTGATAACATTCAGCTCCTTGTATTAATGTCCTGGATTTGCTTCTTGGTCATCAGTGTTTCCAGCTAATGGTTCTGATAACAAGATACAAATATTTTTAATCAATAATTATGATTGAAGGAAGTCCTTCCCTGCACCTCAACAATGGGGGGAAAGTTTATGTGCATCTGATCCTGACAGTAAGCAGGCAGCAACAGAATTGCTGGGAGGGCCATTCAAGCCAAAATGATTGAAAAATAGGATCCAGACTTCTGTTGAGAGGTTATGAGTCAGTGTAATAACCTGTCCAGATAAAAATGCTTTTCATTCCGAAAACAATCGAAAGTCCAGATAATTGAGTTACAGACTTGTAAATATAAACATCACCTGCAGAAACAAGGATTTGTTGGATGTAAAGCAAGATGAAACTTCAATGGAGTCAAGTATCATGCTGCGAATAGGCAATAGTGGAAGAAATAGATTTCCTCGTGTGCAACAAGGCAGCAGGCTTAGTAACACAATGGGCAAGATCAGCAAACACAGCACATGCCGTACACAACTATACTCATGCTAATGCAGCACTAATCCTCCCATTGATCCGATGGCAGATTTAATTGGCAATGCCAGGCATAAATGCCGGGACCAAAATGCAAGCAGTTGCATATTTCCTTTTAATTCAATTAAAAGTATTTCAATGAAAATATTAAGGCCCTGACATCCTTCTATATTAGTGGCAAAGGCTGTGTTCCTGAGTACAAAGCGAAAGAGAAAGCAATGGACCACAGTGATGCTGATCCACTATATATACGTTGTCCAAGGATTTTGAAAGTGTCCTCAAAATAGAAGATGAGAGCTTGTGCTTGGAATAGCATAAGCATGGCATTGGCCCTTTGGAAATGTATTGTTTCATTTGCTGCAAGTGCACCAGATGTGCAGTCAGGAACAGGTATCCCTAAATCTCCCATTCCACAAACCAAAAGAACCAAAAAGTTTGACAGCAAAGCCAGGGACATTAAGAGTGCTTTAAATCCTCAAGTAAGGTGTTGCCTTACTTATGTGAGGCTGAAAGTCTTCTTGCTGCTGTTTTGGACATCAGCCAAAATTTCTAAAGTGGATAGCCATTCACATTAGTGAGTCCGAGTTTACTAGAGACCAGAACTTCATGTGATCAAATTGCTTTCTTACTGAAAAACATTCATTAAAAAATGCCTTAAACTCCAATCACCACATCTGCAAGTATTTCTTAGCACCATATCTACCTTTTGTGTCCAGAATTATATTTTCTGGAATTCCTAATTTATCACCACTGGAAGATGCTCCTTGGATGAGATGAGATTTAGAGGAGATATAAAGGAAAGATTACCCAGAAATCTCAATGATCAGATTTTGTTACAGTGGCAAGGAATATTCAGTCCATGTTTCTAGGTTTAGGCATTGGTAGAGACTTAAAACAATATTCTCAACATCACTTCCCAGGAGATGGCAACTAGGGAGAGGGAACAAAGGATGTTAAAATCATATAGAAGAGTCTCATTTTAAAGAATAGAATGATCATAGATTTGTTTTAATTAACTGATATAAATGATAAATGAATCCTTTGAAGAAAACATTATTGCAACAATTATATCTTTTCAATATCTTGTCTATGAATTTTTAATGAGAGTGGGAAAATCTGATTTTAAGTGAAAATACCCCTAATTAAAAGTCAGAAAAATCGTCAAGTTCTTTTTTGAAACAGACAATACCTGAAACTCTGGCAAGACTTGATTTGTCTGTATGAGGTGGGAATGTAGCTGCAATCAATTTCAGGTTCAAGACCGCTGAGTTGAAAGAGCAAACGTGTTCTCAAATCTCAGAGTTAAAAATAGACTGGATCTTACTGAAATGTTTTATCTCTTTCCTTATTTGATTGTGAAATATTGGTATCGTTGCTGTCAAAGGGCAATTGTTAATGCCCATGAGGAACAGCATTGCAATAGTAATACTGTTGATGGTATCCTTAATCCCACAGAAAGATAATGAAATTCAACCACTTTTTCATCAGGCAATGGCTATTGATGTGATGCTTCTAAATTTACTCAGGATTGGGGCAGTCATGACACTGATGATAACAACTGAAAAATGTTGTTTTTTCGTCTTTCATTTTAAGATAAATGAAAGTTCCTAAAATCCAGATTGGAAATGGCTATGATCTTCAAAAATATTTGCGTCATATGTATAGTTATCCTCTATGCCAACATCAGCACATAAAACCTACAAAATGAACATTTTTATCATTTCAAGATAGTCATGCAAAATGTTTATAAATTCTGCAAGCTAGAAATTATTTCTAATATTCATCATTTAGAAGTGTAATTTCCCATTATATTAAATTATGTTAAATTCAGGGCTTGTTTCTAGACGGGAAGTTGAAGGAAAGTACTGTAAGAGACTTATAATGTAATTTGATTTCTGCCAGAGAAGAAAGCAGCACTGCTTTCAAAAAATGGAAACATCAGTTGTGGGTCACATGCAAAAGATCTGCACTAATTATTTGTAATTTTTATTGTTAATTTCTCTTTTCACTCTTCTAAAGTTGGGACATGTAAGGTACAATGCCATGCATTGCAAATGGATTCCTAGTGGGAGGCTTTATATAGAAAAATGTACAGTAGCTTTAATAAACAAATACTTTCACATCTTATTAAAAAACATCCATTATTTACATGTATATGCCACTGTATTTATTCAATTTTGGATATATTCATTCTATTGATCATCTGCAGTTTTGTTGGCTCCAAAATTCCACATATTTACCAGAATTTAAAACTAGGCTCAGTTGAGTGCAAGTTATTTCCACTATTTGTCCCAAAAACATTTTCTAATGTGATTTGATTCTTCCCAAAATCTACCTGCCAAATCTTTATGCATCCAATTAATATAAATTAAAAAAAGGGCCACTAACATGCCAGCCTCCAAGTTTTGATATTTAGGCATACAGTGCACTGGCTATGTTAAAATAGGGAATATAAGGCACAGCTATTGCTAGCATCACTGAAATTGGTAGAAGTGAAGGGGATTTGGAGCCTGAAGTTGAGAATTACTTTTCTGAAGCAATTTTCTTTTACTGAACCTAATCAACCTTAGACTTGCTTCTGATTTCCTGTGGGACTCTGAAACCACTGGAATATTTTGACCGCCTCCTACAGCGAGTGCTTCTCTGAAGTGGATTTGATATTCCCTATGGACCTATCTTTGTAAAAGGTGGAGAAGCATGATGTGAAGATAAGGAGATTGAAAGAGGATTTGAGGATTCAAGATATTATTCCTCCTTCAAAGAACATATAGACAATATAAATCCGATGAGGGTATTGATAGGAAGACTTTTCCAAAGTGAGAAATTTAATTTTTTAATCATTTTAAACCTTTGACTAACATTTCTTGCCTGTCCCTCATTATCCTTAAGATGGTAATGGTAAACATTTCTCTTGAGCCACTGCAATCTATGTAGCTAAACTAATGCGTGCGTTCCAACATGTGGACCTAGTAACAGCAAAGGAATGCTGCCAAGTAGTATTCACTGCTATTGTTCTATGTTGATGGTGTAGGAAATGGATGTTTATGTTAATGAATAAGATAGAAAATTACTGTACTGCTTTCTCTGGATAGTGTTGAGGTCTTGAGTGCAGTTGTAGATGCAGATCAAGTCTGATCAGTTTCTCAAAGTAGTGAGTTGAGAACAGGGGAATGTAGACTTACAGAGCCCATCACTGAAGCAGGAACTGCATAGGTTTGTAGGCCAAACCTGCAGGTCAAAAGTGGGAGATAGAGACACCTGGAAGCAAAATGGAGTTGATCTTTCAATGCCATATTGACCAAACTCAAAATAATTGGGGTGATCAGGACCATGCTTGAGTGCCCACTCTGCCCCAACCCTACCACTCTACTCTATTCAGCTTTCTTGAATCCATCACAATATTGACAATTTAATAAGAAAGTTAACAACAATAATTTGAAGGAGAAGCACAGGAGAGGGAAACCATCTTCATGTCCTGGAATGATGATGTTAAGGTCAGCACTGCTGCCTCGTAGTGCTAGGTACCCAGGTTCAATTCCTGACTTGTGTCACTATTTGTACAGAGTCTGCATGTTCTCCTTGTGTCTGCATGGATTTCCTCCGGGTGCTTCAGTTTTCTCCAACAGTCTGAAAGACATGCTGGTTAGATGCATTGGCCATGCTAAATTCTCCCTCAATGTATCCGAACAGGCAGTAGAATATGGCAATTTGGGGATTTTCACTGTAACTTAATTGCTCTGTTAATGTAAGCCTACTTGTGGCACTAATAAATAAACTTTAAGATTACAGTGGAGGCAGAAAATTTGAAGTCAAGCCTCCTCCTAAATATTCAGATCTTTATCATGCTCTATGGTTACTTGTCAGAATTTCCTACATCACATCTCCTGCTCCACTTGCTCTCTCATTCCTACATAGATGTTCAGTTTTACCTGGGGATTGGGGGAACTTAAATAACATGAGGAAGGATTTAGTACTAATTAGCATTGCATGAAGAGTGACTGAGGACATGACACCTTCCCAATGGGGCTTTTGGATGTATAGATTGCTGAGAACAAATATTCCATCAAGAAGGAACTAGCCAGTTGTTAGACTATATTTATCTATTCCAAATTTTGCCTATCAGTATTCCAAGCAATTGTCGTATGACCTTAAAAAGAATACAGTTTGTTTCTTTAAATTGAAATACATAATATATAAGTAGATCTTAATTTCTCATCAATCTGATATTCACATGCAGCTTACACTTAGTGAGAAAATTAAGAATAAGATCATAAGAAATAGCAACAGGAATAGGCCATTCAGTCTGTTGACTCTGCTCCCTCCTTTTCTACTGTAGGGAACACAGGATCCCTACAGTAGAGAAGGAGACCATTCAGTCCATTGAATCTATACAGACAACAATTCCACCCAGACCCTATCCCTGCAACCCCACAGATTTATCTTGCTAATCTCCTGACACTGGATTCAATTTATCATGGCCAATCCCCTAGTCACCACATTCCATCGTCTGTTTGGGTACATTGAAGGAGAATTTAGCTTGGCCAATTCACCTAACCTACACATCTTTTGGACTGTGGGAGAAAACCAGAATACCTATGGGGAGAATGCACAAACTCCACACTGACAGTCACCCAAGGCTGGAATTGAATCTAGGTCCCTGGTACTGTGAGGCAGCAGTGCTTACCACTGTGCCACCATACCGCCTTTACACTTAACACTCACTAAGTTCACTTTCCTACTTTTTCCCTATAGCCCTTAATTCTCCTATTAATTAAAAACCTATCGACCTCAGCTTTGAAAATGTTTAAGACCTCAACCTGTACAGCTTTCTGGAATGAAAAGTTCTAAAGATTCACCATTCTTTGAGAGAAGAAATTTTTCCTCAAATCCATCTTAAATAAGCATCCCTTATTCTGTGACTGTGCCCTCTGTACTGACACTCTCCCATGAGTGAAAACATCATCCCAACATTTACCTTGTCTGACCGTCAAAAAATCTTATATGTTTCAATAACATCATCTCTCTTTCTTCTGAACTCCAAAGAGTACAGATCCAACCTGCTTAATATTTCCTCATTTGGCAATCCTTCCATAGCCAGGGTCACCCTATTAAATCTCCTCTGTACTGCCGCTAATGATATATCTTTCCTTAATAAGGAAACCAAAACTCTGCACAGAATTCTAAATGTGGCCTTAACAGTACCACATACGTTGCAGCAACACCTCTTTACTTTTATGTTTCAGACTCTTTAAATAAAAGTCAGCTTTGCTTTTGCCTTCCCTATTACCTTCTTGCTTTAATAGATTGAAAGATTCAGCAAGACTTACTCAGCAATAAGTTATTCACATTCTGAACTCCCAGAATGTCCCTCACAAGTCTGATACTCTCCTTTCCCCAAAGATAAATCTATGTCCCACATTTATTAACTGATTATAGGAATAGGGGGTGATTTTGAAATTCTTCACGTTATTTGTCTATTGATTTCAAACCTACTCTGCACCAATCTTGATTTTAATCTATTCTTTAGAGCATTTGCCAAAGATGTCTTGCCCAAAATGAGCAAGATTCTTTCAATATGCAGATTAAAGTCTACCAACAGGCTCACTCTGCCAGGGTAACTTCGACCTGACAGAGGAAATCACCATAGCTTTATTCATGGGTGAAAACTGTGAGAAAAGTGTCTAGAACAGGGGAGAACATTTAGGCCAGGATTCTCCCAAGATAATTCTACGTCCCCAATTCACGTGAAAATGGGAGTAACCGGAATTCCCTCCCACCCTTCCTCCAACCAGCCCCGATCTCCCAACCCTATCCGCTTGGCAGTCCCAAGCTCTGCAGCCCTGATTTCCAGTATGGAACTGATGACACTCAAAATCTTAGCTGTGGAGATATATGGAGGTCCCGATGCCCAGCCAGAAACTTGTGAATCAACCTCCACTGATGTTTCCTGGCCCATTGTGCTGTTAGAGCGATGCAGCGAACTGGAAGAATTGCCCCCTTAAAGTTTTACTTGCCTTGTAGGCCAGGAAGAGTATCAGTTTTCCTTGAGCTCACACAAGGAATTTTTAGGGTCTTGTTTACCTGAAACTTTGCCCCATTATTCCAAGCAAGCTTTCTCCTTTCTGCCGAAACTCATTTCCAGAAACTTATTTTCTTGTTGTTAGCCTTCCTTTGGTTCTTATCTGCAGCCTCCTACTTATCAAATATCTGCTGCGGCCTACAGCCAGCCAACACATTCAGCCCATTTTCACCAACCACGTGTATCTGTGGTCTAGAAATTAACATTATTTTGGCCTCATGCCACCAACATTGGATATGTTTAATGCTGATCCTCTGCCCAACATCACCACACTATCACCCCAACCATCTTCGACTTCTAAATCTTGCTCTCAGTTAAAAATCCTCTTGAACGTTCCTCTAAATACAGATGCGCTTAGTTATTTTTCTTACCTTAAATCACAATTTTAGTTTTGCATGTCTGTTAATGACACCCAGCTGCGTCCCACCAGCACATCTCTCAATTCCTCTTCTGCTGCTAAATTATCAGGCTGATTAGCCCAAAATCCAGTATTGGGTAACCAGAAACTTTATCTATTTAAATATTGGGAAAACTGAAGCCATTGTCTTTGGACCTCAATCCAAACTCCGCTTACTAATTATTGAGTCTATCTCTCTCCCTGGCAACAGTCTGAGAATCAATAAGACTGCTCACAACCTTGGTATTATGTTTGACCCTGAGATAAGTTTTCAATCATAATTTACATCATGATTACATCTGCCATTTTCTATGTCTGTACTATCCCCCACTTCATCCTGACCTCAGTTCATTTTCTGGGGGCAACACAGTGGCACAATGATTAGCATTGCTGCTTCACAGTGCCAAGGAGCTGGGTTTGATAACTGGCTTGGGTTACTGTCTGTGTGGAGTTTATACGTTCTCCCCATATCTGTGTGCGTTTTCACCGGGTGCTCTGGTTTCCGCCCAGAATCTGAAAGACGTGCTTGTTAAGTGTATTGACCCAAACAGGCACTGGAGTGTGACAATTAGAGGAATTTCACAGTAATTTCATTGCAGTGTTAATGTAAGCCTTACCTGTGACTAATAAATAAACTTTACTGAAGCCCTGCTTTTTATCCTACAGGTGCTTTGGTCCACCTTGTTGTTTAATAAGGGGCATACACGCGATGGGTCGTGAGAGGGCTGCTCTTGGATTTTTTTTTGAGAGTATCCTAGTGCTACACGTCGTTAATGTACGCTTGACCTGGACCATTTGATGGGCAATACGACAACTCAGTGACTATCGCTGTGCTGTGCAAATACGTGGATTTGGGCCTGTGTCTGTGGAAGTTTGCGAATTCTCCCCGTGCTTGCGTGGGTTTTCTCCAGGTGCTCGGGTTTCTTCCTACATCCCAAAGATGTGCTCTTAGGCTAATTGGCAAAACAAATCCTCCCTAAATTGTCTCAAATTTTGTCTTTAATCCATAGATCTATAAATATGGACAGGGATCACGGGTAGAGGTGGGAACATTGTGGTGGCGGCACGGGCTCGTTGGGCCGAAGGGCCTGTTTCCCGTGCTGTTTTGTTCTTTGTTCTTTGTTTTTTTTCATATTTTTGTTACATCTAGACTTGACTATATCAATGTATTCTCATTCTGGCCTCCATATTCTACCCTCTGTAAACTTAAGGCCATCAAAAACTCTGCTATCAGTGACCCTATCTGAACTAATCACTCCTATCACATATCAGCTATCACTCCTGTGCATGCTAACCTACATTGTTTCCCGGTCAAGCAACACTCTGATTTCAAAATTCTCATCCTTATTTCCAAATCATTCCATGGCTTTTCCCGCTGCTCTTCTCTGTAATTGTTCACAATATCTGCATGAATCTAATTCCTCCTTCTTGAATATCTTTGATATAGAATGCTCTACCATTGGATGCTGTGCCTTCAACTGCTTAAATCTCTGGAATTTCCTCCATATTAGGGGCTATCACAATGATTGTCTTTAAAAAACTATTGTTCCTCTCAAGTAGCCAAACAAAGTAACAGAATGGTTCCAAGGTGAACTTTACTACAGCCAGCTACAAGTCTCGAATGTCTATTCAGGGATTTCAGAGTGAAAAATTCGGAAATGCAGAGATAATTAAAGTCTCAGCATCAATTACAAGTAATTAGCAAATACCAATAAAAGAATAGGAGTTATCTCTATCAAATTATAGTAAGAAGTCTCACAACACCCAGGTTAAAGTCCAACAGATTTCTTTGGTAGTATGAGTTTCAGAGCACTGCTCCTTGGGTCATGCTACCAAATAAACCTGTTGGACTTTAACCTGATGTAAGAAGTTGTGAGACTTCTTATTGTGCCTACCCCAGTCCACATCATATCCAATTATAGTTAAGATTACATCATACATCATGCATGGGTATAATGTCCAGTCAAAACTTGTGCATGTTATATCATTAAGAAATTATAGCAATATCTCTGACCAATGGTGTCTCAACCTCCATTTCCATTGTTTGTTGTTCTAAAGGCAGATATGGACTGTAGCTGCACATCATTCAATTAGGTAGCCTTGAAAACTATCTGCTCTTATTTTAATCAAAATCTGTCATTTGTATAAAGCTTGTGTGATTTTTAACTCTTTCTCTCCATAAACCTCTCTTTCTTCCTCTAAGACACTCCTTGGATCATAGCTCTGTGTCTAATTTTGATCCCATAAAGTTTTATGGCATTAAAGACACTGGGATGAATTGTCCATTCCACCCACCATGGGAATCGGAGCAGGTAAAGGGTGGACCATGGAAAGGTCCATTGACCTCGGGCAGGATTTTCCGGTTTCGGGGTGAGTACAGCTGGAAAATCCTGTCCGCTATGTAAATGTAAGCAGTTGTTATGGTCTACTGAAATGCTGTGCGGTATCAGGTTTTATTGTAATTGAGCAAATTTTGTTGTGATTAAGAAAAACTTGATTAGAAACTCTCCATCAGTGAAAGAAATTGCATTTGAATCAAACAAATTGATTGCTTCAGACACAGAAGATACCTGCTGAAGCAAACTCTTCAAATGTTAATCACAGCATTTTCTGTGCTATCTAAGTAGAGATGGAAGGGTTATTTAGCAGGACAAGAGTTGTTGATGCTTCAGTACTCTTACACCAGTGGCAACATTAGTTGCCACATAGCAGGGTATATAAAACATAAAATTTTAATGATATTATTTATAGTAATCAAAAACATGCATTCAATATTTTTTAATACTGAATTTCAAATTAATTAACCTATGCCTTGAGAGTTAAAATCAAGAACTGTTTTCTCAATGTGGAACTGGTAATTTTTTTAAAAATTGCTCATGGAGTGTGGGCATCACAGACTAGACCAGTATTTATTGTCCAGCCCTAATTGCCCCAGAGATTACTTTGGATTGTTATGAATATTCAGAAATTTCTCATAGGGTTATGAAAAGATGTCCGTGACATCTTTGCCAATCTCTCCTTAGCTCTGACATTTTCCTGACCTTTTATTCTGCCCCACCTCCTCCAACCACCTCTCCAATTATATAATTCATTACATCCCAAGCCCTCTTCAGTTCTGTGGAAGAGTCATTTGGACTCAAAATATTAACCCCTTTTCTCTCTCCACAGATACTGCTAGACCTCCTGAGTTTATCCAGCATTTTCAGAGGCCTGCTGGGATTGGTGATAAGGTGATATAGTGTAGAAACTGAAAGAGATTTTTTTTATTCTTTCTCAAGATGTGGGTATCACTGGCTCAACCAGTGTTTATTGCCCATCTATAATTTTCCCTAAGAAGATGGTGTGAGCTGCCTTCATGAACTGCTCCAGTCCATTTGGTGTTAGGAAGGGAGTTTCAGGATTTTGACTCAGTGACAAGTGTGGAATGGTGATATAATTCCAAGAGACTTGGAGGGAAACTTCCAGGTGATGGTGTTCTCAAGCATCAGTGGTCCTTGTTCTTCTAGGTGGTAAAGATTATTGGTTTTAAAATGGTGTTGAGGGAGCATAGGTGAGTTTATTCACCAGTGACAGCAGTGTCACTGGTGATGAGGGAATGAAGGTGGTAGATGGGGTATTAGTCAAGCAGGCTGCTTTGTCTTGGATAGTGTTGAGCTTCTTGATGTTAAACCACGGTGCACAAGCCTATATGGGAGCTCGTTCAAGTACCATGTAGCCTGGCTATTCAAACATGTATCACATCAGACATTTGCCAATTTATCAATCATATTAATACCACTTTTGAAAAAGATTTTAATAGAGCAATATTTTATTATTAATCAAAACTTGAAATATCTGCCACATAACTTGTTTTCAAACAGCTTCAGAATGTTAGTTTGCTAAAGATTTGGGCAGCACTCACCAGTCTGGCATTTTTCACTCAAACACTTCAAGAGACACATAGCCACTGATGTAATGGACACAGAGTAATGTTGTTATGAAACAGTATTTTGTAATATTGCAGGAGGTGTTAAACAAAGGCCTCATTTACCTACTCATTGTGTATGAAAGATCTCATAGGTTCCTCACTGGTTAGATAACATTCTGGCCTCTGCAGCAGACAGCTGCCAAATACCTTGCCAAAGTTAAGCACATAAGTTGATATTTTCATTTAATGCTATCTTAAGGTCCTGGGATCAGGCTGCTCAAGTGGGATAGAGATCTGGGATCTAGTTGAAGATGCAAAGGGAGAATACTCCAGTTGCCTTGGCCAATGGTTATCCCTCGCCAAAAATATATGCAAGGTAATTTATCATGTGATAACTAGGGGACCTTGTTGTATGTATATTGGCTGCCGTGTTTGTCCGATATAACATTAGCTGCACTTCAGAAGTAGTTGTTAGCATGATTTGTGTCTGGAAATCCTCAGAACATGAAATATAGAAATGCAAGACTTTATAGCTGGGGATATTGTGTGTAGAGAATTGAATGAATTGCCTTGGAGCTGTTCATATTTTGATTTTGGAACTCTATTGTTTTTTTTAAATATGGTGACATCACACAACTCAAGTTCTAGCACTAACACCTCATCATTAAAGAATGTAAAACAGAACCCTATAAAATCAGTGTTCAGTATTGCTAGGCAGTGGCAAAAACACAGATGAACCCATTCTTCCACTTTTTTCATCCAAGTGGAAATATGCATGCTTGAGAAAAGTAACTGGAGATAAATTTGAGTTTGCAATAAAAGTGTGCTATTATTTGTTTTGTCTAGGCTTTCATTTGCCTTCAAGCTTGAAGACATATTAATAAATCTCACATGGGTTTACACTGACCTCCTTGCAGACTCAACTTACCATTTTGAAAGTTCCCTTAAGGTGGATTAATACATATTGAAATTCTCCACATTTATTCCACCATGAGTCACGAACACAGCATGAATATTTAGCTTTATCATTCGATGCAAACAAAAAAATAAATAATTGCCACTGTTATCATGAGGTTATATTAGTTGACCAATGGAACATCTAGTACTAACTTGAGAACATGGTAAGAATGCTATCATCATAAATTCCTCAACAACTGCAAATCTACAGCAGTTGGTATTAGAGAGGGAAAAATAGTTCTAGTCCCAATTTATCAATAAAGCCGGCTTCACTGGAGAGTGATAAACTTTTATTTAACATGATTTATAGAGAAATCTTATAAATTAATTCACAGTGGAAATATTTCACCATTTTACATTAAACTGAGCAGATCAATTAAATCATTATACTCTCTTGTTAATCATTAAGATTCATTATCTGCAATTTTGATATTTTAATATTACCACATAAATTAAAAATTTAAAGGGCAGCATTCTGGGAATTGCATTTGTCATTGTAGCAGGATGTGAAGAATATGGCTAATTTGCTGGGGGACAGTGACCATATGCCCCACCCTTGATCCATGACCACTCTTGACTCTCATGCAAGCAAATAATTATTAACCAGAAAATCACAATGCATGATGTTTCATGGTGGATTCCCACCAGAGTTAAGACAGGAGCTGAAAACCTAAGGAGAATTGAAGTTCAGTGATCTTTTCTTGCACTGCAACTTTTGTTAGGAAAGTTTTATTGGCTCTTTATATGTGTATCTTTCTTCAAAAGGACAAGGCCTTGTCAACATAAGCACCTGATGCGCATGATTGGAAAGATGATGCAAGGGGAGAGTTTCAGATTCCTGGGACTTTGGGACCAGTTCTGGGTGAGGTGATACAAGTACAAACTGGACGAATTACACCTGGGCAGGACCAGGACTGATGTCCAAGGGTGAGTATTTGCTGGTGTGGATGGGAAGGGTTTAAACTAGAATAGCAAGAGGATGTGAACCTAAGTTGACAAGGGAAAGAGAAACAAGGAATGTAATAAATCAATGAACATAAAGTGGTAAGCAGGTCAATCAATGGTGAGAGACAAATAAAGGCACAGTACAAAGAAAAGTTAGGATGATTAAAAATGGTAAAAAAGCAAGCTTTTATCCTCTTAATGCATGAAGCATTCAGAATAAGATAGACAAATTGGTGACATAAATCAAGTAAATAGATATGATCTCACAGCCATGATAGAGACATGGTTAAAAGGAGATCAAAGCTGACATAGGAATATTTGATATTTCAGAAATACAGAAGAGAAGGAAAAAGTGGTGGGGAACCCTGTTAATAAGAGATAAAATTAGGTTAATTCTGAGAGGCAATCTAGACTTGGATGATTCCATTTGGGTAGAGATAAAAAAACAACAGGGGAAAGACGACACTGCTAGGAGTAGTATATAGACCATTAAACGTAGATACATTGTGGGAAAAGTATAACAAGGCACCAATTAAAGATTGGGATAAGGAGGAATTTCTTTCTTCAAAGGGTGGTGAGTCTTTGGAACTCGTCACAAAGAGTTGTGGCGGGGGAGGGGGCAAAGTCCTTGAGTATATTTAAAGCTGACATAGATTATTGATCAGTAAGGGAATCAAGAGTTATGAAAAAGTGCAAAAAAGTGGACCTGAGGAATGTCAAATCAGTCAGGATTCTGTTGAATAGAGGAACAGGCTTGATGGGCCTGCTCCTATTCTTAGTTCTTATGGTCTTGTGGATCCAGTGATGGAGGGCAGGGATTCAATATGAAAGCTGACCTGGAACTCAATGTAGTTTTAATCTTCCCAGAAAATTCCAATGCAGTCCTTGTGTGAGCATTTCTGGAGGGTAACCCACCCAGTGCATCTTCTGGAGTATCTGCAGGGTACAACCTCTGAGGAACAGACGTTCTGTAGCATGAGTACATAAGCAAGGAGGTTATGATGAGCCTTTATAAAACACTGCTTCACTCTCAACTGGAGTATGGTGACCAGTTCTGGATATCACACTTTAGGAAAGATGGGAAGGCATTGGAGAGGGTGCAGTATCATTCCAGGGATGAGCGATTTTAGTTCCTGGACAAATTTGAGAAGGTGAGATTGTTTCCTTGGAGAAGTTGCTGAGAAGATTTGATAGAGATGTTCAGAATCATGACCTATCTGGAGAGAGTAACAGGGAGAAACTGTAGCTATTGGCCTAGGGGTCAAGAAGCAGAGGACACTGACAGGACCAGCTGAGTGGCCTCCTAGCCATTTAATGATTTCAACAAAGATTTCAAACTGTGATCATCTTGGCTCAGTAATTTCCCAAATGAAATTCATGAGATGAAACTCACGGAAACTCACTTATGATGGCAAAGGCAAGGCTACGGGCCAAGTGTTGGAAAATGGGTTAGAATAGTTAGGTCTTTGTTTTGGACCAGCCAGATGCGATGGACCGAAGGGCCGTTTCAGAACTGTTTAACTATTAGGTCGGCGATGATCAGTAACTGGTCATTGTGCCTTTACTAATTATGTTCCCGTGTCAGTATCCCTGTCAGTAATGGTTAATTTGCTCCATTATTGGGCAAAGATCGTGAATAAATGAGTTTTACTGCATGAAATACCAAGAAATAGCGCCAACAAAAAGGCACACAAACAGCTCACATGCGATGGCCAAGCGGTTTCAAATACTTCTCTGGATAAATCGTGAGAATTCGTTTCTGGAATCTAAACTATTTCCATGAGTTAGCGGAGGGAATGTAGAAAAAAAAACTGATGCGGATGGACAGAATTATAGATCACAAGCTCTAATTATAAAACTATGAATGCGTTTCGGTTCAATCAGAAATTATGTCGATTAGATTTCAGGCTGCCCAGGCAAGTAGCCTGGGCTCAGAGTGCGAACTCATACATTAGGCTGAATCAATGATTTTAATCAAACCCAAATCCACAACCATTCAATAGCAGATTCAGTCCAGAAATGAATCTGTATGCACAGGTATTTAACAGAGGGCAGATGAAAAAACAAGCCGAATGGAACGAATGGAAAATAATTCGGCTGGATATGACCCAACTGAACCTCTGACAGAAACTGCCGGTTAAACTAACCCTTGTCTAACTAAGTGATGTTGTCAGCATTGAACAACGGGTCCCGGATATGTTGAGAATTATATTCCCCTTACTGTCTGCCCGCCACTCAACGCACTCATACATTTCAGTAACCAACTGTTAGATTTCAACATTGAATCGAGTCGCTGCATGAAACTTTAGCGCTAGATACCGAGTGGCCTGAGTTTAACTATGTTGGCCGGTGGGGGGTCCTCCTCTTCCCTCCTTGAGGACGAGACAAATATAACCGAGACTAACTGGGCTGCTGGTCGGCAGAGAGCTGCAAGGAGCTGGAGTAACGTTGGGCACTAGTAGGAGCTCCGTGAGAGCTTTTCAAGTAGCTGAGAACCATATTTGCAGCAGGAACATGTGAAACAGCAGCGTGGGTCCCAGCAATCATTTCAAAGAACGGTGACTCACACCGACCACCCCCCCCCCCCCCCCCCCCGCGCGCAAAGCAGGAAGCACAGGCTGAGTAAGAAAGGCGAGTAAGGAAAAAAAGCTAAGTAAATATGTAAACATGCAAATAGGGGAAAAACACATTTCAAACTTTTGAAATCAACATATCTTAGAGATTTTAAGAGAAACATTTTAGCAGGAGCTGTCCGACAAACTAACAGAGGTGCAATGAATGAAAAATGTGGACAGAGGAAAATGATAATAAAGTCAACCTAAAACTAAAGTGAAATTAAGTTTTTAAGTAGGAATAATTATTACATCTAACTCATGGCTTTGCCATGAGGTAGAGGATTCGCTGTTTTACAACAGGTCAAGTGAGAACATTGAGACCATTGATTTACATGGAGCAATTCCATGTTCATTAAATGTCTGAGCGATTTTATAACCAATGTTTTTGGATTGAATTTCACATCTTGATCAGACTGTAAAACTATATGTATGATTCCCTGTTACATAATGTCTACACATTCAATTCCCGATACATGTAACCATCTTAACTTTGACTGTTTAACAAGCTGGCAACGCCTCTGCATGATCTACTTGGAAGTGGTTATCAGGAATTCCATTAGCCATTCATTTAAACCTGTGTTCCCGGAATTGAAACTTCGACTGGTGCCCAGATATTTACTGAATTCAAATTTCACCACCTGCCTTGGTGGGATTTGAACCTGGGTCCCCGGATCTTGCTCTGGGTCTTTGGATTACTCGTCCTTTGCTGACCCGCAGGAGTCACCTTATTGATATGTCTACTGACTGTTCAATAGCTTTAACTGAGATGAGAGCAATGCAATTAGGTTCAGAAAATCAAGTCTTTAAAAGTCGAGAGCGACTATAAATTGCAGCAGGAAGTTTGACGAGTATAGGGTGTGATTGCACCATTGTTTAAGTATAAGGGACAGGTATCCGACAAATCGAGCTGAGCATTTTAAAGTATGTCGTTTTAAAGAGTTTGACCTGGACACCATGCAGCAAAGGAGGTAGGTACTGTTAGCTGGCCATGGGAGGACATAACAGAAACATACATTTTTAGTCCCGAGAAATAAGTGTCAAAGTTACTGGTGGCCCCAGAACTGCTGGAAACGTTTCAAAGACCTAGCAAGGGGAAGTCAGAAACGCCCCAGCCGCTGCCTCTTCTGTTTTGGGCACCAATATCAACCCAGCTCATTCCTTTAATAATTGTACAAATCTAGGCATTAATTTCATCACACTTCTTTTATAGGTTTACCTTGACCACTTTTCGCGTTCATTGCAGCTAAACGTGAAACCCACAGTGCATCCCTCATAAACCATTGAGGCGCAGCCTGTTCTTATCTTTTTTTTGATCAAGTGGCCAGTTAGCGTTTGGAAGGGTTCTGGGAGTTCTCTTGGCAATTCTGCAAGAAACTTTCTAAGAGTTTGATAAATGATTAGAGCCAGGATTCTTTGCATGGGCTCCAATACGTGCCCTGACAGAGTCAAGTCAATGAAAATGCTGACTACTTGTACAGGTCCCCGGAATTTGTTGAAACTATACACTGCTGGAACCTCCAGATCTCCATTGATCGAAGTGGGGATTAAATCAAGTGGGTTGTCCTGGGATATCCTGTCAGAAACGGAGGAGATTGTAGATTGCATAAAAGGAAATGGATATATATTTGGGAGGAAAATGTTTAAAGAGGCACGGGGAAGGGACAGGGATAGCACGAACGGCGTGGTTCCAGTAACACAAAGGAGAGTCTAATGGCCGACTCCTGTAGTGTGAAATTCTTTGATTCTAGGAATAGCGAGCACAAACCTGGTCAGAATAAACCAACATATAATTAACACATGACCCGGTTCAAGGCTATGGTATGGTCGAAAGAAATAACGAGCAATCTTCATGGATGGCACTGAAGACAATTAGGAAAACAGCGTTCTGAATATGAAGAGAAAGATTGATAGGGGATGCTTCAGCCTTTCACACGATGAAAGGCGGCTCCTATCCTGTTATCATTGCTTAGCCAGTGAAGCAGAGAAAATATTCACTGATGGTAATGTGCGCCATTATACAGAGTTTCCATGATGGTGTTGTTTTTCTCTAAAAGAAAAACCTTTTAGATTGGAATCAACCAGTGTTTAAAGTGCTTACTGTATGATGGCTGTTACATTTCGTTACAAACTTTGTTCGGTCCGAGGCACGCGCAAGCTCTCAATATGGAGCACTTTCAATCACAACACTGACTGCAGTTATAAAATATAAAAGCAAAACCAGTAACGCAACAGATTGATCCCTAACGTTAATAATTTCTCTTCTTTCCACAATAACTTGTCAAACAATTTTAAACGTGTCCAACAAACTGCACCACAGTGTTGGAAATATTACATTGCGATTCAAAGATTCTGAAATTCCTCTGTCGCCTATTTTTTTAAAATGGAGATTGTTATTCAAATGTGAATTCGCCTTTTCCGATGAGTAAAGCTATTGCCTTGAGGTAAATCTCTTAACATGTTTGAAACTCAGGAACTGGACGTCCATTAAGTGCCTGTAATAATTGTAGATCAACCAAAATCAAATAAACTATTCCCATTGTTGCCACTTCTAACCTTGGATTGGTGTCATTGTTTGTAAACAGATTTTTAAAATATAAAATATATCCAGTCGACGAATAAACAATAAATGAATGGTGTAAATAAGCTGTGTCTAGAAGTGCTTAATAATGTAAGATCAACATTTTCTGACAATCGAGGTTACTATATTTCCCTAGATTTTTTAAAACTATTGAAAACTGATTGGGATAATTTAATCCAGTATTGCAATGCAGAACATTACTTCAAAAGATTTTACACATTCAAGTGTTGATAATCCAAAATAAATAGCAAATAAGAATGTACTGTTCAAGTAAGAAGTTGATTTAGGAGTGGACAAATCTGATATTAGGCTTAACTGTACCCCACAAGTAATAGTAATATATTGCAATAATTGCAATTATTCTTCGGAAAGAAAATGTGTTAATAACTTTATTGGGTGCGATTTTCAGAGAGCTCCGTTTGTGTATATAATCCAGATGGTGAACTATTAATAACAAACTTCCCTGGAATGGTTAATTGTTACACAATAAATGATGCGGATAGCTAGACTGTGGCAGCTGGAAGTCTGACGGCTGTAAAACTGGCCGGTATTTGATGTTTTGTTAGGAACCAATCACACTGACAGGCAGCCATCTCCTGGGAATTTGCTTTTCAGCACCAGCAATCTGCGGACAACCCCATCATCAAAGGATAAAAGCATCAAGGCTGGAAATCTGAAATTAAAACCAAAGCAATAATGCAGGAAATACTTAGCATGCCCGGCAGTATCTGTGGAGAGAAAGAACCAAAGTCAGTAGGTTTCAATGTCAAGCGTTGCCTCGTCAACTGAGCATTTCAATCATTTTCTGCCCATATTGAAAAAGGCGTGTCAGTCACAGAGGCGGTCACTTACTGTCTTCCTTTAAACGCCGCTTGCTGGGTGACAATAATGACAGAGTCCACAAAGATCTCTTTACCGATTGTAATTACTTGTTTAACAAAGTTAGTGCAGTATCGATTGAGCATTGTTGTATAAATGTCTGGTTTAGCTTGAGGAACGAAATATCATTACTTCGAAATAGCATAATCAAAATGCCATTCCAATTACATCAGGTTGCTGCATGTTTAAAAAGGCACTACGTGGTGGGATTTTCTGACATGGAGCCATAAAATATACTTCCACTTCGTTCCAAATGGTCTTTCTGTAAACCAGACCCACAACTCAGAAGGCAAAAATTATCCATGAGCAGTTGAAGTGCCAGATTTCGCTATTATTTTACATGAACATTTCACGTTTTATGAACTGATTATTTAAATAAAACATCACCCTGTAACAATACTTCAGGAAAAGGTTTCTAAGGGGTTGAGCAGATCCAAATACTTCATTGGAGCTCTCCATGTGCTTGGTTCTGCTGTACTACACTGAGACCCAGACATTGCCAGTGAAGCTGCACCGAATATCTTAGAAACGCGCCTAAAACTTTCAAACAACCCTTTACAAAGCTCTGTTAGCGATTAAACAATAATGGAATTGTCTCTATTTGGTGTCTAAGTGCGTCACTTTATATCATAGTATAACATTTATATTTACCCATCTTGTAACTGCATATCAATTGAAACATTTGTTCAGGCTAATAAACAAACCCTTTAGATGGTCGCTAAAGTTGGTAAAACCGAAGGCAGCTTTAGCTCAAATCCACTTAGTGGCTGGTCATTCATAACATATATTGAAATTTGGAACAACGTTGAGGTTCGCAATGTTAAATTTGATAAATTTGGATAAAATGGTGTCAGAGCAGAAAGCTGACCAAGACACTCCCCCTTTTTATACCGTGGAACCGCCACAACATTGAATTTAAAGCCACATTTACAAAAGAATAGTGATAGCTGGCAATCTGAATGAAGCAGCTGGGAAGTCTGATGGTTGCCTTTATTTATACAAATATATTATAATCAATGGACAGTCCCTCAGTCCAGTTTGTAACCGAGTCGGCGACTCTCTCCTCCGGTGTAGAAAGTATTCGGATGAGTGTTCTTCTAGTGTCCCCGTTGGTCTCCATCATTCATTTACACTTTACACACCATGGGACAGCTCGGACTTTACATAGAGACGATCAAATTACGAAATATACATCTAAGTGGAAATCCGGAGTTAAATGACATACATTTCTGCTACATGTGCGTCCTCTTTATAAACACAAATATTTAAGTTCAAGAAATAGGAATTCGGGCTTAATGTGATTTGCCATGCGCCGTATCTGTGGTCGCCCCCTCCCTCCCCCCCTTCCCTGTTTTCTTGAAACTACGCTAGGTTCAAGTTTAAACACAACAGTCTGTTTTCTGCAGTCAGACCGATTAGAGTTCATTACAAAAGCATGGATTGGAAGAGCGGCTTCCTTGGAGTGTCCGTACAGTGAGGGTCCGATTGCGGTTCTCCTGCACCCGGGCCGGGGTGCAGTGTGTGTGTGTTACTGTGGCTGTGGGCAGACACACAGGGAGCTGCTGCCCGAGGAGCCGGGCTCAGCATCACCACGCTTCCCCTCTCTGGCGCGGAGGCTTTGGCCGCCTCGGGGCTGCCCTGGTCCCGCTCGTACTCCTGCTGGGCCCTTTGCATCTTCCGCTTCTTCATTTTGCTCTTATGAAAGTGAAAGGTGAGCAGGGAGACGGCGATCACGCCGAATATCAGCGTCACTAACACGATGAGAACCACAGTGGCCGAGAAGGAGTAGATTAACTTTCCCACCTCGGTGACACAGGTGCCATTGTTGTGAGAAAAGTTCCTGTTTCCAGCGCAAGAGGACAGAGAGAGCGGCAAAGCTTTGTGTATCCTGGCACTCATTTGCTGGGCAGTTTAGGGAACCGTTCTCTAAAGCTGCTGAAGGTGTCGAGCTCCCCTCTCGCTGCCGGTCCGCGACTCGATCCGCTGGGTGCCAAACAAACGCCTGTCCTCTTCAGGGCTGCAGGAGGGGACTCTGCGAGAGGCAAATGTAATTCCAATGTACAAGTTTAGCAGCCAGCAATGCCACACAACGAGATATCACAATGAAGCAGCCTGTACTGGAATGATTTCAGATCCAACTGAACTGTGTGTATGAGTTCTTTTTTGCAAATACAAATTGTTTAAGAAATAAAAAAAAGGTCATACGGTTGCCAGGCAAAAAGAAAGGCGAGAGAGAGGAGCTGATCCAATGGTGGTGTAATGCGTCTGTGTGCGTCTGCCTAATCCATAGCGTTGTGCAATGAAGCAATCGCTTAGGGTAACAAAAGGGCGAACGACGAGAAAAAAAAATCATTCACCTAGACCGAGTAACCGTATGTTTATTGTCAGTCATGGGATCCTCGCCTGCTCCTTTTGATGTACGCGGCACTCAGTCAGTCTGACAAGCGTGGATTTGTTTTCAAACATTAGTTGATAGCAGTCAAAATAATGCTGCAAGTGTTATTCTTAGTACAGGCTGCCAACGTAAGGCTAGTTCCACAGTACAAATGCTGGGAGCCGGCTTTCTGTGTGTGTGTGTGTGACTTATCTATAATACGTAGCTAATCTTGATTTCCCAATTCGGTTACATCACTCACTTCCAACCCAGTCTCCTGCAATCACTTCATCACTTTTATCTCCGCGCTTTCAGAAGTCCAAACGCGTGCTCTTTACAAAGATAACGGCCGAGGCAAAAAAAAATCACAGCCTTCACCGGGAATACCAGTTTGCGAGTCGGGGAATTAGCAGCAAAGTGAGGTTTGGGTTGATTTTTTGTAAAGGATGCAAAAAGTCAGTTGCAGCATTAATAAAGAAGGCGGATTAAACTGCCAATCAAGTCGTGGGGGGGGGGTGCTAGAATAGGCAAGCAGCAAAAAACAAAACTACAGATTGATAGCGATATATACCTAGGAGGAAGATTTACTTTAAAAATAGAACATTATAGATAATTAGTTCTGTGCAAAGTGACTTCCAACGCTCTTTGATTGTAGTTTTAAATGAAAAGCACTCCAGATGTGTTTTCCTACCTCGACTGGCTGGCGAGTCCTGCTGTTCCGGAAGCTAGGAGCTGAAATAACGAAATAATAATAAGGCAGTTCGGTGAAACAATGTGAACACCACAGCCCCAATAACCGGAAGTACGTATTCTCTTAGACAACCAAAAATATCACTGATCTCATCCAGTTACTTGCTATTTCCCATTCATTTCAAACATTGTCCGTCTTTGGCAAGATTTTTTTGGTCCAAATTTTACTTGCTGTATTTTTCAATATCCCATTAACTCCAGGGGGAGGGGAGGGGAGTGGAAGGGGATTGAAGCAGAAAATCGACACAGTCTGGTGCAGATACAGGCGCAGATCGGTTATTCTCCCTTATTCTCCTCATCCAATTTCCAGCGCTATACTTCGATCTCTGCTCTCTGTCGAATCTGCCAATAACATCGCGCGGTTCATTTCATCCGCACAGACAAGACCATTCCATTTGCTCCCATTTAAGACCAATTTAACTCAAACCCATCAGAATTAGATTTCGAATCAATTTTCTGTAACATGAATTAGTTACGCAATTGGTTTAGAATGGTGAATGCGTTAGGAAATTCCAATGTGGGCACTAGAAGTTGTAACATTGCAGACAGAGGATTGTGAGACATATTCTAACATCTAACATGATACCAAGTGAGGGACAATAAATGATTTTGGAGCGCCTGGATCCATCAGCTCACATTGGAGCTGCCCGTTAATGATGAACGGAAGGGATTTTATCTGAAACGTGTATATTCTTCATGTTGCACAGGAGCATTCTAGTGAGATTGAAAACGACCCTTATCAATGCCTTGTTGGATGATACACATATATCAAATCCTGAGTAATAATCAGGAATGAATCAGACTTTACTTTCTCATGTGGGGAGTGGAGGAAAGCCGTGACTGCTGTCAATATGTTCGTTTAAAAATGTAAGTTATTTGACAAGTGCATTAATTTGATTTCAACCTTTGTAGCCTATAATACTTAATAAATCTTATGTAACTTAATAGATCTATTTTTGCCTGGACATAGAAGAAAAACTCAGTCAATGTGGAAGACAGTGCAAAGATTGATATGTTAAAGCACAAGGAGATAGGGCAAGGCAGAATAGCATTTATTTTAATGGGGGAAGTCATATGGGTAAGGCTGATGAACTGAAGGCTTGATTAACACATGGCAGTATTATATTATTGCTATCACAGAGACATAATTGGGGGAGGGACAAGACTGGCTGCCCAATATTCTGGGGTATGGAATCTTCAGATGATTTGGGGGGAGTGAGGGGGGTGTGCTGTAAAGAGGTGGTCAGTCAATTACCACAGTGAGGAGAGATGATATATTAGCAGGCTCCTTGATTGAGGACATATGGGTAGAACTTTAAAAGAAAAAAATGGCCATCATATTGCTGGCAGTGTATTGAAGGCCTCCAAACAGTCCTGGAGAGATAGAACAGCAAATATGAAGACAAATCTCACAGAAATGTTAAAATAATAGAGTGACAGTACTAGAGGATTTCAAATTCCCTGATATTAATTGGAATAGTCAAAGTGTGAAAAGCATAGTAGAGGCAGAATTCTTAAAGAGCATCCAGGAGAGATTTTTGAGTGAACACATAGAAAGTTCTATAAGAGAAGAGGAAATACTTGACCTAATTTTTGGGAATGAAGCCAGGCAGTGTTAATGGGGGAGCATTTGGGTGATAGTGCCATATTCAGTAAGATTTAAGTTATTATGGAAAAGGATAAAGATGAAGCCAGAAATAAAGTTGATTTTAATAGGATAGACAGGGCCTGGCCAAAGTTGACTGGAAGAAGCTACTTGAGGAAGACTCATGTCAGAATAATGGGAGTCATTCAGAAAGGAAATAGAGACAGTACAATGCCATCCTTCACATAAAGGCCAAGAGTGGGAACAACGAGTCTAGAGAACCTTAGATATCAAGGGTCATTCAGCATCAGATAAGGAAAAAAAGGGAGGTTTATATCAGATTCAGGGGGAACAAAACAATGGATGCCCAAGAGGAGTATATGATGTGAAGATGTCAATGTAAGCACAGTAAGAAGTCTCACAACATCAGGTTAAAATCCAACAGGTTTCTTTGGTAGCACGGGCACTACCCCTTCACCAGGTGAGTGGGGAGTTGGGTTCACAAACAGGATATATAGAACATAGAAAAAATATAGCACAAACAGGCCCTTCAGCCCACAAGTTGCGCTGATCATATCACTACCTACTATATAGACACAGATGCAATTTCAAGATAATAGTTGGAATGTGAGTCTTAAGAAGTAATCAGGTCTTTACATGTGCAGATAATGTGAGTGAAGAGAGGATTAAGCAAAGGTTAAAGAGACATGTACTGTCTCCAGCCAGGAGATTTTGCAAGCCTAGGCAAGTCATGGGGTTGCAGATAACGTGACATAAATCCAAGATCCCGGTTGAGGCCGTTCTCATGTGTGCAGAACTTGGCTATCAGTTTTTGCTTGGTGATTCTGCATTGTCATGTGTCTTGAAGGCCATCTTGGATAATGCACTTGGAGAAAGATCTTTATCCAAATATCAGAGGCTGAATGCCCTTGACTGCAGAAGTGTACCCCAACAGGAAGGAACACTCCTGTCTGGTAATTGTAGAGCAGTGTGCATTCATCTGTTGCTGTAGCAGCTACACGATCTCGTTGATGTATCATGCCTTGCCGATACATCGGCAGTACCTGTAAGCCTCACAATTAACCTAGGCTTGCAAAATCTTACTAACTGTCCTGGCTTGAGACAATTGACACTACATTTAATCCGCTCTCCACTCGCATTGTCTGTACCTGTAAAGACCCGATTACCCACTAAAATTTGCATTCCAATCATTATCTTGTAATTGTGTCTGTGTCTATATATACCCTGTTTGTGATCCCAACTCTCCACTCACCTGATGAAGGGGCAGTGCTCCAAAAGCTCATGCTACCAAATAAGCCTGTTGGACTTTAACCTGGTGTTGTCAGGCTTCTTACTCAGGCGAGCTGCTAGAGTACTGAAGGATAACAATTATGCAAGATGGGAAGTAGGAAAAAACAGGTAATTATAGGCCAGTGAATCTACCATCAGTGGTAGGAAAATTATTGGAGAAATTCTGGGGAACAGAATTCATCTCCACTTGGAGAGGGAAGGATTAATCAAGGAAACTCAGCTTTGCCTTGTCAGGGGGAGATCATGTCAAACAAATTTGATTCAAGTTTTTGAGGTGGTGACTAGGCATGTAGATGAGGGCAGTGCAGTTCACGTAAATTACATGAACTTCAGTAAAGCTTTTGGCAAGGTCTCATGTGGGAGACTGATCAAGAAAGTAAGGGCTCATGGGATCCAGGCAATTTGGATCCAAAATTAGCTTAGTGACAGGAGGCAGAGGGTAATGGTCAAAGATTGTTTTTGTGAGTGGAATCTTGTGTCCCAGTGGTGTATTCCTGGGTTGGGCCTATGTCCCTTGCTATTGTAGTGTACAGTATTAGACTTGATGTGAATGTGGATATATGATCAGTAAGTTTGCAGAAGACATGAAAAGTGGTGGTGTGGAAAGTAGCAAGGAGGACAGTCTTAGATTACAGGATGATATAGACTGGCTGATTGGAAGGGAAAAACAGTTGCAAATTGAACTTAACCCTGAAAAATGAGAGATGATGCATTTTGGGAAGACTAGCGAGGCAAGGAAATACATGATGAATGGTAGGATGCTTGGAAGTACAGAGGACCAGAGGGACTTTGGGGTACATGTCCAAAGATTCCTGAATGTAGCAGGACGGATAAATAAGATGATTAAGAAGGCATATGGGATACTTGCCTTTATTAGTTGAGGCATTGAATGTAAGAGCAGGGAAATTATGATGAACAGTAGAAAATGCTGTCAGGCCGCAGCTAGAGCATTATGTGCTGTTCTGGTCACCACACTATAGGAAATATGTGATTGTATTAAAAATGGTGCAGAGGAGATTTGTTTTAATTTCTGAGTTAGTTTACTCTCATAATCCATCATATTTTTCTTTATAGCTTTTTTGGTGGATCTCTGTTGACCTTTAAAATTTCCCAATCCTCTAGTTTTCCACTAATGTTTGCCATTTTGTATGCATTTTCTTTCAATTTGATACCCTCCTTTATTTCCTTAGATATCCATGGCTGATTATCTCATTTTCTATAGTCCTTCCTTATCACGGATATATACTTTTGCTGAGCACTGTGAAAAATTGCTTTGAAAGTCCTTCACTGTTCCTCAATTGTCCCATAATAAAGTTCTTGCTCCCAATTTACCTTAACCAACTCCTCCTTATATTATAGTTTCCTTTGTTTAAGCACGAGATTGGATTTTACCTTCTCATGCTCCATCTGTATTTTAAATTCAACCATATTGTGATTGCCTTTTCCAAGAGGATCCCTAACTGTAAAATCATTAATCCTGTTTTATTTCACAGGACCAGATGTAGCTTAGCTTGCTCCCTCATAGGTCCTATTGTGTACTGCTCAAGGAAGCTATCGTGGATACACTCTTTGAACATCTCCTCAAAGCTGCCTTGACTGACCTGGTTCGACCAATCAATATGTAGATTAAAATCTCCCATGATAATGCTGCACCAGTTTTACATGCATATAAAAGCTATTTCTTTGTTTATTTCTCACCCCACCTTGACGTTATAATAAGTATAGACTACACCTATCAATGACTTTTCTCCTTACCATTTCTAATTTCCACCCAAATGGATTCAACCTTTTTTTCCATAGAACCTATATCTGGGCTTGAGCATTTCAGCTTTGAAGAGAGGCTGAGGAACTGACCTTATCAAGATGTACAAAATTATGAGGATACAGATAGGGTAAATAGAAAGAAATATATCCCCTTAGTAGAGAGGTCAATAACCAACAGGCATAGATTTAAGGTAAGGTAAGGGGATTTGATGAAAAGCCTTTTCACTCAGAGGATGGTGGGAATCTGGAACTCACTGCCTGAAAGAGTGGTAGAGGTGTGAATCCACACAACATTTAACAAGTATTTAAATGAACGCTTGAAATGCCATAGCATATAAAGCTCCGGACTAAATGCTGGAAACTGGGATTACTATAGATGGCCGGCACAGGCATGACGGGCCAAAAGGCCTCTTTCTGTGCTGTATAACCCTCTGACTAAGTTTTAACCAATTAAGACAAAACAGGATTCTGTTCAATATTTACATTAATGACTAGGAAGAAGGAACACAATGTAAGGATTCCAAATTTATTAATGATAAAAAGATAGGTGGAAGGGCAGATTCTGATGAGGATTTTGTGATTCTGCAATGGTATATAAATAGATTGGAAACCTGGCAAATAGAGTTTAATGTGGGGAAGTGTGAGGTCATGCTCTTTGGTTTGAGGAATCAAAAAGCAGATTATTATCTAAATGGAGAGAGAAATACAGAGGGATCTAAGTGTTCTAGTGCATGAATCACAAACAGCTAGCAAGTAGTTAAGAAGGCAAGCGGCATTTTGACCTTTATAGCAAATGGGTTGGAATTTAAAAATAGGCAGTTTGTTCATAAACCATAAAATCCCTACAATACAGAAGGAGGCCATTTGGCCACAGAGTCTGTACCCACCACATTTGTAATTGTACAAGGTGTTGTTGAGGCCTCACATGGAATACTGCATATCGTTTTGGTTCACTTACCTTAAAATGAATATCACAACGTTGGAGAATCAAAGAAGATTCACCAGGTTAATTGCTGGGATGAGACAGTTGTCCTATCAAGAGAGTCTAAATAATTTGGGTCTATATTCCTTGGAGTTTAGAAAAGTAAGGGACGATCTTATTCAAATGTATAAGGTCCTGAGGAGGCTTGATGGGGTAGATGCTAAGACGTTTTCATTAGTGGGAGAGTCTCAAACCAGGAGATATAACTACAAGATAAAGTTTGCTCATTTAAAACTATGTAGAAATTCCGTCTTGCAGAGGGTGGTGAGGCTGGATCAAGTGAAGTATTTAAATTGGAGGTGGATAAATAGTTGATGGAGTTGAAACCAGCATGGATCAGGCATGATCATATTAAATAGCAGGGCAGGTTTGAGGGGCCTAGTGACCTACTCCTGCTTCTATTTCTTGTGTTGTTGTGCATTAGATAGCAAATTTAGAAAGTTTATTTAAAGAAAAGACACACTTAACAAACTTAGAACAATGACTTTGAATGGTTTCAGCCAGTTGTGCAGTCTGTTAAAGTGTACATCAGCTTTCTGATCTTGATCTCAAACCCAGCTGCAGGGATTGACAGATGGTTTGTACTGTCAAGTCTTCAGAATTTGGCTGGTAACAAAACCCTAGCGAACTCTTGGTGTTAGCAAGTAGATGTTATCCTCCATCACACCATGTCCCTGTCAACTTATTGTTGATGTAATGATTGATTCTAGTTGTTGCTAGGTGAATTTCACTGTGGTTTTTAATTAATTTTTCAGTTGATAACACTTGGTTCAAAAAGGATAACAACATACTACCCATGAGAATAATGACTTCTTTATCTGTTTTAATCTGATTGCACCACTAAGTCAGACTTCAAAAGAGTCATGATATACTGCATAGGATTCAGAAAAATTCATTTGTTCAATGTCTTGCTGAAAGCGTACTTTCTAGAAACTTTCAATTTATATCACGAACATACATTAATAATTCAAATTAAAGTCAGGTCTTTCTAAGGATTCATTACATTATTCACTAATTATAACAAATCAAATTTAATCAATTTTACAATCATCTGTTTCATTACTGGCAATTACTTAGTACAATATTTTAAACACTATGTGTAGTTACTACAGAATACAAAAGGTAGGATATGAATGGCTGAAGAAACCACATAATTTGTTAAAATGGTTTCCTTGACCTAGTTAATTATTAAGGTGAATACAGTATAAAAGTTATGCTAATCTAAGATCTAGCTACCCAGACTTTTCTACACTTCATTATGGAGCAGTTTAAGACTTGGGCAAAATATAGTTACATTGCTTTCATCAATGAACATAAGGCTTTCAAACTTGTGTCTCACATTGGCCTCACCAGAAGCTGAAAAATTGTGCAATTGTGTAGCCAAACATTGGATTTCCTTTAACCTATTTATCGTACCTCCAAAAGATGTATGATTGTGGTGTGTTACAGTTCACTCAGGGAGTCCATCTTGCTTTGGCAACAAACAATTTTACAAGCATGTTGTTTTGTGGAGCTATGGCTAGTGATGCAGAGCGTCTGATTTCCTTATTATCTCATGGCTGGCCAAAAATCACTCCCGTTTTCATTGCCTGCCATTGGCGTTTATTGGATGGATTTCAGATTGACATGAAACATGCTTGGCCACATTATGAATACACCTTTCTTGGCCTTTAGATCTTAGGATGGGACTCAAACCCAGAACTTCTGGCACAGAGGCAGGAATGCTATTCATTGAGCCATAAGACCTCCTCACAAAATGCATAGGGTTTGATAAAAACAACATTACCATTCCTTTTGAAAGAAGTATGAAGCAACAATATTCACAGTCATCCATTGGATTCAATGTTGTCATCAATGAAATTGTTGAACTTCACTTAAGAAAAAGTGTTCCTAACATTTAAATAAACAAGACTCCTTTTTCTAAATGCTACTGCATTACTGATAGATATTTGTTAGGGCCTTAATGAATTCTATTCACCAACCTGAATGATGGGTTCAAGGTAGGATGTGACGTTTCTACAACATTATTACTTTACTCAGCTCAAGAAGAGATCTCCAAGATATTGATTGAAGGATACAAGGTTGCTCTGTCTCAGATGTTAATTAGTATTAATATCTGGGCTTATGATTGATTACAACTTTAGCTGGCTGTGCCAGTGACACCTAGAACTCAAGAATGAATAAAAAAAAGTCTACAGTTGGTAATGAATAGTCCTGGTACATGGCAATGCATTTGGATGTATATTATAGAACACTAAAATAAGTGTGCGTAATAATTGCCTTGTGCAAGTATTTCTACTATGCTATAGATAAATGTTTACTATAGCTTGCTGAGAAAACCCTACAGCTTGGTATGACAACAAATCAAAGGAGATTATCATCGACTTCAGGAAATGTAGTGGAGAGCATGCCCCTGTCAACATCAATGGGGACAAAGTATAAATGGTTGAGAGCTTCAGGATTTTACTTGTCCAGTCCTGGTCCCCCCATGCCAACACTATAGTTCAGTAAACCCACCTTACCTCTACTTTCTCAGAAGAGTAAGGAAATTTAGCATGGCAGCTATGACTCTCACCAATGCACCATAGAAAGCATTCTTTCTAGTTGTATCACAGCTTGGTGCTGCTCCTGCTCTGCCCAAGACCGCATAAAATTACAACAAATTGTAAATGTAATCCAATCCATCATGCAAACAGCCTTACATCCATTGAGCCTGGCTACACTTGCCACTGCCTCAGCAAAGCAGCCAGCATTATTAAGAACTCCACACACCCGGATATTCTCTCTTCCACCTTCGTCCGTCAGGAAAAAGATACAGAAGTTTGAAGTCACATACCAACCAACTCAAGAACAGCTTCTTCCTTTCTGCTGTCAGACTTTTGAATGGACTTACCTTGCATTAAATTGATCTTTCCCCACACCCTAGCTATGACTGTAACACTACATTCTGCACTTTCTCATTTCCTTCTCTATGAATGGCATGCTTTGTTTGTATAGTGCGCAAGAAACGATACTTTTCACTGTATGTTAAAACAAGTGACAATAATAAATCAAATCGAAAGACAGTTGCTGAAAGTGGCTGGAAGTTGGTTATGAAAATGTGAACTCACACATTAAAGAATGTTGACTATCCCTGATTGTAAAGAGATAAGTAATTACTGGCAAAGTTTTGGATCACCAATTGTCACAATAGTATTCAACAGGGAATGGTATGTGTCTAAGCTTTGATCAAGAAGGCAATGGTAACACACATTTCATGCTGGCCATAATACTATTTGTGAGAAATTCCTGCCATTCTAACATGTTTGTTCATTGTCTGATGACCTCTAGTGACTACATTCAAAGGAAATGGAAAGTAAACAAGATTAAATTGACAGTAATTGTGATGGAAAATTGGGACTGATTCAATGAGCAGACTCAGTAACCAGGTATCGGATCCATTTATGTCCATAATAATCCTGAGTGTTGTTAATGATTGACCTACTAGCTTCACCCAATAATGAACTCTAGAATGGAAGGTATGTCAAGTGAGGTGAAAAGGATTAATATTTGGGGTTTTGCTTAACTATGCAGGCTTTGCTTGTTAAGGTTTGTTCTAGCCAGACACACAGAGGGAAGTACTTAATATTAAAAATTTCACAGTGTTAGCTGGTTGAACTCTAATTAGGGACTTGTCAACCAGCACTAAATCTCAAGTAAATATGTGTAGCCCCTTAAAGGCTAACATTCCTCCCCACCTATGTGTTTTCTCAGTAGCTTGCTTTAGAAAACTTTAAGCATGGCACCCATGAGAATTCAACAACTGGCAGACAAAAAAACAAATAAGACTATGAATGGATGTCTTTTTTTTACCAATTACATTTTTGGCATGGACCACTGCTGTTAAATTATTAGATTGTTTACCCATTATACTGCACTGGATGAGCAGAAATCTCCCTCAGTTAAATATTGGGAAGACTGAGGCTATTGTTTTCGGTCCCAGCTCTGAATTCTATTTCCAGCTATCAACTCCATCTATTTCCCTGACAACAGTATGAAAATTAAACTGAAAACAGGAAATGCTGGAAAAACTCAGCAGATCTGGCAGCATCAGTGAAGAAAGACACAGAGTTAACTTTCTGAGTCCGTATGGCTTCCCAAAAGAATCATATGGACTCGAAAAGTTAACTCTGTGTCTTTCTCCACAGATGATGTCAGACCTGCTGAGTTTTATTAGCATTTCCTGTTTTTATTTCCAATTTCCACCACTTGCAGCATTTTACTTTTATCTGAGATTAAGCTAGTCTGGATGCGTGCTGGGTGCATGATATCAGGAGGCCTGAAAGCTGATGTGCCTGCACTTTGCCTCCCACAGGTCACTTCCTGGAACATTGCCTGTGGTCAATGGGTCTCCCACTTTCCTGTCCTTTTGTTCCACTTAAGAGGAAGTCCCACCAACTGAATATACAATCCCCATTAGCAGAAATCCACAAAGTACTACTCCTTGCATATAAGGCTGCTCTCTGTTGAAATCTTCCACATTAGCTAGTAAGTCTTGTGCGACTGTGATGTTTGCATGTTCTCTCTATGTCTGCATGGGTTCCCACTTGGTGCTCCAGTTTCCTCCCACAGTCCAAAGATGTGGTTAGGTTGATTGGCCATGCTAAATTGCTTCTTAGTGTCCCAATATATTTAGGTTAGAGGGATTAGCAGGGTAAATATGTGGGGTTTTGGAGGAAGCTTGTGTAAGATTCAATGCAGACTTAATGGACCAAATGGCCTCCTTCTGCGCTGTAGGGATTCTAAGTATAAGCCAATTTAATCCTTTAACAAAAAGCTATCCAGGCATAGAAAACAATAAAAATCAAAGAGAAACCTCTCAAATCTCATAAGTTTAACAGCACCAAGCTTTTACTTAAGATGATAGTGACAATGCTTTTATCCTGCCCTTGAATGTGAAACTGATGAAACAATATTGGTCGCATACCTGTGTTGCCTGTACAATGATGGAAAAATCACATGGGCAATGTAAAATTATTGTCAATAGGATCTTAAATGCCTTTAATTGACTCTTTAATTGACGGCAGGCATGGTTCCATGGTTCTAACTCCTGCATGCACCTGCCGACTGCAATATTACACACATGTGTAATGACATTGGGAGGTACCCATGTCTCCTCAGGTGATCTCACGTGAGTTTGGGAGTAGTGTGTGGCCATTTTAATTGGGTAAGTCTCTAGCTCAGGTGTCACATTTGATCCCAAGATGAGTTTCCAACATCAGATTCATAACAGTTCATTTCTCCCTCCATAACACCATACAACTTAGGCCCATCTCTGCTCATCTGCTGCTTGAAACTCAGCATTCATACCTTTGTTATCTTGAGACTCAATTTTTCCAATGGACTCCTACTAGTTTCCAATGTTCTCATAGAGTCATAGAATCATACAAAACCTATAGTAAAGAAAGAGGCCTTTCAGCCCATCATGCCTATATGACCATAATACCACCCAAGGTCCTACCCCGATATCCCTACACATTTATCTGCTAATCCCTCTAACCTATGCATCCCAGGACACTAAGGGGCAATTTTAACATGGCCAATCAACCTAACCCACACATCTTTGGACTGTGGAGGAAACCGGAGCACCCGGAGGAAACCCATGTAGGCATGAGGAGAATGTGCAAACTCCACTCTCTTCTACTCTCTGTTCACTTGAGGTCACCCAAAATTTTGCTGTCCATAATTTAACTTGCAGCACTCCTACTCCCCTGTCACCACTGCTGACCTACACTGGCCCCCAGTCAGGCAACATTTTGGCCGGGATTCTCCCAAACAAATGTAAGTTCGCAATGTGTGGAGAAACAAGAGTATGTTCCACTGCTTTTATTAGTGTAATTAGCAGAGCGAACCTCCAATACTCAACATTGCAGAGTGCCTCAATGTTATTCACTCAATGTGCGTAATACTGCAGAGAGTGGGGTTTATTCCTGCCCACGAGTGCTGAGTGGGCCACTGCACACGAGCCAATCTGTCAGAGTGGAGATTGGGGCATGCGCAGTGGCCAACACCGGCCCCCCCCACCAAGCCCCCCCATTGCCAGCCTCCCAATCACTAGTCAGCCCCGCAACCCCCCGATCGCTGGCCTTCCAATCCCCCCACCCCATGATCTCTGGCCTCCCAGACCTGATGTAGAGATGCAAATTGCCTGATGAAGGCCATAGTGTCGAAAGCTCGCGAATTTACTATCAACTAAATTGATTGCATTTAAAATTGGTGTTGTGAAACTTTACTGAGTTCTCCTAGATCTTCCCAGGCCAGCCCCTGTAGCCATCCATTACTCCCCCGGCAGCCCCGACTCTCCCCCAAGCTGATGGCCAACCTCGATAACATTTACTCTTTCCCTCCCCCACCAATCATCTTCCAGATTGGTAGGGGGTTCCCACCATACCAATCAACAGTAGACCTCACTCCCTCTGGTCCTGACCCTTGGCACTGCCCGATGCCCAGTGGCAGTGCCAGTTCATTCCTTGGGCAGTACCAGGGTGCCAGACTGCCAAGGGGCACCCTCCCTTACCTCTAACCTCCTGTGGGATACCGCAATGGCTTCTGTTTTCTTCAGTGGGATCAGGGCATCTATTCCCCCTTAGTGAGGAGCAATCACTGGAGGGAATCACTCCCAACTGAAATGCTCATTTCAATATGATAATCAGCGCTGAGCCGATTCCCGACGCAGAGCTGATAAAATTTTAAAAAGCGCCTGCGAGAGGCACACAGGCTCAGGCACCCAGCATGAATCCTGTAAAATGGCTGCTGCTGATGTCTCCCAGCAATTGACTTTGAAATTCACAACCTTGTTTTCAAAGTCTTGCCCGTCTCTATCTCTGTGATCACTTCTGAGCCCACAACTCTGAGATATCTGCACTCCTCCAATTCTGGCTTCTTATGCATTTCTAATTATAATCGCAGTGTCACTGGTGGTCAGGCTTTCAGTTGCCTCAGCCCTAAGCTCAGGAATTTCCTCCTTTTACCTCTCCACCTCTCTACCATGTTCCTCCTTTAAGATCTCCTTAAAATTTACATCTTAGAAAAATGGTGAAAATGCAATTTCAAAACATGCCGCTTTCATAGAACATAGAACATAGAACATAGAACAATACAGCACAGAACAGGCCCTTCGGCCTTCGATGTTGTGCCGACCAAAATAAAAAGCAATGCCCCTCCTAACTAAACCATTCCCTTCTCATCCATATACTTATCAACTAACCTCTTAAACGCCACCAAACTTGGCGCATCTACAACAGCTGCAGGCAGGGCATTCCACTCCCTAATCACTCTTTGAGTAAAGAACCTACCTCTGATATCCGTCCTATAACTCATACCCCTTAATTTAAAGCTGTGTCCCCTCGTGCTAGCTTTCTCCATCCTAGGAAAAAGGCTATCACTGTCCACCCTATCCAAACCTCTAATCATCTTATATGCTTCAATAAGATCCCCCCTTAGCCGCCTCCTTTCTAACGAAAACAACCTCAAATCCTTCAACCTCTCTTCATAGGACCTGCCCTCCATACCAGGCAACATCCTAGTAAACCTCCTCTGTACCCTCTCCAATGCCTCCACATCTTTCTTATAATGTGGCGACCAGAACTGCACACAATACTCCAAGTGCGGCCGCACTAGAGTTTTGTACAGCTGCAACATGATGCTGCGGCTCCTAAATTCAATCCCCCTACCAATAAAAGCTAAGACTCCATAAGCCTTCTTAACAACTTTATCCACTTGACTGCCTACTTTCAGGGATCTATTGACACATACACCAAGATCCAAGATACACCAAATTCGCAAATGGAATTTAATTAGTGGCAATGAAAACTAACAGCCAATCAAGACACATCCATAATTAATAATATCAGGCAACTAGAAATCATTTAAGCATTAAAAATATTCATCCAGCTGCACAGTTCATAGAATTGTGATGAAATTGGCTGAACAAGTAAGAAAATCCTGATTTAATGACAAGACTGAAACTTATCCAATGCAGTGACACAAACATTTTTGTTCAGAGGGGTTCCCTTTCCAAGATACAAAACTTGTACAATCTTGCTGACAGGTTGAATATTGCGATAACTACTCAAAGAATCAGGCTGGAAGTATAGTAAGGTTATGCAACACGATAAAGAGTAAAAATGTAAGGTGGCAAATTACTGTAAACCAGAAAATCATGGTGTTTCTGATCTCGAGCAATAATTGTTCATATGCTGAGTATTATATCCGGAGCTGTTTATATTAACAGGGATGTAGCAAATTGGAAAATAGAATGTAACATATAAATTAAACTTACATGTTATGATGAGAGTATTGTGAAAAGAATTTCCGTTGGCTAAAGCACTATAACTGTTCCGTTTGTAGGCAAAATTTTCACAACAGAATATTTTTGCATCGAATCATTGGTGGAAACCATGATTAACAGTCACCCTATGTGAGGAAGTTACTATTGATTTATTCAGGAGGAAGAACTTAGAAGGTGTTGAAATTGTTGAAATTAGTGGACTGCACAGCAATATGTTCATCATATGTGTTCTGTATTGCACAATATGTTACACCAACATGTCAATTTACACTAATTGTGCTCAACTGTGAATGATGTATGCAATTACTGTAGGATATCCAGTGGAAAAATGTAGTGTCCTATTTTGATACTTCATAAAGCCAGGATGATCCAATTGGCCATCAACCCCATCTAACCACTTGTTGCACCTCACTTGTAGTGTGTAGACAGCAAATTTAAAACAACTCAGACTCTTTCCAAGTTGTATTTTCAGCACATGCTAACAGTGGTATTCTGGTGCATTTCACACATACTTGCAAAATAATTTAAATTTTATATCCTGATTGTGTGTCTCAAGTTTATTTTTTAACATTTTGTAAATGTCAGACCAGATTCTCCAACCTCAACCACAGATTCTCCAATCCTGCTGCAGTGAGTCAAGATTTAGCTGGCCGCCAAACTCTCCTTTCCTCGCTAGCAGTGGCAGTGGGGTTTGAATGGCCAGAGAATTCTGGCAATCATCATATATGGGAATGATGACTATAGTAACTTAATATAAATTTAAGATATAAAGACAGAATATGTTTACCATGAGAATTTTCACTTTCTAGAATAACAATTTATCATCTCAGATTGTGGAAATCTGTCCCTTCTCATAATAATTTAGGATTTCACTGAGAATGTTATTGTGACCTGTTGAACACATATCAAAATTCTCTCAGTTCATCTGAAATATGTGTAAAACCAGTAAATTTAATTCAGAGGTATAATTATTCAATTGGAATTCTCCCACTTGTTTAACCTTTAATAGTCCAGAAATCAGAGATGTTAACCTCATCCATTCTACAAATAATCAATCTCCTTCCATTAACATTTCAAATAGCTGATAGTATCTGAAATGACATTTTCCATCTGATTGGCATTTCTACCTTAGACTGGCTGAAGTCTAAGTGCTCAGGATGCTGATTGGTTATATTGGACAACCAGAGGAATCAACCATCCAAAATGTGTACACTCATCATTCATTCCAATTGTGAGACAATGGGGAGTCATCAAGTACATCCTGCAGCAATTCATACCTTTATGGGAAGAATGATTTTCAATCAGTACATCCAGCAGAGAAGGTTAACTAGACTTTCCCCACATCTTTCAGCAGGAGGTTTTCATTCAATGTGGAAATTTGCAAATCCTCAACATAGAAAGCTGAAAAAAGGGTCAGGGGATCACCTTTTATCTCTCTTGATCTTTAGATCTCAGGGGAAGTTAGTCATTTGTTTTGAGTCTGAAACAAAAAGGGAGATAGAGTTCCCCACTTCAAGCCAAATTCTATGAGATTTCAGGCTGAGATATGAATGCATGTATCTTATAAAAGCAAAGCCTAAGGCCAGTTAGCTCAGAGACTGCTCGTTAGCCAAATGACATTCACCCGTTGATATTGGTAGTGTGATGTATTTTGTTATTTTTCATGGTAAAAGGAGCAAGAAGAAATAGATTAAATCTTGCTGTGAAACCTATGTTCTGCTCATTTAGATATTTTGTGTAAAATAAATCACATTGATCCCATCTCACCAAAGCACTTTCAGATCACTTTTCAAAGACAAGGGAAAGCAGCTGGCACTGTGTAGACACTTAAAGCAAAGAATGTACTCAACAAGGAATTTTATTGTTACCATGCCTGGGTTAGACTCTCATTAACCAGATGTTAACCAGAAAAGTTGCCCTCCAAATGATAAAGGATATGTGGTGAAATCTGCATTTGGAAGTCTTCTGAATCCAACAGAACATCTATTGTATTTCTGGAAATTTATAGGAGATCTTGTGGCACAGTGGTAGTGCCTTACTTCTGCATCAGAAGCTCCAGGGTTTGGGTCTAATGCCAGGTTTTGTTGGCACAGAAGGAGCGTTCACAATGGGGTTCAATGGGCTGATAATCACTTCAGGAATCCTTACACTACTTCCCCACTATTTCCCAAGTGAGGAACAGTGTGGGTGTGAAGATACACTTAAAAAAACGCTGAGTTTTCATTTCAAATGATGTGAAATTAAAAAGTTGAGAAGGGAGTAACTTGTGGCTAATCCAAAATTATTCTTTTTGTACCCCCGTCAATTAAATTCCATCTGCGTAGTAGAGTTTCCAGTCCCACTCATCCTGGGAATTGTCGTGGGCTGGACAGAAAATTTGACAGATCATTTAAAGGCTGTTGACCTTGGGTGGGAATTTCCAGTCTCGTGGGTCGGACTGGAAAATCTCATTGACAGCATGAATGCTCCTTCAGCATTCCTTCAAATCTACTTTTGCTCAAAAATGAGCAGTCAGGATTATTATACCTGTGAAGGCTAAATGTGAACAGGAAATACACATAAAATTCACAAGTAAAAAATGAGAAATGACGTATGTAAAAGAGGCTAACAGGAAATGTGTAAAAATTAAGGCCTGAGGAGAACAAAAACAAACAACCAGAAATGTAGACTAATGTCTGACACCACAATTTAATGAATAAAAGAAAGAATGTTGTCTCATAAGAAAGTTAGAATTCAAATACATTATTAGTTTTTAAATTTTTTAGATTATTTTTATTGATCTTTAGGTTGTTCAATAATCATAATACTTCAAAGGATTTTGTACTCTTAAGGTAAACAATGAAACCTTTTGCATAATGATGGAATGATGTTTTGTGCAGACATAATTTTCATCAACTTGACATGAAATTGTATCAATCATGGAGATGGGGAACACAGAGTTTCGTGAGAGGTAGGAACTGAAGGAAATCAGTATTAGTAGGGAAATGGTGTTAGAGAAATTGACGGGACTGAAGGTCATTAAATCCCCAGAGCCTGATAATCTATATCCCAGGGTAATTAAGGAAGTGGCCCTGGAAATGATGGATGCCTTAGTGGTCATCTTCCAAGGTTCTATACACTTTGGAACAGTTTCTATGGTTTGGAGGGTAGCTAATGTAACCCCACTATTTATAAAGGGAAGTAGAGAGAAATGTAGACCAGTAAGTCTGGTAGCGGGGAGAATGCTGGAGTCCATTTTAAAAGATTGAAGATCAAAGCACTTGGCAAATAGTGGCAGGATCAGTCAGAGTTAGCCTGGATTTCGGAAAGGAAATCATGTTTGACAAATCTACGGGAATCATTCAAGGGTGTAATTAGTAGTGTTGATGACGGGGAGCCAGTGGACGTGGTTTATTTGGATTTCAGAAGACTTTGACAATGTCCCACGTAAGTGAGTAGCATGAAATTGGGGGTAATGTATTGAGATGGATAGAAAACTGGCAGACGGGAAAGAAAGAGTAGAAATAAATGGATCTTTTTCCAAGTGGCAAGCAGTAACCAGCTATTCACAGTGTATATTAATACTTTAGATGAGGAAACTAAATGTAATATCTCCAAATGTGCAGATGACACAAAATTGGGTGGGAAGGTGAGCTGTGAAAAGGACACAGAGATGGTGCAGTATGATTTGGACAAGTTGAGTAAGTGGGTAAATGCGTGGCAGATGCAGTATAATTGCATAAATGTGAGGTTAGCTACTTTGCTAGAAATAACAGGAAGGCAGATTATTATCAGAATGACTATAGATTGAGACAGAGGAATGTGCAACAAGGCTTGGGTGTCCTTGTACACAGTTGCTGAAGGTAAGCATACAAGGGTAGCAAATGTTAAAGAGAGCAAATGGCATATAGGCCTTCGAAGTGAAAGGACTCGACTCAAATAGGATTATATTTCTTGGAGTTTAGAAAAATGGGAGGGTGGGGTGGGGTATTTTATAGAAACCTATAAAATTTTAATAGCATTAGAGAGGGTAGATGAAGGAAGGATGTTCCTGATGGTGGGGAGTCTAGAAATAGGGGTCACTGTCTAAGGATAGGAAGTAAATTATTTAGGACTGAGATGAGGAAAAACTTCTTCACTCAGAGAATGGTGAATCTATGGAATTCTTTATCACAGAAAGCAGTTGAAACCAGAACATTGTTCGGTTTCAAGAAGGGATTAAATACATCTCTTGGAGCTAAAGGGATCAAAGGATATGGATGGAAGGCAGGATCAGACTATTGAATTGGATGATCAGCAATAATCATAACAAATGGCAGAGCAGGTTCTAAGGCCAAATGGCTAACTCCTGCTCCAGTTTTCTATGTTTCCCTGTTTTCATAGAAAAGTAATACTCACTTTTCCAAGGATCTTACTGTTGTTTAAAACAATGAAAATAATATTATTGTATATGTCACAACAAAGAGCATATGTGTGAACATTTATCAATACTTCAGTACATATCGATTATCATTTGCATGTTTTTTCTCTGACATGAGTGAATCTTTGCAAGAATGTGTGGATTGCCTTTCTGAAAGTGAATCAGTAAAACATAATGAAATCAGACAGTGACTATAAAACTACAAATGACACCAACATGAAAGGTAGAGCAAATAATAAAGATCCTCTTCTGAACAAATCCAGCGACCATTCATAATTTGTAGGATAAATTGGATCAAGCATTAAGTGGATTATAAATTACAGAATTGAAACCAAATTTATAGCCCAAAAGTTACAACCAATTGTAGAAATGATTACTTTGCTGCTGGCGCAAGGATAAATTACTCTCATAAACTGCAACCAAGAAGGCAAATACAAGATACTCAATTTGTTGCGCTTGGGTACTGAATTTAATAAAAGATTTGCATTTGTATAGAGTCATTCAAGACTGTTACCCCAAAACATTATTGTAATGTCAGAAATGTGGCAACTACATGATCTGTAACCGCCAGATATTTTATTTTGATGACCTTGATTGAATGATGGAGAAAGGAGGAATTGCTGCTCTTCAAAATATGTCCGGGACTTTTTATATTCATGTAAGACAACAGGCGAAGTCTTTGCCTAATGCCTTTTCCAAAGGATAGTACCTCCAATAGTGCAGCATTCCCTCAATATTGGAGTGTCAGTTGTTATGGGTTGTTATAGAAACTCCAAAGTATTTTATGGAGACCACTCGAACCATAAGTTTTGCAACTTGAATTTGGTTAGGATAAGCATGGTATGTTTCACCCACTAGAGAGTTTTTGTCAAACAAAGTTTATTTAAGAATATAGTTAACATATACAGATAGAAAATTAGCAATACCTTTTAACAATTACAAACAAAAAAGAAAAACAACCACAATAATGTATTAACTCTAAATTGATTAAAGCTGTTCCAACAAACCAAAACCTTTCATAGACAAAATCCTTTTCACAGGCTTAATACAGCATAGATTAAAATCTCTCGACTGAAATTGAGTTTTTTGAAGCCTGCACTTTCCCTCCAGAAAGCAAAATATTGCCTTGAGATAATCAACAGAATTCCCAAATAGAAAAGGAGACAAAGACAGAGACTTCAGCTTCTTTCTTCCTTGATACCCCTGCTGAAACTAAAAACTACAGCTTTAGAGCTCCCAAAATTGAAATCTTAAACTCACTGAGAAAACAAACTGTCCAAGACTCCAAACAATGCAGAGTCGTAAAACTAAACAAAGATTAAACACAAACACCCCCATTTAAGCCAATTAATAAGCAATAAAAGGACAATTCCAGTCAAGTTGGCAACAATGACATCACTGAAGCTGTGAGCTAAGAAACCCCTAAACTGCAAGAGCTGAGAAATCATGATTTAAAAAATAAACCTTCCTTAAAAGGACACCAACATCACATAGTCTATACTTTTTGCTCTGATGTCCCTGAAGTGGGATTAATAATGCACAACCTGCTGATTCAGAGGTGAAAATGCTATCAACTAAGTTATAGTCCATAGACCTAATCTATTACATTGTCATTAAACTGGAGGTATCAGTTTAAGAGCACATGCTTTAGAGTACTATAAGCCATTAATAATAAATTATATATATTTTTGTGCATTCATGGAATGTAACATCGCCCATCCCTAATTGTCCTTGAGAAGGTGGTGGTAAGCCACAATCTTGAACCATTGTAGTCCTGTGATGTACACTGCTGTCAGGGAGCAATGTCAATTTTTTCACCCAGCAACAGTAAAGCAACGGTGATATAATTCTAAATCAGGATGATGTGTGGCTTGGAAGGAACTTCCAGGCAGTGGTGTTTCCATGCATTTTCTGTTCAGACATGAGTTTGGAAGATGCTGTCTAAGGAGCTTTGGTGAGTAACTTCAGTGCCATTTTGAAGATGGTACACATTGCTGCCAGTGTGCACCAGTGATGGAGAGAGTGAATGCTAAATATGGTAGACGTGATTTCCTGCAGTGCATCTTGCAGATGGTACATGTCTCTGCCACAGTGCATTTAGGATGACATACAAATAGGCTGCTTCGGCCTTGATGGTATTGAGCTTCTTGGGTGTTGTTGGTGACACACTCATCCTAGCAAGTGGAGTGTATTCCATCACACTCCTAACTTGTATCTTGTTGATGATAGATTGGATAGCATGGTGGTACAGTGGTTAGCATTACTGTCTGACAGTGCCAGGGACCTGGATTCGATTCCCGACTTGGGTCACTATTTGTGTAAAGTTTGCATGATCTCCCTGTGTCTATATATGAATTTCCTTCGGATGAACTACTTTCCTCCCATAGTCCAAAAGATGTATTGGTTAGGTGCATTGGCTATGCTAAATTCTCCCTCAGTGTACCTGCATGCTGGAGTGTGGCTACTCCACACCAACCACTCCACACTAGTGAGTTTTCACTAACTTCATTGTAGTGTTAATGTAAGTCTACTTGTGACACTAATAAATAAACTTTAAACAAGCTTTAGGAAGTCAGCAGGTGAGTTACTTCCACAGAATATCCAGCCTCTGACCTGTTCTTGTGGCCACAGTGTTTATTTGGCTGGTTCAGTTCAGTTTCTAGCCAATGATAACCCCCAAAATGTTGATAGTGGGGAATTCAATGAAGGTAATATCATTGAATGGCAAGGGGAGAAAGTTAGATTCTCTCTTGTTGGAGGAGTTCATTGGCTGAATTTCTGTGACTGCAGGTTTCCCTCTATTTTATTTGAAACCTATCAGTGCAGGCATGAATATTACCCAAGTTTTGCTCCATGAAACTGGAAACTGCTGAGGAGCTGCAAATGGAATCATCAGCAAATAGCCCCACATGTGACCTCATGTTGGATGGAAGGTCATTAATATAGGAGTTGAAAATTGTTGGACTGAAGGCACCTTCATGAGGAATTCCTCAGCAATGACCTGCGGCTGAATAGCATTTGTTGCACATCTCTAATTGCCCTTAAGGAGGTCGTTGTGAGCTGTCTTCTTGAACCACTAAAACCTATGTGGTGTAGGTACACTCACGGTGCTGTTCAGGGAGGAAGTTCCAGGATTTTGATCCCGCAACAGTGAATGAACCGTGATAAATTTTCAAGTCAGGAAGGTCAGTGGGCTTAGAGGGGAACCTGCAGATGCTGGTGTCCCCATATATCAACTGCCTTGTCTTTCCACATGGTAATGGTAATGGGTTGGGGAAGTGCTATCTAAGGGACATTGATGATTTCCTACTTGGTATCTTTCTTGTAGATAAAAAACACTGCTGCCATATTGCAGCAGTGTGGTGGAGGAAGTGGTTCTACTTCAAGTGTTACAGAAGGAAGTTACGTTATAGAGAATTAAAGGTTACATTCAGAATAATTATGATACACATTGATGAAGTCACAATGTATTGCAGAATGGATACAGAACTAAAGGATGAGTGTTGTATTCCAATGTTATATGGTGGTTAAAAGTAATATTGATGCAACTCTTTAAAAGCATGAAACTCTAGCAGGGAACAGACTTAAGGACATCAGTGAGTCTAGGACAAATTAGACATGATCCATGACTCACATAATTAAATCCAAACATTGAGCATGGTTTAACAGCTTTCTCTTCAGCATAAAACAGTATTAAATTGTTCCAAGTGTCATTTTACCAGAGGGGTATACAATAAAAAAGGCTCAATACCTGTTATGAATAATTTGATTTAAGATTCAATTATAGTGCATTGCATGGATTAACACTCTATTTATGAGTGAGCTGAGATTGGACAATTGATAATATTTTAAGGGAAAATAATTATTTATTGAGCCTCTTGAATAAACCTGAACTTCAATGTTTTGACTTCAATCACTGCTGTGATATTTGAATTGTAATAGAAAGTAGAGATGTATAGAAATAACTGTTGCATTTGTTTTTCCTCTACTTATGCAGTTTAATTTCTATATTCCATTTTGAAGTACAATTGACAGGATATTAACTTAGAGGTAGGGGGGGTGGGCTGAGCAGCTTTAAGGTTGGTGAATCTGGAAGAATAGGTTTTCCTGATCTGATTGGTATTTTTTAATCTCTGTTTCCTGGCCACAGCCAACCCAGTTTGAGTGACTGGTTGGCTGTTACATGGGTAAGCCTTCACAATCAGAGCACATTTGGAGGGTGGACTTGGTGAGAGAGTGATTAGAGGTTCTGGGGGACAATATGAGACTGGCTGGGGATGAGCAAGTGAACCATGGAGGAGATTGGAGCCCATTGTGGAGGAAATGGAAAGAGTTTTTATGTTTCTAAAGCTGAAGAGGAGATCAGAGAGCCTGGGGGAGATGAGAAGAGCCATGCAAGAGATCAGGGGCCTTGTCGGAACAGCAGAAGAATTGGTAGGGTGATTGGGAAGATTGATTAGTGAGGGAAGGTGAAAACCAGGGGCAGGGGGTGGGTGCAGTTTCAAATTGGGGAATTGTCCAATCATGGCAGATGGATCAAAAGAGTAAAATTAACTCAGCAACTAAGTGGAGAGGCACTTACTTCCTGGATCCACTAGTCCATATCTCGCTTTAGCTGCCAAGTTTCTCAAAGTTGGTATTTAAAAGTGAAATTTAAAATGACATTTATGAATGTTTAAATCACCAACCCACCTCCTGGGAGTAGACTTGTTATCCGGCTCCCACATTTTGTCTCTGTTCAAGCCAGCAATTGTGAGAGTCGTTTGGCTATTAGGATTTGAATCTTAGCATTCCACCCACCAAATCTAGCTGTCCATGGATGCTGAAATTCCTGCCATTGCTCTGATAGAATCATGGTGCATGGTCTCAGTATGAACAAACATTTATCTATTTTTTGCACTTGCATCAACAAATGGTTGAATAAAAGACTAATTGTGACATAAGACATTTTGGTAATGCCAAAGTTCAAGATTGTCTTTACCTCCTCAATTGTTCACTCTTTTACTCTTCTTTCCCTGAAGAAGACGACACGAGCTGGGATGCTGTTCCACTAATGTTGGCAGGCTTTCCAGCACATTTTCCAAATCATTATTCTTCATTCAGAAATGAACATAAATGATGAGTGTCAGGACTCAATCCTATCTCCAATAATCATACCATGCATTCTATGAGATTCCACTTAGCCCCAAGCCATGGTGGTTTACCTTTCTTTAACCCTGGGTTCATTAAGGCACAAGTAGCATTCTCATTATTCCAGGTGAGCTTGGAAGAAACTGGGATTTTCATTGTTAAGCCTCAATCCCTTAGCACTGGCCTCAAAAAATGCCAAGTTTGATCTTGCTTGCCCTTTATTCATTGTCCTTACTTTAACATTTTGCAGATGTTTATTAATTAACTTGCACATGCTATCTCATTGTTACTTCTAAGTTTTTGTGATTCCCACCAAGAAAAGCATGGCAACATTGAGCTGTAAAGTGCAGCAACATACCAAATTACATCATTCTTCATACTAATTGATATTTAGAAGTAGAAATAAACTGGAATCACGACTACTGTAAGAAATTTTAAAAAATTGGGCCACTTTTTCATTCCAATAATTCTATTAGCGAGCAATGTTGACTGAGAAATTATGACAGTTACAATAAAAGTTTTTAGCTTAGTGGAATAGAAACTAAATAGCAGAATAAATCACAGTTCATATGTTAGTACCTTAATCAATTCAAAAGTACTCAATTGTAGCATGAAATTTCATTGTGAACATCCCTGCACAGATTGTGAAGAAGAGCTTATTTGAGGAATTAAACATTTACTAGCCATCGGTTCCTGCTTTCTTAACCAATAAGATCACAAATATTCAGCATAAAACTTAGCCATGCATTTCATTTATTGCATAAGAATAATTATAGCTTTGCACATTGATTAAATCTAGTGCATGTTTATGACCTTCAATTATGCTGTAAAACAAGTGCTGGATGTTAACCAACACTTAAAAAAAGCCTGTTTATTAGTGTCACAAGTAAATTTACATTAACACTTCAATGAGGTTGCTGTGAAAATTTCCTAGTCACCACATTTTGACACCTGTTTGGGTACAGTGAGGGAGAATTTAGCATGACCAATCCATCTCACCAGCATGTCTTTTGGATTGTGGGAGGAAACGAGAGCACCCAGACAAAACCCAAACAGGCACAGGGAGAACATGCAGATTCTGCACAATGACCTAAGCTGGAAATCGAACCTGAGTCCTTAATGCTGTGAGGCAGCAATACTAACCATTGTGTCACTCTGCCGCCATACAGGATTTATGAATATTGTCTATTTTCAAATAATTCTTTGTACTATTGGTCCTGATTGGCTATATTTAACAGTTAATTATGAAACTATTAATGTTATTTGTTTATAAAGAAATGTCCACTTTCAGCTGATGAATCACTTATTCAAAAGTTTGCTCATTACTTTTGTGTGATGGAGACAATCTGCTTACTAGGAAACACTTATTCCTGACAACTTTTAACATGCTTCTATTACACCTTCTTGTAATACGTTATTATTTTACTCAATTGGAATATGATCCTTATGGATTTTTAAAAATTTGAGCACTCGGAAACATAATGGCGCAGATTTTGCTGAAATAATCATGATGCCTGGATGACGTACGTTGTTATTAAAGGCAGCAATCAGCTGGCAATGTGGGATGAGGAAAAAATATACCATGATTGCAATTCACCACAAGTTGCAGTCTGATTTGCACTGCTTCATCGTTACCATTGTGAAAACAGGATCTCGAACTTAAGCCCCATGTGATGTTCGTGAATTTGTGGCATTTCCATATTAATTTTTCATTGAACTCAACCAGAGAAAGTTAAGTCTAAGTACTCTTTTAACAATATGACAATTATCAACTATTGTCAATCAATCTTTCAGGTCTATGAAGTGAACATTTGTAAGTGTGGAGCCTAATTTCTTCATGAGGTGAGTTATTTAAGGAGATATTAACAATCTCTAAACTTTTTTTTTACTTGTCCTTTCTCCATCTTCTCCAACTTTCCATCCCTTTCTCTTTCTCTATCCAATTCAACAATAAATTCATCCACTCTCATTTTGACCATGTCTGGCAGTAAGTTAGGGTGAACATAAAGTAAGGAACATCAAAGAATGACGAAAACTGAGGGGAAAATTAGGGCATGAGAGAAATCTTGCCACAACTATAAAAACAGATAATAAGAGTTTTGTAACTATTTAAAGAAAAGAGATAACAAAGTGAACATTGATCCTACAGAGTCTGAAGAATTGGTAATAGAAAATAAGGAAATGGCAGATGTGTTGAACAGAATCCCAGTAGCAGCTATAACCAGGAAATGGAGGGGAGGGGGGAGGAATGGGTGATGGGGGAGAACTCAGGAAAATTACAGTTACCAGAGAAGTAAATTATTGGAGTTGCAGACTGACAAGAGCTCGGGTCCTCATGGACTTCATTCTAATGTCTTAATGGAAGTGTCGAATGAGATAGTTGATACTTTGGTTTTAATTTTCCAAAACCCCCTAAATGCCCAGAAGATCTCATTAGATTGGATATTTACCAACATAAATCAGATAGTAAATATAACTCCATTGTTTAAAAAGGGAGGGAGACCGAAAGTGGGAAACTATAGACCAGTTAACTGTCGTTAGGAAAATATTAGAAGCTATCATTAAGGAAGTTACAGCAGGCTATCAAGCTAAGTCAACATAGTTTTGTGCAAGGGAAATCATGTTTAACAAATTTGTTGGAGTTCTTTGAGGAAGTATATTGTAGATGAAAGGGAACTGATGGATGTACCATATTTAGATTTCAGAAGGCATTTGATAAAGTTAAAAGTTATTGGGGAAAATATAAACTGATGCTATATGGGATAACATATTAGCACGGAAGAAAGATTTGTGGGCTAACAGGAAGCAAAATGGGTATTTTTCAGGTTGGCAAGATGTAACAAGTGATGTGACACGAGAATCAGTGCTGGGACTTCAACTGTTTAAAATTTATATTTGTCCTTCCACCTTCTAGTGTCTCCCAATTAACTCAAAAAGGTTCTCTTCCAAGAAAGCAATGTTATTTAATCCATTTAAAGGGATCTGGATGAATATCTTATTATGAAAAGGATTTTTGTATTCATTTGCAGATGCAAATTGCCTTGACATAAATCAGTTTGTAAGAAACCAAAACATGATGCATGATTCTACCATGTCATTACCGCCTCATTTACATAGGCCTATTCATTTGCACAGGAAAGCTCATCAAAAGAAGGCAGTAATGATGCCATGCATCATATTTATGTTATTTCCATCTCATTTGTGCCCATTTTTAATTCTCACTAGAATGAAAAAGGCATTGTGGACCATTGAAAAGTAAAATAAAAGAAAGGCAATTAAAATGGCAACAAGTAGGTCTACAGGATTTGAAAAAAGCTTGGAGTCCAACATTCCATGACACCATTTGCTGAGCTGCGGAGCAGGGACCTCAGCCCTGATCCTCACCACTCCTGCCGTAACTCACAAGTTCCATTCATTTCAATAGCCATTGACATTTGTTGAACAAACTCCTATGTAACATAAGCGTGCTGCACTGGGAAAGGTTAGAAATTGCCATGTAGTCATTAAAGGATGGAATAGCTAAAGATTGGAGCAGCATCTAGTCATGAATTTTAAATTTTATGCTTCCTTTTCCTAGCTGTGAATGGTCGTGGACAATTAAACAATGCACTGGAGGAGGAGGCTTCACAATTATCTCCATCCTCAATGATAGAGGAGGCCAGCCCCATCAGTGCAAGAGATGAAGCTGAAGACTTCCAACAATCTTCAGCTGGAAGTGCTGAGTGGATGATCCATTTCAGCCTCTGCTGGCAATCCCAGCATCAAGGCACCAACTTGATTCGTTCCATGTGATATCATGAAATGGTTGAAAGTACTTAGGCTGACAAGTGGCACAAATGTTACTTGCCACCTGTCAGCCCAAAGTTGGATATTCTCCTCTCCAGGCGCCAGACAATAATCATATGAGCAAGAAAAAATTAACAATCTCTTCTCAATGTTCAATGGATTAACATCATTGAATCCCCCACTATCAACATCCTGAAAGCTACCATTGACAAGAAACTTAACTGGGCTGGCCATATAAGTATAATGGCTACAAGAACAGCCACCTCCTGACTTCTCAAAACCAGTTCACAATCTACACAGCACAAGTCAGGAGTTTGATGAAAGCTCCCAACTTACCTGGATGAGTGCAGTTCCAAAACACTGAAGAAACATGACACCATCCTGAACAAAATAGCCTACTTGATTGGCACCTCATCCATAAACATTCTCTTGCTCCACTACCAATGTACAGTGGCACCCATGTGTACCATCTGCAATATCCACAGGAACTCACCAAGGCTCCATAGGTGGCACTTCCAACCCCACAGCAACTACCATTTAGAAAGATAAGGTCAGAAAGCACATGAGAACATCACCAAGTAACTCACCATGATAACTTGGAAATATGTTGTATTCCTTCACTGTCGCTGGGCCAGAATCTTTGAATTCCCTTCTAACAGCACTGTGGGTGTACCTACATCACAGGGACTGCAGCAGCTCAAGAAGCCAGCTCACCATCTTCTCAAGGGAAATTAGGGATGGGAAATGAATGATGGCCTAGTCAGTGACATCCGCATTCTGTAAATTAATTTTTAAAAAGCAGAGAGATAAATAATAGATAGTTTGAAAAATGGAGTTTTTCAAGGAGATGTCATTGATGTTTTTGTCCTTTCACAGGATGTGGTCATCACTGGCAAGGCCAACATTTGTTGCTCACCCTTCATTGACCTTAAGGAGGTGATGAAAAGCTGCCTTTTTGAACTGCTACAGTCTGTGTGGTGCAGGTAAACCCATTATTCTCGTATGAAATGTTATGATATGTGGAGGAACAGACAGAGGTACCCAGAGGGAACAGGGCACCAGAAGGAGGTAGAAAAGAAAAGCACAGCATTTTTTGGCCAACCTTGAGGCATAGTGAGATGAATTTTAGCATCAGGAGTTCCCAGGGGAGGAAACTACAGGCAAATGTCTCAAATGGGCAGAACAGTGGCACAGTGGTTAGCACTGCTGCCTCATAGAACCAGAGACCCAGGTTCAATTCTGGCCTCAGTCATTGTCTGTGTGGAACTTTGCATTTTCTCTCAATGTCTGCCTGGTCCAAAAATTGCGGCGCACTTGGATTGACCATACTAAATTGACCCTAGTATCAGGGGGATAAGCAGGTTAAATGTGTGGGGTTATGGGAATAGGACCTGGGTGGGATTGTAGTCAGTGTAGGCTTGATAGGCCAAATGACCTCCTTCTGTATTGTAGAGATCTACTATTCTATAAATGCCATTGAAGGGAGATGACATAAGCACTGATGTTACCTTGCTGACTTGCCCAGCAATACCATAAAATGCTCAATGACCTGACAAAGGCACCTATGTCTTTTTTAATATCCTTTAAAACCAATTACTACACTAACCTGCACAGAACCTCCATAATGTTTTTTGCACGTTACCATATCTCCTAACAGAAAATCAGTGTAACATGATCATTTGTTACAATAATAGGATTGAATGAGAAGGAGCGGTATGCAAGTGTGAAGCATAACCCCTAATTTGGGCCAGTTAGATTGAATGTCCTCTTTCAAGTGTACATTCTATGTGACACAGTATACTTTTAAAAATTCATTCAAGGGATGTGGGTGTCACTGACTCGGCCAGCATTTATTGCCCATTCCTAATTACCCTTGAGGAGGTAGTGGTGAACTCTCTTTTTGAACCACTGCAGTCGCTGTGGTGCAGGCACACCTATACTACTGTAGGGAGATAGTTCCAGAATTTTGAACCAGTGTCAGTGAAGGAATGGAGATCTATTTTTGTTGCGGGCTTTGACATCAGCATAATTGATCAAAACTTTACCCTTTGAGTAATGAAGCAAGTAACAGAGTTTTACTAAATAGGTGTTTTAATACAAATTATAGCCAGGACATTGGAAAGTTACAGTTTGCATCCCTGTAGCTAGCCAGAGTGCAGTATTCAGGATAGAAAGGCACTTAAAGACTTCAAAATCAATTACAAGTAACTAGCATAAATCAATCACAATCGCTTTATGCTTGCTTCATTATAATATCCAATCAACGGGAAAACTTCACTGTAGAGCTTGTTTCTGTATCTGTGGATCATTCCCATTTTTCAGTTATAGATGTCTGATTTGTGTGTTTTGCTTTGGTGTCTGTCTGCAAAGGTCTTATAAGAAAACCTTTGTTTTTCAACCTGTGTGATTTTTAAACTTGTGCGACTATTAACCTTTTCAATTTCTAAGTCAAGATGATCGGTGATTTGGAGGGGAACTTCTAGATGATGGTGTTGCCAGTAATATGCTATTCTTGTCCTTCTAGATGGTAGCAATCATTGGCTTCGAAGGTGCTGCCGAAGAAACTTTGATAAGTTGCTTTAGTGCATCTTGTAAATAGCACACAATGCTGCTACTGTACGTCAGAGTTGGAGGGAGTGAATGTTTGTGGAAGGGGTGCCAATCGAGCAGGCTGCTTTGTCCAAATAGTGTTGAGCTTACTGAGTGTTGTTGGAGCTGCACCATCTAGGCTAGCTCATAATCATCAACAACGAAGTCAATAATTTACTTTATCTGTCATAAAAAATATTCTAAGGTTCATCAAAGAATTACAAGTAGAAAAGATAGAGGCTGCAAATCCAAAAATGGGTGCGGGGATAATACTGCACGATGGACTCATGTGATGCAGACAACCTGCAAACATCATGCTCATTTATCATGCTCTGTGCAGCTGGCATTAAACAGCTATATGCCTGAACAGGGGGCAGAAATAGTGAGCACTCTTATTAAAGGAGAGATTCATTTTGATGGAGTAGATACTGGAGGTTACTGTAGAAATAATTTTAACTTTGGGAAGACATAAGAATGGCACAACGTTTTGGGGGGAGGGGACCTCCAAGGTTTTCTGAGACAGCACCTGAGACACCAATGCAAGAGATAGGCACATGAGACAACATTTTCCCAATCACTTTGAGGTAGAATCAGAAAAATTAGGAAAAGAAAGCATTGAAACAGCCCTCTGATTTGTTCCTGCCTTCTTGCATTTTTCCCAGAGGCAGGTTTGTAGCAGTGACTGGCAGGAAGGAACGTCAACCTAATTAAGCATGTAACAAACCAATCAGCACCAGTTTTTCCACAGCCATTCAGTTTTTTGATTGTCTCACAGTTTGTCAGCACCACTTTTTCCATAGCAATTTGGAGCAGGCAGATGCACATCAGAAGGACAGAGACCTGATCAATTTGAAGAATTTTTAAGTGTATTCCTGCAAAAGAAACTGGTACAGATATTGTCTTGCTGGTTCAGAGGCTTGCCATTGCGTCAGTGCTCATGAGCACTGATATAGTGGCTGCATCTCCCCTGGCATCTCCAGTGAATTTTTGCTACTCCTATTGTATGGGCCTCAGCAACACTCTCAATAATGAGACTATGCAGGCTGCCAGCTGCCTTTGCAATGATCCATGATGTGTCAAACTCCCACCTCCAGATGCTGCCCATGTCTCTAATTTGACAGTGAATGCGGAGGCAGCATGTTAATTGGTCACCTCCTATAAAATTAAGCTGGAAGACCTACTGCAGCTACAACTGTGGGGCTTGTAATTGTCCCACCTTTTGAAAATTCAGTCCTTTCTCCTTTTCACTCACCAGCTCACGTACTGTCCATCAATTAGAATTAGCTGGTAGAAGTGAGGATGTTGCACAGAATGATTCACAGAACAAGAGAGAGCCAGAGGAGTGAGTAAGGATTTGTCACATTCCCAGTGAAGACCTACAGCTTCTGAATCACAAATCACATCTACATGATTGAAAAGAGGGATGTTCAAAGAACATCATAAATGTGCTGACTCAAAGATGAACAACTGACAGGTGTCACACTCCAGTGCACAGTCACATTTTTGGAACATTACAGAAGCTTTACTTTACAGGCATCGATGAAGCAGTATGATTAGAATTAAACAGCTCAATTCACCTCATAAGCAGTCCCGGGTCAGTCAATGATTATCTCTTTGGAGCAGACTATTATCCTTGTGTATTAGGGGAGGGATTACACAGCCAGTACCCTGCACATCATAAGACTGAAGTCACAGTTGTCAAGCATCATGTGACTGGCCAAGTACAAGCAGACTGGACCTCCCAATGAGCTCACGGGATCCATGAGACCGGCCAATTAAGGAGTAGAGAAAGGAAATGAGGCATCAGCTGACAGAAGAGTAGCTGCTGGCACCATCTTAACAGAGCAACACTTGTACCTCATTTTGCATAGGATGCTGAAAGGTGTGACGAGCCTTGTCTTCAAAAGGTTGCCTTGTCCAGGAAACTCCATTGCTGAAGGCTTTAGGATGCTGACAACAGTCACCCTGACACCTGGGAAGTGCTCTGTATCTAGGTGTTATGGTTGCTTCCTAGGAATAATGCACACACTTAAAGGGACTGCTTTCAGTGGTCATGGACCAGTTGGGCATTAATGGGCTGGAAGCACTTCCCATTGATGAAGGCCTCTGATTGATCCACAGGAGCTTTGGGTGGCCACAAGAGTATAGTTGATGACACCTTGCACTTGGGAATCCAGCAATGGCCCTGAAGCTGGTGGCTTTGTATGTAATAGGATCAAAGGTGACTCATTGTGGCTTCAAAAATGAAAGTTGTCTTAATAATATAAGAACAACCAAGACAAGGATCTGACAGAACTAATGCACAAGTCAACATCTCGTTTTCTCCTTGGCTTTAACTGGGGTTCCCTCCCCTTCCCAGGACAAGTGCCATTGCTCCTGATTGGTTTCCTTTCCTCACAGCCTCTTCATGGGGTCTGGCCCAATTACTTGGCCCTCTAAGAATTACACCTTTAAAGGGCCATGTTACCATATCCCTGTCTACTTGACTGTTCCAGGTCACATCTTTGCTCTGAAACTAAACCTTGTCTGAAGTGAGTATTTGATTTGATTTTGATTTGATTTATTATTGTCACATGTATTGATATACTGTGAAAAGTGTTGTTTCTTGCGTGCTATATAGACAAAGCATATCATACATAGAGAAGGCAAGGAGAGTGCAGAATGTGGTGTTATAGGCTTAGCTAGGGATCAACTGAATGCAAGGTTGGTTCATTCAAAAGTCTGATGGAAGCAAGGAAGAAGCTGTTCTTGAGTTGAATGCTATGTGTCCTCAGTTCTTTGTATCTTTCTCCTGACAGAAGAAGGTGAAAGAGAGTATGTCAAAGGTGGGGGGGTCCCTAACTATGCTGGCTGCTATTCCAAGGCAGCAGTAAGTGCAGACAGCGTCAATGGATGGGCGACTGATTTGCTTGAAGAATTGGGTTTCGAATACTGAAAGCACAAATGTTAGATTGGATTCCTCGAACTTCTGTGGCATTCTTTTCAGGCCCCAAGAAGGAATATCAAAGATTTTATCTGCTTCAAAGTTCTGTCTGTTTATTCACCTCTTTTTGGAGAAAACATTACAAAGAGTTCACAAGAAGACAAATTCTATTTGACTTGTTTTAAATGAACAAACAACTCTTTTTCATTCAATGCCTTATGTTATTTTTCACAATTACAATCTTGGCACTGCAATGGATCAAATGGGAGTACAAAGTGAACATAAGAACACGAGAAATAGAAGGAGGATTAGGACGTTTTGCAGTTCAATTAAATCGTGGCTGATCTGATTGTTGTCATAAATCCCCTTTCCTGCTTCCTCCGTTACATTCCCTCCCCCAACAATTGTCTCCCTTGTCATTCAAAAATCTAATTTAATATTGAGTATATTCAATAACTCAGCCTCCATTTGGCCTACTGCTCTTTGGGGAAGAGAATTCCAAACAGAAAGCAGAAAAAATTCTTCTACATCTTCATTTTAAATAGGAGACTACTTATTTTGAAACTCTTGATTCCCCATGAGGGGTAATGTCAGTTCACAACATGTGTTGGCAGTGTTAATGAATTCTATCAAAAGAGGAGGAATCTCTTCCGTATTCTACATCCTAGAGCACAATATGACTACAGATATCCTGCTGAACATATATCTAAACATAGTGAATCATCAAAGGTGTTGCTCATGATACATCAGAGGAGACCCTCAAAAACTCCCTCACAATCATTACAATGATTGAATCGGTAAAAATCTGAAATAGAACCTTAAACTGCTGCAGAAGTGTTGACTATCAGTTTACTCACAGTGGGTTTGGGGAATTGGACAAATAACCTGTTTTGGAGAGGCGGGTCAGTGATTTAATGTGCTCAGAAGGCGTCACCCCTCTGGCAACCATTTAAAGTTTGTGGGTGCAGGCTGGGTCGACATATTCTGCTGATCTGGATTGCAGGCAGTAATGTAAGACATTTCTTCGTGAGTCAAGCGAGTTTGCTTTACATCTTTCCTTTTTTTCCTCCATTGAAGCCAGAGAGATATTAAACAAGCTGCCAACTCACTGTTACACAAAGACAAGATCTACCCCACTGGGTCATGCAGCAGCAGGTTTATAGTTCCAAGCAGACAATGGCCAGAGGTTACTGAAGCATGACAGAGATTGAGAATGCACGACAAAGATGTGATGAGAAGGTGAGATGGAAAGCATATATGACAATTCAACATGTGTGCACGGATTTAATATATTTTGCAAAACTATCAAATGACCTTATCACAAAGGAACACAGGACTTTCTTTCTGCAACGTCTGCCCATTTAATGCCATTCACAAATAATTAGACATATATTTAGAGAAACAGAAAACAAAAGCAGTTTAATTAATATGAACAAATCCTACTTATTATTGCTTCATGTCAAAGTAGCATTCTGCCCTCTATTTTAACACTGGTGAAATGATCAAGATTACTGGGTCCAATTAGAATAATTTTGCTAACAATAATTGTATTTAGTGACACTTATTGCACCTCTGCAACCAAGCATTTAATTCTATTTTAACAAATTATTTTTCAGATCGGGAAAAGCAGTACTCCTGATTTTTAATGGGACTATTTCAGAACAGAGGGAAGCATTTGTAATTCTGAATTCATCTGGAAGTATGAGTTTCCCTGAACACTGAGGCCTTTTAAAATTCCAGTCCATTCCGATTTTTTTTAGCCTTTGGCAGCCTGGCTGAAAACCAGTCATTGAGTTTCTTGAAGTCCGGAACTCCTAGCTGACAGTGGTTAGAAACAGAAACTGTACTCAAATTCAGGCACACAGCTTAACATATTTTAGTGACCAACTCACTGCTTGAGGGTGGATTGGCCTGAATAACATGCTTTGTTTAGCACATAAGAAACAATGCTTTTCACTGTACCCAATGCACCTGACAATAATAAATCAAATCAAGCCCCTTGGTCCATCCCGTTAAAAGCAGCTTCACAGCAGGATACTTTTGAGTTTGAATTTTTAACAGTTTGTTTCCCACCAACCCAAACATATCCACTTTGGGTGTGGACGTTCATAAGAACTGATAGATTTTGATAGATGAACTCCTGTGTCTCTTCTCTCACACGAAAGTTGAGGGAGACTGTTACATCATGGCACTTTGATGTCTTCAAGAGATTTTTGACTTTGCTAGGAACAAAAGGTATTTATTGATAAGGAGAAGCTAGCTATATGGGTCAGCAGAACTTGGCTGCCTTGGAGCAGACTATCCAGTTGCTCTTGTCTTATGTGTTTACTACATGGCTTCCAGATGTATTCTGCCCCAAAGAGGACTTCACCCTCTGGGGTGATCACTCACTCTCACTTCACATTAGTCCATCAAGTCAGGTGACCCTCTTCTGCTGTATTGTCTTAAAAAGACAGACACCACCATCACTACCCCTTTGATTTTTTTAATGCAATCTTCAAAATCAATTCTACTTGAACCTACATTCTAAATAAACATTGTACACACAAGTTAGACTTTTGTAAATCGATGTAGTGATTGTCCTATGATGAGATCATGAGAGCTGCATTTAACACAAACCTCTACCAGTAGGCTTCAACCATGCAGTTCCAAATATGGTCCTGCACGGGGCTTTCCAAGTCCTGTTCTAGACTGTACCAAGGACTATATATTTTACTCTGCGGATGGTGTAATTCTCCAATCCTCTGTTAATCCTTTTCTCTGTCAAACATTTATTCTACAATGCATGTATGTACCAACATTTCAATATAACAAAGTCGTATGTCTTAACAGCTCATTCACAAACTTGGTCTGTCACTTGTGGAGGAAGTGACTGTGGTACTGTTGTGGTTCAGGTCAGAAACTACAAAGTGTTTTACAGAGTCCATCTGGATCATAACTTTTGCCTCTTGAATTTGGCTAGGATAGACATGATATATTTCACTTCAGGTATGATTCAAATGACCCACTAGGGAGCTTTTATCAAATGAAGTTTATTTGAGAATATAGTTAACATGTATGGTAAGAAAATTAGCAAGGACTTTTATCAATTGCAAACAAGAAATAAAACAGACACTATATATATAAGGTTTAACAAATATATCTAATGTATTCCAATCAAACCAATCCTGTAGACAAAGAACCCTTTTCACAGTTTAACACAGCAAAGACTAGTGCTCATGTGATACTGCACTTGAGACCTTTGGATGAAGTCTGCATTTCTCTGGATAGACTCAAAGCAGTTTGAAGTCAGAACAGTTTTCCAAAACACCAGGGACGCTTGGCAAGTCATCAATAGCCGATCCTCCCTCTTTTGAAAAGCAAGGCCTTGCTTTCAGCTAACCAGCAGAATTTCCAAAACTAGGGAGAGAGAGTTCTTTTCAGTTTGATGTCCCTTCTAAAACTAAAGCTCAAGCCTGCAGCTCCAAACTGAAAATGAAAGAAACTCCAAGCACCTGACCTGCCAATCAGTTTTTTCCCCCTAACAATGCAGAGTCATAAACATCCCAGTAAAAATAAACAAACCCATTTAAGCAGCAATAAAGGAACATCTCCAGTCAAACCAGTGCCATAATGATATCAGCTAAGGCTGTGAGCTGGGAAACACTGACTGCACAGAGATCATGATTTTTTATAAAAAATTCTTAAAGGTATATCAACATCACAGTACTCTATTTCTGGTACTTACGTCATGTGATCAAATTCCTTTTCCTAGCATTTCAATTTGGCATCTGTTCCATTGAGCATGTTATCATATTAGTTCTTGTGCATTTCTATTAGCATGACCATTTCAGCAATCTTGTGCTGGCATGTAATCTCAGTTTCCTTCTCTGCCTGAATTGTTATTTTGTTTAGTTCTCACCAGCACAATGTCCACAGCTGAGTGGCTTCATTTTTCCAATCTCTCTCTTTCATTTTCTGCATCAACTAACCTTCTGTTTTGGACCCTGGTAGCTCTTAATTTAATGCGTCTGCTTTTTCCTCCATCTGAATTTTGTACTCAACCTTCACCAGTTGCAGTTTGGTCTGAGCCAATTCCAGCTCCATCTCCCGCAGGTGATTGTACAACAACTCTTTTTCTTTCGCTTGATATTCATTTGAAGTATCCTTAGAGGAACTAACTAGTTTTAAGTGTCCTCTTCAGCACCTTCAAACACCAAACAGTTTCTGCCAATTTCTCAAGCTCATTTGTGTTTTCCACATCGCTGATAGTTTGACCATTCAGTTAGATCTCAAAAGAATTCTCATTATTGGCTCTGGTCTAATTTCCGCTTCAACAGTAAAGTGACCCTTGCAGTAGATGATTTGTCCTACATGAGCACCATAGATCAAATCTCGATGCATTTCACTCTGAGACTAGCAATTCCTTTTCCCATTACAAAATGAATAAGTATATGGCACACTCTTTTATAAATCAGAGTATAGATTACAAAAGCAAAGAGGTCATGATGGAGTTGTATAGAACTTAGATGAGGCCACAGCTGGAATACTGTCTGCAGTTCTGGTTGCCACATTATAGGAAGGACGTGGATGCACTGGAAGGGGTGCAGAGCAGATTTACCACGATGTGCCTGGAACATTTAAGTTATGAAGCGAGCTTGGACAGGTTTGGGTTGTTTTTGTTGAAGCTGCCTTCTCAACCTTGCCTCTAGACAAGGATGTGGTCATCCTCAGGTTAAATTATCACAGTCAGCTTTCCCCTCAAAGAGGACAGCAACCTATGGTCATCCGGGACAATGACAACTTTGCCATAATTAGCAAAATGCTGAGTTTCAATGAGCTCTTTTAAGGAATCCAAGAGAGGCAGGCTTATCCAAAAGGGAATCAAACCTGTCATGATGACAAGTGAGGAGGAAGCTTAAGGAATGCCAACAAGTGGAGTAGAAAATTGGAAGGGGAGAGCACTTGCGAGTGGAGAAGGGAAAGGAGGCATATTGATAAAAGAAAGAGGTCTTGGAGGGGTATAAAGAAGTTTTTTAAAAAGTACACAAGTAGAAATAGTATGATCGACTTGAGGGCAAACCAAATTGCTCATGCATATAAACATAGGAAAGCTCGATTACGCAGACTAGATCTCATAAATGCTTTAGAACAACGATATCATTTCTATGAGTAAGAAACATAACTTTATCTTATTTAAATGTTTAATTCTATTTATTTGCTGTGCATTAACTGGGCTCCCACAGGAGTTTCCTGAAACTGTGCTTATAAAATTATGCTTATTGGTTTTGAGTTGCAATATACAGGGGGCAATTTTCCTCCAAAAAAATCTAAGTACCCAATGGGCAGGAATACAAGAGATCTTCTCGCCTATTTTTTGGGCGTAGTTAGTGGGATGGATTTCTGGCAGTCTGTGCTGCAGGGGTATTCACACTGATAAGAGAAGGTGGGACCTAATCCTACCCAAGAGGCCGGCATCAACATGCAACTGTGCATGCGCCAATGGGGAGATTGGACAAGGCCACTGCCCTCCCCCAGCGCTGTCCTCCTGATCACTGGGCCTCCATAACCCCATCTGATTACTGGGTTCCTTGACAATCCCCATGGCCAGTTCACACTCCCTGAACCCCATTGGCCAGTCCATGCTTCCCTTCCTTACCCCCTCCCCCTGCTCACCTGCCCCTTGCCCATAGCCAGCTCTGATTGTCCTCCACCCTGTCTCTCCCACCGATCTCTAATGCAGAGTGCACAGTGGGTCCAGCTCCAGCACCACCAATCAGCCCAGTCCCCGTTAGACCCCACTCCCTCAGGTCCTGCTCTTTTGGCATTGCCCAGTGGGCAGCATCAGGATACCAGTCTGACACTTACAGGTGGCACTGCCCAAGGGACACCCCCCAGACTCCTGACTTCCCACCTTCTGTCCCCACTATCAGGGTGATCACACCTGGTTTCCATTGATGAGGACCATACATGATTTCCGCTGGCAGAACCTCTCCCGGTGAGGTGGGAAACATTAGAGAGCCCAGATGATATCGCCCAGGCTTGCTAATATTTGGAAATGACAATTCTCATACTTTAATCAGCTTGTGCTGATTTCTGGCACAAGGCTGATTACACTAAAAAAGAAGGGCCTTGGAAAATCGTGATCAGCTGATGCAAATCCTGCTACAGGGCGCCCGCTGCCTTTTTCCAGCTTCGTATGGTATTCGAGCAGCACAGCAGGCCAGGAGAATCATGCCCATAATGTTTGTCTCTGCAAATAACAGCTTATATACACTTAAAGTTAAACTCCAGTTCTATCCTTCTCTACCTAGCTGGAATAAACACTGTACTCTGTTGCAGATGGGATTTGCCTAAGACTTCAATTAAGAATTACCAATTAATAGGCGCAAAACTTCACTTGTTCTTGTGTAAGTTTTAGTTTCTGACCAATACATTTTTCTGCCTGTAGGATATTAAGTAGATAAAGTAACATTAAGGAATGGACTTATACATAACTGTCATTTACTCAGTTGTCAAAAAACAGGCATTCTCTGTATTTGATGAGACTGGTATCATTTTATTCCTTCAATAGTTGCAGAACAATTTAAATAGGAGGTCACTGCTGTGTAAAAATGACAAGTTTGGAGATGGAAAACTATTACTCCTACATTGGTATCAGCTGGATTGTTCAAAAATTAGATATTTGGTTACCTTTCAGATTGAGATAGTTTCCACTATTATTCTGATGTTCTGGCTTTGTCAGATTCAACTTTGATTTAAATGATAAAAAACAATAAAGAAATGGTCAACATTCAATTTCCGATATGATAAATTTATTCCCAGAAGAATACCACCATTTGATGAGAAAAAGCAATGGAGGCAGCTAAAAAGTTCTCAGCAATATAATGCAATGTAATTGATCCTTCACTGTTTCGTGACCCTTACATATAAATGCGTGCACCACACACACACACACACACACACACACACATATGTATTTTGTTCTTCTCTCTCCTCCACACCATGTTCTTTAACTCCATTATCCTCTTTTTAGTTGGAAAATTAAGTAAAGAAACTAAAGTGATCCACTTTAACTTGATGGGCAACGGATGTAGACAGCTGGTAAAAATCTTAGGCCTTCAGTCTGGGCTTTTCACATTTTTAGTAACTCATCCACACACTATTAAAATCCAGGATCATGTGAGGAGCTTGGTATTATTCTCAAACCTAGAGCAGTAGGAGCTCTCACAGACTAATACTCCAAATTCCAGGTAAGTGATTGGGTTAGATCGCACAAAGAACAAAGAAGAACAAAGAACAAAAAACAAAACAGCATGGGAAACAGGCCCTTCGGCCCAACCAGCCCGCACCGCCACCCCGATGTTCCCACCTCTACCCGTGATCCCTGTCTATGTTTATAGATCTATGGATTAAAAACCAAATTTGAGACAATTTAGGGAGAATTTGTTTGCCAATTAGCCTAAGAGCACATCTTTGGGATGTGGGAGGAAACCGGAGCTCCCGGAGAAAACCCACGCAAGCACAGGGAGAATGCGCAAACTCCCACAGACACAGGCCCAAATCCATGTATCTGCACAGCACAGCGATAGTCACTGAGCTGTAGTGTTGCCCATCAAATGGTCCAGGTCAAGCGTACACTAACGACGTGAAGCACTGGGATACTCTCGAAAAAAATCCAAGAGCAGCCCTCTCACGCGTGTACGCCCCTTGTTAGACAACAAGGTGGACCAAAGCACCTGTAGGATAAAAACAAGTACATCAATATCATCATCTATTTACACACTTCCCAGGGACTCCCAAGGCTCATGATCCCTATTTTAAATCAGTTTTCTATACCCCTCCATTCCCATTCTGTTCATGTGCCCATCTAAGTATTTCTTAAATAACTCCAGAGTGCATGCCCCCACCACTTTACTTGGCAGCGCATTCCATATCCCCACCACCCTCTGTGTGAAAAAACTCCCTCTAGCATCCAAATTATACCTTACCCCTCACCCTAAGCCTGTGACCCCTCGTGCTATTCGAGTCCATCCTAGGAAAAAGCTTAACCCTGTTTACTCTATCTATATCCTCATAATCTTGTACACCTCTATCAGATCTCCTCTAAGTCTACGTCTTTCTAAAGAAAACAGTCCCAATTTGCCTAATCTCTCCTCATAACTCAGACCTTCCATACCAGGCAGCATCCTGGTAAACCTCCTCTGCACTCTCTCCAGAGTCTCCACGTCCTTCCGGTCGTAAGGCGACCAGAACTGGACGCAGTATTCCAAATGAGGTCTAATCAATGTTTTATACAACTGCAACATTAAAGGCCAGCTCTTGTACTCTATACCCCTTCCTATAAAGGCTAGCATACCATATGATTTCTTCACAACCTTCTCCACTTGCTCTGCCACCTTCAGAGACTTGTGCAGCTGCACCCCCAGGTCCCTCTGCGTTTCTATACTCTTAATAGGTCTACCCTTTATCATATACCTCCCCCCCTACATTCTTTCTCCCAAAATGCATCACCTCGCATTTATCAGGATTGAATTCCATCTGCCATCTGTCTGCCCAAGCTACCAGCCTATCTACGTCCTGCTGCATCGCCTGAAAATGCTCCTCACTATCCGCAAGTCCAGCCATCTTTGTATCGTCTGCAAACTTGCTGATCACTCCACTTACTCCCTCTTCCAAATCATTTATATATATTACAAATAGAAGAGGTCCCAGTACTGAGCCCTGCGGCACACCACTAGTGACCGACCTCCAGCTAGACAAACACCCTTCCACTATTACTCTCTGTCTCCTATTACCAAGCTGGTTACTTATTCATCTAGCTACCTGTCCTTGTATCCCATGAGCACGATGAGGGATTCTCAGAGTGTGCGAACAAAGTTCAGTGGAGTTGGGACAGGAAAATCTCAAGTCTCAACAATATTGTCAGGGTTGAATCTACTGTCAGTAGAGTGACACTGGGATGTTGGGGCAGAGAGGGAATGATAGGCAGGGTCTAGATATTAGAGTCGGGAGTGAGCTTGGAGTCCGCGGGACTGGGATCAGTGGTGATAATTGTACATATTTATCTTCACTTGCTGATGTGGTATTCAGTATTGATGCTGGAAAATCAAAGTTGCAGCAGGAACCAGATCCTAGCATTAAATCCCATATTATCCCATAAATTAACTGCTGTCTGTCAGTTGTTAATAAATGATTCCTTCCACTTTTCCTTTATCAGTGTGTTTTGTGACTCAGAGACATGCAGAGATGACACACATCAGGTTCAGTTGACAACAGGAGCTTTATTAAAATTATTTTAAAATGTCTGGAGCCAAAAGTTTACTGCTTGTTTTCTGCTTCTCTGTGGCCCAACCATAGATTTGACACACAGCACACGGAACAGAGAACAGTTAACAGGCACACAATTAAACACTGGACAATTTACACAACATTTACTAAGGTTCCTCCCATTATGATTCTTGGCAGAAGCATGCAGGTGTACAGAAAACAAGCAACATTTGGAGTTCTCAACCAATGAGTAGTATGAGTTTCTGGTCTCTTGTCTATATTGTTAAGTAAATTGTTCAGTCATTACTGCTCGTAGAGTCCATTCTGTCTGGAACACAGGGATTTAAATACTTTTGGCTGACGGATTGCTTCTTGATGTTTGAATCATTCTCATAACACGCAGATCTAATCTAGCAACATCGTTATAACTGTTCTTGATGCGGAAACCAATTATATGCTGAAGAAGGAGGCCATTCAGTCCCTTACGTCAACTCTCTCTGACAGAATATGTTATCCAGGCTCTTTCACTCACCCTATCCCTATAACCCTACACATTTACCATGTCTAATCTGTCTAATCTACACTAAGGAGCAATTTAGCAATTTAACCCCCATATCTTTGGACTGTAGGTGAAACCGAGCACCCAGAGGAAACCCATGAAGATACAGGGATACATACAAACTCCACACAGACAATCACCCAAGGCCAGAATTGAACTTGGATCCCTGGTGGTGTGAGGCAGCAGTGCTAACCATTGTGCCACTATGCCGTCCATGAAAATTTCAGAGTGTGAAATTCCCTATAGGCAGCAAAGCTGCTAGTTCTGCAAGTTTGCTATCCCACAAACAGCATTGGGACCACTAAAGCAGTTCCAGTTAGTCACCTCTATCAAGAGACAACAAGTCTATCCATTTTGTTGTGCCAATGGGAGTCATAGTCACTGCTTTGAAGAACGAATTGGAACTCTGGGAAAGACAGAAGTTTTGTTTTGATTTCTCCTATGATCTTATTTTTGCAGGATTCGCATCCAGGATCTACTACTTTTCTCCCATGCAGTCTTTGGGCTTTTATTGGGGCCCACAAGAGCGTTCACTTCAGTTCCCAGATTCACTGGGTGATGTGTGTTATGAGGAAATATAAACACAAAAAAAACTTGAATAAGTGGAACTTTTTACAACAGGACAATGCAAATTACAGGCAATTAGATAGAAGTTTTTAAAATTCCAAAAGAATGACAGAGGGTGGATAGAAACATTCTCTCCCTGTTTCTAGTAGTTGAGGGTTCTTTAGGAGTGGACTTGGATATAAGATTTTATGCAGGAGATTTAGAACAAAGAGCCAGTTACATGGATCTAGGTTAATGGTTAATGCAGAAACTACATTTGCATTTGCCCCTGAGGGTGGTAATTGAATAGAATGGCTCACAGGTCCATTAGATAACCCATAAGATTTTTATTCCATTGATTTTAATGGAATAACTAATGTAGATGTCCATTCCTAGAGAGGAAAAGAGAGTGTTGATGTGTTACTGTAAAGAAATATAGACAAATAGATGGAATATAAATAATTAGGTAGAACTTGGATATAATTAGGACATTAGGTTTTAGTTAGTACAAGGGAGTAGGATAAGAAATATTCAGAAATAAGCAGAAGAGGATTAAAGTTTTACCCATATGGAGATTTAGAATCCCACAGTGCAAAACGAGACCATTTAGCCCATCGTCTCTGCTCCAGCCATAATCCCACCCAGACCCTATTCCCATAACCCTACGTATTTACCTGCTAATCCACCTGACACTAGGATCAATTTAGCATGGCCAATCAGCCTAACCAATACATCTTTGGACTGTGTGAAGAAACGGGAGCACCCAGAATAAATCCACACAGACACAGAGAATGTGCAAACTCCACACAGACAGTGACCCAGGGCTGGAATTTAACCTGGGTCCTTGGTGCTGTGAGGCAGCAATGCTAACCACTGTGCCACCGTGCAGCCCATGTCTCTGATAATTCACTTAAAGTCTTGTGGGTTGTCTAATGGATCTGTGAACCATTCTATTTGATTACCACTCCTAGAGACGGATGCAAATCTAGTTTTTATATTAACCATTAACCTAGATCCATGTAAGTTCACTATCTAATGATTTTAGAATTTGTTGGAATTTCTTTTCAAATACAAGTGCCAGTCTCACACTATTAAAGAAAAACAAAGTCCTGTCTATTTTATAATCCTAACAGCATAATTTTTAGCAAAAGGAATGTTAATAGAGTATCAGCATCAGTTTTGACTTTAAGCTGGTGGCTTCATTAATGTTTTAATTTTGATGAAAGAACTATAGAATGCCTAAGTGCAGAAGGAGCCCTTTCAGCCCATCAAGTTTGCACCAACTCACTGAAAGAGCATCTTATCTAGGCCTACCCAACCCCTGCATTCTATCTCTGTAACACCGCCATTTAGGCTAATCCACATAACATACACATCTTTGGACTCTATGGAACAATTTACCATGGCTAATCCACCTATTCTGCAGATCTTGGGACAGTAAAGGGCAATTCACCATGGCCAATCCACCTAACTGTACATCTTTGGACTGTGGGAGGAAACCGGAGCACCTGAAAGAAATCCACACAGACACGGGGAGAACATGGAAACTCCACACAGGCAGCCACCCAAAGTTGGAAAGAATTTGTTGAAGATGGATACAGGATAGAGTTGATGTCTTGTGAACTATTATCAATCAATATATGGATTATCAATAACAGAAAATAGAATATTACGTAACACTGTTACAAGAACAAATTCCATGGATATAGCCTTTGGATAACCTGATTGTAGAACAAAAACTGAACCATAGAAAAAGTGACAGAGCATTCTTTAACTGTTCTTTGAAAAACTAAAAGTCCTTTTTATAAACTTGGAATATGAAATTAAAGAATCAGTTAATTAGCAATGGGGATTATTACTCAAGACATTTTAAATCTTTTTGATGATAAAAGAACACAAATTTATCATAAGAGAATTCTTAACAATTAAATAATTTACTAGTAACAGTGAATAAGCCTTTAAGGATAATGAGAAAAGGAGTGAACCTACACAGAGAAGCAACGTCCACATTTGCAAAAGATGAGCTAAAGCTAACAATTATAAACAGTATAAAGATAAGACTTATACTGTTGAAAACCCAGAAGTATTGAAATCCTCAATCAATGCTTTGCAAGGTAAAATATGCCAAATGCATTGTCAGATTTTAAAATTCATTTGTGGGACATGAGTGTTGCTGGCTGGCCAGCTTTTATTGCCCATCCTTAGTTGTCCTTGAAAGTCAACCACATTGCTGGGGCTCTGGATTCACATGTAGGCCAGATCCAGTAAAAACTGTAGATTTCCTTCTTTGAAGACCTTAATGAACCAGGTGGGTTTTTCTGACAATTATTCCACAGTCAACAGTAGATCCTGAATTCCACATTTTTATTATTAAATTGTAATTTCACTATCTGCTGTGGTAGGATTTGAAGTCATGATGTAGAGATGCCGGTGTTGGACTGGGGTAAACTCAGTAAGAGGTTTGACAACACCAATTTTAAATCCAACCGATTTATTTGATAGTAAACCTGCTAGCTTTTGGCCTTTGTGCCTTCATCAGGCAAATGAGGTGTTCTGGTCCAGAATGAGGTGTTCTGGTCAGGTACAATTTTATCTTTTAAAAAGCATTTAGATAGCTACATGGGTATTATGGGTATAGAGAGATATGGGCCAAATGTGGGCAATTGGGATTAGCTTAGGGGTTTTGAATAAAAAATGGTGGCATGAATAAGTTGGGCTGAAGGGCCTGTTTCCATGCTTGTAAACCTCTATGACTCTATAACTCTATAATATTTCATGTAGTGACATACTTATCCACTTAAAGTGCAGTACATGTTTGGTTCTTTAATAAATTTTTTGATTAGTAAAATGTATCTCCTCATAGTATTATGTATAGGAACTGCTCTTTGTATAATCCGAAGTGGGGAGATACATCATTGAAGAGACATTCCCAGGTCATTATAATATCTGGGTAATTGCAATTTGTCTAGCTGATGCTTATTAAAGACACATATCTGGAAGAAGATAATATTTTTGCTGATCCCTTTAAGGAGAGGTAGATCAGTTCCCCAGACCAAAACAAGTCTCTCTAAGAGCTGGCTATCTTGAACTTGATTAAGAATAATATCAGAGAAGTGCTCCCCATCTGGAATAACCCCACCAGAGTTAATATTCCACTTCATTACTTGTCACTCAGAAAGTCTAGTTGCTGTGGCAACATGCACTTCTTATATGCATGTTATTGAAAGGTACAATGGATAATGATGGTAAAACCTCAACTTTCTTTCCATCACATGCTGATCTCTCCTGCTTTTACCATTTGGCAATGGCATGCGTTGGAAGGATTTGCAGACTGATATTCAACCTATTGACTATGTTATGAATGCACCTTCTTTTGTCATCAAGACCTGGGGTGGGACTCAAGTCCTAGAGCTTCTGACTCTGAGATACTGCTCACTGCACCACAAGATCTCCCTCATAAAGAGTAGACGGGTTCTTTTGTCTCTGACAATGGAGATTGAAGATATGGAAAGAATGACAGGACCTAAACCTAAACTGAGGACACTTTTCAGAGGTTCAGGTGGATAATAAAAATCCCATGGCATTATTTCAAGAACTGTTATTCAAGAACAGTTCTGGTCAGCAGCCCCGTTTAATAGATTAACTGATCATTCACCTCACTGTTGTTTGTGGGATCTCACAGTGCTCAGATATGTGTTGACTTAACAACAATTACTGCATTTCAAAATAATTAATTACCTGTGAGATGCTTTGAATGTGAAATGTGATAAAGCTCTAATATTCTATCTCTGTTATGATAATATTTTATGTTAGACACAATGTGCACAGCAATAGTCCAATTATATTGCAAATTGTATAGCGATTTCAATCTTGCATTGTTAAAAATGTGTTGAAACTTGTATGTAAAATCAGTGAATTGACAGCTGTTTACATTTTACAAGCAACACAAGAGTACCTTGACAGAATAGTCTCTTTTTCATTCAGTTTCATGGCAGTAATCTATCAAGCTTCATTGTTAACTTTCTTAATGTTGGTAGAGAGCTGACTCTTCTTGTATCTCTTTGCTAATATTAAAATTTAATGAGTATGTGGATGTGGTGAGTGAAACCATACATCCACGTTTAACTTCCCTTGACAAAAGAGTGACATGCAGCCATGAGTACAATTTGGGTGTTACAGTTTAAACAGATATCAGTGTCAAACCAATATCTGTTTTATGATTGTGCCTGTAAAGTTTTCCCCTGGGACTTTTATCTACTCCATAACATTAACTGCATTCTTCCTTATGGGATATGCCAAAATGGCAGGCAATCAAGCAATTTTCTGTCACTCCTCACAGTTGAGATATCAACCAAGAAATATAATCATGGAACATCTATTTTTCAAGCAAGGCCCAATATGTGATGTAGTGATATCAGGTATGATTTACACACCAAATTGATTAAGCCATTCTTTGGCCATTCAGGAAGCCAGGTGGAAACTGGTTGTAAGTCCATTGCCAACGTAGGTAAGAGGCGCAATGTCTATTTCAGACCTATTTCCATAATTGGTTGGTGCATGAATACAGAATGCACTGTGAATGTTGTGGTCAGTTTTTACTATTTCTGAGCAGCCAAGTCAGTGCTTCTTCTGACTCCACATTCAAATAGCAGGCCAGAGTGCACCCCCACCAATTCCGACACCCAACTCCTCTCCCTTAAAACTTACTGCTGCTCCAATGCCAGTGTCTGCTTCAGTCGACCTCAATCTCCTTGTGTCCTATAAATTCCTATTGGATGTTCCCAGCATGCCAGTTGCAGTCTGGTGACACAAGAGATCCCGGTTTTCCTTGTCACTTGTTTTTCAATTATGGGGCTATGGCTTATATTTTTGGTAGGCTCCATGTGTATGGTGGGACACAAACACATTTTTTAGGCAAATATAAAAGAAAGCAGATTAGGCTCAATAACTTGAAAAGGGAAAGCATTATTTGTGACCATAATTCATGTCCTCAAAGGAACTTACTTTCCTGAACAAAATAATTTTTAACAAGGGCTTAAAACTTTATCTCATGTCTTCTTGACATCAATCTTTGAGTACATTATCTAATAAGCATTCTGACCAAGAGCAGAACGCAAAGAGGTGCTGAAATTGTTCTGTGGTGTTAAGCAAAGCTGGGAATAACAAATTATTGGCCTGTTTTACAATCTACCCTGTTTTTTGCATTTAAGTCGATGGCAAAACAATTAAGCAGATGTAAAACTGGCTTCCATTGCACAACTCCTTACGTTATTAAATAGCTGATGGTCTCTGCACTAGTGTCACCAGCTGCGACCTGAGGAGATAAGCCTTACTGTCAAGGAGCCATTCCTATAGCCTGAGGAGTCCCTCGAAGACTCCAATGATCTGCAATTGGCCAAGGATGAAGCTGTCGTGTATAGTCCCTGGAAAGCGGGCACACATGCGCATGACTCACATTTGGTGGTCGCACACCAGCTGCATTCTGAGAGAATGGAATCCTTTCCAGTTGATGAAGGACCATGGGATGCAGAGAGCAACATGGATATAATCGATTGTAACCTGCACCTCTGGCAACTAGCTATCTGCCCAAACCTATAGCCTTCACAGTTACATGTATATGGACAGATGCTATGAGATACCACAGAGGTTCTTTTTGGAGCTCTGGAATGATCCCACAGTGAAGAGGTTCAAGGCTGCTGTGACCTTGAAGGCCACAGGGAGCAGGCAGCTTCCATCGTCATGTGGTGCCATGTCTAGAAGGACATGGCACAGGCGCCAAACTATCTCCTTAAATAGGCAGAGTCATTGTTGGTATATGTTGTAGGGCAGTTCCAGAAAGAACACATGAGTCTAGTAGAGCATTGGTCTTCTTCAGTGCATTCATGCTCAGTACATAGCTGCTGTATTTTAGGCCCTTCATTCTGCCCTATGTCTCCCTGGTCTTGTTCTGCAGGGTCTCTCTCAGAGCCACTGTATGTTGTTGCTGGGGCCTATGCACCACCAGCACTGTGATTAAACCATAGAATCCCTGCAATGCAGAAGGAGGCCAATCAGCCCATTAAGTCTGCAACGACCCTACAAAAGAGCATTTTACCCAAGCCCACACACCCCATCCATTCTCTGTAATCCTACACATCTAATCTATACATCTTTAGACATTAAAGGGAAATTTGGCATGGCTAATCCACCTAATCTGCACAACTTTGGACTGTGGAAGGAAATCGGAGCACCCAGTGAAAACCCGCACAGACATGGAGTGAACTACAGATAGTCACGCAAGGCTGGAATTGAGCCTAGGTCCTTGGCGCTGTGAGGCAGCAGTGTTAACCACTGATTCATAAAATATCCAGCTCTGTTGGCTCCCAGAGTCATGTTGGTGTCAGGAATTGTGGCCTATCCTTATCTCCTTTGATATATTGGCCTTCCCGACCTGGGAATAACCAATCCCAGAACATTACTAACAGTAATCTGATGCACACAGCTCTCCAGGACTGGGCTGCCCCTTACATGTGCCCTCGCTCACTTATACTGGGTTTCTCCTTCTTAAGTTCACTGCAACTGCAGGTTCTTTCAGGAGGATATTGTGTTCAGACATCCAAACTGGCTGAGAATGGTAATGTCCGCCTTGGGGGCAGTGGGGCTGTTGGATCCTAGGTGGCGGATTATCCAGAAGAATCCAGGACCTGGCAAAGAAGCAACCCTCTTGCTTCTTGATTCTGTGCCACCGAGCTTGGAGGTCTCAAACCTGAGGCTTACCGCCATCCTTTGTCTTGACAGCCAACTACTGTCATGAGCATGAGTCTCAGGAATGCAACAAGGCACAATTGTTTTTTTCTTCAGGGAGAAGCAGAGCTAACAGGTACCCTACTTAGTCAGGTTGGATAATTCAGAGAGTGCATCGCTGTCATCTCTTTGTCCTTCAGCTTCCTGGACAACTGATCCACTGGTTGACATCCACTCATACAGCCCGGAAAGCAGACTTACACTTACAGCACTGACACCAACACGACCCTCTGACCTCTAGGGTGCCAGGGAGCAATGTCAGGCTACTGCCCAGGCATGTCCCTCTCCCTCCAGGGAGCTGTATTTACCTTTATGCCCCCGGTGAGATTGTTTTACCTGGTTCCTCTTGTAAAAAAGCTGCTGTAAATGTTATGTGATGTCACATCAGCGAAGGAGGAAATTCCAATGTGGGGATGACATGATGGGGAATCCTTTAATGATATTATAATTTATTTAAATTGTTGCTGACCTTTCTGGTTGGAACTTCATTATGTCACTGGCAGGGAAGAGGGAGGAATCTGAAAGCGAGATTGAGCTTTCCAGATTCTTGTTTTTTTGCTTCTCGTAGGAGTTTATCACCATTTGGACCCACTGCAAATACAAGCCCCAAATGCTAGCCAGTCTTTAATGGATTTTAACTCCACACCAATGAACTAGAACGTAGAACATATAGTAATGCAAATTGGGGTTTGCCATCTTGGGCTGTAAATTCAATTCACTTTACTCTCTGCTTTTAATAAGGCTATTTTTATAAGTTCAATTCAAGCATCTAGTTAGTGGATTAGAAATCATTATTTGGTGTAAAGCATATCTTCATGAAAATGTAACCAGATTTAGAAGCAGGAGATTATGATGGTGAAATTAACCATCAGCAACATAGAGTACGTAAAGATGGGTTGGGATAAACACATAATCTTACTACCTTATTGAAATATATCTTGAATCATTATCATTCCAGAAACTTAGCAGGGTTTTCGTACTCTGAGTGCTTTTCGGAGAACTTGCTCTAATCCTAGAGGAAATCGGTGTTGGCTCTATTCCAATTAACAATTTAATTTTGTTAAGCAATGTCCTGTAATTCAGATACTTCTCTCTGCTGCGCCCCTTGAACTCATAATTATGAAACGCATTATTCTGCAAGATAGCACTAAAAATAATCTGCGCAATGTAGAGAATGGATTATATTCATCGTAGAATGAAGAAAAATGAGATTGTTTACTAATGTCAGGAATAAAAGCCTCTGAGACATGCAACTTTGCAAACAGCAGTGAAGATACATTCAAAAATAAATTTACATGAAAAACCTAACATCCATTTTCTCATTAGATTCAGTCCTTAGCTCAACAAAGCCAGTGCCAGTGAATAGAGTTGTTTTGGCTGATGACTGAATAGTGTAGTTATAACTAATTCATGTTCCTGGCATAGATTTTTGCATGTCAGGAGCACATATTGCAAATTTAAACCCAGATGTCAGCAGGATTTTCTGTCCATTAATTTTACTCAGTTGTGTATCCTATATTAACTAAATCAAGAAGGTATATTCCAATGCTGCATATTGATAGGAATAGCTTTAGGCCTTTGGACCAATTAGTCCTGCACCATAATTTTATTGGCTTTGATAAATGTATTTCCATTCATCACAATTTATAGCTTCCATCTCTTTTTCACAACACCTTCATTTCTGAATAGCTATCTCTCTAAATGCTGGATTGATTTGATGGAGATGAGATTGTTCCTCAGCTGTAGGACAAAATGGACTCATAATGTATCAGCTGCAGATTTTACACCACTGTCAATTTTCTTTTTTACTGAAGTCAGCTCAGACAAGGTGTAAAAGGATCTGCTGATAGAATCAATCATTGAATGATATAGCACAGAAAGAGGCCAATCTGTCCATCAGGCCTGTGCCGACTCTTACAATCCAATCATGTTCACTCCCAAGCTTGTTCCCAAATCTCAGTAACATTTCCATTTCAAGTCTTCAATCAACTCCCTGAATCTGCTTCCACCACCTTTTCAAGCAGTGCATTCCAAATGGCCACACCTCATGGCACAAGACAATTTTCTCTCTGATTCTTCTGTCACTTTACCTTAAATCTCTAATCCATGGTAAGTGACACTGCCACTGAAAACAATATCTCCAAATTTACTCTGTCAAAACTCTTCAGGATTTTAAACATGACAGTCAAAGCTCCCTTAACCATCTTGGCTGTAAGGAGATTAATCCCATCTCTTCAAGCCCCTCCTTGTGATTTTATGTTGCCCTGCTAAGTTATTCTATATTACTGTCAGTCAGTTAATAGAGTAACATTCTCATTTATCATTGGGATTTTTATTTAATATTATTTGGTGCCAGGTTTAATGTAAGGTCACATGACCCAAACCCTTATCTTCCTGGTCATTACTGACCTCCCAATTTCCTGACTTTCCCTCTTACTGACTTTCTTTCATGCTGATCCCTCCCCATCTTCCTGACTTTCCCTCTTCACAACCCTCCTTCTTGCTAATCCTCCCTCTCACTGACCCTCCTTCTTGCTGACCTTCCCTCTTGTAGACCCTCCCTCCCACTGACTCCCTCTCTCTTGCCAACCCTCCCTCTCACTAACCCTTCCCTCGGCAACCCCCCTCGCAGACCTTCCCTCCCAGTGACCCTCCCTCTCGCTGACCCTCCCTCTTACTTACTGTTCCTCTCACCGACTCTTCATCTCACTGACCTTCCCCTGCCAACCCTCCCACTTGCTGACCCATCCTCTCATCGACCCTCCCTCTCACTGTCCTCCCTCTCACTGACCCTTTCTCTCAGTGACCCTCCTTCTTGCTGACTCTCCCTCTTGCTGACTTCCCTCTTGCTGACTCCTTCTCACTGACCTTCCGTCTCACTGACCTTCCTCTTGTTGACTCTCCCTCTCATTGACCCTCCACTTGCTGCCAATCATTGGGAGGAGTCAATGGAGCAGTTTGACACCTTGCAGAGTGGATGCTCCTAGTGCACATGGCCCAAGTGGACACTCCCGCGCTCTGTCCAGGATATGCATTTCCCTGGTAAGTTTGCCAAACCTTCACAAGTGGTGTGGGACAGACCATGTCTGCTGCCTATTGAATAATTCCAGAGGCTCTTATCTGGCTTGAAACCAATCTCTGGATCCCCTGAGAAACTCCTCCAGCTGTCTGAGGCTTTCTTCAGCACACCCTCTGGCAACTGCATCTACAAATGTAAAGTGTCCTTCCTGGTCCTGATGCATGAACCCTGAAGGGTCACAATCTGCATAGAGCCAGGGGCAAAGAGAGGATGTAATTGCTCTTCCTCATCCTTGGAGGAAAGTAGCCACCTAACAACAACATCTTGGTCCATGAAAGAGGCTTCACGTGTACAAGAGAGACAGAAAAAAGGGCACTGGTAGGCTTTCCAAACCTTTAACAGCTGTGCAAGGTCACAGTGTTCAGCATCATTGCACTCATGTGCAATGTAAGATGATGCAAACACTATATACATTTTCAGCAATATTGCACTGAGAACTTTCCTGGCTTTTAGCACTGGGACATGAATTTTAACATCTATTGAATTCTGCCAAGCATCAGTCTGCCTCCCACCCCTCCCATTCCCCTTAGCCCCAGTTTCAGCCATTTATTCTCTCACCAGATCCTCATCTTCCTCCAATCTCGCCTCTACCACTCGACCTAGAGAATTCAACTGATAGGACCACGAGAGCCTCCTCTTTGAACAATGTTAGGATTTCAAGCTCAGAAATATCTCAGTTTTATCTCTCTCCCTGACATTGTGGGCACACAGTCCTGAAAGTAGGTGTAAAATTGCAGTGACTAATGCTGTTAGGTTAATTGATGTCATCTCACCTACAAATGATTAGCACAATGTTTGACAGCCAAGTCACTGTCCTCCTTCCAAATTTGTACAGGCTCCCAGCCTCTCTTCCAACTGCCCACTCCCCACTGGATCAAAATGAACCGTGCTCAGAGGTATCAGTGCTAAGAACAATGCCTTTGCTGTATCACGCTGCCTTGGACCTCTGAACACCTCACAAACCTCCAAGCTTTCACAACTCTACCCTGTTGAGTCTGCCTCACACTGCTCCTCCTCCTCAATCATGATGCTCATTTTATGCTCCCCATTTTCACTTAGGTTGAAACATATAGGATTGCAGATTATGTCTTGAGATAGATAGAAAGCTGGTGAGCAGATAGGAAGCAAAAAGTTCACATAAATGGATCTTTTTCTGATTGGCAGTCAGTGACTAACGCAGTTCCACATCAATCTGTGCTAAAACTTCAACTGTCACATTATATATTAAAAATTTGAAAGAAGGAACATAATGTAGTATCTCCAAATTTGCAGATGATATAAAGTTCAGGGAAGCCTGAACAGTGAGGAGAATGCAGAGATGTTTCAATATGATTTGGACAGGCTGACTATATGGACATTACCTGCAGATTTACTATCAAATAAATCTGTTCGATTTAAAATTGGTGTTGCCAGATTCTTACTGGACATTTGCTTGGCAGACACAGTATAATGTGGATAAATGTGATGTTATCCACTTTGGTAGCAATAATAGGAAAACAGATTATTATTGGAATGGGTATAAATTAAGAGGGGTAGATACTCAATGAGACCTTGGTGTCCTCATGCATCAGTCACTGAAAGCAAGTGTGCAGATACAGCAGACAGTAAGGAAGGCAAATAGTATGTTGGCCTTCATGGGGAGAGGATTTGAATTATAGGAATAGGGATGTTTTGTTGCAATTGTATAGAACATTGGTAAGATCACTTCTGGAGTATTGTGTGCAGTTTGGTGTCCTTCTCTGAGGAAGGATGTCCTTGCTATAAAGGGAGTACAGTTAGTTAGAATTATGTTCATTGGAATATAGAAGAATGAGAGCGGATCTCTCAGAAACTTACAGAATTCTAATAGGGTTAGACAGGGTAGTTTCAAAAAGAATGTTGCTGATGATGGGGAAGTCCATTACTTGGGGTCATAGTTTGAGGATAAGAGGTAAACCTTTAAAATTCTGCACCTGGTGGGGGCTGAATGTGTGGAATTCACTGTCACAGAATGTAGTTAAGGCCAAAACATTGTCTAATTTCAAAAAGAAATTAGACATCGCTCTTGGAGTTAAAGGGATCAAGGGATATAAGGGGAAGGGAAATTAGGATATTAAATTTGATGATCAGCCATAATCAAAACGAATGGTGAGCCAAGCTTAAAGGACCAGATAGCCTACTTTTGCTTCTAATTTCTATATTTCTACGTAGCCCCAACTGAGATCAGTATATCTGCACTGGAGGAAGGTATGGAGGAATGATATAACTGTCCTGGCTCTGGAACATTTCTTCCCATAGTGACAGGCTATGATTAAAATCAAAAGGCAAAATACTGCAAGTACTGGAAAATTGAAATAAAAACAGAAAATACTGGAAATGCTCAACAGATTGTGGCAGCATCTGTGGCGGGAAATAGTTCATGTTTCAGAACTGCAACATTTCATCAGAACTGGGAACAGTTAGAATATTATTAACATTCTCTTCTGGCCTGGCTGACCTTTCTCTCACTGAACAATTTCTTCTCACATCCTCCATAGGTATTCCTATGAGTATCCGCAAAGGTCCTAGCAATGCTGTTTTTCTGTAGGATGTATCAAACATTTCTTATGTTTGTCCTATCCTGCCTCAATGTTTTCTGCTCTCACTCCGCATTAAAAAAACATCAACTTTCCTTTGGAATTTTCCTCAGTTTCCCATGTTCATTGAATTATACAGTGCAAAAGGAAGCCATTCAGCTCATTGAGTCTGCACTAATCACAATCCCACCCACGCCTAATCCCCATACCCCCATGCATTTACCCTAGATAGCCCTCTGATACTAATGGGTAATTGAGCATGGCCAATGCACATCTTTGGACTGTGGGATGAAACTGGAACACCCAAAGGAAATCCATGGGGAGAACATGCAAACTCCACACAGGCAGTGACGCTAAGCTGGAATTGAACGCAGCTTCCTGGTGCTCTGAGGCAGCAGTGCTAACAACTGTGCCACCATGCCACCCTTCTCTATCTCTTCCCTTCCTCAACTTCTCGGTCTCCCTTTCTGGTTATAGGCTATCTACTAATGTTCACTCCCATAGCTACCTCGACTACACTTCCTCATATCCTCCTCTCTTTAAGGATTGCATTCCATTCTCCCAGTTCCTCATTCCCCATTGTAATTGTTCTGATGAAACAGGTTTCCACAGCAGCCTTTTGAGATTTCCTCATCCTGTTCTCATACCATGGTTATCTGGGCTCTCAATTATGGCCCTCATTTCCTTCACTTCTGTTTCCCTGGCTTCCCTTCCCTCCTAAAACTGTGTTAACGTTCCTCTTTCCATGCCATCACCTTGTTGTATTCAATCAATATTATCGTCCAACGTGATGCCACAAACGAACACATTTTCCCCTCCCTTCCCATCACTCTGAGGGAGCTGTATCCTCAGAAACACTGTGGTCCATTCCTCAATCACCCCCAACACTCTTCCCCTCCCCATTGAACTTTTCTGTCAAACACTGTGTCTGTCCTCACTTTGCAAATATTCCTTCCAAGTGAAGCAACCATTTATATGTACTTCTTTCAATTCTGTTTACTATTTGCTGCTGATAATATGGTCTGTTCTACACTGAGAAGATCAAATGCAGATTGAATGGCTGTTTACCAAATATATCCGTTCAGTCCACAGGCATTAACCCTGACCTTTAAGTGATCTGTGATTTTTTATTCTTCGCTTGCCCTCATATAGACATCTCTGTCCTTGGCCTGCTGCACTGTCGAACAAGGCTCAATATAAGCCTAAAGAACAACACCTCATCTTTTGATTAGCACTTTACAGCAAGGTTGAATTCAACAATTTCAACAATAAACTGTTTCTTTTGCTTTGCTTGTTCTGTTTGCTTTTCCCAGTCAGCAGCGCACTTGCTCCAGGCACATCTTTCGTTTCTTTCTTGCCCCGTCACCAGTAACATTAGGCCATGGAAAACAGTGTTATTCAGTCATTCATAGTCCACATTGATACAAAGTGCATAGGTGGAAGAAGGGATAGGGGTCTCCAGTTAAAACATAGGAAGCTGAGTAGGAAATTATGATTTAGGATCTCAGAAATAGTAACAGAAGTAGTAGTAGACCACAGAATACTCTCAGAACCATGCAAGTGAGTAAAGAAATAAGAGGATAAAGCAGAAAGATGTGTGGTTGAAAAGATGGAAGAGCCTTAGATTCTTAGGAGATTGGGACTAAATGTGCAGAATGCGACCTGCACAGGGTGAATAGGTTGTACCTAAATTGAACCAGGACTAAGTTCCTTGTGGAATGTTATGGTAGTGCTCCTGGGAGGATTTAAACTAATTGGCAGGAGGATGAGAACCAGGAGATAATATCAGACAGGCACAGGAGAGATAGCTAACACCAGAATAGAAAGAGCAAATTATTAGGTGGGTTCAGAGTAAGGGGGAATCAGCATTGATGTGCATGAATGTGAATGCATAAGAACATAAAAAAATAGGAGCGGGAGTAGGCCATCTAGCCTCTAGAGCCTGCCCCACCATTCATTAAGATCATGGTGATTTGAAAGTGGTTCAGTGCCACTTACCAGCCTGCTCCCCATAACCTTAATTCCCTTATTGATCAGAAATCTATCTATCTGTGATTTAAACATATTCAATGAGGTAGTCTCCACCGCCTCAATGGGCAAAGAATTCCAGAGATTCACTACCCTCTGAGAGAAGAAATTCCTTCTCAACTTTGTTCTAAACTGACTCCCTCTTATTTTGAGACTGTGCCCTCTAGTTCTTGTTTCCTTTCTCAAGTCCACCGCATCCGATTTGAGTCAACCAATCAATATGCATGTTAAAATACCCCATGCTTGTTGCTGTTCCGTTTTTGCACGCATCTATTATTTGATTGTTTGTATCCTGCCCTACCTGTAAGTTATTATTTGGGGGCCTAAAGACCATGCCCACCAGTGACTTTCTTCCCTCACAATTCCTTATCTCTACCCACAAAACGATTCTACATTTTGTTCCATAGAGCCTATATTGTCTCTCATTACCGCCCTGATGTTATCTTTTATTAATAGAGCTATCCCGCCTCCTTTTCCTTCCTGTCTATCCTTCCGAAATGTTTGATACCCCTGGATATTCGGTTCCCAGTCCCGGTCACCCTGCAACAATTTTTCTGTAATAGCCACTATCCAAAAGGGTAGGGGGTTTTAGTTCATAGAACATAGAACATTACAGTGCAGTACAGGCCCTTCGGCCCTCAATGTTGAGCCAACCAATGAAACAAATCTAATGACCGTCTAACCTAAACTATTCCAATGTTATCCATATGCCTATCCACTGACCATTTGAATGCCCTTAAAGTTGGCGAGTCCACAACTGCTGCAGGCAGGGCATTCCACACCCTTACCACCCTCTGAGGAAATAACCTACCCCTGACATCCATCCTATAATTATCACCCTTCAATTTAAAGCTATGTTCCCTCGTGTCAGCCATCACCATTTGAGGAAAAAGGCTCTCACTGTCTACCCTATCTAACCCTCTGATCATCTTGTACGCCTCAATTAGGTCACCTCTTCACCTTTTTCTCTCTAATGAAAATAACCTCAAGTCCCTCAGCCTTTCCTCATAAGACCTTCCCACCATACCAGGCAACATCCTGGTAAACCTCCTCTGCACCTTTTCCAGTTCAGATGGGCAGTATGGTCGATGCAGGCTTTGAAGGTCGAAGGGCCTGTTCCTGTGCTGTAATTTTCTTTGTTCTTTGTTTTTTATTCAAGCACAGGAACAGGCCTTTTGGCCCACAATGTTGTGCCAAATTAAACTAATCCTTTCTGCCTGCCCATATTCCATATTCCTCTATTCCTTACATATTCATGTGCTTATCTGAAAGCCCCTTTTGGGGGACTCTAATCATTGGATTACAGGCTTTAGGGGAACAATCTAGAAGAGGAATGAGCCACCTTCAATGGGGCAAGAATAAATCTGGGCTAAATTAATTGGAGTCAAAGGGCAAACAAAGTCAGAACACCCTGGATGACAAAAAAGATAGTAATTAAGATTAAAAAAAGAAAACAAATGTGCTTACGACAGATCTTAGGTAGAAAATACAACTGAGAACCAGATGAATGTAGAACATTTGCAAAGTCTTCTATTGGCATTACAGTATTATTATCCTGAATGCATGGAAAATGGGTGGTGCTGTATTAATTAAGAATGCTGGTTTACCGATGGAATACGACTAAATACTTATAGCATGAACTTTCACAAAGTGATGTATAAAGTAATACACATGTACTCAAAAAATATCTTTTTAATTCTAATCGTCCACACTACATTAAAACACAAGTTAAAGTATAAAATAACGTAGGTACACAAGAGAACAAATCCTTAGGATCTCAAACAACTGAATATGTAGGTGTAGGAGATTGGACCTAATACAAGCCCTGGATTCTTTATTTAATAAATCCCTGCTGTGAGCTTGCCGATTTGCCTTCTGCCTTTTCTACATCAAAGTAGATTGCAGGATGTGCAGTTGGATAACCTCTTGGGCAGCATAACGGGTCTTCCTTTCAGCAAATTAAATTAATGTAAAAAAAACTGAAGCAGCATTAGCCCGTTATTTTCTCCTTTTCACTGAAATCTTCTTCTTCAGAGTCTTTTTCAGTCTCCTTTGGCTTTTAAGGATTCACGCTGCTCTCTACAATTCCTGCATCATTAATGGTATTCACTATATTTTTCTGCAACTTCATGATCGCCGATTTTTGTTAACATCAAACCCTCAAATGCTGTGATGAAGTTTAAAGCAGGAAACCCATCCATCAGAAAGGACACATGATTCCATCAATTTCAAACCCTCATGACATCCTTTTGTCCATTTGATGAGCGTTGGACAGGAGATCAGAGCACCCTCCAAACATTTCAACAAAAACCATTCATATAAACCACTAAAATAAAAGTAAAATACTGTGGATGCTGGAATCTGAAACCAGGACAGCATCTATACTGAGAGCAGACTGAAAGGAACATCAAACACTGTCTAGCTGCCCTAACTTAGATGCATGCAAGGTATAGTTATTCTCAAAAACTTTATTTTATTCAGAATGAGTGATAAACTTCAGCAACTTTTCTTTTGGCTTCTGTTTCATACAATTCTCATCTGTTTCAATACATCTACAGACATCAAATATCGATGAAACTCTTTTGTGTTCCTCACCTTGGCTTTTGTCTGGTTTAATGGATTCCATATTTGCACGGTGGAGTTTATAATTCAAGCAGTAGCAAAAATAAAAATCACAATGGCAACTACTAACAAGAAGGACTACCAACAGCTCTACCAGAAGTTTGCTCACCCATACCAGTGTGACCTGGGGTTCCAGATAACTTCATAATTGTTTTCAATTGGTAAAGCTCACAGTCTGTATTAGGGGAACATCAGAAATTCCAGTTAGTAATGAATTCAGGTCGGTAAAGTGCTAGATAACACAATTTATTGTAAACATAAAAGGGTGGTAAAGAGAGGAGTAGGACCAATTATGGATCAAAAAGTGGATATATTTATGGAGGCATAAGGCATGGTTGAGGTATTAATTGAATACTTTGAATCTGTCTTTATCAAGGACAAAGATGTTACCAGGCCATGGCAAAAGAGGAGAGAATTCAGACAATAGCAGTGTTCAAATTTGATAAGGAGGTGGTTTGGATAGGTTTTCTATACTTCACAAACAACAAAGAACAAAGAAAATTACAGCACAGGAACAAGCCCTTCAGCCCTCCAAGCCTGTACCTACCATGCTGCCCGACTTAACTAAAACCCCCTACTCTTCCAGGGACCACATCCCTCTATTCCCATCCTCTTCATGTATTTGTCCAGATGTCTCTTAAAACTCACTATCGTATCTGCTTCCACTACCTATCCAAACCACCTCTTGTCACCTCTGATTGAAAGAGTTGATAAGACACTAGGATTAGATGAGATGCATCCAAGGATACTGAGGAAAGTGAGTGAAAATTGCACTGACCATAATTTTTCAGTCTTTCTTGATTCAGGATTATGTCAGAAGACTGGTGAATTGCAAATGTTTTGCCCTTTTTTCAGAAAAGGTGTAAAGGTAAACCCAACAATTACAGTGTTGGGAAACTTCTAGAAACAATTATCCCCGAAGGAATAGTCAGATGGACAAATGTGAATTAAATTAGGGAAAATAAGCATAGATTTGTTACAGGAAAATTGTGATTAACTAAGTTGCTGAAGTTTTTGAAGTGGTAACAGAGATGGTTGATGAGGGCAATGCTGTTGATGTGGTGTATCTGGATATCCATAAGGTATTTGGAACAGGACCACACAACAGACTTGAGAGCAAAAGTTACAGGTCATGAAATAAAATGGATAATAGTAATATGGTTACAACATTGGCTAAATGACAGGAAACAGGTAATAGTGGTTAATGGATTTTTTCTTTGATTTGTTATTGTCACAGGTATTAGTGTATAGAGAAAAATACTGTTTCTTATGCACTATACAAAGCATAATATACATAGAGAAGGAAACGAGAGAGTGCAAAATATAGTGTTATAGTCATAGCTAGGGTATAGAGAAAGATCAAGCTACATCCATTCAAAAGTCTGTTGGCAGCAGGGAAGAAGCTGTTTTTGAGTTAGTTGGCATGTGATCTCAGACTTTTGTATCTTTTATCTTTTTTCCCAATGGAAGAAGGCAGAAGAGAGTATGTCTGGGATATGTGGGGTCCTTGGTTATGCTGGATGCTTTTCCAAGGCAGCGGGAAGTGGGTACAGTATCAATGGATGGGAAGCTGGTTTGAATGATGGACTGGACTTTATTCATGATCTTTTGTAGTTTCTTACAGTGTTGGACAGAGCAGGAGTTAAACCAAGCTGTGATACAACCAGCAAGCATGCTCTTTATGGTGCACCTGTAGAAGTCAGTGAGAATCGGAATGGGCATGCTAATTTTCCTTAGTCTCCGGAGAAAGTAGAGGCATTGTTGGGCTTTCTTAACTATAGTATCGGCATGGGAGGTCCAGGACAGGTTGTTGATCTGGAAACCTAAAATCTTGTAATTTTTGATCATTTGTACTTTGACCCCATTTATGCAGTGGATGATGTGAAGATACCAGTGTTGGACTGGGGTAAACACAATAAGAAATCTCACAACACCAGGTTAAAGTCCAACAAGTTTATTCCTTGATGTTGACAGTGGTATGTGTTGTATGAATGTTGTCAAGCCCAAGCCTAGATATTGTCCAGTTCTTGTTGATTTGCACACGGACTGTTTTAGTATCTGAGGAGTCATGAATATTGCTGAACATTGTTCAATTGTCAGTGAACATCCCCACTTCTGACCTTATGATGGAGAAAAGGTCATTGATGAATCAGCTGAAGATTGTTATTCCTGTACTTACAATATAGATATGATTTCAACTCATCATAGAAAGTTAGAATCTGTCCTTTTCAAGATCTGTACCTTTTTTGACAGCATAATTGTTCATTCCCACCAAACAACTTCTCCGGCATTGAAAAATAACTACTACAAATGTGAAGTCTCATTCCTTCAAAAACCAAAGTCAAATTACCTCTTCACCTTCTCAATGCTAGCTTGGAAGGTCAGAGCCACTCAAGTTTATTCATCTCTCATCATAGATAAGTCTCCTCACTCAGGGATCATATTGGTGATTTACTGCTGACTGCCTCCAAGACTATTATATCCTTTTAAGATGAATAAATTATACCCAGTGAGATCCCAATATGTAACAATCTGTGTAACTGCAGTGGAACCCAAATTTATATTCCATACTCCACTGAATAATTTCTACTTTGATTTGTCTGGTTATCTGATATCCTGATATTCTGTGGGAATTTTCACATTTCTGTTTTTTTGGCTGATTTTTCTCCACCTCTTCCCACACCTCCTCTTCCCTGGCTTCACTCTCACTATTCTCTCCATGTCTGCGTGGTGTTTCTTCTGGATGCTCTGGTTTTCTCCCATAGTCTGAAAGACATGCTAGTTAGGTGCATTGGCCATGCTAAATCCTCCCTCAGTATACCCTAAAAGGCACCGGAGTGTGGCGGCTATGGGATTTTCACAATAACTTTATCGCAGTGTTCATGTAAGCCTGCTTGAGACAGTAATAAATGAACTAAACTACAACCTTTCCCCATTTCCCTTTATCTGATGAACCCAATGGCTGGGCTCATTTCCTTCTTGCACCCAATGACTTCTTTAAATTAGAAGTACACAAAGATCATGCCATAATTTACATGTAATTTATCATGTTATTGTCAACAGTTGGGTGCTGGACTCATAGCCAGAAATTTGTAAATTCAGGATTATTGACCGTTACAGACCATTCAACTCTCCCTAACTTCTGGTAAAAACATTCATCAGTTCTTAGTGAGAATATTAAAAAAAAGCAATTATTTCTGTTAGGATCTCTGTGGAGGCTGTTAACATTTTTAAAGAAATTAAACTTCCAGTTAGTAACTAAGAACACTACATGGCAAGGTTTCATGTTTTAAACCTTTTACTTACCTTTAAACCTTAAACATGTTTCTAACTATTTTCTTTTTGTAAGCAACTTATACATGAAACTTCAGAAAGTCACATTCCCTTGACTAATTATCACCCGAGAATTACAGTCCTTATAGAAAACAGTCCACAATTGATTCCAGCTTCCAATGGTTTCCCTTATACCTGTTTTGCCATGTAGTAACTTTCAGTTCCTGTCTCTCAGCACTTTTCTCACCTTTTAGAAAGTTTCTTAAATCCACCAACAGCGTAAAACCTGTCCAGATGATTCTTCTTGCCCTTGGCCATGCCAGGACATTTTCCTGAAATCCTCACTGGCTGCAGGATGCACCTCTTCAACTAGAGATCATTTTCCTTTCACATCCAGTTGTAACAGTTAACAAAGGCAAAACAGGCTTTTCTCTTTGCTCACCACACAAAATTGCTGCCCTTGATATTCCGTGATTCGTAGAAACGTTTGCAGCCACAAATCATTCAACTCTATGAAGGATGTTTCAAGTTTTATCTCATTTGCTTTACAATCAATGTTACTGAATTAGAATATCATTTCTCAATATAAAAACATGTTAAATACTTTTAGCTATAAAATCCTGTGCTCTAAGTGTTCCAGATGTGCCATTAGTATTTTGTAATTATCATACCAAATGACCAAATATGGGGTTGGAATTGTATTACATCATTATCAAAAATTCTCAAAGGAATCAATAATGGGTCCTCTGCTATTTACAATTTCTAGAAATACTGTGCGTCGCTTTCAAAGACTCTTTGTTTTGCTGATGATACAGTTCTGGTTTATTATTCAAGTGAAATATAATTAAGTCCTAAAATACTATCAAGGGAGATGTCTTCAATGTTCAGCTAAATGAAAAATCCATTGTCCTATGAATAATAGTGGTCAATGTAGTATTGCTTCATATTCATACCTTTTCTATTCTTCTATACTTTCTCCATTTAGTTCCATATTGCCTCTTATGTTTCTTTCTCCAGACACGAGGAGGCACATGTTGCACATTCCTCAATTCCTCAAACAGGTTTGTCAAACATGATTTCCCTTTTATAAATCCATGTTGATTATGCCCAATACTACCATTATTTTTTCAATGTCTAATTATTATATCCTTTGTAGTAGATTCTAATATTTTCACCTTCACTAATGCATAGATAACAGATATTTAGATCTCCATTTCCCCTCTCACCCCTTTCTTAAATAGTGGGATTACATTTGCACCCTTCCAATCTGCAGGAACCATTCCAGGGTCGATAGAATTTTGGATGCATCCACTATCTCTATAGCCCTTCTTTCAACACTTTGGGATGTAGATCATTGGGCTCAAGGGATATAGCAATTTTGCCCTCATACCTTTGTTGTTTCCTTTGTTTAGATTTAGGACCTTATAGTTTTGAACTGAACAATAGGAAAGATTACATTATATAATGGTCATTCTTCTCTAAAGGCTCTTTTACAATTAGATTTTTAATTAGTCTTTTCCTATTGCACAATACTAGACTTAAAATAGCTCATTTTCTATTTGATTTCTCCACATACTACTCTAGAAAACCACCTTTTAACCGTTCCAAGAATTTGTCCTCAACAGCATTAGTGCTAATTATGATTATCCAGTCCATATGTAACCTGAAGTCCCCCACGATTACAGTGTCACCCTTGTTATATCTCTATTTTCCTAATTCATACCATGCCCTACTTACCACTACTGTTTGATGAACTATAAACAAGTCTTACCAATGTTTGCTGCTTCTTGCTGTTTCTTAACTCCACCCTAACTGCTTCTACATCTTGAACTTCTGATCTAAAACCCTCTCTCACCAATGTACTGACCTCATCCTTTATCAACAGTACTATCCAACCTTGTTTTCCCTTTTGTCTATCCTTTTTCAGCCTTGGTTACTCTGCTGTCACATCTCCAAAGTGATAATTAGAGCATACCTGTTTACTTCTATCTGAGCTTTTAAATTGTTTATCTTACTGTAATAGCATCGTATGTCAGCAGTTAGTTTAATCTCTTATGGATCTGGATATCCAGAGGCAGTTTCCTTCAAACACAAAACGTCAATTCATCATTTATTATTAATGCACAATTATGCATCAATGAATTAGTTCTGAAGATTATACCAGATTATGAATAGTTTATCTGACATTCAAAATTTTTTCATCTCATTGTAGTGTGTGGCATTCTAATCTAGATTGTTCCAAGAGGTCTTGGGGTGTGTTGATAAGGAAGTCCAACATTGACATGTATGATCCAGCTTTATGAAGGATATGATAACTGGAACCTGAGAGATTAATGGTAGTATTGGGCACAATCAACATGGATTTATGAGAGGGAAGTTAGGTTTGACAAACCTGTTTGAGTTATTATAGGATACAAGTAGCAGAATAGATAAGAGGGAACCAATTGTATGGTATATTTGGATTTACAGAAGACTTTCGACAAAGTTTCTCGTAAGACGTCAGTACACAAAGTTAGAGCCCATAAGACTGGAGATAATATACTGGCATGGATAGAGAATTGGTTAAGAGATGGAAAACAGAAATAGTAATAAATGGATAGTATCAAGTTAGCAGGTTGTGACTAATGGGGTACACAAGTACTTGGCCTCAGAATTCACAATCTGAATCAATGATTTGGATGTGGAAACCAAATGTAATATTTCTAAGTTTACTGATGGCACAAAACTAGGTGGGGATGTGAGTTGCAAGGAGGAACAAAGAGACTTCAGGGGCTTTAGTTAAGCTAGGTAACTGGACAAAAACATGGCGGATAGAATATAATATGTAAAAATATGATACTTTGGTAGGGAATACAGAAATGCAGAGTTTATTAAATGGTGAGAGGCTGTGAAGTATTGATGTCCAAAGAGACATGGGTGTCCTTATTCATGAGTCACTAGAAGCTGACATATATGTGCAACAAACAATTAGGAAAACATATAGGAAACTGGCCATTATTGCAAGAGGATTTGATTACAAATTAAAGAAGTTTTGCTGCAATTATATAGAGCCTTGGTGAGACCACACTTGGAGTATTGTTTATAGTTTTGGTCGCCTTCCCTGCTGAAGAATATACTTGATGTGGAGATGCCAGCATTGGACTGGGATAAACACAGTAAGAAGTCTCACAGTACCAGGTTAAAGTCCAACAGGTTCATTTGGTAGCAAACGCCACTAGCTTTCAGGGCGCTGCCCCTTCATCAGGTGAGTGTGGAATTCTGATCACAAACAGGGCATATGAAGCACACACTCAGTTTACAGAATACTGATTAGAATGTGAGTCTTTACAGCTAATCAAGTCTTAATGGTGCAGACAATATGAGTGGAGATAGCATTTAACATAGGTTAAAGAGATGGTGTATTATCTCCAGACAGGACAACAAGTGAGATATTACAAGTCCAGGCAAGTCACAGGGGTTACAAATAGCGTGACACAAACCCAAGATCCCAGTAGAGGCCATGCGGAACTTGTCTATCAATCTCTGCTCAGTGACTCTGCGCTGTTGTGCGTCGTGTAGGCTGCTTTGGAAAATGCTTACCCAAAGATTAGAGGCCGAGTGCCCATGATCACTGAAGTGTTCACCAACAAGAAGAGAATAGTCTTGCCTGGTGATTGTCGAGCGGTGTTCATTCATCTATTGTTATAGCGTCTGCATGGTGTTCCCAATGTACCATGCCTTAGGGCATTCTTTCCTGCAATGTATCAGGTAGACAATGTTGATCGAATTGCAAGAATTTGTACCATGTAACTGGTGGATCGTGTTCTCACTTGAGATGATGGGCGCATCTGTGTCGATGATCTGGCATGTCTTGCAGAGGTTGCTGTGTCAGGATTGTGTGGTGTCATTGTCACTGTTCTCCTGAAGGCTGAGTAGTTTGCTGCAATGGTCTGTTTGAGGTTGCACAGTTGTTTGAAGGCAAGAAGTGGGGATGTAGCCTTGGTGATATATTCATCTTCATCAATGACATGTTGAAGACTCCGGAGGAAATGCCATAGCTTCTCTGCTCTGGAGATTCCGTCCACTGTGTCCCGTGTTTGTCTTCTGAGGAGGTTGGTGCCGTTTTTTGCTGTGCCCATCAGAACTGCCAATCGATGAATTGAGCACCATATCCTGTTCTTATGACAGCACCTTTCAGCGTCTGGAGGTGTCCTCCTCAACTGAGCAGATCCTGTATATATAGAGGGCTTGTCCATAGGGGATGGCTTCTTTAACTTATTTAGGGTGGAAGCTGGAGAAGTGGAGCATCATGAGGTTATCCATGGGCTTGTGGTACAGTGAGGTGCTGAGGTGACCATCCTTAATGGAGATGCATGTGTCTAAGAATGCAACTGATTCTTGAGAGTTGTCCATGGTGAGTTTGATGGTGTGATGGAGCTTGTTGATGTCATCATATAGTTGTTTCAGTGATTGCTCACCATAAGTCCAAAGGAAGAAAATGTCATTGATGTATCTAGTGAATAGCATTGGTTGAAGGTCTTGTGCGGTGAAGAAGCCTTGTTCAAGTCTGTGCATGAAGATGTTAACATATTTCATCTGTCCCGACCTCTGGAAAATTAGAAGTACATATTTAGATTTCACAGTCATCATGGACAGATGATCCACCAATTTCAAGCTTTTGTAAGTACTTGCTAATTATAAAAGCACTTTCCTTTTTTGGTCTGTTGTTTTATAACATGCTCTTCCAAAGGAAACAAATAGTTTTTTTCTGAACCAGGCAAAACTCATTCCGAATTTACAGTAACAGTAACATCAAGTTTGAAATCACACCAACACTTAACCCATTCAACTGAAAAAAAACTGAAAATTTATATACATATATCTTATATCAATTATTATAGAGTGGGTAACATATATAATATTGGAAATGATTCATGCTCACAAAGCTGCCTATTCAATATTCTGTCATGCACATTTTCAAATGTATTGGGCAAGATCTTACTTGCCGTTCACTGCAGACTCCCGCTGCAGTTATGTTGAATTTGGCGGTGGCGGGATGAGAAAATCCCGCTGGTATAAACAGTAGTAAGATTCCGGCCATTGTCACTGAAATGATGTTATGGAATAATAATGTATAACTGTTCAATAGACTTACCTGAAATCCTTCGTGCAATATTTTAGCTGAATCAATTGATTTTAATCAGGTTAATACCTCTGCTACATGCAGCACAAGCCTAATAACTGAACTTTACTTGCATGTATGACAAATTGGAGTGTGAGGATTCAAACTAGAATATTTATAGACTATTGTATAGTAGATAATTTAAAGTCCAGAATCAAGCAAGTATTCATCCCATTTCAATGTGTCATATGTGTATGTTTAGATAATCGGTTCTGACTATATGCCACATTTAGTTGATTGATTGAATATATCAATGAAAAAGTAACAAATCAAAAGAAGTCATCATAACTGAATGATGCTGATGGTCTGAAACATTATTATCCAAACAGGGAGGCTTACAAATGATTGAGCAATAGATAAAAATACAATAAATGAAGGGTCAGCCACCAATGAGCAATGAGGAGAAACCAAATCAATGAATTGTTTCCATCATTCCTTCATTGTTTTTCTAGCTGCTATTTTTCTTTTTTGATCATTAGTTACAAAAACTGGATTTGAATTTCCATTGTGTTTTTCTGATCTTCTTAACTTGATCAGCAAAAGTGCTATTTTTAGCCATTGCTCCAGGTACATAGGAACATAAGAACAGACTATTGAACCCCTCAAGCCTATTCCTCCATTCAGGAAGATCGTATATGATCTACACTTTAACTTCACTGATCTGCTTTTGCTGCATATATCGCAATAGCCTAACTAACAAAGATGTAGCTCGGTTTTGCATTTTCTAGTTGATTAAGCCTGAACACCTTTCTGAAGAGGAGAGTTACAGATTTCCACTTTTCAGTGAGAGATATTCCCATACATCACCCTTGAGCAGCCTAATTCCAATGTTAAGGTTATTCTCCTTTCTTCTTGGTCCCTCATCAGAGAAATTACTTCCTCTCTATTGACCTGAATAAATTCTTCAATATTTTTAAAGCTTCAATTAAATCACTATAGTCAAGGGTATATAAGCTTGGTATATGCAACCATCTTCATAATATAATCCTTCAAACCTCAATACTGTATCATTCTGGCGAATCTATGTTGCACCCACTCCAAGACCAGTATAACCAAGAATGCAGCACTGCAGATTCTATCAAATTGGAACTTAATATAACTAAAGAATAAAGAAAATTACAGCACAGAAACAGATCCTTCAGTCCTCCAAGTCTGCACCAACCATGCTGCCTGACTTAAACTCCTTACCGTTTCAAGGACCATTTTCCTCTTTTGCCATCCTATTCATGTACTTGTCAAGCAGCCCCTTAAAAGTCACTACCATATCCGCTTCCACTACCTTTCCCAGCAATGAGTTCCAGGCATCCGCTACTCTCTGTAAAAAATCTGCCTCGTATATCTACTTTAAACCATGCCCCTTGCATCTTAAACCTGTGCCCCCTTAGTAATTGACTCTTCCACCCTGGGAAAAAACTTCTGACTATCCATTCTGTCATAATCTTGTAGATTTCTATCAGGTCTCCTCTCAACTTCCATCACTCCAGTGAGAACAGATTGAGTTTCTCCATCTTCTCCTCATAGCTAATACCCTCTATACCAGGCAACATCCTGGTAAATATTTTCTATACCCTCTCCAACGCTTCCATATCTTTTTGGTAGTATGGCGACCACAATTGAATACAATATTCCAAGTATGGCCTAACGAAGGTTCTATAAAGCTGAAACATGACTTGCCAATTTTTAAACTCAGTACCTCGGCCAATCTGATATGCCATATGCCTTTCTGACTAGCTTAGAACATAGAACATTACAGCGCAGAACAAGCCTTTCGGCCTTCGATGTTGATTCTCCAACTGCATTGCCACTTTCAGTAACCTGTGTACCTATACACTCAGATCTCTTTGCCTATCAATACTCTTAAGTATTAAGTACTCTTCTGTCATTTACTGTATATTTCCTACCTGCATTAGATCTTCCAAAATGCATTACCTCATATTTGTCTGGATTAAACTCCATCTGCCAACTTTCTGCCCAAGTCTCCAACTGATCTATATCCTGCTGTATCCTTTGATGGTCCTCATCGCTATCCGCAAATCCACCAACTCTTGGGTGTGTACTAATCAATTCAGTCACATTTTCCTCCAAATCTTTTATTTATATTATGAACAACAAAGATCTGAGCACTGATCCCTGAGGAACACCACTTGCCAGAAACGCACCATTCCACTGTTACCCTTTGTCTTCTTTGACCGAGCCAGTTTTGTATTCACCTTGCCAGCTCACCTCTGATCCCATGCAACTTCACTTTTGTACCCAGGAGGTTGAAGACCTTATTGAAATCCATGTAGACAACATCCACTGCCCACATGAATCATCTTTGCCACTTCCTCAAAAAACTCAATCAAGTTCATGAGATACAACCTTCCCTTCACAAAACCATATTGCCTCTCACTAATACTTCCACTTATTTCCAAGTGGGAATAAATTCTGTCTCGAAAAATTCCCTCCAGTAATTTTCCTATCACTGATGCAAGGCTCACAGGCTTGTAATTACCTGGATTATTCTTGCTATCCTTCTTAAACAAAGGAACAATATTGGCTATTCTCCAATCCTCTGGGATCTCCCCTGTAGCCAAGGCCCCAACAATTTCTTCCCATGCCTCTCTCAGTATTGTGGGTATATCTCATATCAGGGGTCTGTTTTGGGGCCCCTGCTGTTTGTAATTTTTATAAATGATCTGGATGAGGGTATTGAAGGATGGATTAGTAAATTTGCAGATGACACTAAAGTTGGTGGAGTGGTAGATAGTGAAGAGGGGTGTTATAGTTTGCAGAGGGTCTTGGACAAGTTGCAGAACTGGGCCGAGAGGTGGCAAATGGAGTTTAATGTGGAAAAGTGTGAGGTAATGCACTATGGCAGAAATAATAGATGTGTAGAGTATAGGGCTAATGGTAGGATTCTTAGTAGTCTTGATGAACAGAGGGATCTTGGTGTGTATGTGCATAGATCCCTGAAAGTAGGCAGTCAAGTCGAGAAGGTTGTTAAGAAGGCATATGGAGTCTTAGCTTTTATTGGTAGGGGGATTGAATTTCGGAGCCGCAACGTCATGTTGCAACTGTACAAAACTCTAGTGCGGCCGCACTTGGAGTATTGTGTGCAGTTCTGGTCCCCACATTATAAGAAAGATGTGGAGGCATTGGAGAGGGTACAGAGGAGGTTTACCAGGATGTTGCCTGGTATGGAGGGCAGGTCTTATGAAGAGAGGCTGAGGGATTTGAGGTTGTTTTCGTTAGAAAGGAGGCGGCTAAGAGGGGACCTAATCGAAACATATAAGATGATTAGAGGTTTAGATAGGGTGGACAGTGATAGCCTTTTCCTAGGATGGAGAAAGCTAGCACGAGGGGACACAGCTTTAAATTAAGGGGTGATAGTTATAGGACGGATATCAGAGGTAGGTTCTTTACCCAAAGGGTGGTTCGGGAGTGGAATGCCCTGCCTGCAGCAGTTGTAGATGCGCCAAGTTTGGTGGCGTTTAAGAGGTTAGTTGATAAGTATATGGAAGAGAAGGGAATGGTTTAGTTTGGAGGGGCATTGCTTTTTATATTGGTCGGCGCAACATCGAAGGCCGAAGGGCCTGTTCTGTGCTGTAATGTTCTATGTTCTATGTTCTATCTCATCAGTCACTGGGGACTTGTCTACCTTAATGTTTCTCAAGAACCCCAATCCCTCTTCTTTGTGGTCTCAACATTATTCAAACTATCTACACATTCTTTCCCAGCAAGTCCTTCTCTTTGGTGAATACTGACATAAAATACTTATTTAATACCTCACGCATTTCCTCTGGCTCCAAGCATAGATTCCCTCCCTTGCCCTTGAGTGGGCCAACCTTCTCCCTGGCTACCCTCTAACCCCTTGTATATGTATAAAAACCCTTGGGATTGTCTTTAATCCTACTGGGCAATTACAACTGTTGCATAGTTGGCCCACCTCATCCAAGCCTGACACCCCCACCCTCACCCTGGACCATCCTTTGTATCTCAGCACCCTTGAGATAAAGACCAACTTTCAATGAGCCTTCTTAATTTTTTGTACCTTTCCATTTGATTTTTGTCATTTTTATAGATGGACCCCATACCTCTTTACTTGTCCACACTTCCCAGATTCTCACTATTCAGATAATACTCTGATAGATCCAAAGTGGATGTCCTCACGCTTCCCCACATTGAACATACTATTCATGTCACACAAGTGCCAAGCAATAGCCATCTCTAACAAGAGAATCCAACTGTCACCCTTTCACGTTCAATGGTATTACCATCATTATCAACATCCTGGGGGTTACCGGGACTGGAAACCTAACTAAATTAGCCATATAAATATTATTGTTGTGAGAAAAGGTCAAAGGCTTGGAATCCTGTGCAAACTCACATTCTGACTCCCCAAAGCCAGTTCACCATTCATAAGGCACAAGTCAGAAGTGTGATGAAATACTCTCCGCTTGCCAGGATGAGTGCAACACCATTCAGGACAAAGCTGCCCACTTGATTGACACCCCTTTCACAAACATTCATTCCCTCCACCACCAACACACAGTGTGTATCATCTACAAAATACACTTCAGGATGTCACTGAGGTTCCTAAGACAGCACCTTCCAAACCCGTGACTGCTATCATCTAGAAAGACAAAAACAGCAGACACATGAGACCATCAGATTCCCCCTACAAGCCACACATTATCCTAACTTGGAAATATGTTGTCAATCCTTCACAATCACTGGGTCAAAATCCTGGAACTCTCTCCCGAATAGCACTATGGGTGTACATACACCCACATGGACTCGCAGTTTAGGAAGACAACTCACCACCACCTTACCGAGGGCAATTAGGGATGGCCACTAAATTGCCTTTCCAATCACACCCACATTTCATGAACGAATAAATAAAACTGCATCTACCACAGTTTTGTCCACTCACTTAATCTATCAATGTGCCTTTGTAGTTTTTTGTTCCTAAACTCCCTTCTTTGGAAATGAGGGATGAGTATGCAGGGATTTCTGGAAAGCAGGAATGACTGGTTGCTTTGGTAATTGAGGTGGGGTACCTCTTCTTTGGAACACTATGCTGATAGGACAGTCTGCTCCATTGGGTCTGGATTTCTACTTCCAGGTTGGAAGCACAGAGCCTGTGGGACGATATCCCAGGAGGTCAGATTTTCATTGCGGGTTTCCTGGCGGTCAGGCTGAGTGACATTGGAATGAGTGCAGAGAATGCTTGGTGTGGGGTTTGGTTGGTTGAAGGCTTCCCTTAGCACTGTTTCAAACTTTTACAAAAAGAACTGATAAAAATAAAACAGCCCTTCAGCTGTCACATTCACACACCACACACTCCCCATGTCAATCCATGACAACTCATGCCACCCACCCATCATCATCTCTCAATGCCTCTATGACAAACTATGACCATTTCCCATAACGCCTCATACCCTCTATGTTAACCAATGCCCCCACTCACTCTATGGCATTTATAACACCTATGTCAACCTAGTCTAACACATTCAAAACCTATTCCATCACACCCACCAACATTTGCCCTTATACCTAGCATGCCAGCTCATCCAGGATCCATCATGGGCCGTCTTTGGAACCCGTGCTGAGATTCACAAAAAGAGGTTCTAGTATCTATTGAAGGCTTAATTTAAAAAAAAACTCCCATTCACAAAAACTGATTTACTATCATTACATTCCTTTAACTATATCATTCCTTATAAAAACAAACTTTTGTTCAATTAAAAAATGCCTAATTAAAACAAGGGGGTGGGGGGACAGGTCAATTCTCCCAGCCCACTGCACTGTTTTAGCAGTGCAATGGGCTGGGAAATATCAGCAGAGGTCATTTCGCGAACTCCCTGCTCGCTGCCACAGCCTCTGCACATTTCAGCTCCACATTGGAAATTGAGGGAGGGTAAAAAGCGATTGGAGCTGGCCACGTGGTTGGGGGTGAGAGTCGGGGCCACTAAAGGGGTCGGCGTTGGTGGGATGGAATCACGGACATTGGGGCTCGTCCGGACAGGTCCAGGAGGTCAGCGATCAGGGGGTATGGTTTTTAGAGGGACAGTGGTGTGGGGTTGCAAAGCTGGTCAGGACTATTACACATGCACTCATTGCCTCACTGACAGATTGGCATATGAACAGAGGCCCACTCAGCATTATGCTGCTGGTCTCTCCAGAAGGAATAGATCCCTCCCATTGATTTTCAGTCTGAATCCTGCTTGGGCAGTCTGCAATGCTCAGAGTGTGGGAGATTCATTCTGAAAACCACACTAAAAAACCCAGCAGGAGTTACTCCAGTTTTCACACGAATTCGGCACTTAGAATTTTTTTTACAAGAATCACCCCCAAGCTGGAATTTGTAGTTCAAGTTCATAGAGCCATAACCACTTGGAGCTGTCAGTCAAACTGTGAAATGGCTGGCACTTCACTGGACATTGCGAAATAAATCATGTAGCACCAATCCAGTAAAGGTTGCCTTATGTCAACTGAAATGTGATATAGCATGAAATCAGCTTTTTTAACATTGCAGAAGTTTTTTCTTCCCCAAAGAGTTAAAGGGCAGGATTTGACAATTTGACAGCTCCCTTTGATAGTTGACAGTTCACAATGACACTTTTGACAGTTATTTTTGACAGTTCCAATTAATTTCACAGCTCCAATGAGTTTATGTACATTTTAGGCACATTTACGCCTCTGTTTTGCAATCTACATTGGCACCTTACCTCCTCCAAAGGGCACTTTTCATCACTGGAAGGGCACATGATTTATCCTAAAGGACACGTGATTTCCCTAGGCTGTCCTTGGACCATATCTAAAGGAATAACTCTCTGAAAAGGTATTCTGGCTGTCCAAACAGATCCACAAATTTCAGACCTGCTCCTACCACATCTAATCTGTACACAGTGGATTTCAGAAACCTCTAACTCCAAAATCACATAAGTGATGGTTACTGATTTCTATGGGCACTTCCCTCTGTGACATATGTGAAGGCTCCATGTTCGGGGGTGGGACTTCCAAACTTGGGCCTCTTCTGCCATTTTTGCAACGACAGAGAGATTTTCCTTTATTGCAAAAACTGCCTTGGTTTTAACCTGTATTTTTATCACCTCTTAGGCTCCTAAGTTACTGAAGTGTGCTGCTTCTTGCCAGTGTTTCATCCTTTCAATGCTACCTATCTTATGCACCATTCTGGTGCTACTCATAAATCCTGACCTCATAAATGTTTCTTCACCTGCCTTCTCTACTCCTTTCCTTTGTAAATGCTGTCAATTTGTAATATCCTGCAATTCCAATGAAGATGTGAAGCATCAGTTTGTCTGCTCTCATCACTGAATGCTCCCTGACTTTGCTTTGTGTTTTCACCATGTTCTGCTTTCCAGCATTTACACTTACTTTAAGATTTTTTTTGGCAACTTTTATTCTATCTGCAATCTTATTTGAACTGCTTGTTGATGTATTTTGTTTCCGTCTGGAAACAGCAATGAGCTGAAATGGGCGGCACGGTAGTGCAGTGGTTAGCACTGCTGCTTCACAGCTCCAGGGTCCTGGGTTTGATTCCTGGCTCAGGTCACTGTCTGTGTGGAGTTTGCAGATTCTCCTCGTGTCTGCATGGGTTTCCTCCAGGTACTCTGGTTTCCTCCCACAGATGTGCAAGTTAGGTTGATTGGCCATGAAAAAATTACCCCTTAGTATCCAGAGACGCGCAGGTTAGAGGGATTAGAGGGTATAATACGTAGGGATATGGGGATAGGGCCTGGATGGGATTGTGCTCCATGCAGACTTGATGGGCCGAAGGGCCTCTTTCTGCATTGTATGATTCTTTGACTATCTAAGCATTCCAACTTAAATACTTTAGCAATCTAATGACTTGGAACAACATGTATGGAAATTCCATTCTTGAATACTTTGTAATGTTTGCTTTACATTGAATTATATAGGAACTTTGGGCTTCTCATCCATCAGCTGGTGAACCTGCGAGAGCTCCAAATGATCTCCTTTTGGGAAGATTCTCCCTCTCCCCATTTAAGTGCCTGATGGACAATTCATTCATTGGGCCATCTGGTGATGTGGACAGTGGTCGACCTCTTTAGGGTCAATGTCTATGGAGGGAATGCAATCTACAGACCATCTCCACCTCCCACCTATCCCCACGAATCACCCCTGAGACCCACTGGTCAATCACATTCTGGCCAGCATGCATTGTGGCAGCACCAATGAGAACAGTGACTTCTGCCAGCATCGCACCCAGTGGGAATCTAGAAACGCTAAGTATCCTGGTCATAGATAAACATGTGCAAGATGGGAGTCATGGAATGGCAACTGTGAAGAGAAAGTAGATAGTAAAAACAAGGGGGTAACTTTCAGCAGACACCCCTCCTCCCTCTTCCCAATTCCAGAACCCTCCATCTGGCAAGAGTGTCTGCACATTGGAATCTGCAAGTAAGCCCAATTCGGTGTGCTTTTTGGACTTTCTGTGTGACGATTGTTGCCCCCCCCCCCCCCCCCCCCCCCCCACACCCCTCCACCCAAGTGTCAACTACAATGGGATGAGGTCTTTAGGAGAGAATTAATTGCTTTGGGGTTGAAAGACCATCTGTGAGCCTTTTTTTGCCCCAGACTTAATTGGGGCAGAAATCCCATTCACTATCCTTTTGCCCAATTAAATGGCTCCTGCTCCCAAACTTGCCTCAGGAGAAAGCATCAAATTCCACCCTTCGTGTGTGGCTTTGTGTGCTGCTTCTGTAATAGTTACTTGGTTTAATTAACAGTAGGGTCCTTGGCTTCTCATAGGTCACAGAATTCTAGAAGTTGGCAACATTCCAAGATCTAACGACATTTTTAATTTAATGATGACATTAACTACACAAGTGTAAATGAGATAGATTAGTGAATAATTCATAAGCAGCTGACATGGATGGTTTTGTATAAATAGCATCAATGTAAACAGATGGTGAACATTTGTATTTGCAAACATTGAAACCTTAACTTGATAAAATTTCAAAATCGAACATTTTTATAAAAAACAATGTTTTTGTAAGCTACTGGCTTTTATAGTAAAAATGGTAGAAAATGACTCTTAAAGTTTCCAACGTCAAATATTAAAACAGAAGGTCAGTATTTTGATATGAGGAGCCTTTGACTCCATTTTCTTTTAAGCCAGTTAGCATGTGATCTTACTTGTAACATTAGCAAGAAAGATTAGCAAGTAAATAGACTACATCATAAAAATAATTTCATTTCATGCCATCCAATTAAAAGAAATAAACAATAAATTTGCATCAATATCACATATTCCATGTCCTTGGGATGTTTCAAAATCCTTCGCAGTCAATGAAATGCTTCTGAAACCCTTGTAACATCAGAAGCAATTTATTGCAAGACCACAAAAACAGCAATGAAATAAAGTTAATCTCGTTTAATGGTGAAGGGATAGGAGTTGACCAGGATATGGGGAGAATTGCCCTGCCATTCTTCAAATAATATCATGGGATTATTTATGTCAGAGGAGAGATTAAGTTGTGGTATGATATTTCATCCAAAAAGCAGCTCCTCCAACAATGTAGCCTTTTCACGGTACTGTATTGGAGTATCTGCATTATTTCATGCTCAAGTCTCTGCAATGGGGCTTGAATAGATGACAAAGGCAACATAATGGCACAGTGATTAATATAGCTGCCTCATAGAGTTAGGGACCAGGGTTCAATTCCCGGCTTGGGTCACTGTCTGTGCAAAGTATGCACATTCACCTCATGTCTGTGTGGGTTTCCTTCAGATGCTCCAGTTTCCTCCCACAGTCTGAAAGATATGCTGGTTAGGTGCGCTAGCCATGCTAACTTCTCCCTCAGTATACCTGAACTGGTAACTAGGGGATTTTTACAATAACTTCACTGCAATGTTAATGTAAGCCTACCTGTGATGCTGATAAATAAATTTAAAACTTAAACTAAGTTAGAGGTTTGTGCTACCACTAAATTGAGGTTGATAGGTATGGAAGATAATTTTATGGCCAAAGAATGAAACAGATGGAATTTAAATGGAAGATTCAAAGATTAAATTCCTCGCTCTCATTTGATTTGTGAAATGTACCCATTATATTCAGTTAAATGACCTTACGGCATAACCTATTCTCCTGTTTTTTATTTCAATTTGGATTTCTCTACACAATTCTCATGTCTACACGATTACAAAGACTTAAAAATGACAAAGAACCTTTTGTTTAATTATGTGTCATCACTTGAGATGGTATTTTTAACAATCAGTTCCAGTGTAATAATTTTACTTAATGATTGCTCTTTTGCTTTCCTCTTCCCAGCTCTTTGCTTCTGGTGCTTTTCCTCATCTATTACTCTCAGCTCTGTTTTCCCTTGTTTTAAACCATAAAAAGATTACCATTAATGCAATGGTTTATGATCCCAGACAGGTCTTGGTGTCATAGGGATTGGAGCATTAGCTCAACATTCATTTCATTATCGTATATCATTGTTATATATCTTTGCGAGGAGGTTATTGAACGTGTTTACTTTTGACTTTGTTGTTTGCAGCTGTTAAATCTAGTTGCATTCTAAAATTTTTGTTTAATAGGATCCGTTATTAAAATCAAACAGAATATATTTTGGTGGATTGTTCCTTTTTCTTAACTTACTGATGAAATAATCAGTCTTTAGTTTCACTTTGTTATAGATAGGAAGTTTATAAAATTGTTGTGTTTTAATCCACCTTTTTAATTTATGCAAAACAAAATACTTTGGAAAGGGCATTGGTAAGAGGTTTAAGTTCAGTCAAGTTTATTTATTAGTGTCACAAGTAGGTTTATATTAACACTATAATGAAGTTACTGTGAAAATTCCTTACTCACCACACTCCGGTGTCTGTTTGGATACACTGATGGGGAATTTAGCATGGCTAGTACACTTAACCAGCATGTCTTTCTGACTGGAGCAAACTGGAGCACCTGAAGGAAATCCATGCAGACACAGGGATAATGTGCAAACACAGAGATAACATGCAGGCTCTGCACAGACAATGACCCAGGCTGGGAATTGAACCCTGGTCCCTAGCACTGTGAGTACTAACTGCCCTGGAAACAAGCCTTTGTGGCTTGGTTACCATGGTGACTGGTGGTAGCCCAAGGCAAAATTTACTAAGCGGCGCAAAATGTTGACTCCAAACAAAGGAGTTTTCCAGCTCCACCCACCATTGGGATCATCCAATCCCGCCAAAAGTCAATGGACATTTGGCTTGGCTGAAGAATCTCCTGCAGCATGTCTCACCACGACGGGGCTGGAAAATCCCAACCAAAGACAAGAACAGCTGCAGCTGACTTTTTGTCTCTGAGATTTCAGATAGAGAGGGAATTTTTACAGAGAGATAAAAGGGCTGCAGCCAGTATGGTCAGGAGAGAAGAGACTATAGAATGTGAGACAGAAGGCTATCTCTAGTCGAAGAGATGCATCCCTTGGCAATCTAACAAATCTGAAAGATTCACCCTGGCATGGTCAGGTGGTAGAGAGTATATTGGCGAAATGGACCAATTTGGTCATTGTTATGTTATTTGGTTCTGGACTTCTCCGGAAACTGAGAGGCATAATTTTTGATGATCACTTGACTTGAAAAACACACCTATTAGAAGCTGAGAATGATGTTGGACTGGTTTCCATAAAAACTGCAATTTTGCTGAGAGTAAGCAATAAACTATGTCAATCGTGTTAAAAAGTTAAAACAGGGGAGATGGGGGAGATATCTGCTGTATAGTTTGGGGATTTTATAGTGGGGACAGGATTGTAAAATCCCACCAGTGTAACATTTTGACACTAGATTTTTAGTCACTTACTGGGGAATATTTAGTTGATGCTGTTTTTAGTTGGTTTGTTAAAACTTGAAATCTTATTGTGCAATTACATTAAGCTGTTTGCTGCATTCACATCTCTTGTTTGAAGTTAGTGGTCCCAAAGGAGCTTGTAACAAGTTAAATGAATTGACAGTTTTGATCAGAAAGAATGATGTCCTGACTTACAGGAGGACAATCATGACAAAGGGTTGAACAAGAAGACAAAACAAGAAGGCAAAAGTAAAAGGAAAGATTAAATATTTTCCCAAGCTGAATGATTCAAAATCAAATAATTCATTATCCATAAATCTATAGTTATTGCACAGCATCTACTTTAAAAAGCAATGAAAGAAACAAGAAGCTTTCAACATGAAAACAGAGTGTACAGTGAAAGTTTTTTTAAAAATTGCATTAAGACCCAGATGGGCCCGCTCCTAAATTGCTCACAGCAGTGTTCAATTTAATGTTTTATTCCTGATGACATCACGACACATAGGAAAGTTAAAATTGTAACCGGAGGCCAACACTGAGAGTGAATAATCAGGTCAGCCTCTGATGCCCTCCGTGGTCAAGCATCACCACCAACACTCAAGGTATAGGTTCACTGATGCACAGTGAAAGAGATTAGGCACCAAAGGGCAACACGCACCAATGTAACAATGCTACAACATGACTCAACATTTTGAAGAAAGCAGAAAAGAAAATGGGAGGAAAAACCAACAGCGCAGAATATCTAAATAAATTTGCAAACTGTTGCAGTTTCGTGAGCAGTGTCAATCCTGATAATTTTCTCATGTTGTTGCATTCTGTTCTTCTTCCTACACCCTAGCAGCTCCTTTTCTCCTCGCAATTGCCACTTATTTCTTTGGTTCTTCTTGATTTGATTAGCAATCATGGCTGTGTGAATAACAAAAATATGTGTTAAAAATATACAAATCTGATAGGAACCACCACCGGCTAATTTCAGGAGTCATGGGAAACTGGAATGACTTGGATTTTTGCCAAGTTAGGGCTCCTGGTAAACGTCAGGGTTAGGGTTCCTGATAAATTTTTATCAGTGCAGGCTAAGAATGGAGGTAACTTGCCTAGATGCAACACTCTCACCCTAACCATCTCCATAGCAAGTTAGCAGTTCAAATCACCTCACAATCTTTGCAAAGTTGGGTCCCCTTCTGTAAATATATATGGCTCATGGCTCTTCAAAGGAGTTATGAACAACAAGGAAAACCTAGTTCCAAATGGGGAACCAAACAAAAATTCTGGTATTCATTCATTCCCAGGCTTTGAAATACAAAAAAAAGTTTGATAGTTAGATGCGATGTTATAAGCGAAATGTGTTTTTACTGCAGTGATTCTTTTTTCGGGCTCTGTCCTGCAAAAATAAGTTGACCATTACATTGATTATGTAAGTATTAAGATGATTAGAGTACTTTTCCCATGAGGAAAAATGTTACCATAAACTCAGTACTGAAGAAAACACTGCACACTTTTAGTTATTACTTATAAAAATCTTGGTAATGAGGGAAAATGGTTCTTTATTGACCATCAGGCTGGGAACCTAGATCAGCTAATGTGCTGGAAACAGATTGTGAGGAGACAGGGAATTGGATAGAGGCAGACTGGGCCTCATGTTGGGGAAGATGGAGTGAGATGTGAGAAGGAGCCAGTATTTTCTGCAGTGCCTGTGCATTAGACTTCAATGGGCAACATGGTAACTCAGTGGTTAGCACTGCTGCTTCACAGCTCCAGGGTCTGGGTTCAATTCCTGGCTTGGATCACTGTCTGTGTGGAATTTGCACATTCTCCTCATATATGCGTGGGTTTCCTCTGGGTGCTCCGGTTTCCTCCCAAAGTCCAAAGATGTGTGGGTTAGGTTGATTGGCTATGCTAAAATTGCCCTTAGTGTCCTCAGATGAGTAGGTTAGAAGGATTAGTGGGTAAATATATAAGGATATGGGGTAGGGCTTGGTGGGATTGTGGTCAGTGCAGACTGGATGGGCCACATGGCCTCTTTCTGTACTGTAGGGTTTCTGTTTCTATGTCTATTTCTAAGACTGGTGGGGAGACCTGATGCCCATTATTGCACCTGGAGTTAAAGAAACTAATTCAAAATATTTTAGCAGGAGAAGTAACATAGTGAGTGGGAGCAATGCTGAGGGAATTTTTATAGAGAAGAAATCTTACATTTTACCATAGGGATTCAAGGATTTTTGTATGATGCAAAAGGACGGCCTCAAACAGTAAAATGATGGGAACTGAATCTGAAGTAAATACTCACCAACCTTTAAATTTGAAAAAAAACTGGCCTACACCTTTCACTTAAGTGAAAAAAAGATGGAAACATATAAACATACAAATTAGAAGCAGTATTAGACCATTTAGCCCTTTGAGCCTGCTCTTCCACTCAATAAGATTATAGCTGATCTTATTGTGGTCCCTCCACATTCCTGTCACCTCCCCAATAACCTTTGATACCCTTGTTATCAATAATCTGTCTACCTCTGCCTTAAAAGTATTCAATGGCCTTGTTTCCGTTGTTCTTTGGGGAAGTACACCTGCCCCTGCACTGCATTTGTTGATAGACTATCTGATGTAGCTTAGAAATAAACCTAATAATCATTTTTTTATAGATTCTCAATAGACTCCATTGTTTATATTTTTAATTGTTTCTCTTGAAAGCTGGGGTCATTGTAAATATTTGCCTGGGGAGTGGGATAGGACCTGACATAAATAGTGTGGAAGATGGATGCTCAAGCCTGGGAATCTATACTCAGCAAGCAGCAACTGCAGCCCCACTCTCCCTTCTCAAGCACTGGGGACCTGGGCTCAACAGTAGCTGTTATTCTCATTTGGTAAGGGGTGAACAGAACTTTGAGTCAGGGCTGGAGCCTTCAGTTTCCTCAGTTCAATTCATCCCTTATATAACAATGACATTTGTTATATAACATTGTTATATAACAATGACATCTTTCTTTTATAAGAAAGATGTGGAGGCATTGGAGAGGGTACAGAGGAGGTTTACCAGGATGTTGCCTGGTATGGAGGGCAGGTCTTATGAAGAGAGGCTGAGGGATTTGAGGTTGTTTTCGTTAGAAAGGAGGCGGCTAAGAGGGGACCTTATCGAAACATATAAGATGATTAGAGGTTTAGATAGGGTGGACAGTGATAGCCTTTTTCCTAGGATGGAGAAAGCTAGCACGAGGGGACACAGCTTTAAATTAAGGGGTGATAGTTATAGGACGGATATCAGAGGTAGGTTCTTTACCCAAAGGGTGGTTCGGGAGTGGAATGCCCTGCCTGCAGCAGTTGTAGATGCGCCAAGTTTGGTGGCGTTTAAGAGGTTAGTTGATAAATATATGGAAGAGAAGGGAATGGTTTAGTTTGGAGGGGCATTGCTTTTTATATTGGTCGGCACAACATCGAAGGCCGAAGGGCCTGTTCTGTGCTGTAGTGTTCTATGTTCTATGTTCTATTTTAATTTTTTTTAAATCCCTGAGGTTAATTATAGCAGACCCTTGAAATCTTTTAGTCAATCCCCAGGAGGCCTTGCACCTGCAGCTGAGAATCCCAGCTGAAAAATTCTAAGATCTTGTAAATAAAAGGACTAGATTTCTCTCACTGGGGTAGATGTTCAATTTGCCACGTGGGATTAAACCTGGAATTGTGGATTGATTGATCCCAATAGAAGCCACCAATTTTTTATTTCTATTTAAATCAGATTGGATATCTAGTCAATTATCTGTACATGTTGGACTATTCTCCCTGTTGAGCTTGGTATGTTTTTAGGAATAATGCAGGTTTATACTCTTCAATGCAAATACATTGACTATATGAAGCAGTGATTGACGATCAGAAAGTTAAAGCATTCTGTCAGAACACAAGAGGTTGATTGCTGGAGCAGCTGATCAAAGCACAGCCGGCAATATTTTTGTGGCCTACTTAGCATATTTTAGTAAAGAGACCCATGTGCTATCCATCTTAACAGTGAGATCAATGGGACTGGAGATTTGGCACAAGAGGTAATCTGCCTGAATGACACTTCATATGATTAATGTACTTTGTGCCGTAGGCAGATTGATTTTCTTACTGCTTGCTTGGCTTACTTTTCAGCTGAAGTGATAGGTTCTGCTAAAAACACTTTGTCTTGTATGTTTCTTTTGTTGCAGGATTATATGACATTCGGGATAGAAATTGGGATGTTGTCCCAATCCTGACTGTGTCTGTCAGCACAGAATTAGGTATACATTCACATCAAGTCAAAGCAGGAACAAAACACTAACTCCATTTCACTCTATTTTACTGAGTTGCTAGATAATCATTTTAGGCTTCTAAGGTTACTTTGGGCCTTGTTTTCATCAAGAGTTGGTTTGCGAGGTAGTCTCACATTCCCTCATGAGTTCAGCTTTTTAGAGTAACTGGCTTTTTTGTTATTTCTGTTAATTATGTTTTAACAATCATAATGAATAACAATACAAAAAATAGCTTACAGGACAGCAATAAGGATTTAGTTTTAATATAGTATCTATTGGTGATTTAGGGCACAACAAAGGCATGTAAAATCTGATTTGTAAATGGTGAAAGTGTGTGTGGGATGGATCTCCAGGAGACAAAGTCAAAAGAAGCAAAAATATTATCAATACATAAGTTAATAAGGGGCTTGACATCTCTTGCTTGAAGGGCAATCTCCTAATGAAGGCAGAAATAAAATATTTGCATCGATACAGCTGCATAAAAAGAGAGATTATAGCCCAAAGTGTGTTCTGAACTTAGCACAAATCTTAACGACAGAGTCTGAAGAAAAGTGGCTGGTTAAAAAATAAATAGCGGAGCAAAACAGGGCAGGCAGAGATGCGGAAGCTGCCTCCAATTGCACCCATGCTTAACTAGACACAAATGAAGCCAAAAAGAAATATTATGGAAAATAGCAGATCAATAATAAAAACAAAAATTTTGTAATGCCACCTAAATGCTTGAGTCTTTGTGGGAAAAAGTTATAAATTTTGAGTGTTTTTTTAAGTAAAGGAAGAAATTAATTAATCTATTGCAACAAAAAAGGTATTCAGGTATAAACAATGGAATGCACTGAAATAATTAAAGAACTTTTGGCAAAATTTGAATTTTTGAATTTTGAATTTATATGACCGGAAAGAGATAAATTACACCAACAAGCTAAGTTCTGCTTCACATTTTCTAACCAAGGCTCAAAGTTAATCATAGAATCATAGATTCCTTACAGTGTTGAAGGAGGCCATTTGGCCCATCGAGCCTGCACTGACCACAATCCCACTCATACCCTATCCCCGCAACCCTACATGTTTGCCCTGCTGGCTCCCCTGATGTTAAGACACAATTTAACATGACCAATCAACCTAATCCTAAGCACATCTTTGGAGTTGGGAGGAAATCCATACAGACATAGGGAGAACATGCAGATTTCGCACAGCCAGTGACCAAAGTGGGGAATTAACTATGTTAACTATGTTAACTATGTTAATTAGAATTAACTATCTCATAGTGTCCGTGACACTATGAGATAGCAGTGCTAAACATTGTGCCACCATGCTGCCCTAATTTCAGAATGTACAAAAATATCCACTTTGAAAAACTCTCCAAGGGCTTGAGTAACTAAAATTCCTAAATTTTTAAAACTGCTGAGATCTTGAAGAAGGGATAAAGAAGGTAACTCTTGGCAATAGTTAATAGGAAAAATCTTATTCTTTCAGTAAATTAATTTTAAAACCCGAAATATAACCAGATCACTCAAGAATAGAGAAGACATGTGGGAGAGATGAGGCTGGAAGGGAGATGAAAAACAGCAGATCATCAGCAGAGACTCCATCCCATATCATATGTTGTTTATTTCCATAGGTCCATAGTGAGATTGCTAGGGGCTCAGTAGCAGTAGCGAAAAATAGGGGGAAAAGGGGATAGCCCTGTCTGGTACCTCGGCGGAGGAGAAAGGGTTTAGAGTGGATATTTTTGTACTATCGAAGTAACCAGAAAGAATGTAATAGTTCCATCCATTTTATAAAAATGGATTGAAATCCAAATTTTTCAAGATTGAAGGAATTCCACTCTAACAAAAGCTTTTGTGGCATCCATAATTATGAAAACCTCTGGAAAAGAAGTAGCTGAGTGTGTACAAATAGTATTGAAAAGACATTAAATTAGAAGGATTGTCTACCCTGTATAAAAGCTGCCTGGTCAGGAGAGATAATAGATGGAAGGACAGGCTCAAAACGATGGGCTAAGGCTAATATGTTGACGTCCACATTTAAAAGGGAAAAGATCGGTATGAAATGCAATAGAGAAAATCCTTATCCCTCTTTAAAAGACAAAGATGCCTTATGCAGCATGAGTTTTAGAGAAAAAGCTTTCTAAAAATAAAGACAATAATAATGGAGGAAGGTGTGATAAGAGTTTTTTTTATAAAATTCAGTTGGAAAACCATCAGGCCCTTGTGCCTTATTACTTTGCATGGATTTAATTGCCTTTAGTCTTTCACCTTGGGAAAAGGGTATTTTGTAATGCATTCAGAGTCAGATGAGATGTCAATATTATCAAAAAACTGTGAAATAAACCAGGACCAGAAAAAGAGTCTGAGATACATGGCCAAAATTTTACTGCCCTGCAAGGTTCGGACTATGGAAAGAGCTGTTGACCTCAGATAGGATTTTACAGTTTTGGAATGAGTGAGGCTGTAAGTCCCATCCTGTACATTAAGAGTGGAATAAAAAATTGATATTGATCTCCAGATGATCAGTGATGGTTGATCCTGTTGGGATGATGATTTCAATAATAGGTTGAGAGGAAACAGACTGGCAGAGCTGGTAGCCAGGAGACTGTGATATAAGCAAAAGCTTTTCTGTTTGTTTATTAGAGAGATCAAATCATTTTGTAAGCCAAATACTGTGCATATAATACTGGGGTAGGTGCAATAGCAACTGCTGGTCCATCAAGAGAATTTGGTTCATCAATCAGGACAATTTTGAGATATTGCATTTCCTACATTGAGCAGTGTAACAATGCGCCCTCACAGGCTTCATTAGAAACACTAAAGGTATTTATTGATAACAGAAACTGTACAGAGGCCAGCAGCACCCTGGCTGCCCTGGCGTCCATGTTGCTGCCCTGGTGCCCACATGCCTTTTTCCCAAGAGAGGACTTCACCTTCTGGAGGGCAGATCCCTCCCCCACAGAAGGCAAAATTCTCAGCACCCTGGCAGACCCACCCCTACTTCAGCAGAATCCTCCAACAGGAGGCAGATGCCTCCCTCCCCCAAGGACAGACCATCAGCTCACCCTTCCCCCATCCCGACTGCTGGTCTCCCTCCAGCCTCACTGATCAGTGGGAATCTCCCCATTGATTGCTCTCTAGGCCCCATCTCCAACTGGCCCCATCCTGTTGGCCCTTCTCCTTGCCAACCCTTTAGGCATCACCCCTTGGCATTGCCCAATGGCCAGTGGGCAGTGCAGGATGCTTTCTGTACATCGGCACTTAGCTCCTTGGGCAGTGCCGAGCAGCACAGGCTGGCACTGCCAGGATGCCTATACCCAGGGAGCACCACCCCTCCTGAGGGAGCTCTGATTGCCCCCCTATCACTCCAGCGCAGTCTTCCACTAGTTCCCCGAAGGTGAGGAGCCACTCTAATTCCGCTGGAGTGAAGTTGTACTTGCGAGGTGGGAGATGATATCACGCCCGGAGCGTTAAGTCCCGGGCCTGATAATTGCATACAAATAACATTAAAAATAGATCAAATTTACTTACCTGGTGTTCCCGCTGATTCCCTGCGTGTTCCCAACCATGGCGACTAGCGGGTGGTGAGAGATATGCGTGTGTTGGGAATGCATGCACAAACCCGACCCGGCCAAAAAATTACCGGATCGCAATAGGAGAATCGCACCCCCACCCCGCCCGGCCAATAATTCGAGGGCTCTGATTTGATCCACTACTGAAATGTCATATAATAATATCGTCATATTATGCACTTAATGTGGATTTTTTCATTGTTGCAGTGGTAACGGCTCATTGATGAGATCCTGAGGCTTGTGTGTTTTTAAGCATAAACCTCTATTTGTAGGCTTTAACTATTACAGTTCTAAATATAGTCTTGCACTGAACCCTTCCATATTGGTTAGTTGCTAACTGAATTCTGTCCGAGAACAATGTTTTGAGTCTTGACAGTTCTTTCACAATCCCGGTCTGTCACCTGTAACAGAATGGTCATAGTACTCTATTTTTGACACGAGGTCATGTGATACTGTCTCTCCTGATTCTGTTGTCAATTTCAATGTTCTTTTTAACACTGCAGTTAATTTCTCATTGTCAAACTTCCCTCTTCAAGTTCCTTACTCTCCTGATTCAATTCTTCACTGGATTTGTTCTTATTTCTTGCTTTTTCATAGAGTTTAGCTAATTCTCCATTGTCACATTAATTTTTTTCTTCTTAACTTCATTTTGTAAAATTTTGCACTTTATTTTCCAGTTTTGCTGTCAGTCATTTCATCTTGGTATTTTAATGTCTTCTCTTGGATTTCATTTATTTTTGTTGTTTCCTCTTTATATTCAGTAGTTCCCAGTTAATTTCTGCCTTTCTGCCAAAGGAAATCCAAGGTGTTCTTACTGAACATATACATGTCACAACTAGAATCTTCATTTCTACTTGTCTTAACTTCAACTAAACACTTTTGGTTTCACTGTTGGTTGAATCTGTCTCTGATGAAGTGTTGATTGGTTTCCATTCAGCAATTCTCTCCTGCCCTTAAGTTCGTCATTTAGGCAGAATTTTCAGGCCATTCATGCCAGCGGATTTTCTGGTCCAACTGCAGTGAACAGAGATTTGGCTGAATGCCAAATTCTCTGTCCTTGCTTGAGTTGAAGTGGGGTATGAACAGTTGGAAAATCCGAGCCTTAGTGACTTTTTTTTTAAAGCAACACAGCACGGGAAACAGGCCCTTCGGCCCAACGAGCCCGCGCCACCGTAATACCAAATCATTATCCTATTTTAATAGTCCTATATAATAGTATATATATTAATCCTAATTTGGAAAATTTTCACCATAGGGACAATTTGTTACCCAATCAGCCTAAGAGCGAATTTTTGGGTTGTGGGAGGAAACCGGAGTGCCCGGAGAAAACCCACGCAACCACGGGGAGAACGCGCAAACTCCCGCAGACACCGGCCCAATTCCAAGTGTCTGCACAGCCACATCGATAGTCTCTGAGCTGTCATGGTGCCCTTCAGGTGGTCCACATAAAGCACTCATTTACGACATGAGGTACCAGGCAACCCATGAATCAACATCCAAGAGCTGTACCCGCACCACCTGCCGAATGCGTGCTCAAATTATGGACCGAATTACCTGTGGAAAAAAGCCGTAGTTAAACAGTCCTAATATATCCCTCTATCTGCATACCGCTCATGTGGCTGTCCAAGAGACCCTTAAACAGCCCCAGCGTGCCTGCTCCCACCACCTTACTCGGCAGTGCATTCCACACCCCCACTACCCTTTGTGTGAAAAACTGCCCTCTAATATTCGTCCTATACATAGCCCCCCTCACCCTATGGCCATGACCCCTCGTCCTATCCATTTCTAAAGGTGGAAAAAGTTTACCTCCATTTACTCTATCTATACCCCTTATAATCTTATACACCTCTATGAGATCCCCTCTAAGCCGACGTCTTTCAAGGGAAAACAACCCCAGTCTATCTAATCGTTCCTCATAGGACAGTCCTTCCATACCAGGCAGCATCCTGGTAAACCTCCTCTGCACTCTCTCCAAGGACTCCACATCCTTCCGATAGTACGGAGACCAGAACTGGGCGCAGTATTCCAAGTGAGGCCTAACCAAAGTTGTATACAACTGCAACATCAAACTCCTACTCTTATATTCTATACCCTTTTCTATGAAAGCTAACATACTATACGCCTTCTTTGTCACCTTCTCCACCTGTGAGGACACCTTCAGAGACTTGTGAACCTGCACCCCCAAGTCTCTCTGCGTCTCTATGCTCCTTATAGTTTTACCTTTTATCCTATAATTCTCTTCTACATTTTTCCGGCCAAAATGCATCACCTCGCATTTTTCCGGATTAAATTCCATTTGCCATCTATCTGCCCAATCTACCAACCTGTCTATGTCCTGTTGTATTGCCTGACACTGCTCTTCTGTACCCGCCAATCCAAGCATCTTGGTGTCATCAGCAAATTTGCTGATCTCACCACCTACCCCTACTTCCAAGTCGTTTATGTAGACCACAAATAGAAGAGGACCTAGTACTGAGCCTTGTGGCACTCCACTAGTGACAGGCTTCCAGCTGGAAAAAGAGCCTTCCACTACTACCCTCTGTCTCCTCCTCCCGAGCCAGTTCTCGACCCATCTACATACCCGACCCTGTATCCCATGCGCCTTCACCTTC